>CM024698.1:38826438-40026438 GCA_014182845.1 Corymbia calophylla
GACATCGCTGTCTCTGTCTCTCTCTCATTATGCCTTCGAGACTTTCAGATGCCTTCAAAGACCACCCTGTCTACTTGCGTCATAAGTACCTGGACTTTAGTTCTGTGAAAGAGCTGCCCGACTCCTACGCATGGACTCCACAACCTGAGGACCAACCTCGTCCTGACTCCCCGAGTGGCCAGGAAGCGACCGTGCCGGTGATCGATCTCCACCGCCCGAATGCTTTGGACCTCATAGGCCACGCGTGCAAGACTTGGGGCGTCTTCCAAGTCACCAACCATGGCATACCCAAGAGGCTCCTCGACAGCATCCAGTCCGCTGGTAAGAACCTCTTCTCTCTCCCGGTGCAACAGAAGCTGAGGGCCGCTCGCTCGCCCGACGGCGTCCCTGGCTATGGCGTGGCGCGGATCTCTTCGTTCTTCCCCAAGCTAATGTGGTCCGAGGGCTTCACCATCGTCGGATCTCCGCTCGAGCACGCTCGCCAACTTTGGCCTAACGATTACGCGGAGTTCTGGTATTACCGCCCGTGATCATCGTGCATTCTTCCTACGTTGCTTTCTTGTGTTGTTACTACTTTCTCATAGCCAAATATATATATATATATTTCTCTAGAACGAGAAAAACCCCGCCTTTATACTTCACAAATATATATTTATGAGCTAGACATGAACGCGAGTCAAACCTCGGGTGGATGGCTTAAACATGAAATGGTTTGTACTTTGAGAAAGTGGACAACGTGCTAAAATTTATGTCCATTCTTTAATCACCAAGTCAATCGTGTGCTTATAGCCAACTGTTCTATCGTGTCTTTGCGATGGTGCTATGGCTAAGCATGAGTGCTATGGCTAAGCATGAATGCTATGTCCTTTTACTACAGCAATTAGCGAGGATTACAGTGAAGGCCATGGACCCACGCGAAAGAATTGAGTGTAGAGAATCATAAACACTTGAAAAATCGATTTCACCAGCACTTTCACTCACTTTGGTTTTATATTCATAAAAATGATAGCATCTTCCACTGCTATTTCCATACATAGTTTTCCTTTTCTGTTTCTCTGATCCTTTGTCTTTTACTTGCTTTTGCCTTAGTGATGTAATTGAAGAGTACGAGAAAGAGATGAGAAAGCTAGCCGGGAGGTTAATGTGGCTGGTGCTTGGGTCCCTGGGTATATGCAAAGGAGACATCAAGTGGGCCGGGCTGAAAGGGGACTTCGCCGGGGCGTGCGACGCATTGCAATTGAACTCTTACCCGGCTTGTCCGGACCCGGATCGAGCCATGGGTCTCGCCCCGCACACTGACTCGACCCTCCTCACCATCCTCTTCCAAAACAGCACCAGCGGCTTGCAAGTCCACAAAGAGGGATGCGGATGGGTCACGGTCCCTCCGGTCCCTGATGCGCTCGTGATCAATGTGGGCGACCTCCTCCACATATTGTCCAACGGCTCGTACCCAAGCATCCTCCACCGGGCGGTCGTCAATCGGACCCGGCACCGCCTCTCTGTGGCTTACCTCTACGGCCCTCAAGCAACGTCCAGATCTCGCCGCTGCCGAAGCTGGTCGACCTGAGCAATCCCCCGCTGTACCGGCCCGTGACCTGGAGCGAGTACCTCAGCACCAAGGCGAAGCATTTCAACAAGGCGCTGTCGTCCGTCCAGCTCTACGCGCCGATGAACAAATTGCAGGATGTAAAAAATGACCAAATAGTGAAAGTGGGCTAGACATTAGACATTGAGATGCTAAGATTACTGTTGTAATCAATTGCCCTCTAAATTTTTTGCCAATCCATTTCATTTGGGTCTCTCTCCTGATTGATTGACAAGATGCTATAGGAGGACTCGGGAGAGGTGTAACTTTAAGGAACACCAAGGTTCCCAAAAATAGGGTCCAAAGAAGAAGATAAGTACATCAAATCAACATGAGTGGGGGATGCAGACAAAGGGGGGAGTCACTGTCGTGTTCTTTTGTCCTTTTGCGGAAAGAGAGAGTGGCCAAAGGGGCAACTGGCCAATTGAATACTTCAGGTAAAATACGACACGCAAACCGACACTCCTCCTTTTTGCCCCGGATATGAAGGAAGATCCTCCCTCCGGTGAATAAGACACTGATCAGGATAAAGATGCGTAAATCATTAGTTGAAGCTTTGGAAGATTATAGGGGGGGGAGAGGAAAGGACAAAAGAAAAATGAAAAGAAGAAAAAAAAAAGGGACAACCCCAAAGAAATAAATAGGAAAGGGAAAAAAGAGAGAAAAAGACGAGGGACTCCCCAATCATTTCCCATAAATCGATGAAAAGTCAGAGAAAGGAACCGGGAGGCCATGAATGTACAGAGTTAATTTAAACGAAGATAACAGATCCAAACCCCAAGATTGTGTCTTTTCTGATGCACACCTGCCATCTTCCATCGCTTGCCACTTCTATTAAAATAAATGAACGGCGTTGCTGGCATTGCAATGTCAAGGAGAAGATGATAATGCCCTGTGCAGAGTGCAAGCCATGTGCATCATGGCACAGAGGGAAGTGGGCTTGATTGCAATCCGAATCCCGCCCTGCCTTCAGATGGGCCGGCGCGGCTCGGTTTACCGTTGAGATTTGTCTCTTTCTCTGTTTCGGCGCTTGGCATTGGCAGTATATAGTAAGCCGCACCAAAAGCAGCAACAAAAAAAAATTGTACAAATCTGATGTGAGATTTGGCCCTTCACATTTCCAAAGATTATGTTCATTATTTGTATTTGTGGGGGTGTATATATAATGTGTCTGTTTGTACAAAGAACCAGCCACTTTGGAATGACGATTGTTTAGGAACTGTAAATCTTGGTCAAGAATAGAACCAAGCGAATGCCTTATCCATGTACTGTTCATTAGGTGTCGAAGACGGGCATGCTTTTAGGGAGATGTACATGGTGAAAAAAAGAGAGAATGATACAAAATTCATCACACTAGCGCTGCTAAGTTGGCCGTCGCGAAAGAATTGCAGCTGCAATGACAGTAGTAGTGAGAGCTAATGCTAGACTAAGCATACTGAAATCAATGACCTATAAACAGAAGCAGCAGACGCTACGGCGACTTGATTACTCAAGTAAAATTTAAGCCGCCATAACCTAATTTTTAGATAAAAGAGGTGGTCCGATCCAATCATAGAACTTCATCTAGATTTGCTAATTATTTGGTCCTCAATACTGCTAAGTGGCCAATATAAGAAGCCTAACGGCAACATCACACTGCTCACAATTTTCTTTTCAATTTATCCATAGTCTATGGTTTGTCAAAGAGTTGAGCCCATCCTTTGCAATACTAAGTACAATGATCAACCTTGGCCACACAACAGATAAGCCAGATTGCTACATTCTTGTAATTCCACAAAGGGACGTCAAGCAAAATCATTTGCAATCATTGAAATTTCCACTGAAAAGTTCGCCCTTCAAGTATCGAAATTAGTCAACAGTGCATGATAGCGACTTGAGGATGTAAATATTTGTTTGCAGGATCTTTTCGGGTCTCTCAAGTCTCAACCCACGCACACTCGAGAGATCTCAAAAGAAGATCTTGATTGTGCATTCGTCTTTTCCACACCAGAAGATTGGATGTCATCAATGTGTACAAAGATTAGAGTCCTTTCACCATCTTTTCGCAATGTCTGCACCCAAATTTATCTTATCATTAATGTGTACAAAGTCTAGAGTCCCTTCAGCATCTTTTCGCAACGTGTGCACCCAAATTTATCACATCCTAATCAATCGGCTGCACTGACATATAACCTGATGGAGATGGCTAGCGGTCGAGCATACAGCTATTCTTGAAAAGCAAAAGCAGAATCTTAGACATGGATACAATACAAGTACCCCGTATCTCAAACTAGCAAAGTCCTTGTCTCCTCCGACTCGGCAACAGCCACCTTCAAGAGAGAGAGGGAGAGAGAGAGAAAAGATATTGTGCAGCAAGCTAATCTAATGGACTCCACAAAGTCAAACCTCTTTCGATCATGAACCCATTCATCTGTTACCCAACAATAAGTCACTGAATGATTATGGAAGGTCTAGGAAAGATATTTTCTTGATTTGCTTCGACGCCTCTATTCACAAATTATATGTATGGTCGATAATTTTGAAGATGCTATAATTCCTATTACCACATCTAATCCTCACAAATAAGAAAGAAGCTGCCCAAACTCTAGGCTCAATGATGATATCTTGTGACATTTCGTTTGATGCACAAACATATATGAATGGCTAATCATACTCTCATGACAAGAAAGAACATCATATAGTCAGTTAACATTAAAAGAAAGACAGAAAATTAGTTTGGAGAGAGGCCAGTCGCTGATCGCAGTACATATCAAAATGGTAAGAAGACAAGTTAGGAAGCTGAATCCTAGGTAAGGTATAGCAAGTAACCGACCATTGGACCGGATATTGACTTTTACGTGCAAATGAGTTAAACAAGAATGGTTGGTGCATTTCTTTCACCGCACGAGCCATGATCCCTTGAAGGAAACCTACCTCACGTTATAGATTGCCATTCTCAGTATTCGGATTATGCAACTTCAATACTGTAATTCCCGTGAATCATCTCTCAAATGCAAAGGCAAGAACTCTTGCTTTGAAGTCATTAGCAGTGACAGCACCTGAGAATTCTCGGTGCTGACCATCAGTGGTGGTTGCAGCTGCCCCATGCTTTTCACTTGAACGTGCAAGTACCTGGCTGTTGCTTGTCAGTTTCATTTCCACAAAACTATCCGACATGGAGAAGTTTGTTGTCTAGAGACTAGACAGATTGCAGCTCAAAACTCGAACCCATCAACCAAAAGGCGAGCTAATTACATGAATTATTGAAGAACCAACAGCACTTGGAGAAAACAAACATTTGAACAGAGTTCAGGCCTGCATGACAAACACAAGGGAAGCACAATATCTCCAAATTGCGCCCCGACACAGATAAGGCTATAGCCTATGCAGCAAGGCTCAAAAGCTGAAGAGACTTGCATCTACATTGACTTGTTTCCTGAAGTGGTAGATTATGGAAGCCCGTTCATGCATTGCTAAGACGAAAAGAAAACCTCAAACTCCTTTTGATGATTGTCCCTTAAACTCACCAGTTCACATCATTCACGCCATCAAACAACGTATAACTCTTCCCATGGATCCAGGAAAAATCTTCAAAAGTTATAAAGGCCATCGGTTGATCAAGCAAAATGCCTCAATGGTCAGTCTCGTAGACTTACTCATCTATCAAACTTAGCTAATTACTGAAGCAATCGAGCCGAGAGAGCACTTTGCAGAGGCAGAAGGCAAATGCCAAGCACCAAATGCGTTAAATTTAATAAAAATATGCGTAATGAGCAACCGAGTCGTTGTAGTATAGTGGTGAGTATCCCCGCCTGTCACGCGGGAGACCCGGGTTCGATCCCCGGCAACGGCGTTTTTCCCTCACTTTTCCTTTTTCTTTTCCCTGGGCCTGTAAATCTGGTAATGGGCCTTTCGAGAGTGGATCCCCTTTCGGAAAAACAGACCTCTTCAAAGTAAAATCTCATTTTTTTTTACTTTTTCTTCCAAAGAGTGGGGAGCGTTCTCTTAAGATTGCCCATTCTCCTTACGATCTTGGGTTTGACCCTTGACCGATATGGGGAGCATTCTCTTAAGATTGTGCCTTGTCCTTACGATTTTGGGTCCGACCTTCCATCCACGTCGGGAGTGTTCTCTTAAGATCGCTCCTTCTCCTTATGATTTTGGGTTCGACCCTCGATTGATGTGGGGAGCATTCTCCTATGGTCACTCGGGGATGCGGATCAATCAAGGTAATCGAATATCAGTCTGCCAATTTCCAAACCAAAATGTAGGTTAGAGCCACCACATCCATAAACTCGTGGAAAAGAACTTCGCCATTAGTCTAATAGTTATATGAATTTCGAAATATTAATTGCGCATGTCACAAAACAACTTCGTGTGTCGAAAATCGCAATATATAGTTTTCTGACTTATTCATAGACTGTTCATCACCGTAGCGTACTATGGCAATACTATAGTAGAAGCGAAAAATGTGTAATGAACGTCTGTCATGAACAATAGTCATAATCTATTAATGTAAAAGTCAGCATGTACAAATATATAATTTCTAATAAAACTCATTGATTAAAAATCCCTATTAGGATTATAACTCAGGTCGAGAGCACAATCGCTGACGCGTGCATTAATTAGGACCACTGATTATTAAATGGGGATTTATACCACTCGACGACCCTACAAATCTCCCAAGTTGCATGGGGACCATGCATTATCACGATCGACATGGACAACTGAACGACTTCGTGCACTTTATACATTATCATCTTTCCGTAATCTCCAAGTGCAGATTCTGGGGAGTTACATTGCATCTTCTTCACAGCACAAATCCAACTTGCGGAGTAGGTAATCGTGACAGCGAAAAGGACCCCTCCCAAGTTCATCAGATATCATTTTTAAGTAGACATCAGAAGAAATGGACGGGTCAGGAGATCTCGATCACAATTTCGAACGAGAAAGCTTATTCAATTTCATACATAACGTCGCTGGGGACGGTTTTCCCGTCGTTATTAGGTTTGTGTTTTTTGATTTTTGAAGCGGAAGAGGTGACCATGGATGGAACGTACTGGGACTTGAGATGTACATGGACCATTGATGTTGATGTCGCGTTCGAAATTCTGGTGGAGAAAAGGTCGGGAAAAAGGAACTTTAAATTTTCAGAAACGCGATTTCGTACACTTCAAATCAAGTTCACATTATAATGATGGTACGATTCTCTCTAAATCCGAATCCAATGGATGAATGAGATAAACGCTAGGCAGTTTCGCTGGCCATCCGTAATTTTACGTTGTTTGAAACCCTTTCGTAAGCTCCTCAATTATAAAAAGGAGATGGGAATGGGTGCATCTCGAATCTAAACTAATGAGGAGAAAGTCATGTGAAGTAGTCGGGTTGTGCTCGTTGGATAAGATTATTTAGAAAATTATCCGTCAGTTTAAACTTATTATGTAGATATCAATTCGTTTTAAATTTTCTAATTGTGTTGATTTAGACTTAAATATTTACCGAGATTTTAATATAGTCATTTTGGCCAATTTTAGTTGGAAATTGTTGACATAGTGGTCTAGTTATCCCCCGCCGTCTGTCGGTGATTTTCAAAGAAAGATTGGCGAGGGAAGGATTTCATTGGAATTTCGCATAAAAATTTAAAATTATAATTAACAAAATTGAAAAGTTCATGACTGAATTGACAAAATTAAAATTTAAGCAAAGATTTTGACAAAGAGTGGTCGGAAGGATTTCATTAGAATTTTGCCTAAAGATTTAAAACTATAATTGATAAAACTAAAAGTTCATAATGAATTGGCGATCCGTACTGATATGATTTATAATCGATACAATTTCTTAAGATTATTCATGACCCACCAACAATAACCTCACTTGCCTTTTCCTTGTTGCTATGACTAATTTTCTTGAGTTAAGGTGGTGATTAAGATCTGTTTCTCTACGCCATTGGGATTCATTTTGGGAAGTCAAACGACATGATTTACGAAGTAATTTAGTATATTTTTCCACAGCTGGAATGGTTTAACTTTTTTCTCAGTATCAATCTCTTCATCAACCTAAACTTGGGTCATCAATCAAGCTGCCTCTGAAAGGCTGATAATGACTGAGAGCTCCTTTACGCGCTAGTTTGTTGCTAGTTTAATTTTGAGAAAATATCATCAAAAATCTCAAATTTTACCCAATAAGCCAAAAATTGTTTTATGACACAAAAACCTCAAATTTGTATCCAGGTGTGATATATTTACCTTAAACTTTTTTTTTTTTTGTGATACTAAAAACCCCAAACTTTATCAACTATGACACATTTATCCCAACCTATTTTTTTTTGACACCAAAACCCCAAATTTGTACCCGTGTGATACATTTACCCTAAACTTTCTAGTCGAAGGGCATTTTCATCTTTTATTTTTAATTTTTCCTTTTTTTTTCTTTCTCCCTTCCTTTGTCGACCATGGCAAATGAAGTCGGACTAAGGCGAGGGCCACCCTTACCGGCCTCGCCCTTGCCAATGTCGGGCAAGGGTTGCTGTCACTTGAGTCCGACTTCCCTTCGCCATGGCTGGTGGAGGGAAGAGAGAAGAAGGGGGAAAAACTACAAAAAAAGAAAAGAAAAAGGAAAGAAAAAGAAAAAAATTTAAAATGTAAAAGATGAAAATACCATTCAGTTACAGAGTTTGGGGTAAAAGTGTTGTATAGATACAAATTTGGGGTTTTTGGTGTCAAAAAAAAGTTTGGGATAAATATGCCAAAATGGTAACGTTTAGGGTTTTTGATATCACGGAATTTTTTTTTGAGTAAATGTATTATACAGGTGCAAGTTTGGGGGTTTTTTGTGTCACAAAAAAGTTTGGGTAAATTTAATACACTAGGCAAAATTTGGGGATTTTTGGTGTCATTTTCCTTTAATTTTTCAGTAAGGTAAAAATGATTTGACTCGATATAATTGCACATGTCAATGGTTCGAATTTTGCTACTTCTTCTCACATACCGTTATTTTGCTAGTTCCTTTTGCTAAGCTATTTCGCTTTTCAATCGTAGTGCAATTTAGTTGCATTCGTGCAGTCTAACTTAATTATTCAACTGGAATGTACACGTACAATTAATATAAGAGGTTCATTTCTACACAGTATAAGTTTTTCGAGCGATCACTGTTCATGAACAAGCTATTAGTTCTTTCTACATGCCGAAACAAAATTGACAATAGCATTTGCAATTGTGAAACTAAGTTCTTCATGTTGGAGATGGCACTATGTCCGCCATTGGCGCATCTAGTCTTTCCCCCATTTAATCTTGTACCGAAAACCCTTCACCCTATAAATCGAAACAGCGTACGGACCGAGAACGAAAAATTTTATACATGCCACCGTCCAAACTCTGCTCGTCGAACCAATCTTTCCCATCGGGTTATTAGCTGGAAACTCCTTTCTTTCTGCTCCTTCATGCCAAAAGGGCTTGGATTTAGGATGTAAATTCTCTTTCCAAGTCCACCAACTGAAATGAATCCGGCCAGTAGTTGGATAAGCCCAACTCGCTAGTTCAATCAGTCTCACGTTAAGTATTTTTCCTTATTATGTTGACAAGTATGTCCAAGAGGGTTACATACAGCGACTTTGCCAGTGCTACGTTGGGACAAAAAAAATTGAACTTCAAGTTCTATTAATTGAGTAGAAAACACCTTATGATATAACCTTGTAGAGACATTATGATCGATATAAAAGATTGTGCAACGGCATAGGATAGATCAGATTTCATTACAAAAGCAAAAGAAACCAAATATTCTGGCATGACAAACTCGCGAGAGTCCCCATATCATGATTATTCCACCAAAGAAAATAGAAAGGACACCATCTGAAGCAACATCGCAAAATAACACAGGACGCAGAGCCATATCACGGGCTATGCCACACGATTGCATAGATAACAAGGGTTTATTGAGCTTCTGATTTATCAGAGGACCGGGGTTTCGATCCCGCAATAAGCCTTGATCGTGTACTCGTGCTTGCGGCCCTCGTCGGAAGCATAGAAATGGATCATCGCCACATTGTCGAATGGCTTGTATTTGAGCGGGTGGTTCTCGTCGACGAGCTCTTGAGGCACTTGAACGATGCCACTGAGGAACGAGAATAAGCCCAGCGTGTACCGGGTGGTGCTCGCCTTCATGGACACTCGATGATCGCATGAACGGATCCTGTCATTGCTCCATCCCTGGTCGAAAGTGGCCAATACACAGAGAATTAGAGTCGTTCCTAATGTCAAAAAGCATGCGTTGAATCAAATTAGATGATTAGGTAGTGAAGGGCGGAGCAATTACCATGCTTGCATCGCCAGCCATGACTACAAAAGCGTTAGGAGGGAGGTCGAACCCGATCCACTCGCCCTCCTTGGTCTTAATTTCCAAGCCATTGATGCGGTTCTGGTGAAGTATGGACAAGAAGGTCTTGTCGGTGTGGCGGGGTATGGCGTTGTCGCCCTGGTCGAGAGTCTCGGGCGCCCTATACTTCAAGAATTTGAGGAGATAGCTCTTGGAAGCGACGTGAGAGTCATAGTATTTCTCCACGCCGTAATTCTCGAAGATCATCCTCCCCACCATATCATCTAGCTCCGCCACTTTCGTGGAGTAAGAGTGGGCGACCTCGCTGATCGCATAACCAAACCAATTTGTTAGTAAAATCACATTATAAAGCACGCGACTCGGGAGGCAAAATTCGCATGAAATGAAGTGAATCGACGGTTAGCAAGATACCGGAAGTGGTCGTTCCCATTGGGCCACATGAGCTTGGTGAACTTGCCGAGTTCTGCTGGATCCGTGACTTTGTCGATTCCCAAGCCCTCATGGAGGGGAATTTTCGAGACTTGGCCGACGTAGCCATGGTAAGGCTTGTCGTTGACGTTCTTGCTCTTGATCTCCGTGGGGAGGTCGAACAACTCGTCGGTGGCCTTGAAGATGGCGTCGTCGAGCTCCTGGGGGACTCCGTCGTACAGAGCTACGAAGCAACCGAACTCCTCGAGGCCATGGCACACTTGTTTCATGACGGAAGCCCATGCGCTCGTCCCTCGTTTCAAGTCCTTGTTGTTGAAGTCGATGACCGGAACAACAGGGGAAATAAGAGAGGCCATTGATGGTGAATGTGTGTAAGCGACTTAGCACTTTGCCCTTTGCTTTGACTGATATGGTCTATGCTTCGTTACATGTATATATATACATTTATATGGCACGCGGGTTTAATCTTCCTTCCTTCCTTTTTTTTTTTTCAAAAAAATGATTATGTGATAGTCTTTAATATACTGTGAGAATAATAGTCTATTTTGGACCATAAAAAATCAAATAACAAATAATTATAAATTATTATGAGGTTTATTCATTTAAGAATTTACGGCTTAAAACAATCTATTATTCTCATAGTGGTCCAAAGACTCTTATACTAATAAAACTCTTTTTTTAACTACACTAGCCATTTTACATCACTGTTGATTTAGTTAAAATTTATTATTTATTCTTTTCTTTTCTTTTCTTTTTTACATTGTGGCTAGCAAGGGCCACCACGCTCATGGCCAATAAGGGCTTGTAGGCCCTTGCCTAGTGGTCGGTGGTGAAAAAGAAGAAGAAAATAGCAAATAAAATAGTACATAAAAAATCAGAAAAATTTTAAAAAAATTGCAAAAAACATTCATGTTAGTGTTACCCGTGCCATGTAGGACAGCATTAATGATTTCTGATCAAAATTGGCTGGAATGACTGCTTGTTATAATGTTTAGAACTAAAATGGTTAAATTGAAAAATTTAGGATTGAATTAATATCTTTACAATAGGTTTAGAACTTTTTTGATAATTTTTCTCATTGAAAACATATTTTGAGATTTGTCATATTTCTTTTTGTATTTCTCTGTTCATGGAAGTGATAAAAAGGAAAGGAAGAAATCGATTCTACTGTTCCGTTTCTCAAAATTCGGATTTTATTTCTCCATGCTTCTGGTTTATGAAAGAGTCAGTAAATGTAAGAGAAAATAATAGTAAAAAAAAAAAGTCACCACTCACCTTGATTTTTCGGTTAATTGTTCGCAAGAAAATTTTATGAAATATATATTTTAATAGTATGCGAATTACCGACTTTTTTGTTAGTCTCTCTTCCCAATTCCTTAAAAAATCTCAACTTTTATATGAACTTACCAATCCTTATGCAAGTGAATTTTCAACTTTTTCTTTAATTAACTAATTTTGAGTTACCAACTCTCATTTGAGTTATTACCCACATTTTTATTTGTTTCTTTTTATATGGCAAATGCTTTTGTAGTTTACCAACTTTTATTTTATTAAAAACAACATAAATTTATCAACTTTGATATGAATTACCGACCTTTGTTTGCAAGATTTAGTGGCTTTTCTCCTATCACATTAACAACTAGTTTTGGATTACTAAATCGCATTTGAATTGATTGGTAAACCAAAACTAGTAAACAAATTAATTGGAGAAAAGTTGATAAGTCACTTAAACTAAATATGGTAATTTTTGTAAGAGAGTTGGTAAATTTAAGGCATACTTAAAATTTTTTTTCATAAAAAGTGGTAAAATATAAGAAAAGTTAGTAATTGAAAGAAAAATAAAATTGGTGAGTAAATCAAATAAAAGTGCTAGCCTTTTGTTAACTAATTTAGAAAAGAGTTGGTAAGTTACTCTAATTAAGATTGATAACTTTTAAAAAGAGTTGGAAAATTTTAGGTTGTTCCTAAAAAATGCAAAAAAAAGAAGAAGTTTGGAAGCGATTAGAAAATTTGGCAAATAAAAAAAATGAATATGTTTCAGTAAGTAACTGAAAAAAAGAGTTGATAGTCCACTATTAAATGATAACTTAATGGGAGAAAAATTGGTGAGTCATGCTAATCTACGCCGATAATCTTTAAAAAGAGTTAGAAAATATAATGGGTTGCTAAATAAGATAAATAAAAGTTTGTAACTAAATAGAAATGTTGGCAAATTAGAAAAAAAGTGATCAAACATTAATATGTAACTCGAATGAAATTTGGTAACCATTAATTGATAATTTAATTTGACAAAAGTTGGTTTGTCACTCGAATTATATTAGTAATATAATGTTGGAGTTAGTAAATTTGAAGTATACGTCAGTTTTGCAAATTGATTTTGCTTGTTAATACAAAAGCTAGTAATGCTCAAACTATTAAATCAAAATTGTTGATGATTTCATAAAATACTGGTAAGTTACCAATAAATTTTCTGGTGAACAAAACCACTAGTCCTTTTTATTTATTTTACCAATAATTCTTTTCACACTCGATGTTGAAGTTTACCGGCGCGAAAAAAAAAAGAAGAAAAAGAAGAAAAAAGGGCGAGAGTATTACACGGAATTGTCTTTTTCTTGTACGGTGTTTGGACTCATATTAAACGGAATATGCTCACTTGATGAGGTTGAAGGAGCAAAAAGAAATGTAGTTCTTGTTCTTTTCATTAGGTGCTTATCATTCCTCGTCAGCATGTTAAATCACTAATCATGTAGGATCAATCCTCAATCTGACCAATCGGTCTTGCTTTCATATAAAAAGCAAGTTTTGATATAGATTAAGTTAGGGAACCAAACCAAGTGGGATGTCAAGATCTCAAGGTGGTCCAAATATGTAGGGAAACATTGACTAATGTAAAGGGATATATAATCTTAAACAACATCATTATATGAGCAAACAAATTATAGACAGGTGCATAATATCTGTAATTATACAATAAAATTCAAGTAACACGGAAGATATTGCCAGTCAATATGTTGTGCCCACTCAAATCAATCACGAATTGTAACCACTCTTCCCCTCTCTCTCATCAATCATTTGGGCTTTAAGGATATATTAATGATGTTTTTGGTATTCGATAATTGACATTATCATTAATTTCCCGTTTGCAAGCTTGTCAATGAAGTGGGGGTAGTGCAATTTGGGGACCAAAATGCAGAGTATACGATACGTGATGTTGCTCTTAAATTGATTATGTTATAATTGTGGTCCATGAAGGTAACGTACGACATTTTTATATAGTAGAAGATCGATGTCGCTTGTACCACTAGAATTTGTCAGTTTTGATGCCAGCTCCCTAGGAAAGCAAGATCTCATCTTATCATCGCTCTACAGTCTAAATATAAAAAAAATTGTCATACAAAGGGCGGGGTTGTCGCAACTCAAAAAACCCACATCTTTTGCATGTCACATGTCGGATTTCAGGACGTAAATTGGCTCGCCTTACTTCCCTTAAATCGAGGGATCCGTGGCTAATGGCTCCTTAAGAGGGTTAAGAGGATTACCCTCGAAAATTATGATACATACATATCTTGGTTTGGTGTTTAGCAGACTTAATAAAAAAGTTAGGAATTAACCACACTGAATGATTTATGTTGATTTTTGGAGCTCATAGGAGCTACATAGTTGTTGAAATGCAATTGATGTTGATATTCCTCATTCTACACTTTGTGTATCAACACCCAAGTCAGTAATTGTTATCAAAATTTTAGAATTTGAGTAGTCATCGTGCAAACAAAATAAAAATATATGATTGGTTCAGTGATACCAAATCAATATGATACGTGATATTACCTATATTTTTTTGTTATACATCTTAAAATGAGCTTTTTGTTGAAACTCTCGGTACCTCTGCACTTCACTCTAGTGGTGAAACGTCTTTAGGACAACCTAACTTTACTTAGATTCCTCCGTAAATATTGATAAAAAACAGACCAAATAAGAGCAGTGGAGTGACTCGACATGCATGCATCCCCTAGCCACGATTGACGAAGGAGGAAGGGCGAGGGCTCGAACACGAACCAACCTCCGTCTTTGGTCCTCATCTTCAACCCTCTCACATGGTGATGAAGCCTTTGTCGGAAGCGCCATGTTTGGCTCATCGTTCTCGGGTCATTGGTAGCTCAGAAACCTCAAGGGATGAGTGGTCGCCCCAATACAAGTCGCAGTACTCTGTCCATGCCATAGCTTTTGTAGAGCATTCTCTCTCACCACCATCCGCTGGACCTCTGCTAATCATCTTCGTGTAATGATGAGCGTTTTCGTTTGCTCATGGAGGAGATGAGGGGAGATTAGAAAGAACCGTAAAGGATAGTTGAATACGGGAGACACCGCTCAGTCTTTTTGATAATTGTCGCTAATAATCTCTTGCGTCGACATGAATTTCGTTTCGTGTCTGTTTTAACGTGTTGCTCAATCCATCTAGCTATTTGCTACTAAGTTCATTAAGCCAATCTATTACTCAATTCATTACTATATAGTTGAAAACTGTCTTGGCCTGAAGACCACATAAGATCGGTGGACTTCTTGCACTCTTCCAAATCCATGGCCCGGTCGACCCATCCCTTCATGAAGAGGAATACCTGGGATCTTCCCGACCTAACCATGCGACGGCTTATCACTCGTGATCTGGGCCTTAATCTCGTATGGGAGTGCAAACAAGTCTATTGTATCGTGAAGACGCGTTGAAACTTTGTCGTATAAATCTACTATGCTCTTCTAGCTTGGCGCGGACGTCATTGCACATGGAGAGCCAAGCGCTTGAATCGGGCTTTCAAGTAATCGGAGGTTGAATCTATAGCGGGAATTCGGTGCATGGTTTTAGGATCGTGGGCATGAGCATTGGCCACTCGCGAGGAAGAGGATTACCGCGCGTTAAAAATAGCTCCTTCCGATCAATCATTCACTTAAAGACGAGTCACTAAACCGTCAGGCATGTCAAAGCACAACCTTGGACACAGATTGATTGCGATAACCTTGGACTCGAAGAACTGGACAGATTCCACCTTAGGAACAAGTGCTAGTTGGCATTTTCTATAGTTCTGGCCAAGTAGTTGTGGGCTTGGTGAAGTTCCTCACCAGTTTGACGCTACACTTTCATGTCCCAAATCGAACACAGATGACAAGCACGAGTGAAGAAGCCATTTGCGACAGCCGAAGTTGGCTAGCAGCATAGAATTAACACACTTTCCATACTTACGTAAGCAATTTGTGACTTCATAGTCACAATTACATAGACACTCGTTTAGCAAGCACAAATTATTACACACGCCATATTTCAAACTTCTTTTATTCTCTTTCAATTCAGAGTTCGCTCCTCCTTCTGCGCCCATCGAGAGTCGATTTCAGACTCCGCAGTAGGCTTTGGTCATGGTATGCTTGGCTCTCTCACGGACATCGACCGAGTTGTAGAAACGGAGCAGGCCCACGTGATCGAACGGCTTATATTGCATCGGATGCTCGTCGTCGATAAACTCTTCTGGGGTCTCTATCAGTCCGTCCCGAAACGAGAACAATCCAAGTGCATACCTTGCTTCGTTCCCTTTCATCACCACTCTGTGATAACCAGGCCTTACTCGGTCATTGCTCCATGCCTGTCCAAGCAAAACATTCAAATCTTGCTTTTCAAAGAATATCTCAATATTTGATCTTTTGTCAAGAGTCTCCCTCATTAACCAGGCTGTCACATTATTACAGTAAAATGAGTAAAATTCCTCGATTTGTCAAATATATCTCAGAAAAAATATCTTAATACTCAAGAATTTTTAGGTGCTCAAGAGTCTCGATATCCCAATTCAGCTGAACCCAAACACCAAATGGGAGGTATTATCATTTCGACGCATGGTAATCCTAGATTGCTAAATTGGATTTTACCCGTTATGAGAACATTTTATCTATTAGCTTAGAAGTTGAGATACTAGAAGGAGCAACACCCCATTACCATGCATGCATCACCAGCCAAGACAGCGAACGTAGAAGGCGAGGGCTCAAACCCTATCCACTCTCCATCCTTGTTTCTCAGCTCCAAGCCTCTCACATGGTTCTGATGGAGTATGGAGATGAAGCTCTTGTCCGTGTGAGTCACGAACGCCAAGTTGGCCTCGTCGTTCTCGGGCTTTCGGTAATTCAGAAACCTCAACAGATGAGTGGTGGCCCCGAGGTGAGACTCGCAATGCTTTTCCACGCCATAGCTCTCGAACAGCATCCTCACCACCGTCCGCTCCAATTCCACGACTGTTTTCGTGTAAAGGTGAGCGTCTTCGCTGATCAAATATCACAGTACAGAGCATTAATTCGCTACATAAACCATTGCTTGATACTGAGGATTAGTAGAACTAAAGCTCTCAACGCTAATCGTGGCACATGACGACCACATCTTGTTAAACGCTTAAATAGTCGAAAAGCTAAATGTAACCGAAACATTGAGTCTAATTCATATTTCCTCGTACCAGAAACGATCGTTGCCCGATGGCCACATGAGCTTGGTGAACTTCTGGCACTCTCCCAAATCTGTGGCGCGGTCGATCCCCAAGCCTTCATGAAGAGGGATCGCGGCGATTTTCCCGACATAGCCAAACGCGGGCTTATCGCTCGCGTTCTGGATTTTGGTTTCATACGGAAGCTCAAAAAGCTCTGTCAGGTCAGACAAGATCGCGTCTCGAAGATGCAGAGACAGTTTGTCGTACTTTGCGATGAACCATCCGTGCTCTTCGAGTGCGAGGCGAACGTCGTTGCACGTGGCGACCCAAGAACTCGAACCAGGTTTCAAGTTCTCCAAGGTTAGATCAACGGTGGGAATTGGCATCGTTTGAGAACCCATGAATTCTAGGCTTCCGATGTCTCTCTAAATCTCCGGAATTGAACTTTGTGCTATATATGGATTCACTTGATGAGGAGTCTTTGATGGCTCCAACTGGTCATTGCTTAAATATATTGCATTGTCCAATGATTCTCCTATCCACGGTAGAACAGACAAATTAGGTGATTAGCTACGTGGTTATAGAATATCCTGGGGTTTTGCGTGCAAAAAAAAATAAAAATGGTCCATATGGTCCAAGCTCACAATGATGTAATTCCATAGCGAGATCTATATAATTAATAATTGAGATGATATTGATGTATATAATTTATTGATTGTGTAATAACATCTTGTTAATGAGATATGGAAAAAATTACCAAAAAAATTCCTAAACAATTGCACTTGTATCATTTCCGTTATAAGCCTTTCAATTGTATAAATTGAATCAATCCAGCTAATGTTAGTCGAAAATTGTTGATACGGACTTTGGTCATCCCATGTGACACAATCGACGCTGACATGAACAATTTTTATATTTTAAATTCTGAATTTATTTATTTTTCTTTCATGCCTAACGAGGGTTGTTGGCCCTTGCCTATGACTAGCAAGGGTTGGCCGGCGACCCTCACTAGACTTGGTAGGAGAAAATTGGAAAAGAAAGAAAGAAAAATAAAAAATTAAAGGAAAAAATATAAGAAAAATCAAATTAAAAGAAATATTAAAAAATTATTCACGTTAGTATCATATCATCCTACACGATACTATCGGTATCTACATCAGCAATTTCTGGCCAAAATTGATCAGAATGACTCAATTGGCTAAACTTGAAGATGTTTAGAACTCAATTGACATAATTGAAATGTTTATGATAGAATTGATATAAGTACAATATGATAGTTGACATATGTTGATGTAACGTCCCTTTAAATATGCTGACAAAGAAAAAAAATATCTTATGGTCCAACTCACATATTAATCATATAAGAGCAATGAGACCCACACATAATTAATAATTGAGATGATATCGATATATAGTTTATAGACTATGCAAAAACATTTTGTTGATGAGATATGAGGTAAATTTCCTATTTGACGTAAGTAATATAAAATTCCAAAATTTCACATCCAAAGAGGCCACATACTATGTTGATTGTAGAGTAATCGCCAATTGGATACTTTTTTTTGTGGTTTAATCATATAAATCGAGCCAGATCATTACAAAAGTACAAATAAAAAATGATAAAAATGCAAGAAAAACTTGAAAACAAGGACCCAAGCATAATAGTAATTTTTAAAATACTTGAAATGGACACGATCTTGCACATCGGTAATCACTCTTTTGTGGAGATATATGTACTAATCTCACAATTTTGACGAAAACATCCACTGCATGTACCTTATTTATCCCACCTTCCCATTGTCCTGGTGATAAGCTAATCAAGCACAGAACCCTCTTTTGGAGAACGAGCAAAGTTTTTCCAACCATAGGAGAATCAATAATTTTTCCTTTTCAAAACATGAACGAATTTGATCATTCATGACCAACATTTATACATGAATGATCTGTTTTAATGGCTCTTTGGTTACGTAATCGGTTTTGTGAAAAAAGAGAAGTCATTAGAGATGACTTGTCACGGTACGAGAAGGAGCTACTTGATGCACATAAAGGATTGCTCTCTAACTATCACCTTCTTCAATTTGAAGTTGACATGCCCCTTTCGGGTCATGAATTACATCCCCATGAATGTGCTTCATATGAACTTTAGTGATTTTCAGGTGGACACAGGCTTTGGCCCATGGGTTGCCTTTCGGGGCTCACTGATTTTGAGCTCGATCGGGCCCATTGGACCCTGAATCAAGATGTGTGGGTTCGGCACATTACTAATTGGGACAATCTGGGCTCTCATTCCCCCTTTTGGAATTTGATCAGATCCTCTAAATTTCTTTTTTCGACCACTCTGCATTTGATTACCATTTCGATAGCACGGTGTACATTTCAGAGATGAGCGTTTGGGGAAGCAATTCTAAGATTCTATTTGCCATTGTTGCAGGGCACGTTTGTTATCTTTACATTAATTTCTTTTGGATTTCCTGATTATCTTTCTATCACAACAAAGAAGAGGAACTCAAGTACCCATCATATTTCATTCCTCTTTTTCTTTTCCTTCTCTTTGACAACCCATTTGAATTTTTTCTTCTTCTTTTCATTCCAATTCCTTCTTTAATTCACACCCAATTTTAA
This sequence comes from Corymbia calophylla, assembly GCA_014182845.1. Classification (NCBI taxonomy): domain Eukaryota; kingdom Viridiplantae; phylum Streptophyta; class Magnoliopsida; order Myrtales; family Myrtaceae; genus Corymbia; species Corymbia calophylla. The sequence goes on from CM024698.1 coordinate 38,845,837, forward strand.
CTTTTCATACCAAATACGTCCAATCCCATGTTGGAAGTAGAAGTGATCCTTAGATGGGCTCAAGTGAGATCAAGTCCAAAGCTTGGGCCTGATATGTTGTCCAAGTCTGCCCATATTACAAAATTTACAAAAATTCTCAGGTTGGGCCTAGGCCATAGATACGCGTTTCGGAGTCATCACACATGACACCTTTGCTCAAGCCTGTCAAAGCCCTATTAGGCCAAAAGACAATGTGATTGGGTTACCATCGGTTAATCACCTCTAGTTGGAAGGAATTCCAAACCGACACTTTATTGCCTCAATTTTCAAAATAATATCCAAAGTTTTGGGAATATGAACGAATTATATGTAATTTTCTAGGTAATAGTAGCTATATTGTGAAAAATTTATGTGTTGGTAACAAGGGTGGATGCTTCACGAGATTTGGAAAAAAGAGAGAAGAAATGTGGAAAGTAAAAGAGGGGAATGAAAAGGGAGAAAAAAGGGAGCGATATGTCATGTTTTGAGGTTTCCCATGCGCAAAGGGCTATGTTGGATCCAAGAAATCAGGCCAAGTTTCCTAGGGTTTTTGAAACATTCCCAAGGACAGGCGATGTGGTAAATATACCAAGTTTTAGAGCATTTTCGGCATAAATGCCGGTAGTTGGTAAACGGGAAGATGAGACCTCCACCGCTAGATCAAAAGGCACTCAATGGTTTTAATGAGAGGGACTCTTGTACAAATAGAAGCGCCCCTCATTTGTATCTTTCCAGACATTTAAGTAATAGAAAGCATCCTCTCATAGGGCTTCTTTCTTTAAATGTTTTCTCTCTTTATAATCTAGATGTGCTAGCGATCCATTCCTGGATTTAAGAAAGCTTAAGTCACAGCACGGAGATCCCAAATAATTGACCGTGACAGATAAATCATATTGTTCAACAGATCCACTATTTACCACAACTCTCTTCATACTTGATATAGTGCGATACAAAGAAGTTCTTTCTGGCCAAGCAATACATGCTTCAAGGAGATGAACTAGTCTCAAATTTAACTAGATAACCGTGCTCTGCCATCGTAGGCTTTTAGTGGCCAGCATATTTGCTTAGACTCCACAATAGGCTTTGATGAGGCACTGAGCCTTGGTGCGACCCTGGCTCTTATCGTAGAAACGAAGGAAATCAAGATGATTAAATGATTTGAACTGCCGAGGGTGGTCTTGGTCTATAAGCTCCTTAGGTATCTCTATTGTCCCTGTATTATACGAGAAAATGCCAAGCGAATACCTTATCAACTTGTCTTCTCTCACGTTGATTCGATGATAACATGCTTTGATCCTTCCATTGCTCCATCCCTGATAATCCATATACATATGAATAAATTAGATATAGTGCTCCTCTCTGCTAATGATATTGTTCTCTATATGTGCTGGTTCTGCTTTAAAGAAAATGAAGGGTTACTTACCCTCAGAATTTAAGAATGATTTCGTCTCATGTACCTCATTTCAAATACGTATCTATGCTACTTAACTTTGTGCCATTTGACCTTGCTTCTATTCTTAATGTCAAGTGCAATTTATTTCAGGCACATAATTAATTATGCGACTGGGCTTGACTTGCGCGAGGAACATGACAGATAAACGACTCACTACGCATGCATCGCCGGCCATGACCATGAAAGAGGAAGGTGAGGGCTCGAAGGTGACCCATTCTCCATCCTTTGTCATCACCTCCAAGCCCCTCACACTGTTCTGATACAGTATGGACAGGAAGGTCTTGTCCGTGTGGGAGACCGAGTTGATGTTACCCTCGTTTTCGCCTGGTTTCTTGTACTTCAAGATGCGCAGGAGGTATGTGGTGGACTCGGTGTGAGAGCCGCAAGATTGCCCCAAGCCATAGCATTCAAACACCATCCTCGTCACCACTTTCTCCAATTTAGCTATCTCCCTTGCATAGGAATGAGCAGTTTTGCTACACCAAAACAGAAGAGTATATAAGATCGATATACAAAAAGCGACCTACTTAGAAAACACTTTGAATCCCAATTACATTGTCATAAACGTGAAGCTTTCATTGGAACTTATTCAAAACATTTGAAGAGGCAAAATTGTATTGTTCCGTGCCCCAAATATGAATTTTATGCTATGGTGGTAATTTTTTGTAAGTGTTGATAAGTGTGATAAAACAGTCGGCAGAAAAAATGAATGTGACTTTCTTATAGGTAATTTGTTGGTAATTTACCAAGTTGTTACTGAAAGAACCAACTTTTTTTTTTTTTTTTTTTTTTTTTATGGTTTGCAAACAAACAAATTTTCACTAATTTACTGATTTTTATTTACATAAATTATTAAGGTTTCAAATTTATTAGCTCTCATATGAAATTACCAGCCTAATTAGAGCGACTTATTAACTTTTATTGGATTAAGTTACTGATTCTCATTTTGTTACTTACCAACATTTAATTGTTTTGTTTGATATATTATTAACTCTTTGTTTTTTTTAATCTAATGACCAACTTTTATTTGCCTTTGTCGGCAATACCTGACATTTAGATAGAAAAAAAAAGGTGGGTTATTTCATAAAAGCATTACTTAATTAAAGAGTTGTTAAGACAGGTAAATAAAAGTTTGTACATGACAAGATTTTTTTGTCAGAGGCAAGAGATGTTAGTAATTTACGTAAGAGTTAGTAACGGCAAACTAGTTTGAAATTTAATTGGAAAAACTTTGGTTTCTACAAAGAATTGGTAATATAAAAAGTTGGTAAGCAAAGGCAAACGAAAGTATATTGCTCAATGGAAAAGTCGGTAGGTTTAATAAAAAAAAAGCGTATGTTAACAACTTAAATTAAAGCTATTAATCCAAAGCTAGTTTTGAACTTAATTTGAGAAAAGTTGATAGGGAATACAAATGAAGATCGGTAGTTGCATGTAATAGTTGGTAAACCAACGCCATTGATAAACCCAAAGGAAGATATGGGAGAAAAGGGTGTACCAGAAGTGAGCATTCCCAGATGGCCACATGAGAGCTGTGAACTTCTCACAAGCTTCAAGCTTCTCAGCACCATCGATGTTCAGACCTTCAAGCAAAGGAGTTCCAGGATAGCTGGGTATGTAACCCTTCGAGTGGGCGCTGTCGGGGCTCTGAACCTTGGTCTCGTGAGGGAGATCGAAGAGCTCCTTCGCGATGCCGAAGATCGAATCACGAAGCTCTCGAGGGAAACCCTCGTACTCGGCCACGAAGCATCCGTGATGCTCAAGGGCCTGCACGATCTCATCGCAAGCTCTTATCCAGGGCTTCGTCCCCGGTTCCATACATTCCTTTGAGAAAATTATCACCGGAACTGTGGACGCCATTTCTAGCTCCTCTGTTGATCCCCAAGTTTGAGGGGGGTTAATGATTCAATACCCTTTTATAGCGGAGAGCTTATGAAATGATGTCGTTTATTAAAGAGTTAATATTACGAAAAAAACCCCAAATTGATATACCTATGACATATTTTGTTGGATATTTCAGCAGTTTTGACAAATTGAAAGCTATTAATTTTTCCATCGATTTTTTACCATTATAAATTTATAACGGTTTTTGTCTACCATTAATATAAAATGGTTTTGTAATGTTTTGTAACGGCTTTTTAACGGTCATATAACGGCTTTTCAATCGCTTTGCAACGTCTGATTTATTTATCAAATGAATCCTCAATTATTCTACAATTGCTTTATAATGGTTTTTCAACGGCTCTATTTTATCTGGATATAAAAATAAAACTTAGAAAGACAATCTAAAGAGACACACTGAATCAAGAAGAGAATGTCTTTTTCCTAAAAAAATATTTTCTTTCTTTTTTCTTGCTAGGTTATATACAAGGTTGTCCTATTCCTTCTAATATTCAATGCAGAATTTAGAAGACGGTCTATAGTATCTTATGAGAATAGTTGCTAGAGCCTATCGCACCAAGTCTTATATTTCGAGGAGCGGAATTATCCTTAAGGACAGTGCTTTTGCACGACTCAGATAATTTATTTTATATTCTTTCTTAATGTATTTCCAACAATTATTGTTATTTTTCATGTTATTCTAGCAAATTTTCCAACTTATTTATCCTAAACTAATTTTTTGACTAAGAAAAAACTCAAACTGAAAACACATGTGATAAATTTACCCAAAATGACCACAAAACCCCCCAAATTGGCATACTTGTAACAAATTTACCAAAAACTAACCTTTTGACCACAAAAAACCCCATATTGATACATTTGTGACAAACAGACCATCCGTTAAATTGGATTAATACTATAAAAAACCATAAAACTGATACAATTGTAACAAATGGAGAGTAAAATCCCAAATTGATACATCATTAACTGTTAAGTGTCATCCAACTCAACAATTTGATGATAAAATGTAACAGAAATTAATAGAGGGTAACAAATTTATTATAAATGTACCGGTTTGGAGTAAATTTGTCAAAGTTGTACTAATTTGAGATTTCCGGTGATCAAAATGTTAGTTTGGAGTAACTTTGTCACAAATGTACCATATTTGGGTTTTTGATGATATTAACCCTTTATTAAACAATATTTTGCTATTGATTATTTAATATAGCCATATCTCTAGATGTAAAAAGTAAAAGTAAATTCAAGAGGGCTCATAATAACTTTTAATTGAAAAGTTGCATAATTAGTGTTAAAGCTATTTTATATATTTAAATTGAATTTTAGACTTTTTAATTCATTCAATATAATCCCAAATTTTTAAGTAAAAATGCAATTTCTCAATCAAATCTCGCCTGAAATTTTTCTCACGTGATAGTGTAGTTGCCGTTGGCCATCTTATGTGTTACAGCAAACGATAAATTGTGTCTCGTAGATTCGACGCAAAAAGTTAACCGAACCAATGGTAGCAGGAGATCGGTGTAGGAGTCACGCAATACTAGTAGACCAGCCTTGCTTCCGATAATCCTATGAACACGTCTGTAAACAAAATTTATTGTTAGGTCGGCTAACGACGAGTCGTGTTGCTCGTGAATACGACCCGATAAGTTGATTGAACAAGTGGGAGTAGGAGATTGGTGGAGGGACCATGTAGTTCTAGTAGGCCGGCCGTGCTTCCTGTTTTCCTATAAACTCCTTTTCGTTGACTTTTGCTTCCACTAGCGCGGGAACGAGCTGCAGGCGCCGAAGAAGTTGGGAATGAAATTGTAAATATTATCTTTCGGATGCGGATTAACATAATGGACTGAAGTAAGCATTACTTCGTGATAATTGCATCCCATCCTGTGATGGAGGTAGTTTGACTTTAAGCAATTACTTGTCGTGTTGTTGAAGTAAAGATGCATGCCTCATTAGTTGGATGGATAACCCACCGACCAAAAAATTCAATAATCAGCTCCAACTAAATGAAGGCTTTTCGTTTACACACGTTAGTTAGAGTGGGGAAGAAGACCTTCTGTAAATACAAAGTAATCAACATTAATTTGCATCGGGTGTGACGATGATACTTGTTACCTGGTCGCTTGCATTAGGGATAAAAAGATTGGTAGACTTGTTTTGACGTGCCGACGACAGTTGTAAATACTGATTTTGTGTGTGAGGTTATTATGCTTTTCAAAAGTCAAATCGATGCATGACGTTGTCAAGGAATGAATTAGCAAAATATTTGAGAGCTGACCTTTTCTTATAAAATGGAACATCGAACAACATTCAAGAAGTCGGAGCAAGCACACGCTAGACATCATTTGGGTGCATGACGCGATGTCGATATTTGAATATGAAAGGGAAGTTTGAAATGTGGAGCACTGAAATTCCGTTCTCATTCGTAATGGTCCTGGTGGCTTGCTCTAATTGGTCGCTCATCTTTGGGTGAAGGTGTTGGGAGTGCGCAGCGGAAGTTTAATACCCTTTTGCATGGGTAGATCTTTAAGGGGAAGCCCAAGTCCAAGCCCATCGATATATCCAGTTGAACCCACCTCAACTCAAAAGTTTAAGCTAGTGAGTTATGGACCAACTAGTATAATATTAATTGCTCCACACCATATCAATTCTCCGATGTGGGACTACTTCAACGTAATTCACATGTGTATCCTAATATAAAGCCGGTGACATAAAACAAGATACCGGATTGCCTTAAACGTGTAATTTAAATGTCAACCCTCGAGGATATGAAAAAGACACGTGGGATCTTTGTCATCTCTCTTAAAACTAATACTCGACAAGGTCATACGATAATTATAAAAACGCAAACGTTTTTTTACTTCTCGATGGTAATCATTTGACAATTCTCACCACCTTCGATAACAATGGGATTTGAGAGGTGAGCGTTTTGGGAGGCTGTTCCAAGATTTTTTATTTACTAATGTACCTTTACCTTTTTGCACCGCACATATGATATCTTGACATTAATTTATTTTGGATTTCCTGATTTTTTTTTTGTTTTTATCACAAGGAAGAGGAACTTGAACACCCGCTATATTTCGTTCCTCTTTTCTTTTCTTTCTCGGAACCTATTCAATTTTTTTTCTTTCCAATCCATCTCCTTTTTAAATTTATACCCAATTTTACTTTTTTATACCGAATGCGTCCAAATTCCAATACATGTTGGAAGTAGAAGTGATCATTAGAGGAGCTTGATTGAGGAAGGCTGTTGGGTCTAATTTGTTGCCCAAATCCACCCATTTTATGAAATTTATGAGGAATTTAAGATGAAATTAATCACCACCTAAATAGGCCTTCATGGACATGACTGGTGGACAGCATTTCCATATTTTTATTATTCACAGTTTTTCCATCAATATATACAATTAGACATGAAAATAATTGTTGCGGTGTGTTTTTCTAAATAATGTTAAATTTATGTGAAGCATAGTGCATTTCATAACATTGCATTTAGCTGACAACAACATTTAGGACCAAAATTACCCGATTTAAAATTGTTCTTAAAAATTAATAAAAAATATCAGCAATTAATTGGAAAAAAAATCTGGCCATGGAGGGAAATTTAAAATGTTTTAACATTTAAAAATGGAGCCACTCCCGTTTATAATTCCACATGAAAATATGCTATTATCTTGGGAAATTTTCACTCACAACATGTCAACGACTTCCATCTCTATATATAAATTCAGAAAGAAAGTTGCAGGTCACCATAGAAAAAAAAGCACACACAGAATGTTGGGAGCGTGCAGCAGAAGTCTAATACCTTCATCTAGGGAGATTTCCAAAGGGGAAATCCAAGCTCGAGTTCATCAATATATTTAGTTGGACCCACCTCAACTCAAAAGCTTAAATTAGTGAGTTATGGGCCAATTAGTATATATTAACTGCTTCACACTATATCAATTTTCTGACGTGGGATTATTTCTCTAATACAATTTATACGTGTATCCTAACACAGAAAGTAGAAAAAGAAAAAGCAAAAAGAGAGAGAAAAAAGAACCTCTTCTTCACTTTGCAGACTCCGTACGTCTACAACTTTGACGCTTCGCTCTCGTTGCACACGGCCAAAACCACCAAGACATGACCAGCCGAAAGCATTTCCATATTTTCAGCATTCAATTGTTTTTCATTAATTACAGAATAAAAAGATTATATATAAACAGTAACAATTATTTATAAGTTCAAATTCAAATTATTAATAAAATACAAGCTCAAAATATAAAATTCTTTGACTATTCATGCTTACTACGATAAAGCGTTTATAAGAAATGCTGAATCAAATAAACTTGAATCAAGCACATTTGAAGGAAATTTTGATGAGTTTCTAGTTATCATCTCCATGCACTCTAAGATGGAGGTTGCTAGTAGATTATCATGATATGCTAATCAAATGTGAAGATAACTCTCTCTTATGGAAACGACTATATCTTGCCATATGATGCTTATTATGATATTTGCTTTAGCATGTTGTCATGTATGATGCTTATTATGATATTTGCTTTAGCCTGTAGTCATGTATGATGCTTTCTTAAATTATCAAGTCAAGATAGTTTTTCAGAGCATCATAATAATCTTCCATTGTGAGAAATTTCTAGTTAGAGTGTTATCTTTAAAGCATTGATATGGAATGCTAATTTAGATGAGCATGTATCAAGCACCATTAAAAGAAATTTTGATGAGTTCTTAGTTGTCACCAGCATACACTCTAAGATGGATTTTGTACCATGGCATGCTAATTTAATGTGATCATAACTCTCTCTGATGGAAACAGGGCTGGGCTAGGTTAGGCTCGAGCGAAGAAAACACATTCTGGGCTATCTCATATGAAGCTCCTACCCAAACTCATCTTGGCTTGAGGGAATGGGTAATTGAGCCACCACCCGTTGATAACCTTTACTTGGAAGGAATTCTAATCGGACATTTGGTGCCTCGCTATATATTTTTTTAAATTTTAGGAAATAATTGTAAAAAATTATAAGTAGTGACCTACATACAGTAGTTATATTGTAAAAAAATGTGTTCGGGATTGATGACAAGTAAGAGTGCATGCTTTACGAGATTTCAGTGGAGGTGAGGAAAAAAGGTAGAGAAAAAGAGGGAAACAGATAGGGATAAAAAGGGTGCGAACAATCATCTTGTCCAAAAGATCCACCACTTGCCGCAACTTTCTTCATACAAAGTTCCTTTTAGCCAAGCAATACAAAGATATATGCTGCAAGATCACGAATTAGGCTGAGATGTATTTCGATAACCATGCTTTGCCCTGATAGCTTCACTATCGGATTAGACTCCACAATAAGTTTTAATGAGGCACTGAGCCTTGGTGCGACCCTGGCTCTTATTGTAGAAACGAAGGAAATCAAGATGATTGAATGATTTGAACCGTTGAGGGTGGTGTTGGTCTATAAGCTCCTTTGGTATCTCTATTGTTCCTGTATTGATTTGATAGTAACATGCTTTAATTCTTCCATTGCTCCATCCCTTTGCAATTCATATACCTATAAATAAATTGGATATTGTGTAATGTTGGTCTCGACTAATGATATTGTTCTTTATATATTCTGATTCTGCTTAGCCATGTAAGAAGTAAAGAAAATAATGTGTTACCTACTGTAAAAATTTAAGTATGATTTCGTGTCATGTACCTCATTTAAAAATTTATCTATGCGACCTAACTTTGTGCATAGAATCCGTATGCTTCTATTCTTAATCTAATGTGCATTATATTTCAAGCACATAATTAATTACACGACGGGGCTCAATTAGTCCGGGGAAAACAATAGATGAGAGACAAAATTGTTTTGTTCTGTGCACTAAATGCAAATATTTTGGGGAGAATTATCAAAAAAGTCTTACACATATTGTAATTGTGCCAATTCAGTCTTAAATCTTTTTTTTTTCCCAATTGAGTTATAAACCTTTTGTATTTGTGTCAGTTCCGTCCATTTAGCCAATTTTGATCGGGTGATACTGATATGGACAATTTTAAATAATATTTTAATATTTTATTGAATATTTTATTATTTTCTTTTATTTTTCCTTTATTTTTCATTTCCCTTCCTTTTTTCCCCCTTCCCTTCATTTTCATACTCTAGCCTGTGATGTTGTCCCTGCTGGCCTCCAGTGAGGGCGAACCTTGCCTAGCCCTGGCAAGGATCGACCTTGCCGTTGCTAGGCAAGGTTAGTCTAACCCAAACCTTGCCAACATTTTTCTTAGTTTGTAAATTATCAATTTTCCACTAACTTACCAACTTTTTATATACATAAGTTATTAAGGATTCAACTCTCAAATGAAATTATCAACCTAATTAGGGGGACTTATAACTTTTATCGGATTAAGTTACTAACCATTTTTCTAGTTACCAACTTTTATTTCAATCACTGACTAGTGTTTAATTGTTTTGTTTTATATTTTATCAAATTTTTTTATCTAATTACTGACTTTTATTTACCTTGGTTAGCAACACTTTAGATTTACTCTCCTTCTAAAGATTTGTAATCTAAATTAGTGTGACTCACCATTTTCCGTCATATCACATTACTATATAGTAGTGGGTTACAAACTCTCATTTAAGTTGTTTACCGATGTTCAATTGATTTTTTTTATTTTATAATTTAGCAAGTTTTCTTTTCGTTTATAAATAAGATTGGATATTTTAAAGTTAATTGGTAACCTAATTGAAACATTAGCCGGAAAAAGAAAAACAGAAGAAAACTCTTGGTTACCAAAGTGCTGGAGGAAACCAAGTCCTCTATGGATTGATAAGCTGCGATACAGTCATTACCACATATTTTCCCCAAGAATTTATCGAACATCGTGAGAGGAAAACCCAAAGAGAGATGGGGGAGAAAAGGGTGTACCAGAAACGAGCATTCCCAGATGGCCACATGAGAGCTGTGAACTTCTCACAAGCTTCAAGTTTCTCCGCGCCATCGATGTTCAGACCTTCAAGCAAAGGAGTTCCAGGATCGTTACCTATGTAACCATTCGAGTAGGCACTGTTGGGGCGCCGAACCTTGGTCTCATGAGGGAGATCAAAGAGCTCCTTCACGACGCCAAAGATCAGATTGCGAAGCTCTCGAGGGAAAGCCTCGTACTCGGCCATGAAGCACCCGTGATGCTCAAGGGCCTGCACGATCTCATCGCAAGTTCTCACCCAGGACTTCGTCCCGGGTTCCATACTTTCCTCCAAGAAAACTATCATTGGAACTTTGGACGCCATTTCTACCTTCTAGCTCCTCTGTTCCGTCCCCCGGGGGGCGGCGGGGCGGAAATTTTTGTGGAGGAATGCTCCGTTATCCCTTTTGGGAGCGGATAAAGTGTTGTTGTATTTTCGTTTTTTTTTTTTTCGTGGTCGTCGTCGTTTACTGGACAGCATTTTGCTATCGCCACCTTTTATTTTCGAGCATCCAAGTGTCTTACAATGGCGAGTCTGTGAGCGAACCGACAAATGATGCCAGCGTGGTCTTGGCGAAGTATCCATGCATGGTCCCCAAAAACATTCGCACCGGTCACCGAAACTGTCGAACATATCTCTGAAAATACAAGCTAAAAGTGAATCCAAACACATCGATAATGACTCTTAATAGATTATTTGATAATACCCATGCCTCTGAAAAAAGACTTAAACCTGTTTCACTAAAAATGAATGATTTCATAAATATTTTTCAAAAAATGATCGCTTCTATCGCTTACCAAAACGAATGAACGAAGATGTTTTCCTTGTTCACAGAAATATTTAGATATGAATTGTCATTAATAATGAAAATATTTTCTATTAAGTAGCGATACAAGTGTTTGTTTTTAAGAAAATATTTTCTAAATCATCTATTTTTCTTGAAATAAATGGAGCCTTATGGACAAATTGTGTCCATCATAAGCATGCGTTTACATGATGGACTATTGTAGTGTAAAAATTATCAAAAAAGTTTTAAACCTATTGCAATTGTGTTGATTCAAATCTAAACCTTTTGCAATTGTGCCAGTTCAGTCCATTCGGCCAAATCTAGCCGGTCGGCTCGACGTGGCCTTTGGGCGACGCCGGTGACTATTTTTTTTATTAATATTTTATTTTTTGAATTATTTTATTAATAATTTTATTTTTATTTTTTCCCTCCTCCCTCCTTCTTCCTTTGCTCTGGCAACCGACCAGAGGGGAGGGCTGGTCAATCGCTGGACTGAGGTAGCTGGGCGAGCCCTTGCTAGATCTAGTGAGGGCTTGCCTCTCCAATCAATCGGTAAGCTTGCTTTGCTATCATTAGGTGAGGGTGAGCTCGCCCAGCCGTTGGTGCGACGAGCCCCCACCATCGTTGGGCAAGGGTGAGCTCACTTGACCACTCGGCTGCCTCAGTTCGGCAATTGGCCAGCCCTCCCCTTTGGCCGGTTGCCAAAGCAAAGGAAGAAGGAGGGGAGAGGAGAAAAAAGAAAAAAGAAAAAAGAAAAAAGAAAAGAAAATAATTAATAAAAAATTAATAAAAAAATAGTTGCCGCCGTTGATCATCGGCCACTCAGTGCCAACTGGCCAAATTTGGCCGAATGGACTGAACTGGTACAATTACAAAAATTTTAGGACTCAATTGACCTAAAAAATAAGTTTATGACTGAATTGGAATAATTACAATAGGTTTAGGACCTTTTCGGTAATTTTTCTACTACAGTAGTTATCATTATCTTGTGATAGTTGCTACTCATCTTGTGATGGAGGTGGGTTACCGTCCAAGCAATTACTTAATTGTGTTGGCGAAGCAAAGATTCGTACTGCTTTAGTTGTATGCAAACTGTTTAATGCATGGATTAGGTCATTGGGTGACCTAAATTGACCTATTTAACTCATATTGGCTCATTTTTTATACACGGTATAATTTTAGCGACTCATACTGGACCTGAACCAAACCTATTTCCAATGCAATCCGGGCTCCAATTCTCAGTATTTTTTTTCCTCTTGAATATTGAAAATAGCATACTGGAGCAAACTAATCAATTACAAGCAAAGTAAACATGAAAGAAAAAATTAACAAGTAAGATATTAGTAATAATATATCAGAGTAAAATCAGAGCGTAAATATGCCAAGTCCATGAAAAATCCGATTTGAATCCAAAGAAAATTGCTACAGACCGAAGTACAGACAAACGAACCACAATCTAAACTTTTTCCAGCAGTGGAATTATTCATCGATTCATTCCCTAAGAATCCCGGATCCAAGATTCCTAAATGTGACACTCACACACCGGTACAAACGAAACGAGCTCCGTCGATCACGTCCAGTCCATATGAACGAGTGAGTAATCAACCGATGAAGCTTGGAAAGCAATCCATCACTGCTTTGACTAAGCTAAACACCCTGCATCGCAGAGCTCGCGTGCGACGATTTCAATTTCTTTGAATTCTCCGGAATTGGAATTGGAACCGAAATCGAAACCGTGTCATCGATCTGGATCCATTTAGACCTACTTTCAGTTAACCTTATTTCTTACAATTCATTTGAACACATTCATAAAATTGGAGCGACCCGTTTTAAAATCCAGCACAGCAAATATAAGTGGAAATATAAATGCCAACCCGAGTCTGAAAAAGATTCAAATTGCTGGTCTCATACGTTCGGGCAGTCATTGACATTTCTCTTAAAACTTTACTCGACAAGATCAGGCAAGAAGTATAATTACTTATTGTCATATTTTCGTTGGTAGTAATCATCTGACAATTCTCACCGCTATCATCAACAATGGTTTTTCTCAGCATCTGGAGTTGCGAAGAAAACAAAGATGATGTGACCGAAAGATTTGAACGTACCAAGAGTAATATGACATTGTTTCAGGTATTTGATCGAAAGCCTGTCCAATGGAAAGCCCAATGGGCCAATCCGGAAGATGTAGAAAGGGGGGAGACAATTTTTTTTGTTTTTTTTTTGGTAAGGTAAGAATTATCATAAAATCGACCAGCAAAATGTACAAACGAGGGGGAGACACGGTACCAACAACCACTCAATTTGGAGTAGAGGGGTACCATGGTCACCAAAGGAAAATTACAAGTAGGCTAGGAACATAGAAGAACCAAGAGGACACAATTCATGGTTCTTCTATGTTCCTAGCCTACTTCCAACCAATTATTACATTTCATCCGGACTAATTCGACTAAACCAGCCAGCAATATATAGTATGATTCCCAGGAGAAAAAACCTAAACTTCCAACCAATTATTACACTGCGATATCATTGTCTAGCGCCAGATTTTCTTGTTTTATTTTATAATCAAAATTTCGAATCCTGAAAAGAACTGTTTTACAACTCATGAAAAAATACCATGCGAACCTCTAATACAAGTTAACATGCGCGTGTTTTGAAAATTTCAGGTCTTCTACATTAAATAAAAGTTAAAATAAGACTTGCGAGAGCAGCAAGAAACAAAAAAGAAGAAGGAAGGGATAATTTAAAACACCGATAAAAAGATTCATTGGTGTTCTAGTAAGTCAATACAATGATTTTAATAATTTCCTGTTGTTAGGTCATGTCGTGAATGTGCTACACAAGGAAAAAATTATCCGGCTTCGAGAAAAACATAGAAAGCAAGACCATTATGGAAGAATTATTGATAGCACGGTAGATGGAAAAGTAGGTAACAAGTTTGTTTCATTAACAAGGGAACTTTTAGTCAAATAAACAACTCGATGTTATTGACGAGGATAAAGATGTTGTTAGCTTAAATTGTTTTTGACCTGCAAATTAGGACAAGCAAATGTCTTTCTTGAACAAATCATTCTAATAAGTTAATTCAAATATTGACTCGAACTGTCATAATCTATTTACATATATTATTGTTGGTACAAGTACAACAAAAGCCCAAACCTTTATATGGGAAGGTCCAGTTGAGTTAGCCAAACTTTTAACCTCAAAATTTAAGCCAATGAATTATAGTTGAGCATGTCTCTGGTTTTGGGTCAAAAATTCAAATGAAGTTTCAAGTTTGAAGAACAAGATAGGTCTGAAACAAGTTGGGAGGCGTCCGTGGAGAAAGAAGACCAAGGAACGGGTGCCCGGGCCAAAAGTCCAAGTTGAAAACCCACAAGGCCTAAGAGCCTGAACTACCATGTGGGGGTCCTGTGGCCGGAATGCCGGCCAGCCCTTCGGGCACCCAACTTCTCTTCTCGAAAGCCAGCTTCGCACTGGTCATGCGGTAGGCTCCAAACCATTTAAAACGTCAACGAAATCGAAGGGAGTTTTAACTAATAAAGCTGAATGTGTTGCAGTCTTTTACTTAAGCTCATTTTCCCTTTATGTACATGAGTTTTGACAAAATGCAGCTGATCTTTTGAATTTCTCAGCATTATAATTTAGAAAAACGAGCACACACTGCTCGCGCAACGAAAATTTTACACAAACACTTTCACATGCTTTTAATTTAAAAAAATTATAGCTGCGCCCACCCTTGAATCTAGGTCAATTGATAAACCTTTTCTTACACTATAATTACTTGCAATTCTTTCCAGCCCTTTGCTGCCACGAGGATCCGAGGCATTCTTTACTTCTTTTTCTAGTAGAATTCCATTCAAATTTCCCTAGTTGGTGTCACCCCATGTTGACCAAGCAAAGAAAATTATGGCCCCAGGTGCGGACACACGTACCGTCCAATCCCCCACGATGATGAAATGCAATTGCTCCACAAGCTGAAATGGAAGGTTACTTGGGTCCATGATTGGTCTTTCGGTTCCCACTTGGCTCACTTTTCCGAAAATGGCATGCTGGGAGTCCAGACAAAATAAGCCGAGGCGGAAAGGTTGAAGATCTCCCGAAATTAAGTCTCAGACAACATCAATTGACCCCACTGAAATTTCCTCATGGATAGTTGAAGTCAATGCGAGGACTATACATAAATAAGCCGATGATAATTTTGTACCTGAAAATACACGATTTAAAACTCGTCATGTGAGTTTTTTTTCATTTGACGAGAGGAATTCATGTTAGATAGGTAAAATACATATTGATCTAGCTAAAACTTCACATGGATAACATTCAAGAGAATCAATAGGAATCAAATTTTGCATAAGGTGAGTACCCGATAAAAGACCTTGCAGATACCACAATGTCATTGAACAGAACCAGGGAGAAAAAAATCCGCGGTAGTGTGGGGCGGTTTGACTATAAGAAAAGCCGGTATCATTATGAAACAAGCATGCCGGTAGTTGATGGTATAGTACTCTATCGTAAAAATGTTGAAATGCGGCCACCACCGGAGCCATTAGTAGCGACATGATGAAACGCTTTACAACTTCATTACACTAGATATCCACCCAGGTCTCGATCTCTCTCGCCAAATGAAAGTAACATGGGTCCAAGGCTGTCCCAAATTGGTGTACTCAGTTTTCCAAAACTGGCTTGGCCTGAGCAGGAGTGAATAAGCGAAGGCCAATTGGGCGATAACGTTGCTCGATGCTGTCAAATGAGCAAAGGCACATGTAATCCGGCGGTGGCTCCTACTTTATCTCGCCTGCAAATGCTCGTGTTTAGAACGAACATAAATTATATTGATCATCTGCTACCGACCAGTTTGGACCCATGCCGCCCAGAAAAAAGTGATCCAATCTTCTAGATGGTGGTGGGATATCTTTTTCCTTAATACAAACCAGCTAAGTCAAGATTTGATCACCAAGACGAAAAGTGTAAGAATGAAATTGCACGTTGAAGTAGGCATATGCGTAGGCATGATTGACATATGACCTATATATAAATGATGACGACCTTAGGTATCTAATCTGATGTTTCTTCGTCAAGAAAAATAACATGATGAGCTGTTTTATATGAACTCTGTCTTTGGTGAGAAAGTCTTAAGGCAAATGAAGTGAATCTAATGTCAAAAGACTTCTTAGTAATCGCATGACAAAGATTCAATATACATGAATCAACCTAATAGGGGAGAGCAACCAAACTGGTTCTACCCATGAACCGGACCCCGGAACAGATTCTTGAGTGAATACCCACTCTGGAATCGGACGGAACAGGTTCCCAAGTGAATACCCACTCGAGAATCATATCTGACCGCCCTGTTTTGGAATTGGATTTATAAGCTAAAAAGCCAAAATCCTAATTTTTTTTCCACTAAATTCTAACTTCAACACTTCTTTGTCTCTTGTCCTTCTTTGCAACTCCTCGCTAGTCTTTCCTCTTCCCCTAAAATTTTATATATGAATGGGAAATGGAGTTTTATAATTCATGCTTTATGTTACGTGTTTCAACTTTTTATCGTTTATAATTGTACGTGACTATGTATTCATCTCATGGATTGTTGTTTTTAGTTAATAGGGATTTTTGTTGTTCATCTTTTACTTTGAATTGTTTTGTTACTCATAGTCTCATGATTTTCCTGTAAAAAATCAACCAAAAAAAGGAAAAAAAAAGGTTCTTTGGTAGACCCTAGAACTGAGTCGGAAAAACATGGTAGGATCCAGAAGTGGTCCAGGCAAATAGGGTAGGTTTTAATGTCCAAAAATTGGAAACCTATTATAACAATGTAGGTTATAGGTTCTAACTTTGGAACATACCCACTCTGAGATCGATCACCTCTACAACCTATGCATAAGTCATGTATGACTCAAAAGTCTTTGTAGATGTACGATATTATTAGATGGAGCAAGGGAATCAAACCACTTCTTGGAAAGAAATAACGGAAGCTCCAATAATTTTGTAACGTGTTGGATTATATTGAAAGAAAAGTTGGACCCGATTTGCTGCAAGAAATATATGCCTTAAATAAGTCATGTATGACTCAAAAGTCCTTATAGATGTGCGATATTATTAGATGGAGCAAGGAAATCAAACCACTTCTTGGAAAGAAATAATGGAAACTCCAATAATTTCGTAACGTGTTGGACTACATTGAAAGAAAAGTTTTTTTGGTAAGGCACATTGAAAGAAAAGTTGGACCCGATTTGCTGCAAGAAATATATGCCTTAAATAACCTCTACAACAATGACCATTGACTTCTTTATGCCCGTTTATTTCACAAAAACAGAACAAAGAAGATTGAGAGACTGCAGTCTCCTCAATCTCATCTTATTTCACATTGACACGCGAAGACTCTATTTATTCTGAATTAATCTTGAGTGCTAGTTGGCCTGAACTCCGCAGTAGGTCTTGATGAGGCTCTCGGCCTTGATGCGGTTGTCGCTAGAGTCATAGTAGCAAAGGAAATTGATGTGATTGAAGGGCTTGTATTGCTGAGGGTGTGCTTCATCAATGAACTCCTCGGGGGTCTCGATCATCCCCGAGACATACGAGAATGTCCCGAGGGAGTATCTCACTTGACCCTCTTCTCTAACCGCCACTCGGTGATAACAAGCTTTGATCCTTCCATTGCTCCATGCCTTATTAGAAATAAACCACACAAAATTAGAAATTCTTCTAATGAACTTGTACAGACAAGTGCTAATAACAATTTTCACAAGCAATATAAGTGACTCACCACGCATGCATCACCGGCCATGACCATGAAAGTTGAAGCCGAGGGCTCGAACGTGAACCACTCGCCGTCTTTGGTCCTCACTTCCAAGCCCTTAATGTTGTTCTGGTGCAAGTAGGACAAGAAGCTCTTGTCCGTGTGAGCAATCGGGTTCACGCTAGCATCCAAGTCTGCCGGCTTCTGGTACTTCAAGAATCGTAGGAGGTACGTGCAGGATTCGATGTAAGGGTCATAACATTTCTCGACACCGTAGCTCTCGCAGACCATCTTGAACGCTACTTTCTCCATTTCAGCTATGAATTTGCCATATTCATTAACAGTTTTGCTGCAGCCAAAGAGAAAATAGAAGTTAAATTAGAGAAGTAAAACTTAGCACACCAACCTTTTTTTATTAATTCTTTTTCCATGCCCTAAAGCATAACATTGAGAAGCTAAAGCCTCTTGGGGAGTCCAACTCCAGTCATATTTGTAAGCCACACTTGTTTGTCATGTGAGGCAATAATTTTTGTTAGGTTTACTACCGAGGCATATAAAAGTTGACATATATATTGAATAACTCGTTTTCTGCACCTCGAATGATTTTGTTGTATGATCAAGCTAAGACTTAAGTTTATTTTACCACTGTAATTTCTCTACGGCAACAAGATGAAGGTGCTCTATCTATCAAAACATTAACAAGCTTAATACGAATCATATTGATATTGGGTTACAAGATGTTGATTAATAGCGATACTGCAAATGGTAACCTTAATATCATACTAAAAAGGGAGAAAGATTTGTACCAGAAATGATCATTCCCAGAAGGCCACATGAGAGAGGTGAACTTTTCACACTCTTCAAGCTTCTCGACACCGTCTATGTTCATGCCCTCGAGGAGAGGAGTCCCGGGGACCTTGGGGATATAGCCATGGGAAGGCTTGAAGTTGGTGTTCTTGATCTTGTTTTCATGGGGCAGGTCGAAGAGATCCTCGGTGACGCTAAAGACAGAGTCGTGAAGGCCAAGAGGGACCTTGGGGTGATCAACGATGAAGCACCCATGATCCTCGAGAGCCTGCACGATCACTTTGCAAGCTTTCTCCCATGAACTTGTCCCCGGTTTCATGCACTCCTCGGAGAACACTATCACTGGGATCTGGGACGCCATTTTTGTTCCTACCATCTCTCTCAGCCCTATATCTCTCAGAGCACTAGCACCAAGAGCAAGACTCTTTTTTAAGCTGAGTCTCTCAAGCGGGTGCTATTTGTGTGATGAATTGCCACAGCGTGTTCGAGCTTTTTATAGGCAACTGAGAAAATTTTCTAATGTTCTTTTAGTCCAACCTGAGGGGTCTGAGGGGCGGCAATATATAAATAAATAAATAAATAAATAAATAAAAAGGCTGTCCACATGAGAGCAAGCTTTTTAGTGGAGAAATCGTCTAGTGAATCCAGTACATGGACTAAACTGTAATTAGAGCATTAGGTCGGGTGAGGTCCACATGAAACATATAGAGAAGGTCACGTCATCATACCGTCGTGTATTGAAATCTTGCCTTTCACTTATTATAATCTTGAAGGTTAAGTCGATCACTCTATGAGTGAAGCCTTTGAAGACACACCTTTACAAGGCAGCTTAATTACATTCACCTATGACAAAACTTCTGACCAAAAAGTTAGGATACATGATACAAAGATTACTAACAATAAATGAAATCACTTCGTTCAAAAGTTGGCATGATATAAATACTCTGCACCTGTAGCTTGGACTCATCTGCAAAATGAATTAATTACATATGAAAATAAAATAAAACATGTTAACCATGAAATGGATTTCCAAGTATATTTTTTGAGTTAATGGAAATGTAGGTAGGGCCAAGAGCGAAACGTGTACTAAAGGCATAGTACTCGAGATAGAAGGAGAGAATAAATAAGCAGCTTCATCGGTCTTAATGGTAGGTGAACCTCCAGTCAAATAAGCAAGCCCCGATGGCTAAACCTCGAGGGGTCAAACCTAAACGTCAGCTATGGGAGCAAAAAGGTCCAGACTGACTTAGGTCCAAGTCCAAGACTTTCTTTGCATGGCATAATCGATCACCTTAACTGGGAAACTCACCGACGAAGTGGATGTCCTGGTTCTCAACGAAATCAATTGTAATTTGAGTTACCAAATTTGACTCAGAAGTCACAAAAAGACACGAAAATCTGTAAACGAACAATGATTATGCCGGCAATGAGTTTTCATTGTGGAGATCAACTTTGCGAGAGAATAAGGGTGCGTTTGGTAATGATTCTACTACTCGAACAATTTCTGATTAAAAATGATTTTTTTTTATTCTGCTCCCGAGAACAATTTCGAAAGTATTTAAGGTATTTGATAAATTGTTTAAAATTTTTATTTCGGGAATAGAAATGCGTTTGGTAAGAACTTTTGATTTTTTTATTCTTTTAATTTTTAATACTTTTTGTTATAATTTTCTTTTTCTTTTTCTTTTTTTCTCCCCTTCTTCCGTTTGGCCGCTGCCACCAGTGGTGGTTGGCAAGCGGCAGGGTGAGGTCTGGCGAGCTTGCCGGAGCCTCACCAGGCCAAGGTGAGGTCTGGCAAACTCGTCGGAGGCTTGCCTAGCCACCGACAAGGCTCGACCTCGCTCAGGTGGCGTGAGGCTAAGCCTCTCCGGTGGCCAGGCGAGGCTCGCCCAACCATTGGCGAGGTTTGGCCTCGCCAGGCCAGGGTGAGGCTCGGCCTCGCGTCGTCTGGGCGAGCTCGAGCCTCGCTGGTGGCTAGGCGAGCTTGCCGGACTTCGCCCTGGCCTGACGAGGCTCCGGCGAGCTCGCCGGTGGCGGCCCAGGGGTGGTGATGGGGTGGCAATGGGTTGGGAGGAGGAAGAGGAAGAAGAAGAAGAAAGGGAAGGGAAAAAAGAAAAGAGAGAGGAAAAAATTGATTCTCAAAATTGTTCCCGGGAGTGAGAATCAATTTTTTTTTATTCTCAATTCTACTCCAAACCTATTCCCCGAAAGAAATTTGTTTTCGAGAACGAAAAATTTACCAAATGGATTTCTATTCCAAATCTGTTTCTGGGAACAAAAGAACAGAATCAATTGTTCCCGAGAGTGTTACCAAACATGCCCTAAGTGTATTGAAAATCTTAAAAGTTGTTATGAAAGGACGATTGAGTCCTAAAATTTTTAAAAAGTACAATTAAATTATAAAACTTATCAAATTAGTCTAATCAAATCACTCCATTGATTGTACTTTTTGAATATATTAGGATTCAATTGCACTTCATAACAAGTTTTAGAACTTAATAGCATTTTTTGAAAATTTTAGGACTTAATTGTACTTTGTAATAAGTTTTAAGACTTTCAGAACACTTATCCCATTTTGTATAACTATAAACCAATCTTTATTTCGTTAGGACTACCCTTTTGGCTGACTAATGGCTTTTTGTTTCATTTGTCATTATTTACTTCTACATAAGGGGAGGGGAAAAGGGAATGATCAAAAGCTCGGTTAGGTCTTTTTTGACCCTACCTCTTTTCTTTTTACCATCTTAGGATATTAGGGGTGTGCAAGATGGACCGCTCAAACTAGAAACCGCTTGGATTGGACTGTATAGGTTAGTTCAGTCCAACTTTTCGGAGTGTCGGTCCGACTCTAGGTTTCTAAAAGTGAAACTGTTATTTCGATGGTTCAGTTCCTGGTTTCAAGAGGGAATTGGACTGGACCGATTACATATACATTTTTTATTATTTATTCAAAAAAATAATAAAATATAAACTAAATACTATCTCGTCTAATGGTACCACAAGTTACAACATAATAACTTTTCACTCATCAGCGCTTCTGTCAATATCTTAGATTTTTTTTAGTCTTTCATTGTGCATGGTCACTCTATAGTGGAAAAAAAAGTTACCGGTTGCATTGGTCTAGTCCGGTCCGGTTCTCAATCTTTGGACCAAACGATTCAGTCTCCGGTTCCACATTGGAACTAGACCAGATCGGAAACCAATCACTCCTATAGGATATCATTTTTTCCAAATGGCTAAGATAATTGCTGGATTAGTGATGCTTGATACATCAAAAAAATGGCATGATAAATAGTAAGTACATTTTTCAAAGGAAAAATTTCCCATATGATATTCACAAAAGAACGTATAAAGTGCCAACTTATTATATTACCATACATTTACATGGGCATTGTGTGAATTATCACATTAAATATTATTAAAATAGTACATGAAACATTTTAACCTAAGTACAACATTCATTTTATATATCACAATCATAAAAATGTACGCATAATTAAATTATCAAAGTTAAAAGCAATTCACTATTACAACTAGAAAGGTTCCCAAAACTTATTATGGCATTATATTTCATAAATATGTTCTATCTCTAAAATACATTTTAAGCAACATAAACTTTTGTATACTAACTAATAAAAGAAAAACATTGAATTACGTTAAACTAAAGAACTAATTCCTAAATACAAATGAAGAACAACTAAATAGTAAAACAATGGAGAGAGAGGAGAAGGAAGGACAATAAATTCGTGGTTTTATAAGAGAGGAGCTGTTATGTTGTCAATTAAGCGAAATGGCAAGAAATGACACCCAAGTTCTATATTTATCCCATTTTTAATATTTTTTTCATATTATAGAGATTAGTTCCATCATTTTATCCATTAATTTTGTGAAATAATTTTACGACCTTAGGTGAAACAGTGCTTAATACATATTCATGTACATGGTAATAGCTTGAATTGTGTCGTGAGCCTGCACATGACCAAAGACTAATCCTGATAATAGTGGATTTGGCTAGCTAATGAGTACTTATCACGTGTCATCCGGCACCAGATGGGTTAGCATTTCAAGTCATCGACTCTTGACAGGTGATTCCCAATATGACCTCCCCTTTAAGTTTACCGTATTGGATAGATCCATGGTTGAATCACTATTTAAAAAAAAAAACAACTCTACAATCATTGGCTCGTAAGGGTGATTTGACCACCCGTTAACGCCATTGCCATTTATCGTGGCATGCAGTCACTTTTAAATTTGTTGGAATCTTAGCTGTCAATGTTCATCAATAATGTGTATTTGCCGTTAGTATTTGCCACTCGCATGTGCCACAAACGTTTGTCGACCACATGAAGTTGTCTTGATATTATTAGTCACATGTCATGTTTTCCTTCCATGTCCGGCTAAACAAGGCAATGCTTGTAATCGTTTGAAGCAAGAGGTTCTAGAGAACTCATCTAAATAGTAGTGCGTTCAGTGTGCATAATCATGAGGGCTAAACACTTCCTTCATCCTTCAAAGCCTGTAGATATTAGAAATCTTAGATTGATATGACGGCATAGTCTTGATTACTTTTTGGTTGTATGCTCTACTTTGAATAAGTTCGGTATAGGTCCATCTTAATGTGGGCACATCGACAAATTCCTTAAGACCAAATTGTACATCAACAAATTGGACAGTCATTTTATCCATTCTATATATATATAAAAGTTCTCTAAAAAATAAGAACAATTATCAAACCTTGGCAGACGTTAAGGTATGACATTGATGTCATTAAAACAAAAGGATTAATTTCGCTGGCTCGTCTACCCTAGGTGCTTAACTAAAATCATAAAAAACTGTTCTGAAAAATAATATGAACAAAAATGAACTTTTAAGTTCAGTGAGATAAATTATCAATTATCACTCGGAATTTTCAGTGCAGGAGTTTTACGTGAAATACATTGACACCGATTCACAAAATAAATATACAAAAGAGTATGGTTATTTCGCCTTTTGTCGGATTTTGAAATCATAGGGTAGACGAAGCCGGCCATGATCAAATGTCGTGATAAATAACCTTAAAAGTATCGGGAGTTTCTCGATCAACCTCACTGAAACTTCCTTACACATAAATAAAGTGGATACAAGGACTATACGATGATGGTTTTGCATCAATAAGCTGATGATGATTTTGTCCCCGAAAATATTTATTATTGAACTTTTCATATGAGTTCTTTCATGATGAGAAAGTTCATCTTAGAAAGGTAAAATAAATTCAAAATTCACAAAATATTTGCATGGCAAACATTCAATAGAATCTAGATGAATCAGATTTTGCATAAGTTGCATATAACATGAAACACCTTGCATATACATGATGTCATTAAACAGAAGCCGAAAGAAAAACACCCATAAGAAAGGAATAAAGGAAGCTCCAGTAATTGAGCAACATGGGTCGGTTGTACCATAAGAAAATCTGCTCTCATTATGCAATAAGCATGCCCCAATTAATCTCTCAAATAAATCTCCCCTAACCCTTTAAACTGTTATTTACAAAAAGGAAAAAAAATATTGTGACATTGGTCAATCTCATCAAATCTCATCTTTTTTCTTGTTAAGAAACACATTCTCCCTATTCTTTTATGATGAATCAAGGACTAGTCAGCTTGAATCCCATGCTTGATTTTGACAAGGCTTCAGACAAGTCTTGTAACTGGGGATACTTGGACAGGTAGTTGGTTACAAGACTTGCTCGAAGGGTAGCCTATCGAGTAGCAAGCATTTCACCCACCTCTCCTCGCCCCAAGAATGGGCGGCTACTATACCTTCCCAACCTAGTGGTAGCCAGAATCAAAAGTCTTGACATGGAGTCTTCCTTCCCCATCGAAGGGCTCCTAATTTCTAGTCAATTTTGTTTCTTCCTAACTGAGAGAGAATACGAGAAGTGACATTGTGGGGTCTCCTATCCTAGGGTAGATTTCCCACATGTTTTTATTTATTCTTGAGCCTTTTAAGGATTTGCTAAGGTCCAGCCCTTGGCTTTAATGCAACCAAGAAATTTCTAAGTTTATTTATGGGCTTTAGAAAATGACTATTTAAAGTAGCAAAATATCAATTAGAATCAATTAGGACCAATCAAGAGAAATATACATATTTTTTTAAATATATCTCTAACAAGAAAAAGCCTAAGTTTGATTTGATTTTACTGTATAAATATTTTTTTTAAGTGGTGCTACATATTTTTGGACTAAGAAAGAAATGATACAAATTAAGAAAGTTGCAAACATTATTTTTTTCAACTGTAAACAAATTAAAAATTAAAAAAATCTTAAATTAAACATCCAAAGGACTTTTCAAATGGGTTTCCATTAAATAGCATTTCTCTCAAAATTGCTTCTCAAAATACTGTTTACTAAACAGTCTTTATATTTCTTTAAAACCCTTTAGATTAAACTCCTTTGCATTTCTCCATAATCCCTTGAAAAATTCAAACCAAACGTAACCTTAAAATTGATCACCTGCTACCATTTGGATTAATACGTTTAATCTAGCCTTCTAGATTCAGGCCAGAAAAAATAGCCCAATCTTCTAGATGGTATGGGCATATGTTTTTTAATCTAGCCTTCTAGATTCAGGCCAGAAAAAAGTAGCCCAATCTTCTAGATGGTATGGGCATATATTTTTCTTTATAGGCAAACCGGCAAGATGTGATTGCCAAAAGGTGCACGTTAAAGTTGGCTTACGTTCAAGTTGGCTTATACATGGACATGTTTGATTTACGACCTATTTATGATGACAATCTTGAATGACTAAACCGATTGTATTTTTCATGAAAAATCTCTGTGTGAACTTATGGACCAATATATTTAATCCAGCCTTATAGAAAAGTAATCAAATTTTCTAGATGGTGTTGGGATATCTTTTTCTTTATTTCAAACCAGCAAAGTTAAGATTTGACTGCCCAGACAAAAAGTTTGACAATAAAAGTGCACGATAAAGTTGGTTTATGCAAAAACATAATTGATACACGAACTGTATTATGACAATTATGTTGGGAGCGGTAGAAATTAACGGAGAAATAAAACGAGAAACAAAAATAATAAGGACATCGGAAATTTACGTGGTTCGGTTAGAAAATATCGAAACCTAAGTCCACGGGAAGAACTAGCAAAATAATCCACTATAAATTGGAGAATTACAGGATTACACACGCATACACACTCGAGTGTTTCCTAGCCCTATTGTATACCGAATACCCACAGTATTTAATAACTCAACTCAATGAACTCGCGTCTCTCTCTCTTTTATGGGCAGATGATGGCTTTTATCTCCAACGTCAACATGTGCAGCCTATATTCTGCCGATAAAATCTTTTGGATCCGATCACGCCGCTGTTCATTAAATGCTCCATGGACGTGCTTCCTCCTTGTTAAAATGTCGTGCGTGTCTATCAGGTATTATATACGGGCTCAAACTTGAGACATAATTTTAACAAAATATACATAGGTGAACTTTGCATAAATCATATGTATGACTCAAAAGTCCCTGCAGACGTACAATATCATTATATGGAGCAAGCATCAATTCATTTATTAGGAAGAAATAGCGGAGGCTCCACTTTTTCGTAACGGGTGGATTACATTGTAAGAAAAGTTGGACCCGATTTGCTGGAAGAAATATGCCTTAAGTAACCTCTACACCAATCACCTTTGACTTTTGTATACCTCTTTATTTCACAAAAACATAACAAAGAAGATTGAGAGACAGCAATCTCCTCAATCTCAACTTATTTCACATCAACAGCCGGATTCTCTGTTCAATCTGAATTAATCATGAGCGCTAATTGGCCTGAACTCCGCAGTAGGTCTTGATGAGGTTCTTGGCCTTGATGTGGTTGTCGCTAGAGTCATAGTAGCAAAGGAAATCAATGTGATTGAAGGGTTTGTATTGCTGAGGGTGTGCTTCGTTGATGAACTCCTCAGGGATCTCAATCATCCTCGAGACGTATGAGAATGTCTCAAGAGAGTATTTCACTTGACTATCTTCTCTAACCGTTACTCAGTGATAACAAGCCTCGATCCTTCCATTGCTCAATGCCTCATCAAGAATGAACCACAAAAAATCAGAAGTGATTTTAATGAACTTGTGCAAACTAGTGCTAAGAAGAAAATTTCAAGAGTAAATAAGTGACCCACTAGACATGCATCACCGGCCATGACCATGAAAGTCGAAGCTGAGGGCTCGAAAGTGAACCACTCGCCATCTTCAGTTCTCACTTCCAAGCCCCTAATGTTGTTTTGGTGCAAGTAGGACTAGAAGCTCTTGTTCGTATGAACAATTGGGTGCTGCTGGCTTCCTGTACTTCAAGAATCGTAGGAGATACGTGCAGGATTCGACGTAAGGGTCATAGCATTTCTCGACGCCGTAGCTCTCACGGACCATCCTCAATACCATTTTCTCTATCTCAGCTATGATTTTGCCATAGTCATGAACAATTTTGCAGCAGCCGAAGAAAAAAAGAGAAGTCAAATTAGAGAAGTCAAACTTAGTGCACCAACTATTTTTAATTAATGTTTTTCTCGATACCCTCAAGCCTAGAATTGAGAATCTAAAGTTTGCTGGGAAGTCCAACTCTGGTCATAATTTGTAAACCAAACATGTCTGTCATATTCGATTAATAAGGCAATTATTTTTGTTGGGTTTACTAACGAGGCATGTAAAAATTGACAAATATACTGAATAACACAGTTCAATTAAATGGCTGTTTTGATAAGCAAACTTGGAAAAACGACTTAATGAGCTTGTTTGTATATAAAACATGGACAGCAATGTTTGCGGATGGCAAACGAGCATTCCCGACTTCCATTATAAGAGTCTGCCATATCAATGTCATGAATCCATGGTGGCATGTAGTTCTGGTACTATATGACAAAGGAAGAAAAATCAGTACCAGAACTGGTCATTTCCAGAGGGCCACATAATAGAGGTGAACTTTTCACTCCTCAAACTTCTCGGCCCGTTGATGTTAATGTCCTCGACGAGAGGAGTCCCAGGGACTTCGACGATATAGCCATGGGAAGGCTTGAAGTTGGTGTTCTTGATCTTGGTTTCATGGGGAAGGTAGAAGAGAATCTCGGTGACGCTAAAGACAGATTCCTGAATGCTAAGAGGGACATTGGGGTGATCAATGATGAAGCACCCGTGATCCTTAAGAGCCCGCACGATCACTTTGCAAGCTTTCTCCCATGAACTTGTCCCCAGTTTCATGTTTTGAGATTCTATTCTATGGGACCTTGACCGACTATTTTAAAAACTTAAACTTAAATTGTTAGATAAAAGTATGTTATATTATTTAAATATCATAATACTCTCATTCACACTTAATCTAGTTTTCTGTTTAGTATCAAATGTGAAAATTTAATTAGAAAAGCAAATGGGGCTTGTAAAGATTTAAACTTAGGAACTCTTGCTATGATATTACGTGATATTTTATGGGACTACAATCGATTATTCCAATTATTCTAAAAATTTAAGATTAAATCATTAGATGAATGCATTGTATATTAATTCTAACACTTGCATTCCTTGGAGAACACTATCACTAGGATCTGGGACGCCATCTTTTTTCCTACCATCTCTCTCAGCTCCATATCTCTCGTTGCGCGCACATCCAGAGCAAGACTCTGTTTTTAGGCCGAGTCACTTGATCGGGTGCTCTTTGCGTGATGATTTGCCACAGCGTTTTTCAGCTTTCTATAGGCGACTGAGTGAGAATTTTTTAATGTTTTTTTTTTCAGTCCAACCTGAGGGGCCTGAAGGGCGGCAAAAAACACAAAAATACAAAATAGCTGTCCACGTGAGAACGCAGCTGTCTATTGGAGAAATGCTCCTATTGAATTTAGCACGTGCAGTATACCGTGTCAAATTTAGCGAAATCCACGTGAAACAAATATGAGAGGTCACGACAGACTATTGTGCATTAAAATATCATTCTTAACTTAGAATAATATCAAAGGTTACGTCCATCACTGTTTTGGAGAAACTTTAGAGAACACACCAGACAAGGTGGCTTTGTTAACGTACATCTATTGCAAAACACCTGACTAAAAATTAGGATATCATGATATAAAGAACGCTAATAGTAAAGGAAATCACTTCATTAAAAAAATGGCATGATTTGAATACTGCTTATTTATAGCTTGGACTCATTTGCTAAATCAACTTGCTACAGACGAAAAAATGCGAATGTACGAGATTGATGTATGGACATTCATAATCTATCTCAATATACATAAGATTTCTAAATAATCTCATATCAACTAGCCATGTTAATGAAGTGAAATAATTTTTTTTGAATTTGTATTTGATATGTCAGTGGAGTAGATGTTACTTCCTTACGATGAATAAGAGCGTAAGTTTGATTGTTGTTGCCTTAAAGATTAAATTTTAGAAAATGCGCGTGAAATTTATGTAGATCATCCGGTATTAAATAATCCTACAAAGGCTCCATTTGTGATAAAAGTCCCAAGTATTTTAACACCTCAAGAGGCAAACTACTCAAGTTAGAAGAGACGATAATAAAGCAGCTTCATCGGTCGTAATGGTGGGGGGAACTTCCAGTCAAATAAGCAAACCCCCGATGGTTAAACTCGTGGGGTCAAACCTGGACGTCTGCCATAGGAGCAAAAAGCCCCTACCTACTTAGGTCCAAGTCCAAGACTTTCCTTAAACGGCATACCGATCACTTTGACTGGGAAACTCACCGACCATGTGAATGCTATGGCGTTTTGGCTCTTAACAAAAACTGACCACGATAAGAGTCACGGAAATTGATTTGTAAATTTAGTTATAACGTGATTCGAAAATCTCAAGATGGATCATGATTAATTGCACGATGAGTCATTGCCATGCCACTTGACATGTAGATCAATTTTGTGTGAACCAATCTTTTTATTGTTATTGGGACTCCTCTTTTGACCTATTGTAGCCCTGATTTTGAACAAAATAATGGCTAATGGCTCTTTGTTTCATTTGGCAGAGTTTGCTTCTGCTTATGGGCATGAAGGAGCTTTCATATACATAAATTATCTCAATATTGACCGCTCAAGCTCGGTTTGGTCTTTTTATATAACAGGCCTACCTTTTTTGTTTGGCCTAAGTATTCCATTAATTTCATATATCGTTAATTATAAAAGGCAAGCATAATTAAATTATCAAAGTTCAATGTATTTTGCGAAAATAAAGATTCTCAAATACTTATTATAAAATTGTAATCATAATACATAGTATCTGTGGAACACATATGAAGTAACAGAAACTTTTGTCTACTAACTAATGAAAGCATAACTTTGAATTATGTTAAAACAAAAAACAATTCTCAAAACAAATAAAGCGCAATTAATGAAGAGAGTGGAGGAGGAGGAGGAGGGGCATTTCATTAGTGGTTAAATAAGAGAGGAGTTCTGATATTGTCGATTGGGCGTAATGGCAAAAGATGACACCAAAGCTAGGTACATTGCTAAATACATCTTGATGTACATTGTAATTGCTTAAATTGTGTCTTGAGACTGCACATGCCCAAAGACTAATTTTGATAATCATGCCACGTGTTATCGAGGCAAAGATGAGTTAACATTTATATTCACCAGCACTTATGATGAAATATTTTAATTGGGTAAGAATTTCTAGTAATCTGACTCTCGGGTGATCTCCCAACAAGACCTTCACTTTAAGTTCATCACATTGGAGAGATCCACCGTAGGGCTGTTGCGACCTATTTTTTCCGTCCCGTGAGGGAAAGGAATATCTAAATAAATAGATTTAGAGGCATTGTCCAAATGGTGGGTCGAGGACCCTTAATTAGACGTGGGCTCTGCCAAGCCGATACCCCGCGTGACATTGGGTGTTCGCGAAAATTT
This sequence comes from Corymbia calophylla, assembly GCA_014182845.1. Lineage (NCBI taxonomy): Eukaryota > Viridiplantae > Streptophyta > Magnoliopsida > Myrtales > Myrtaceae > Corymbia > Corymbia calophylla. The sequence continues at coordinate 38,876,372 of CM024698.1, forward strand.
TCAAATAAGGAGTCGTCACTAGCTTATTGGGGTCAGCTAGAAACCAAGCGAGGCATGGGAGTGTGCCTCACTTTTTACGCAACCAGAGATTCTAGGGTTGGGGACTTGATTACACTAATTAACCAATCAGTGCCCTTTCGGTACCTAATCTTGTTCATTTCAAAAAGACTTTTGTCAGGCAGTTTGGATTGATTTTATGCTTAACCACTAACATGTGAGGTGATCATGCGAGTGCACAATCATCAAAATAGCAATAAACAATTAAAGGAAGCATTAAATAAATTGCAAGTAAAATCCTAAAGTGAAGCTATAAGGGCTTGTTTGATTTTAAGCACAAACTTAAGCCAATGATTTTCCGACACCTTTTAAGAGAAGATTTGTCCAATAATTATCTTAGAGCTTTTTAGGGAACTCTAAAACAAACTTGGAATTTTTGGGATTTTTGAAAAAAAATTTATGATTTTTTTATATTTTTCAATATTTTTTATGATTTTCTGAATTTTTTATTTTTTTAATGAAAAATAATTCGGACCGGGTCAAGAGACCCGGCCCTACTAAACTGACCCGAACCCTATTGGTCCTGGTCGGTTAAACGAAATTGGGCCGACCCCAAAGCCCACTCGAAAATAAACAAAATAAGGTCCACGAAAATTCTTTTATAGAAACAGCCCATTTCCAATTTCTGCTCTCGGCCCGCGACGAACCCAGCCCAACGCTCGCGGGCCCAAGGCGCAGCCCATCTCCTTGCTTGATTTTCTTTCGGCCTTTTCTTTGTTTTTTCTGATTTTTTTATTTTTTATTTGTTTTTCATTCTTTAATCTTTTTTATTCCCCACTTTTTGTCTTTTTCCCTGCAGATTTCTCCTTCCTGCACGCACGCTTTTCCTCCCCCATGCACGTCTTCATGCAGCCCCTTTCTTTTCTTCGCCGGAGGCCGCCTCCGCGCGCGACGAGCCCGCGCCGGCTTTTGGGGGTCACCATTTCATCGTCCGGCGTCGGTCGTTCCGTCCGACCGACGCCGAGCTCTGCCGGCCACTAGCTGGCCGGCATTCGCAAGTCGCCGGATCGACGCCGGCGAGGCCCACACGGCTAGACCGACGCACCCAGCTCGAGATAACCCACCAAAAAGCCAAGAAAACGCCTAAAGAAGTGCGCAACAGCATTGTATTACCTAGCAACGCAGGAAAACCAAGAGCCGAGCTCCGGTCGAAGATTGAGTTCGAATTTTTCATTGAGGCATTTCATCGAACAGTTAACGGACACTATCAAAATCAAAGGTTTCCGGCTCAACCGAGCCTCGAACGCGCTTTAGGGGTCTACGGATGTGACATACAAGGTGCGTTGGAACGAAATGCAAGAGCGACGAGGGCCGTAACTTGCGCGAGCCGAACGGCCGCGAGCTCCGGCCCGGCGCGCCTAAAACGGAGCAAGAACGAAGCCGAACTTACCTGGTTCGGGGAAGGGCTGCGGCGGACAACGGCAGCAGGCGGTCCTCCGGCGACGGCTAACCGCTCCCTCGAACTCGCCTTCTCCCTTTGGTTCACTCTCTCTCGTCTCCGGTCTCCCTCTCTATTCGTCTCTCTCTCTCTCTGTTTTTTTTTTTTTCGTTTTTCTCCTCCTGGTTTTCTTTCTCTCGGGTCCGGTCTCTCTGCTCCTCCTGGTTTTGCGTTTTTTTTCCGGTCTCCCTCCTCTAAAGAAGAACTCCCTCTCCGTTCTCACTTCCCTTCGGTTCTCTTTCTGCTCTCCTTCTGCTGACTTGCTGCTGCTGCTTTTCCGCGTCTGCTGCTGCCTCTGCTCTGCCTCTGCTCTGCTGCCCTCTCTGCTGCCACCTGCTGCTTTGACTTGCTGCCTTGTTGCTTTTCCGCGCGTGGAAGAAGAGAAGAAGGAGGAGACGGGTGGGCCGAGCCGAAACAAAAGGGAGAAGAAGAAAAGAAAAGAAAAAAAAGGAAATGGGCCAAGCCCATGCGAGGAAAGGGAAAGGGCCGAATGGGCCCAGCCCTGGCCCGGCCTCTCTCTTTTTTTCAATTTTTTAATTATTTATTTTTAATTATTTAATTATTTGATTATTTTTTTTAATTTTTAATTTTAAAGCTACTAATGCAACTGCCCCTAATATCTATATGCAATGAAATTTCAATGAAATTTTTTTGTTAAGGGGTTAAAATTAATCCCTAATTTTCCAATACAATTAATAAACACTTAAATGAGTAGCCAAAATTTAGGTGTCAACAAGGGCTACTATTCAAATATTTTCAATGATCATTGGCTTGTAAAGATGGTTCGACCACTGGTCAATATCATTATCATTTGTCATGGCATGCAGTCACTTATCATGACACTTTATAATTCCTCTTGATTGGATCATTGCTTGTTGACCGATACCTAATGGCAAGGATAGTTTCCATTTATGAATAGAAACTCAATAGTTCATGTAAGTTTTTTAGCACAATTCTTATACACTTTAATACGCACTCCTTCTTATTAACTTACGCATCCAAGGGCCAATATAGATAAAAAAGATGAAATCCTCAACCTATATGCGTCAGTATAGGTTTGTATCAAGGAGGGAGCATCTACTAATTCCTCAAGATCAGATTATACAGCAGCAAATTAGATACTCATTTCATAGACATGCACGAGATACGGTCTTTATAAAATACGATTCATTTTTTTCATTCTATATGTATAAAAATCCTTTTGAGAATAACAACAATTGTCGAACCCGGTTGACGTTATATTGTCACATGATGTCGTTGACACCAACGGATTAATTTCGGCTGGCTAGTCTAGATCAGGTCCTTGACTAAAATCATCAAGAATATTCTGAGAAAAAGTTAAACAAAAGTTAACTTTGAACGGTCACAACTACAGTGAGATAATTTCTGTTGTCTTGGAAATTATCAAATTATCGTATCACACGGAGTTTTCGTGTGACAAGTGGTGTAGGAAAGCTCCAAAAAAGTTCTGTCCTTCTGTGTGTTGAATTAATTACCCGTTGAAGTTGCCTAATTTTGAGTAAAAGAAAGAAATCACCATTCCATATTCCTGCACATGATGTGATATATTATATGCTATGTTAATTTTTATTAAATTAAATTAATATTACGAAAACTTATAATATTAATACTTGATAAAGAGAGTAAAATCTTAAATCCGTATTACTCAGTTGAATCACTCCCCATAGATTTGTAGCTGGCTTCCACCACTTTCGAAAGTTGGTCCCACTGGCCAGGGCCCCAAGCAGAACAGTCCTCTCCCTCAAAGTAAAGAAGAATGAATGGTCCATCTTCATCTGGAATCTCTGCATCTTCATTGGGAATCCTTGACGACCCTATTGATGATTGCTTTTGTTACAATGGGAAATTAATAGTCTTATAAGGATGGAGACACCTCAAATAGCTCAGCAGACAACACGATTCCACAATAAGATGGGATGGTGTGCTTGGTACTATATGTGCTTAGTGTGTGCTTGGCGTGTAGCTTGCATCATTTGCACTATGATCACATCATAGTGCAAATGATGCAAGCTACACGCCAAGCACACACTAAGCACATATAGTACCAATGGTATGCTTTAGTATCTTTCGTACCCTAGTCTCTGAAATAAGGATGGAGACAGCTCAAACAGCTCAGCAGACAACACGATTCCACAATAAGATGGGATGGTGTGCTTGGTACTATATGTGCTTAGTGTGTGCTTGGTGTGTAGCTTGTATCATTTGTACTATGATGTTCACTAGTGTGCACAATGGTATGCTTTAGTATCTTTCGTACCCTAGTCTCTGAAATAATGTGTGAAGCATCTTAATTATCACGTATCATCCAATTTAATAATTTGTGATATAATTTAATGAAAATCGATGAAGGGTAAATTTATCATATTTGTACCGATTTGGGATTTTTGGTAATGAAAAAATTAATTTTAAGTAAATTTGTTACGAATATATCAATTTGAAGTTTTTCACGATATTAACCTTTTATAAAAAAAGGGAAAAGAAAAAGGAAAAGAAAATTTGTGAGATTGGGCAGTCTCATCAAACCTCATCTTATTTCTTGTTAAGAAACACATTTTCCCTAATCTTTACAATGAATCAAGGAGATGAATCAAGGACCAGTAACTCCGCCCCTGGTTTTGACAAGGCTCTTGGCTTTAATGCAATCGAGAAATTTCTAACTTGTAGTGATATTTCGTACATTGTTGTCAGCCATCAAGCCAACGATCTCGAACTTTGCCAACTATAGGAGTGTTAAATGCCATAATCACCAACCGCAACTAACTTTTGCAGCTAATTAGTTGCCAAGAAAATCAATGGGATTGAAGGGTTTGAATTGCCGCGGGGTTGTCGGATAGTCTTGCTCGGCAATTTGCCAGCACTTTTGCTATCAGAAAATTGGGATTTGTGATTGAAAAAAAAAATTATTATATACATTACTAAATACATGAATTTATCTATATGTTTTATAAAATGACTATCCAAAATGGAACAAAACATCAATTATAATCAGTTAGGACCAATCATAAGGAATATATATAACCTCCTAAATATATTTCTAACAAGAAAGATCATAAATATTCTTTGATTTTGCTGTATAATTAAATTTTTTTTGGTGGTGCTGTATATTATTGGACTGCGAAAGAAATGATCATCCCAAGTTCCAACATACACGCGTTCCATCACATGATGCAATGCTGCAGAACTTGGAAAACATCCACCAATGTCTCGACCTCCCTCGCTACATGAAAATAACATGGGTCCAAGGCTGCCCCAAATTGGTGGTCTCAGTTTTCCAAAACTGGCTTGGACTGAGTTAGAGTGAAAAAGCGAAGGGCAATCGGATGAAAATATTCCTCGATGCTGTAAAATGAACAAGTCCCATGTAATCCGGTTATATTCTTACTTTTATCTTGCTTACAAAAGTTTATGTACAGAACAAGCATATTTAATATTGGTCATAAGCTACCGTTTGGACCAATATGTTTAATCTGGCCTTATAGATTCAGGCCAGAAAAGTAACCCGATCTTCTGGATGGTGTTGGCATATCTTTCTCCTTATATGCAAACCGGCTAAGCTACGGTGTGGTTGTTAAAAGGGGCACGTTAAAGTTGGCTTATGCATAGACATGTTTGATACAAGAACTATTTATGATGACAACCTTGAGTGACTAAGAAGATGATATTTGTCATGAAAGATCTGTGTCTGAACTTTTGGACCAGTATGTTTAATCCAGCCTTCTAGATTCAGCAAAGGAAAAAGTAAACAAATCTTCTACATGGCATTGGGATATCTTTTTCTTTATTACAAACCAGCAGTGTTAAAATTTGACAGCCAAGACAAAAAGTTTGACGATGAAATTGCACGACAAAGAAAGTTTACGTGTAAACAGGATTGATTTATGAACTGTGTTATGATTACCATCTTATATATCTAAGCTGATGGTATTTAATATAAAAAATACATGAACTATATTGTATGAATTCTTACTTTCGCGAGAAAGCCTAAGGTAGGCAAAGTGAATTCTAATCTGTAAAAATTTCTCAGCAAATACATGACAAAGATTCAATCTGTATGAATCAACATATGCATACATCATATGTATGGCTCAAAAGTCCCTGTAGACGTACAATATCATTATATGGAGTAAGAAACAATTCATTTACTGGAAAGAAATAGCGGAGGCTCCAATAATTTCGTAATGGGGGTGGATAACATTGTAGGAAAGGTTGGACCCGATTTGCTGGAAGAAATATGCCTTCAGTAACCTCTACACCAATCACCTTTGGCTTTTGTATACCTCTTTATTTCACAAAAACATAACAAAGAAGATTGAGAGACAGCAATCTCCTCAATCTCAACTTGTTTCACATCAACATGCGTATTCTTTGTTGAATCTGAATTAATCATGAGCGCTAATTGGCCTGAACTCCGCAGTAGGTCTTGATGAGGCTCTCGGCCTTGATGCGGTTGTCGCTAGAGTCATAATAGCAAAGGAAATCGATGTGATTGAAGGGCTTGTATTGCTGAGGGTGTGCTTCGTCGATGAACTCCTCGGGTGTCTCAATCGTCCCAGAGATGTACGAGAATGTCCCGAGAGAGTATCTTACTTGACTCTCTTCTCTAACAGCTACTCGGTGGTAACAAGCTTTGATCTTTTCATTGCTCCATGCCTAATCAAAAATGAACCACGCAAAATTAAAAATGATTCTAATGAACTCATACGAACTAGTGCTAAGAAGAACTTTGAGGAGCTAATAAGTGACTCACCACACATGCATCACCGGCCATGACCATGAAAGTCGAAGCTGAGGGCTCAAAAGTGAACCACTCGCCATCTTTGGTCCTCACTTCCAAGCCCCTAATGTTGTTCTGGTGTAAGTAGGACAAGAAGCTCTTGTCTGTATGAGCGATTGGGTTCACACTAGAGTCGAGGTCTGCCGGTTTCTTGTACTTCAAGAATCGTAGGAGGTACGTGCAGGATTCCATGTAAGGGTCATAGCATTTCTCGACACTGTAGCTCTCGCAGACCATCTTGAACACTACTTTCTCTATCTCAGCTATGAATTTGCCATAGTCATGAACAGTTTTGCTGCAACCATAGACAAAAGAGAATTTAATTAGAGAAGTCAAACTTAGCGGGCCAACTATTTTTAGTTCATGTTTCTCTCGATACCCTAAAGCCTAAAATTGAGAATCTAAAGTTAGTAGGGGAGTCCAACTCTGGTCATATTTTGTAAACCAAACGTGTTTGTCATGATCGATTGATAAAGCAATCATTTTTGTTAGGTTAACTGAAAAGGCGTGTAAAAGTCAAACAAATATACTGAATAACACAGTTCGATCTAATGGGTGTTTTATTAAGTGAGCTTGGAAAAACAACATAACGAGGTCTTTTGTACATAAAACATGGACAGTCATGACACTTAAGTCCATGTATCAAAAGAGTGACGATGATTGACAGCAATGTTTGCGGATGGCAAACGAGTATTCTCAACTTCTTTTATAATAGTCTACCACATCAATATCATGAATCCACATTAGCATGTAGTACTAGTACCATATGAAAAAGGGGGAAAGATTAGTACCAGAAGTGATCATTCCCAGAGGGCCACAAGAGGGAGGTGAACTTTTCGCACTCTTCAAGCTTCTCGGCACCGTCGATGTTCATGCCCTCAAGGAGAGGAGTCCCGGGGACCTTGGGGATGTAGCCATGAGAAGGCTTGAAGTTAGTGTTCTTGATCTTGGTTTCGTGGGGGAGGTCGAAGAGATCCTCGGTGACGCTAAAGACAGAGTCATGAAGGCCAAGAGGGACGTTGGGGTGATCAACGATGAAGCACCCATGATCCTCAAGAGCCTGCACGATCACTTTGCAAGCTTTCTCCCATGAAGTTGTCCCCGGTTTCATGCATTCCTCGGAGAACACGACCACTGGGATCTGGGACGCCATTTTTGTTCCTGCCATATCTCTCAGCTCTATACCTCTCGGAGCACAGGCACCCAGGGCAAGACTCTGTTTTCAAACTGGTCTCTCAAGCGGGTGCTCTTTGTGTGATGCATTGCCACGGCGTGTTCGAGCTTTTTATAGGCCATTGAGTGAGAATATTTTAATGTTCTTTCAGTCCAACCTGAGGGGCCTGAGGGGCGGCAAGAAACACAAAAATATAAAAAAGCTGTTGAAGTGAGAACACAGCTGTCTATTGGAGAAATACTACTAGTGAATTTAGCACGTGCGGTATACAGTGTCAAATTTAGTGAAATCCACGTGAAACGAATATGAGAGGTCTCGACAAACCGACATATATTAAAATCTCATCTTTTCTCTCGGAATAATCTCAAAGGTCATGTCCATCACCGTTTAGATAAAGCTTTAGAGAACACGCCCAAACAAGATGGCTTAATTAACATACATCTTTCACAAAATAACTCGCCAAAAATTCAGATACCATGATATAAAGAGCACTACTAGTAAGGGAAATCACTCCATTCGGAAGCCAGCATGATTAAAATAATGCTTATTTATAGTTTGGACTCGTATGCTAAATCAATATTTTACACATGAAAAATCGTAAACGTATCAGAAAACATAAGTTTCTATATAATCTATCTCAATATGTATATATAAAATTTTTTAGTAATTCCACGTCAACTAGTCACGTAATTATAGTGGAATAAAAGTTTTTTGAATTTGTATTTGATATGTCGGTGATGTAAATATTACTTACTTAGGATGAATAAATGATTGATGTTGCTTTACAGATTAAATTTTCAAAAATGCGCACGTAATTGGTGTAGGTCAGCTGGTATTAATAGTCCTAAAAGGGCTTTATATGTGATAAAAGTCCCATGTATTTTTACACCTCAAAAGGCAAAAGTACTCGAGCTAGAAGAGGCGATAATTAAGCCGCTTCATCGGTTTCGATGGTGAAGGGAACTTCCAGTCAAATAAGCAAAACCCCGATGGCAAAACCTTGTGGGGGTCAAGTCTGGACGTCAGTCTGAACGACGTCGTCTTTCTCTGACTGACGTCTGCTAAAGGAACCAGAAGTCCATACTTCAGGTCCAAGTCGAAGACTTTCTTTACACAGCACTAGTGATCACCTTGACTGGGAAACTCCCCGACGCTGTGAATGTTAGGGCGTTTCGGCTCAATGACGAAATCGATTACAATAAGAGTTAGGAAAATTGATTCGTAAATGGCAAAAGATGACGCCAAAGCTTCGTACATTGCTAAATACATCTTGATGTACATGGTAATTGCTTAAATTGTGCCTTGAGACTGCACAAGCCTAAAGACTAAATTTGATAATCATACCACATGTTATTCGCGCAAATGATGAATTAACATCTATACTTGACCAGCACTTATGATGAGATGTTAATTGGGTAAGCATTTTAAGTAATTGACTCTAGTAATCTCCCAACAAGACATTCACTTTAAGTTCATCATATTGGAGAGATCAACAATGGAACTTCTATCCAAAAATTTTCAAAACCATTGGCTCGTAAAGATGGTTCAACCACTCATCAACATCATTGCCATTTGTCATAACATGTAGCCACTTAATATGATATTTTGTCATTTGTCATGATTGGATTACCATGTGTAGACCAATACTCGACAGCCGGGATTGTTTTCATTTGTAGATAGAGACTCAACGGTTCATGTAAGATTTTTAGCCGCAATTGTCATACACTTTAATACGCACTCCTTCCTCTTGTTAACGTACGCATCGAAGGGCCAATACAGATAAAAAATCTGAATCCCCCCAACCCATATACGTTGGCATAGGTCTGTCTCGAGGTGGGAGCATCGACAAATTCCTCAAGACCAAACTATACATCAGCAAATCATATGCTCATTAAATAGACATGTACAAGATACAGTCCATGCGAATTACTATTCATTTTACCCATTCTATATGCATAAAAATCCTTTGATGATAATAACTATTATCAAACCCCGGTGCATGTTATATTGTCACATTGATGTCATTTACACCAAAGGATTAATTTCCGCTGGCTAGTCTACATCAGGTCCTTGACTAAAATCATCAACAACCGTTCTAAGGAAAAGTTAAACAAAAATAACTCTGAACTGTCACAAATGGAGTAATATAATTTCTTTAATCTTGGATATTATCAAATTATCGTACCCCTCGGAATTTTCGTGTGGCACGTGGTGTAGGAAAGCTCCAAAAAGTTGTGTGCTTCTGCATGCTGACTTAATTGCCTGTTGGAGTTGCCTAATATTGACTAAGAAAGAGATTCTGTATACATACATATTTATATTAATTATAGCAGGAGATCCACGTGGCTCGCTCCGGCAAAAGAAGCTTAAAAAAATAAAATGAGGTACATTATTAAATAATTCGTATTCACCAAACGAATATTCCAAACAATATGGTCATTTCCTTCTTCTTCTTTTTTGTTGGATTTTGAAAAATGACTTTGCATGTATAACAGTACCGTTACACTCGACGAGTTATTTTGTTTATGATGGGCAACGGGATCCTAATTTGCTGTCGAAAATCATTGCTTTGGCATGTGTGTGCAACATTTAAATATACAAATCCAATGACATAATTCAATAAAAAGGAAACCCATGGAATAAGATTTCATAAAAAAATACTATTTAAGATTTCATAAAAGGAATATTAAATTCCAATAAGCAAATAATATAGATAAATTGGACTTTCAGTTTTTTAAATTTTTTTATTTGTTTAGATACATACACAGGATATAAAAAAACTCTTTTATTGGCACGCTAAAAAACAAATCGGCCTCCTTTTGAAAAGAAACTTACTTATCTCTCTCGATTTGGATTTTGATCTTAATAGAAATAGAGAAAATCACATTACAATTTGATGTAGGAAGTAAAATGAATATAAAATGTTTCGTATCGGGATTACAATTTCTGATACAAAAAAAAAAAGAAATACTGGAATACGACATGTTAAAGCTAAATTGAACATGCCATAGTATGCACTCAAATTGAAATTGATACGAATTCATAATTTTGCATAAGTTTTCTATGAAAAAAATGCTATCACGTTGGAATATTTTCATAAAAATGAATTACACAAATAGTCAATACTGATCTAATAATATGAGATGATTTGCCACCCTATTTCATCCTTATAATTATTGAGCTTTGATCATTCTTTTTTTTAGGCTATTTTATATTTTAATGGAAAAAAAAGCCACCAAAAACTCCAAATTTTATCCATTGTAACACATTTACCTCAAACCTTTTTTGTAACACAAAAAACTCCTAACTTATAATTGTGTGACACATTTACCCAAGAATTTTTTTTTATATAAAAAACCCCAAAAATTTTTACGAAACTAAATTTTTAGGATAAATATGTTACACGGATACACGTTTATAGTTTTTGGTGTCATAAAAAAAATTGAAAAAAATGTGTTACATTGTATAAGTTTGGGTAAATGTGTTAAATAAATATAAATTTGGGATAAATGTATCACAATGGACATTATTTACCATTTGTAGTAGTTTTTACCCTATTTTAATTATGGCAATTTCCTTTTATTCGAAGCCCCCTGGGTGTAATTTGCTTACTTGCAAGCTAATCCAACCAAAAGTATATGTTTCCTAATGTTGTTGTTTTTCTTATTCATATTCAAGGATAGAGTTTCTAATTCTAATTGTCTCAAGAAATCGCTTAATCAAGTTAAGCCGTTTTCTCGGGGAAATTAGTAATGTCTATGTTTCACGGAGCAATTAGCCCAGCGTTTCCCTTTTGAAAATCATATGATGGACAAAGCCGGCAATGATCGAATGTTGTAATAATTACCTTAAAACATTGGGAATTTCTTAATTAATCCCACTGAAATTTCCTTATGCATAGATATATATATATCTCCTGAAAATATATAATATTCAAAATTTTCCATATGAGTTCTTTTAGTTTAACAAGAAAAAAATCATTTTAGATGAGTAACATAGATTGTGATCTCGAAAACATTTGCATGGCAAACATTCTAGAGAATATATATGAGTTAGCCTTTGCATAAGTTGCATCCGGTATAAAACGACGTTACGATTACACAATTTCATGAACTTGAACCCGAACTAATAAAATTCACCTATAAGATAGATAGGGGAAGCTCCAATAGTTTTGAAACATGGATCCTTTTAGACCATAAGAAAAGCTGGTATCATTATACAACAATAATGCCTCATAACCACTCAAAACAGATCTCCCCTGACTTTGTATACCTTTATTTTTTTTTTAACAAAGAAAAAAAGGAAAAGAAAAGATAACGAGATTGTGCAATCTCATTGGATCTCATCTTATTTTATATTAAGAAACACATTCTCTATATTTCTTTTTTATGATGAATCAAGATGGACTAGTTGGCCCGAACTCCACAGCTTGTTTTGATGAGCCTCTCGGCTTTCACGCAAGTGCGGTAATATTGTTGCCATCCGACTATTGAGATTTGTTAACTAATCAATTATTTTGTCATTTGATATCATTCAATAGCAGACAACAATGGTGACTAGCATACTATCATCCTATAAAAGTGTTAAATGTGACCAATCACCCGAGTCATTAATTGTAAAGGAGATCGATGGCATTGAAGGGCTTGAATTGTCGCGGCTTTTACCTGGCGTCCTCGCCTGTACTTTTGCTTTCAGAAAGGTTCAACTTTTGCTGTATAATTGATTATTTTCTAGTGGTGCTACTTATTATTCATCTAAGAAAGAAATTACCCCGGCATCCGACATAAACACACACTATCACGTGATGAAAGGCTCTAGAACTTCATCGCGTTAAATATCCTCCAATAACTCCATCTCTCGCTAAATGAAAATAACATGTATAATGTATCCAAGGTTGTTCCAAATCGGTGGACTCAGCTTCCCAAAACTGGATGTGTCCTGAGTGAGAGTAAGTAAGCGAAGGCCAATTAGATGAAGATCTCTTACTTATTCCCCAAAAATAATTGTATGGTTCGCTTTCATCATGCGAGCAAGGCACGTGTAATCCGGTTATCATTCTCACTTTATTTTGTTTACAAAAAAGTTTACGCATGGAAGGAGCATATTTTATATTGATCATATACTACCCACCAATTTAATAATCTAGTCTTCTAGATTCAGGCCAGAAAAGAATAATCCAACCTTCTAGATAGTGATGGCATGTCTTTTTCTTTATAACAAACCAGCTAAGCTAAGATGTGATAGTCGAAAGGTGCATATTATAGTTGGCTTATGCACATACAATGTTGTTACATGGACTCCATATGATGACAATCTTGTATATTTATCATGAAAGATTTGTATGTAACTTTGTTTTATGAATTCTTTCTTTAGTGAGAAAGTCTAAGGTAGGTGAAGTGAATTCGAATATCAAAAGACTTTTCAGCATATACATGATGAAGATTAAATCTGTATGAATCAACCTAAATCATTTGTATGACTCCAAAGTCCTTGTAGATGTACAACATCATTATATGGAGCCAAAAATCAAATTACTTCTTAAAAATAACGGAAGCTCCAATAATTTCGTAAAGTGGGTGGATTACATGGTAAGAAAAGTTGGACCCGATTTGCTGCAAGAACCTTGCCTTAAAAAACCTCTACATCAATCGCCTTTGACATTCGCATACCTCTTTATCTCACAAAATAGAACAAAGAAGATTACAGACCGCAGCCTCCTCAATCTCATCTTTTTTCACATTAAGAGGTGTATGCTCTATTCATTCTGAATTGATCACGGTCGCTAAGGCTACGCATGATAACCATCCTGTTTCTATTTCTGAAATAGAAATCCGTTTGGTAAAAAAATTTACTTTTTTATTTCTGGAACAAATTTCTATTCTAGAAATATGTTTGGAATAGAAATCAGAAACAAATTTTTTTTACTTTTCTATTTTTGGAATAGAAATCAGAAATTGTTTCTCTCTCACCTGAAAAAAAATTTTGCCGTCCGCCACACTACCACCACCACCACCACCACCACCACCCCCCGCCCACCGTTGGCCGCCGCCAGTCGCCGGCCGCCGATGCCGCCGCCGGCTGCCGACGTCGCCGCACCTCCCATTATCACTGCCACTTAGAAAAGTGAAATTTTTTTGATTATCAAACGAATTTCTATTTCAAGAATATAATTTTTTTATCATTATCAAACGCGTTTTTGGCTCAGAAACTCATCCAGAAATAGAAATAGAAAAATCAATTTCTGGCTAGAAATCAATTTCTAGCCAGAAATGTTATCATTCGCACCTTAATAATTGGCCTGAACTCTACAGTAGGTCTTGATGAGGCTCTGGGCCTTGATGCGGTTGTCGCTAGAATCATAGTACCAAAGGAAATCGATTTGACTGAAAGGCTTGTATTGCTGAGGGTGTGCTTCATTGATGAACTCCTCAAGGGTCTCAATCATCCCCGAGACGTACGAGAATGTCCCGAGAGAGTATCTCACCCGACTCTTTTCTCTAATCGCCACTCAGTAGTAACAAGCCATTACTCCATGCCTGATCAAGAATGGACCACACAAAATTAAAAATGATTTTAATGAACTTGTGCAAACTAGTGGTTGGAAGAATTTTTCACAAGCAAATAAATGACTCACCAGACATGCATCACTGGCCATGACCATGAAAGTCGAAGCCGAGGGCTCGAAATTGAACCACTCGCCGTCTTTGGTCCTGACTTCCAAGCCCCTAATGTTGTTTTGTTGCAAGTAGGACAAGAAGCTCTTATCTGTATGTGCGATCGGGTTCACGCTGGCATCAAGGTCTGCCGGCTTCTTGTACTTCAAGAATTGGAGGAGGTATGTACAGGATTCGATGTAAGGGTCATAGCATTTCTCGACACCGTAGCTTTGACAGACCATCCTGTACACTACTTTCACTATCTCAGCTATGAATTTGCCATAGTCATTAACAGTTTTGCTGCAACCAAACAAAAACAGAGAATATATTAGAGAAGTTAAACTTAGCGCACCATTTTTTATTATTGATGTTTTTCTCGATACCCGAAAGCCTAAAATGGAGAAGCTAAAGCTTGTTGGGAAGTCCAACTCTGGTCATATTTTGTAAACCAAACGTCTGTCATTGTCGATTAGTGAAGCAAGAATAGTTGTCAGGTGTACTGCCAAGGTATATAACAGTGGCATAAACGTGTTTAAATAACTCGTTATGTACACCTCGAATGATTTTGTCTAAATGATTAAGCTAAGACTTTCGTTTATTATACAGCTATAATTTCTCTACGGAGACAAGATGAAGGTGCTCCGTTTATCAAGCTAGCATACTGACATGGGGTTACAAGTTGTTGATTGAAAGTGATGATGCAGAAGGTAAATGAGCATTTGAGACCTTAGTATCATATGAAAGAGGGAGAAAAATCAGTACCAGAAGTGGTCATTTCCAGAGGGCCACATGAGAGAGGTGAACTTTTCGCACTCTTCAAGCTTCTCGGCACCATCGATGTTCATGCCCTCGAGGAGAGGAGTCCCTGGGACCTTGGGGATGTTGTTGGGAGCGCGCAGCAGAAGTCCGATATCTTTAGACTTAGGAGATTTCTAAGGGGGAAGCCCAAGTCCGAACCCATCAATATATCTAATTGGACCCATCTCAACTCAAAAGCTTAAGCTAGTGAGTTATGGACTAACTAGGATATATTAATTGCTCCACACCACATCAATTCTCCGATGTGGGACTACTTCTCTAACACAACTCACACGTGTATCCTAACAATCTCCCCCTCACGTGTGAGCTCCAGTGTTAGATTTACTCCCCCTTAAATCAGATATCATTCTGGCCCAACATCATCCTAGCCCACGTTGTTACACCACAACGCTCACTTGCCTGGGAACCGTAACCATCGGCTCTGATACCAGTTGTTGGGAGCGCGCAGGGAGATTTCTAAGGGGGAAGCCCAAGTCCGAGCCCATCAATATATCCAATTGGACCCATCTCAACTCAAAAGCTTAAGCTAGTAAGTTATGGGCTAACTAGGATATATTAATTGCTCCACACCACATCAATTCTTCAATGTGGGACTACTTCTTTAACACAACTCACACGTGTATCCTAACAGATATAGCCATGGGAGGGCTTGAAGTTGGTGTTCTTGATCTTGGTTTCATGGGGGAGGTCGAAGAAACCTCGGTGACGCTAAAGACAGAGTCATGAAGGCCAAGAGGGACATTGGGGTGATCAACGATGAAGCACCCATGATCCTCAAGAGCCTGCACGATCACTTTGCAAGTTTTCTCCCATGAACTTGTCCCCGGTTTCATGCACTCTTCGGAGAAAACTACCACTGGGATCTGGGAAGCCATCTTTGTTTCTACCATCTCTCTCGGCTCTATATCCCTCGGAGCACACACACTAAGAGCAAGATGTCTTTTTAGCTGATCTCTCAAGCGGGTGCTATTTGCGTGATGAATTGCCTTGGCGTGTCTGAGCATTTTATAGGCAACTGAGTGAGAATTTTTTAATGCTCTTTTAGTCCAACATGAGGGGCCTGAGTGGCGGCAAAAAGCACATAAAAAAATGAGAAGGCTGTCGACGTGAGAGCACGCTGTCTAGCGGAGAAACCACGATATGTACTAAACTGTATCTACAACATTAAATTTAGTGAAATCCATGTGGAATATATATAGGAGTTCGTGTCACCATATCTCGTCTTACATCTAATTCTCGACTTTCACTCACAATAATCTTGAAGGTCGAGTCCATCACCCTACGGGTGAAGTCTTAGAAAACGCACCTTTACAGGATGTCTTAAACATGAACATGGAGAATTACCTTTGTATGACATTTACTTTGATGTTAAAATTTTTTAATTCATTTAAATGCCATGACTTTGAAAAATCGTTTACTTGAATGCCACTTCCGAATTGCCTGCCGAAAAAGCTAACGTGGTCGTTAGTAGACAATATTTAAATATTTTTAATTTTTAATTTTTTTTAATTTTGCTTTTTGCTTTTTTTTTCCTCTAGGGCCGTGCGAGAGCCACCAACTGTAGAACCCTCACCCAGATTGGGCGAGGGCCGCCTTGCCTTCAACTATGAAGGCCTTGGGCAAGGGTCGCCTTACCCTTACCGTAGGCACCCTGAGGGAGGCCTTCAAGGCCTTGTTGACCGATGGCAAGGCCGTGATGGCCCTTGCTAGTGGTGGTTGTGAGCGAGGGCCCTCACGACCTCGCCAGCTCTAGGCAGCATTGTCCACAGCCGCCTAGAGCTGCCAAGGGCTGTCAAGGCCTTGCCAATGGCCAACGAGGCCCTAACAGTCTCGGCCAAGGCCTTCACGGCCGAAGGGGAAGGTTCCGCAGCCGACAGGGTCGGTAGTGATCCTCGTCGGCCTTAGAGAAAAAATAAAGCAAAAAAATTCAAAAAATATTAATAAAAATATTTAAATATTATCTATCAACGGCTATATTAGATTTTTCGGCAGACAAATCAGAAGTAGCACTTATGTAATCGATTTTTCAAAGTTGTGGCACTCAAGTAAATGAAAAAAAAATGTTTTAGCATCAAAGTGAACACCATACTAAAGTATTAGCATTTGTAGTGTACTTCCCCACGAACATCTATGACAAAGGTCCAACAATAAAGTTTTAGATCCATGATGCAAGGATTACTTACACTAGACGAAATCACTTCATTCGAAAGTTGTCTGATATAAATACTTCGCATTTATAGCTTGAACTCATCTGCCAAATTAATCCATTTAAGTAGTTTATGGGTCTCAATGGGCGGAGAACCTCCGGTCAAATACGCAAACCCCCGATGGTTAAACCTTGAGGGGGCGAACCTGAACGTCTGCTATAGGAACAAAAAGGTCCCTACTTACTTACGTCCAAGTCCAAGACTTTCTTTACATGGCAGATCGATCTCTTTGACTGGGAAACTCACTGATGATGTGAATGCTATGGTGTTTTGGCTGTAAACAAAAACCGACATCGATAAGAGTCACGGAGATTGATTCGTGAATTAAGTCATAATGTGATTCAGAAATCTCAAAGTGGATCGTGATTAAGCACGCGATGAATCTTTGTTGTGCCACTCGATTTGTAGATCAATTTTGTGTGAACCAATCTTTATTTCATCATTGGGACTCCTCTTTTTGACCAATTGTAGCCCTGATTTTGAACAAACTAATGGCTAATGGCTCTTTGTTTCATGCGGCATAGTTTGCTTCTGTTTATGGGCAAGAAGGAGATTTCATATATATGGATTATCTCGATATTGACTGCCCAAGCTCGGTTTGGTCTTTATATGACAGCCCCACGTTTTTTTGTTAGGCCATCTCCGGATAATCTCACTATTTCTCAATGGCTAAGGTAGTTGCTTGGCTAGTAATGCTTAACACATTAACTAAACCACGTGATAAATCATAGATAGATATTTTGCAGGGAAAAATGTTCCTAATGATATTAGAAAATGGAACGTATAAAGTGCCGGTTCACTATATTTGCAGACATTTTTTTTTTTTTTTTGGTAAGGTAAGTTGTATTAGAATCGACCAGAGAACTGTACAGTAGGGGGGGAATACGGTACCGACACATACTCATCTGGACTACATGTCTCTGGAGTAGAAGGGTACCGCGGTCACCCAAAAGTAGAAAGAAGACAAGAAGATTGGATTATAGAAATCCCATATCATCCTAAACTAAGCCATAGGCAGTTCTTCACCAAAAATCCGGGGATCTATCCCCCAGCTGCGCTGCACCCTTCTATTTCTGGGGTTGTCTTCAACCGACGTTTATGTGTGCATTACGCGAATTGTCATATAAAATATAATTAAAAGGGTGTTTGAAAAATTCTAACCTAAGTATGAGATTAGTTTCATAAATCGTTAATTATAAAAGGTACACATATTTGAATTATCAAAGTTCAATGCAATTAAATTTCCGAAAATAAAGATAATATGAAATTGTAATCACTATACATGGTGTCTCTGGAATACGTATGAAGGAGCTGAAACTTTTGCTTACTATTGCTAAATACATCTTGATGGACATGATAATTGCTTAGATTGTGTCTTGAGACTGCACACGCCAAGAGACTAACTGTGATAAAAATGGATTTCGCCACGTGTCATCCCCGCCCCTGACGGGTGAGCATCTATGCTCGACGTGCACTTATGATGAAATATGTTAATTGGGTAAGCATTCCAGGTGGTCGATTCTCGACAGTGACCTCCCAGCAACCCCTCCACTTCAAAGATTTTCAAGAACCATTAGCTTGTAAAGGTGGTTCAGCCACCCACCAACGCCATTGCAATTTGTTCTTGCGAGCAGCCATTTGTCGTGAGATTTCGTCATTTTTCATGATTGCATCACCACTTGTCGACGAAATCCCAACGGTAAAGATCATTTCCGTTCATGTAAGTTTTCCAGCTTCGATTCTTATACTCGTTCATACGCACTCCTTCCTCTTGCTCACTTACGCATCAAATGGAAAATCCGAGTAAAAAATCTGACCACCCCAACCCATATATAGCTGATATAAGGTGGAAGCATCAACAAATTCCTCAAAACCAGACTATACATCAGCAAATCAGTCACTCATAATATGTACGAGATGTAATCTTAATGAAACACGATTCATTTTACTTATTATGTATGTATACAGATCCTTTCGAGAAGAAGAATGATTATCAGACCTTGATAGATGTTTTATGGTCATATTGATGTCGTTGACACCAACGGATTAATTTCCGCTGGCTAGTTTTCAAAGTCAACTTTGAACTGTCGAGATTAGAGTGAGATAATTTCTTTTATCTTGGAGATTATCAAATTTTCGTATCACTCGGAACATATGTATTCTTTTGGTCGGTGAGTTGCCTAATATTGACTGAGATAGTTCCCACACATGATGATCATTGAATAAATATATTTTAGCAGGAGGTTCACGTGGCTCGCTCCGGCAGAAGAAGCTTCAAAAAATATGAGGTATATTAATAAATAACACCATTCACAAAATAAATATATAAAAACAATTTGGTTATTTCCTTTTTTTTATTTTAAAAAAGGACTTTGCTTGCATAATAGTACTATTAATCTCAACGAGCTACGGTACAACTTGAACAATTCATCTCATTTTGTTTATGATGGGCAACCGGATCCTAATTTGATGTAAGAAATCATTGCTTTTACTTGTGTGTGCATATTAAAAGAAACAAATCCAATGACATAATTCAACAAAAAAGAAACCTAAGGGTAATTAACTGGAAAATTTAGATGGTGTTTCAATATAAGAAAAAAAATGCTATTTAAGATTTCATAATAAAGAATATTAAATTTGAATACGAAAATAATATAGATAAATTGGATTTTCAGTTTTTTTTTTTTCAAAGTTTTTATTTGTTTAGATACAAACACAAGACATAAACAACTCTTTTATTTGCGCGCTGAAATACAAGTTTGCCTCCTTTTGAAAAAGAAACTTACTTATCTCTCCTGATTTGGATTTTGATCTTGATAGAAAAGAGAAAAAAAAAATCACATTACAATTTAACGTAGGAAGAAAAATGAACATAGACTGTTATATATTAGGACTACAATTTATAATACAATAAAAAAATATGACTAGAATACGACATGGGCCGGTTTAGACCATAAGGAAAGCTGGTAACATTATGCAATAATCAGGCCTTAAATAAACTCTCAAAACAGATCTCCCTTGACCTTGCATACCTTCATTTACAAAAAGCAAACGGAAAAGAAAAGATTACTAGATCATGCAATCTCATTTGATCTCATCTAATTTCATATTAAGAAATACATTCTCTCTATTCTTTTATGATGAATCAATCACGATGGACTAGTTGGCCTGAACCCCAGAGCTTGTTTTGATGAGCCTCTCGGCTTTCATGTGAGTACGGTCATTAAGATTTGTTAATTAATCGATTATTTTGTCATCCGATATCATTTAATAGCGGATAATGGTACTATAAAAGTGTTAAATGTGACCGCTCACCCGAGTCATTCGTTGTAAAGGAGATCGATGGGATGGAAGAGTTTGAATTGCCTCGAGTTTTACCCTGCATCCTCGCCTGCACTTTTGCGGTCAGAAAGGTTCAACTTTTGCGGTATAATTGATTATTTTCTAGCGGTGCTATGTATTATTCATCTAAGAAAGGAATTATTACCCAAGCTTGCGACATACTCACGCACTATCACAACTTCATTACGTTAAATATCCTCCAATGACTCCGTCTCTCCCGCTAAATGAAAATAGTTGTTCCAAATTGGTGGACTCTGTTTCCCAAAACTGGATTTGTCCTAAGTTAAAGGGAGTAAGCGAAGGCCAATTAGATGAAGATCTCTTACTTATTCCCCAAAAATAATTGTATGGTTCGCTTTCATCACGGGAGCAAGGCGCATGTGATCCGGCTATCATTCTTACTTTATATTGTTTACAAAAGTTTACGCGGAATGAGCATACTATATATTGATCATATACTACGTTAAGTTGTGATTGTCAAAAGGTGCATGTTAAAGTTGGCTTATGCATAGACAATATTGATACGTGGACTCCATATGATGACAATCTCGTATATCTGAGCTGATGAAATTTGTAATGAAAGATTTGTATGTGATTTTTTCTTTTTAATGAATTCCTCCTGTGGTGAGAAAGTCTGAGGTAGGTGAAGTAAATTCTAATATGAAAAGACTTCTCAGCAACTACATAAAAGAGGCTAGATCCATATGAATCAACCCACGCGTAAATCATTTGTATGAATGCAAAGTCCTTCTAGATGAACGTCGTCATCATATGGAGCAGGAAGGAAATCAAATCACTTCTTGGAAAGAAATAGCGGAAGCTACAATAACATCGTAAAGTGGGTGGATTACATGGAAAGAAAAGTTGGACCCGACTTGCTGCAAGAACTTAGAAAACCTCTACATCAATCGCCTTCGACTTTTGTATACCTCTTTATTTCACAAAACAGAACAAAGAAGATTGACAGACTGCAGTCTCCACAATCTCATCTTATTTCACAATAAGAGGCGTATACTCTATTCAGAATGAATTGAACATGGGCGCTAATTGGCCTGAACTCCACAGTAGGTCTTGATGAGGCTCTCGGCCTTGATGCGATTATCGCTAGAGTCGTAGTAGCAAAGGAAATCAATGTGATTGAAAGGCTTGTATTGCTGAGGGTGTGCTTCATCGATGAACTCCTCGGGGGTCTCAATCATCCCTGAGATGTATGAGAATGTCCCAAGAGAGTATCTCACCTGATTCTCTTCTCTAACCGCCACTCGGTGGTAACAAGCCTTGATCCTTCCATTACTCCATGCCTGATCAAAAATGGACCATACAAAATTAGAAATGATTTTAATGAACTTGCGTGAACTAGTGCTTGAAAGAATTTTCTCAAGTAAATAAATGACTCACCAGACATGCATCACCAGCCATGACCATGAAAGTCGAAGCCGAGGGCTCAAAAGTGAACCACTCGCCATCTTTGGTCCTCACTTCCAAGCCCCTAATGTTGTTCTGGTGCAAGTAGGACAAGAAGCTCTTATCCGTATGTGCAATTGGGTTCACGCTAGCATCAAGGCCTGCTGGCTTATTGTACTTCAAGAATCGGAGGAGGTATGTACAGGATTCAATGTAAGGGTCATAGCATTTCTCGACGCCGTAGCTCTTGCAAACCATCCTGAACACTACTTTCTCTATCTCAGCTATGAATTTGCCATAGTCATTAACAGTTTTGCTGCCACCAAAGAAAAACAGTGAAAATATATTAGAGAATAGCGCGCCGTCTTTTATTATTGATGTTTTTCTCGATACCCTAAAGCCTAAAATGGAGAAGCTAAAGCTTGTTGGGAAGTCCAACTCTGGTCATATTTTGTAAACCAAACCTCTCTGTTATTGTCGATTAATAAAGCAAGAATAGTTGTCGGGTGTACTGCCAACGTATATTAAAGTGGCATAAACGTGTTTGAATAACTCGTTTTCTACACCAGTGATTTTGTCTGAATGATCAAGCTAACACTTAAGTTTATTATACCACTGTAATTTCTCTATGGAGACAAGATGAAGGTGCTCCGTTTATCAAAACATTAAATAGATTAATACGAAGCAAACTGATATGGGGTTACAAGTTGTCGATTCAAAGTGATGATGCAGACGGTAAATGAGCATTTGAGACCTTAGTATCATATGAAAGAGGGAGAAAAATCAGTACCAGAAGTGGTCATTTCCAGAGGGCCACATGAGAGAGGTGAACTTTTCGCACTCTTCAAGCTTCTCGGCGCCATCGATGTTCATGCCCTCAAGGAGAGGAGTCCCGGGGACCTTGGGGATATAGCCATGGGAAGGCTTGAAGTTGGTGTTCTTGATCTTGGTTTCATGGGGGAGGTCGAAGAGATCCTCGGTGACGCTAAAGACAGAGTCATGAAGGCCAAGAGGGACGTTGGGGTGATCAACGATGAAGCACCCATGATCCTCAAGAGCCTGCACGATCACTTTGCAAGTTTTCTCCCATGAACTTGTCCCCGGTTTCATGCATTCCTCGGAGAACACGACCACTGGGATCTGGGAAGCCATCTTTGTTCCTACCATCTCTCTCCTCTCTATATCTCTCGTAGCACACACAACAAGAGCAAGACTGTTTTTTAAGCTGGTCTTTTCTCAAGGGAATGCTCTTTGCTTGATGAATTGTCATGGCAAGTTTGAGCTTTTATAAGCGACTGAGTGAGAATTTTTTATTCTTTTAGTCCAATCTGAGGGACCGAGGGGCGGCAATGAACACAAACAAATTAAAAAGGCTGTGCACGTGAGAGCACGCTGCTTAGGGGAGAAACCCTACAATGAATCCAGTATACGTGCTGCAGCGTTAGATTTAGTGAGATTCATGTGAATTATATATAGGCCACACCCTGTCTCGCATCTAATTCTTGACTTTCACTCACAATAATCTCGAAGGTTGAGTCCATCACCCTATTGGTGAAGCTTTAGAAGACACCTTGACAAAGCAGCTTAAACACGAACATCTATGACAAAGGTCCAACGAAAAAGTTTTAAATACATGATGCAAAGATTACTGACAGTAAATGAAATCCCTTCATTCGAAAGTTGTTTGATATAAATACTTCATATTTATAGCTTGAACTCATCTGCCAAATCAATCAATTAAGCAGCTTTTGGGTCTCGGTGATGGGGAACTTCCAGTCAAATAAGCAAACCCGCGATGGTTAAACCTCGAGGGTTCAAACTTGAAGGTCCGCTATAGGAACAAAAAGTCCCTACTTACTGAGGTCCAAGTACAAGACTCTCTTTACATGGCATTGCTAATCACCTTGACAGGGAAAACTGACTGACGACGTGAAAATGCCATGGCGTTGTGGCTGTAAACGAAAATTGACATCGATAAGAGTCAATGTAATTGATACTTGAATTAAGTGATAATGTAATTATGAAATCTCAAAATGGATTGTGATTAAGCAAGAGATGAGTCTTTGCCGTGCGACTCAAAATGTAGATCAATTTTGTGTGAACCAATCTTATTACATCATCGGGTCTCCTCTTTTGACCTATTGTAGTCCTGATTTTTAACAAAATAATGGCTAATGGCTCTCTGTTTCATTTGGCATGGTTTGCTTCTGCTTATGGGCAAGAAGGAGCTTTCTTAATAAAGTCATGATAATTTTGCACCTGAAAGTACATGTTTTTAAAGTTTTCATTGAGTTCTTTTCAATTGACGAGAAAAGTCATTTTAGATAAGTAAAATAGATTGTGATCTCAAAAATATATGCATGGCAAACATTCAAGAGAATCTATATGAGTTAGATTTTTCATAAGTTGCATACAGCATAAAAGACCTTACAATTACATAATTTCAATAACCCGAACTAAAAAGATCACCTATAAGAAAGAAATAAAAGAAGGTCCAATAGTTTTGAAACATGGGTCGGTTTAGACCATAAGAAAAGCTGGTATTATTATGTAACAATCATGCCTCAAATAATTTCTCAAAACAGATCTCTTCTACCTTGTATACCTTTATTTACAAAAATAAATGAAAAAGAAAAGATTGCAAGATTGTGCAATCTCGTTAGATCCATCTTATTTCCTATTAAGAAACACATTCTCTCTATTCTTTTATGATGAATCAATCATGATAAACTAGATGACCCGAACTCCACAGCTTATTTTAATGAGACTCTTAGCTTTCATACCAGTACAATAATATAGTTGTCATCCGAAAATTGAGATTTGACCAATCGATTATTTTGTCAGTTGGTATTGTTTAATAGGTGACGGTTAGTGATGACTAGTATAGTATCATGCTCTAGAAGTACTAAATATGAACAATCACCCGAATCATTAGTAGCAAAGGAAATCGATGGGATTGAAGGGCTTGAATTGTCGCGGGTTTGTCCGATAGTTTTACCCAGCATCCTCGCCTGCGCTTTTGCTATTAGAAAGATTCAATTATTGCTGTATAAGTGATTATTTTCTAGTGGTGCTTCGTATTATTCATCTAAGAAAGAAATTATTACCCCAGCTACCGGCATACACACGCACCATCACATGATGAAAATGCTCTAGAACTTTTTCACGTTAAATATCCTCCAATGACTCCATCTCTCTCGCCAAATGAAAGTAACATGTATGATGTATCCAAGGCTGTTCCCAATCGGATGACTCAGTTTCCCAAAACTAGATTTGTCCTGAGTAAGAGTGAGTAAGCGAAGGCCAATCAGATGAAGATTTCTTACTTATTCCCCAAAAATAATTGTATGGTCCGCTTTCATCACGGGAGCAAGGCACATGTAATCTGGTCATCATTCTTACTTTATTTTGTTTACAAAAGTTTACACATGGAACGAGCATACTTTATATTGGGCATTTACTACCGACTAATTTAAATAATCTGGTCTTCTAGATTCATGTCAGAAAAGAATAATCCAATCTTTTGTTGGAAACAATCAGGGTAACAATTTATGAAGAACTAACCCAATTCAGGATCAATTTCTTCTCAAAAATAAATCGATTGAAATCGATTTGACCCCAACAACCAGTCAATACAACTTTGCGATAAGTAAATATATTGCCAAAATGATAAGGAAACAACGCCAATAATACAAAGGTTTTGCGTGAAAACCTAATATGGGAAAAATCATAAAGTATGCAAAAACTTTCACTAATCACTATGAATGGCAAGATACATAAAGTATTCTTCTTTAATCACACATTAGATACTTAACATCAACAACACAACTATATTTTCTTACCACAAAGGTGGATTAATATAAATGAAGTAAAACAACTCTAACTGCGATTAGAGAATTTGGAGAAGGTTCTCAATGAACGAAACCAATTGACTCATAACCCTTGGTTTCATGAGCAATATAGTTAAATTTGAGTCAATTCCGTCAATTCCTTCGAATTGAGATAGCAAAGCCACGCCCTTCTTCTTCTTTCTTCTCATTCTCCCGGTGCTTTTAGTGATCTCTCTCTCTCTTCTCTCTCCTCTTCTGGGGCACACCCACGCACGAAGCAACTCTTTCTTTTGTTGTTTTTGCTTTTTG
This sequence comes from Corymbia calophylla, assembly GCA_014182845.1. Taxonomy (NCBI): domain Eukaryota; kingdom Viridiplantae; phylum Streptophyta; class Magnoliopsida; order Myrtales; family Myrtaceae; genus Corymbia; species Corymbia calophylla. The sequence goes on from CM024698.1 coordinate 38,902,403, forward strand.
ACTTTTGACTTCTTTCTTTTTCTTTCTTTTTCCTTAATTAATATCAGCTGGGCCCACAAGAGGCGGACCTAGCCAACATCTTCTAGATGGTGTCGGCTTTCTTTTTCTTAATAACAAACCTGCTAAGCTAAGATAGGATTGTCGAAAGGTGCACGTTAATTTTGGCCTATGCATATATAATATTGATACATGGACTACATATGATGACAATCTCAGCTGATGATATGTGTCATGAAAAATTTGTATGTAACTTTTTTTTGATGAATTCTTTCTTTGGTGAGAAAGTCTAAAGTATGTGAAGAGAATTATAATTTCAAAGGACTTATCAGCAAATACATGATAAATATTCAATCTATATGAATCTACCTACGCATAAATTATATGCATGACTCAAAAGTCCTTGTAGATGTGCAAAATCATTATATGCAGCAAGGAAATCAAATCACTTCTTGGAAAGAAATAACGGAAGCTCCATTAATTTCGTGAAGTGGCTGGATTACATTGTAAGAAAGTTGGACCCAATTTGCTGCAAGAACCTTGCCTTAGAAACTTCTATATCAATTACCTTTTATATGCCTTTTTATTTCATAAAACAGAAATAAAAGATTGACAGACTGCAGTGTCCTCAATCTCATCTTATTTCACATTAAAAGGCATATACTCTATTCCTTCTGAATTGATCATGAGCGCTAATTGGCCGGAACTCCACAGTAGGTCTTGATGAGGCTCTCGGCCTTGATGGGGTTATTGCTGGAGTCATAATAGCAAAGGAAATCGATGTGATTGAAGGGCTTATATTGCTGAGGGTGTGCTTCGTCGATGAACTCTTCGGGGGTCTCAATCATCCCTGAGATGTATGAGAATGTCCCGAGAGAGTATCTCACTTGACTCTCTTCTCTAACTGCCACTCGGTGGTAACAAGGCTTGATCCTTCCATTACTCCATGCCTGATTAATAATGGACCACACAAAATTAAAAATGATTTCATTGAACTCACTCGAACTAGTGCTAAGAAGAATTTTCACGAGCATGTAAGTGACTCACCACACAAAATTAAAAATGATTTCATTGAACTCACTCGAACTAGTGCTAAGAAGAATTTTCACGAGCATGTAAGTGACTCACCACACATGCATCACCGGCCATGACCATGAAAGTTGAAGCTGAGGGCTCGAAAGTGAACCACTCGCCATCCTTGGTCCTCACCTCCAAGCCCTTAATGTTGTTCTGGTGCAAGTAGGACAAGAAGCTCTTGTCCGTATGAGCGACCGAGTTCACACTAATGTCGAGGTCTGCCGGCTTCTTGTACTTCAAGAATCGTAGGAGGTACGTGCAAGATTCAATGTAAGGGTCATAGCATTTCTCGACACCATAGCTCTCACATACCATCCTGAACACTACTTTCTCTATCTCAACCATGAATTTGGCATAGTCATGAACAGTTTTGCTGCAGCCAAAACGAAAAGAAGTTCAATTAGAGAAGTCTAAAGCCTAAAATTGAGAAACTAAGTTCATTATACCACTGAAATTTCTCTACGGAGACAAGATGAAGGTGCTCCATTCATCAAATCATTAAATAGATTAATACGAAGCATAATGATATGGGGTTACAACTTTACCAAAAAAAAAAAAATGATATGGGGTTACAAGATATTGATTTAAAGTAATGTTGCAGTTAATAACTGAGCATTCGAGGCCTCCTTTATCGAAGTTTATTATACCTTTAGTATCATGCAAAATGGGAGAAAGATTAGTACCAGAAGTGGTCATTCCCGGAAGGCCACATGAGGGAGGTGAACTTTTCGCACTCTTCAAGCTTCTCGGCGCCATCGATGTTCATACCCTCGAGGAGAGGAGTCCCGGGGACTTTGCCGATGTAGCCATGTGAAGGCTTGAGGTTGGTGTTCTTAATCTTGGTTTCATGGGAGAGGTCGAAGAGATCCTCGGTGACGCTAAAGACAGAGTCGTGAAGGTCAAGAGGGGCGTTGGGGTGATCAACGATGAAGCCCCCATGATCCTCGAAAGCCTGCACGATCACTTTGGAAGCTTTCTCCCATGAAGTTGTCCCCGGTTTCATGCATTCCTCGGAGAACACGACCACTGGGATCGGGGAAGCCATTTTTGTTCCTACCATCTCTCTCAGAGCAAACACACCAAGAGCAAGACTCTGTTTTTTTTGTTGAGTCACTTGATCGTGTACTCTTTGCTTAACGAATTGCCACAGCGTGTGGGAGCTTTTTATAGGCAACACTAATTTCTTTGCGTTTTTTCAGTCCACCCCGAGTGGACTCAAGTCTCTAATGGATAAATCGTCCACGTGAATCTTGTACATGTACTAAAATCAATCTAGAGTGTTAAATCTAAGTGGAATACAGGTGGTCACGTCACGGCCCACCTTCTCGGGTATATATACTGTCTTTCGCTCACAATAATATTGGAGGTCAAGTCCATCGACCCATGGGTGAAGTTCTAGTAGACATCTGACAAGGCAGCTTGATTGAGGTGCATCTATGGCAAAATGCGTATCCAAAAGTTTTGGATATCATGATATAAAGAATACCAATAGTAAATGAAATCACTTCACTCAAAAGTTGGGCATGACGTAAAATACTGCATATTTATTGCCTGGAGTCATCTCCTAAATCAATCAATTACAGAAGAAAAATGCGAGGAAATACGGAAAAATGCAACTTTCTATGTGATCTATCTCGATAGGTATATATATATATATATATAAGAATTTTCTAGTAATTTCTTGTTGATCAGTCAGGTTATTGAAGTGAAATAAAAGTTTTTCGAATTCAAATGTAGTACAGGGTATTAATAAAGTCCTACAAAGGAGCTTAATGGATTCAATGGTGAGGGAACTTCCAGTCAAATAAGAAAATTCATACCTAACTTTCAACTTACTCTCAAACTTTTCGAATTTAAACGTAATGCATCGGTATCTTTTATTTTTGAGTCTATCATTCTCTAACTTTCAATTCATTTTTAAACTTTTGTTCTACCTTTTTGCAGAGGATGATAATTGAACCCCGCGTCACTCTTAACCCTGTTAAGAAGGTAGGTAATCAAATTCCCTTCCTAAAAGGCAATGCAGAAGTGTTAGAAGAGGCGACAATCAAGCAGCTTCAACAGTCTCGATGGTGGGGTAACTTCCAGTCAAGTAAGCAAACCCCCTATAAACCTTGAGGGGTCCAACCCGAACGTCTGCTACAGGAACAAAAAGGGTCCATCCTTTGGTCCAAGTTCAGGACTCTCTTCTCGTGGCATTATCGATCACCTTAAGCTGGGAATCTCACTGACCATGTGGATGTCATGGCGTTTTGGCTCTAAACGAAAACGATGTTGATAAAGAGTTACGAAAATCGGTTCGTAAATTATGTTACAAAGCGAATCAGTGGTTTTTTTTCATTGTCATTGTTGTGATTAAATCACAACTTGTTGACCAACACTCAGCAGCCAAGACTGTTTTTCCTCAATTCTTCTATATTTTAATACACCTTCCTTCGTCTTTCCAACTTAGTCGTCAAAGCGCTAATCTCGGTGAAAATCCACCCTACCCATATATATTGGTATAGGTCCATCTCAAGGTGCAAGCTTCGACAAATTCCTCAAGACCGCATTAGAAATCAACAAATTGGACACTCACCAAATAAACATGTACGAGACATTACTTTTATGAACGCGATTCATCCTATTCATTATGTGTGTAACTAAGAAATCTCCCTAAGAATCATAAAAATTATCAAAGCTCCTTAAATGCTGTAGTGTTACATTGATGTCATTAACAACGACGGATTAATTCTTTTGCTGGCTAGTATAAATCAGGTTCTCCACTAAACTCATCAAGAACTATTCTGAAAAAACTTATTCCTCGAAAGTAAAATCTAGAAACAAGAAAGAAAACATAGTGCCTCAATTTGCGAGGGATAGCCACAGTAAATGAGAATATAATAAAATATGTGAAATGTATTATTAAAAGAAAAGAAAAGAAACAAAATAAATAAATTTGGAGCCACCAATCTAAATTGCAATTGAACAAGTGCAATTTTATCTTTTTAATGAAAAAGGGGTCAACTTCGTCGCATAGAAAGCGAAATTAGCGCCACCTTTAGAGATTCTAGATTTATCGTGTCGCTAGGGATTTTCGTGTGGCACACAATAGGGGAAAGCTCCAATGAGTTCTTTGTTTCCGCATGCTGAAGTAATCTCCAGTTAGACTTACCTAATATTGACCAAGAAAGGAATGGATAATTCCACCCCCCCCAACACTCGTAATTGATCTAGCAATCTTTTTACACGTTTTTATTTTCTACAATCGCCAGCAAAAAGATTTTACTCGTTTTTATTTTCTGCGATCGCTGAGTCATGATTACTTAAGTGCTCAGGAGACACCCTAATAATCCCATGGCAACACGACTCTATTCATTTTAAATGCTTATCGAAGCCCAATACATTATTTAATGCGTTCGACACATCGAAGATCGGTTTTTATGTGTCCAGCATTCCCGCAAGTGAAATAATCAGACGACATGCTACATCAATTAATTTTTTATATATCCAGCTTTCGCACGAGAGAAATAAACAAGTGATGGACTACATCATCTGATACATTAGCACATTGATGATCAATCTTTCGTATGAGCAGATGAAGGAACCTCGGTACCGATTTTGACCGACTAGATGCCTTTTTTCTGTCAAAAATGGCTTGCTCTGACAGGCGCCAGAGGTCGATTCCATTTGGAGCTTTCGCGCGAGAGAAATAAACAAGTGATGGACTGCATCATCTGATACATTAGCACATTGATGATCAATCTCTCGTCTAAGCAGATGAAGGAACCTCGGTACCGATTTTGGCCGACTCGATGCCCTTTTCTGTCAAAAATGGCTTGCTCTGACCGGCGCCAGAGGTCGATTCCATTTAAGACTCTCCCTCGATCCTCGTGCGGAGTTTTCGATAGGAATTAAATTAGACCGATCGTGCGATCAGGGGAATGATGACCTTTCGTGCGACGTGCCCAACCACCACTTCTGATTCCGCACGGCTTCCCGCGTCGAATGCGCGATCGTGCAGCGTTCGGTCACCCGTTCGCTACGGACCAATTTAAAACCGGGGCCCCAGGTCTTTCTAGATGATTTCCATCGGACATTACTCCTAACGGGACCCATTTTTCTTTTCTTTTCGTTTTTTGAGACTTACCTATTAACTTTCTTAATTGGGGAGCCCACCATTACGGAGCCAGCCCGCCTATTCAGCCTTTAGACTTGACTACGATTGAATGAAATAGATCACAGGTGTCGTCCGGAGTTGGTAACGGATCTCGATTTGTCGTCATTTTCTGGTCCATTTCTCTCATCCGTTTTAATGAACTCGGAACACTACGGATATGAATATATGGGAAAATTTCGTCCATCGTTAGGTAATGGGTAGCGTTATTGCATCTAGATCTTCTCCAGCCCCCAGCCAACGGAAAGACAGATTGGAATTTTCTTCCATTGCTTTTGACATGGAAAGACAAAAAAAGAGAGAGAAAAATTCAATCGGCATGCCAATTTCGAAATTTCAATTACACGAATGCTATTCTTTTTGTGGCCATCAATTGCATAAATGTATAATTCTTAGTTTAAATTGACAATAAATTTGAGTTGAAGCTATTTCTTATTTCTTTTGTTTTTATCAGGCTAGCTCAAGTCCACACAACGCCATAAATTTTGACTTGACCAATGCAATGGAACCTTGTTTATTTTTTTCAATTCAAAAGATGATTTTAATTATGTTGTGAATTTGCAATCACCTTCCCCTAATATCACCTACATCATTATTCAAAAAATTCATAATTGACAAGAATATGCAAGGTTGAGAAGCCCATATATACTCTCATACACACAACTCCTCAAATTGGATTTACATTACAACGAAATTAGATTAAACGTTTATTAACATTTCCCTCTCTCCCTCCCTCCCTCCCTCCCTCATTTCATCATCTCTCTCCTTTATATACCGCAGCTTTTCCAAAGATTCAGAAAAAAATTAAGTATCTCCATTACCCTTTTCGATAACAACATCCTTTGGACATTAGTAATAATTTTCATTCGCAGACTTGACATGTGAACTAGCATTATATAAAAGATGTTATTCTGAGCAAAATCATGTTTCAAATCCAAACCTAATTAGTAAATTCTGTGCATTCAAACACAATGTTGGGTGTAAAAAATCTCTTGCTTCTCCATGAAGAAAATAATTTTTCCAAGGCAAGGTTCACTAAGTCTACATCTACGTCATCATGCTAAAATATAGGATTTGTTGTGAGAAATATTATTAAGAAAGTTTAGGTGTGACTTTTGCCATTTCTTTGCCTTTTCTTTACGGTTTTAGTTTTCGTGATCATAACATGTGGAATTAAATGAATTCATTGTCTAGCTAAATAGACATTCAATGGATTTTGATTTGTCTTTTGGAGGATGAAATAAATTGCCCTAGAGAGAAGACAAAGGAAAATTTTGAAGCAAATCCAGATTGCTCTCACTTGACTGTCGATATTTAGAACTGATTCTTACTCAGGAATGTTCCGACGAGGTCTGAAGAGCACTTGTTAGGTAAAGCACGTCCAATAAAACTAAAGAGAAAGCATTAAAACTTTATTGGATATTAAATGTTGAAGTCCTTAAGAAAATGATATAAAAAGTTGTTTGATCAAAGATGAAATAAAAATAAAATTTTCTCGTTGACTCAAAAAGTGCCTGTGACCCCCTTATTTATTAAGAAATAACGAGTAGGTCGAAGATTTTGTGCTTAGGCGTCGACCGATAGAATGATTTCAAGCTGCTTTCTCAAGTCTCTCTCGCATTTTACTTGTTTTTTCTCTTTCTAATATGGCCAAAAGAAGACCAAGACTCAAAAGGAGAATAAACGCTCCCCGGTTGTAGTATCCACGTGACAAGCATTGCCCTTTTCTGGTTAATGCTTAGACTTTTTGACTGCTCTTTTTTTTTCTTTTTTTTTTGAAAATATTTTGGTTAAAGAAAATTAGAAGTTGATTTTATTTTATTTTTGAATTTTTATACAATCTGTGAAGTTTCTTTTTCAAAATTAAACTGGATTAAGTCTTAGCCGCAATGATACTAAATCTAGCTAAATGCAACTAACACAGTTATCAGATGATGTTAAAGTATAACATGGATAAAATCTTTCTAATGTGAATGCCCATGCGGCTGTTTAATAGCATACTCCAACATTGTCTATATTAGCTACAGTAGCATTTTTCTTCTTTTTTCGGTCAAAGGCTGTGGTGGCAGTCACTAGGTATAGACATTAGCTAAATTGAATTTATATGATATTTTGATGCTATAAGATGGCCATCATCAGTCGGATTTTGGCGTTTAAGAAGACTTGATTAAAAAAATTTAAAAGTAAAAAGACTTTATTAAACACATTTAGAGTACAAGGACTTAAAAGTAGAATATTAATTTTTTTAATACAAAAGTTCATCTCTTTCACCATTGATGGGTAATTATAACTTATAAAATTGATCAGCTAACCTAATCAATGGAGAGAAAATACGGGTTGTCTAACCAAAGAATACACAAGTCATGTGTTTAAATTCTCTCTCTATGATGAACAAATTGAGGTGCTTCTGGTGTGTAAGTATGCTTTTTATATATATCTGTTATTATCGTCATGTAAACACCATAAATTTAAGAAATAGCCATCCTTGATTGGTAAGAAAAAGTAAAAAGTTAGGTATGGCTCCTTGATACATAAAAATAGATAATTCAGCGGACAAATATCATCACCTCTTCATGAGACCCACGTAACTTAGGATGTGGGTCTCTATAACCCGATCCTCGTGTATTTTAATCTTTTGTTTCTTGGCGAACACGGTACCCTCCTACTCCAGTGACATGTAGTCCAGTTGAGTATGTGTCGGTACCGTGTTCCCCGCCCCTATTGTATAGTTCTCTGGTCGATTTAATACAACTTACCTTACCAAAAAAAAAATATATATATATCATCACCTCTTCATGAAACGGACAAACTAATTGATTTTCTTTTAAAGTGGAGAGATATGGAGAATCTCCTAAGTATCTCTAACGATTGAGAGAAACGCCAATTCCTGAGGAAAAGAAATAAAAAAAGAGGGAGACTCAACGTTGGATGGAGAGCAATTACACCTTTTGGGTTAAATGTATGTTTGCGAGGGCCACCATCAACGCGCAATTCTCCTGGGATCTCTTTCATTCTTTTCAACAGATTAATTAAGCAACGAATCTAAAAATCGTTCCGTTTCTTTTATGTAGCTTCTTGGACAATGTTAAAAGTATGGTTGATGGGTCCATGAAGGACAAATAAGATGGGTCCATGAAGGACAAATAAGTTAGGTTGCCACTGGGAACAATCTTGGCGATTCTGTCCGAATCGTGTCGTGATATTTGGTCCAAGTCTAAGAATAACTACTATTTTTTTGGGGACCAAGGAAGAGTGCTGAAGAAGAAAAGTGTGTGGGGTTGTTCACTTGAATTTACATTTAGGACGTATTACACTGATGTGATCATTTTATTGAACTATGTACATCAAGTACGCTTCATCTAGAATGCAGAAATTTTTTAAATATTTCTTTACGTCTCTGCTTGCATCACCTTGGGTAGCAGAGTCAAGACAAGAGAGAGACCCCCTAAAAGCCGAAACTCTGGGCGGTCAAAAACCGTGAACGCAGGGGCAACCCATGCCTTTCCCATTGAGAGAGGAGAGGAAGGAAAAGGAATTCTTTCACACCTAGAGAACCTTTGAAGTGCCCTTTTCCCCCATTTCCCTAGTAATTACATCGAAAGCAACCGTGCACCTACGGCTCCGGCACGATAATATCTGTCCCGATCACGGCTCATCCGCGTGTACACAGTTTCAAAACGTCTCATGCTAGTTTAAAACGAGCTAGAGTAACTTACGAAGCGTAATGGCCCGCACATGAGCAATGCGAGGGATTGAAAGGCATGCGACGCTCATCAGCCCCATTTTGGAACCCCACCAGGATACGGGGGTGATATCGTATGCGCTATTTATAGGTTACTTGTGCCGGTATTACTTTAAGATGCACAGCACTGGTTTAAGGTTGCGTAAGACTTATCTATTAGCATAATAGTTTGGGATCAAACGCATATCCAACACTCGAATGAAATGAAATCCGACAAATTTGTAACAAAAATGTAGAGATTTTTAACAAAGCAGTACCGTGTTTCCTGGGCCCATGATTGTCAAGTTCCACTTGAAGGAAAGAGCATCTTTTTTTTGGATCTTTGTCTCCCCGTTTCTATCGGCTAATTTCATTAGTTTGTCCATCCGGAAATTTCTCAACCTCCCCAGTTCCCCGTTCTTGACGTAGGGTTCAGATGAGCGACGGCTTTCGTCCCATAACTTTGCTTTCATCAATTTGGAATTTTTGGGACGAGTCTCTCTCAAATGCACCCCCTTGCTTTTCATTTACGTTATCGAGTTTGAACGTTGGGGTTAAAGAATAATGATGACTGGGAGATGATTTTCTGCACGCTCGTCACCATGCCAAAGCTTTAAAATACCATCTCATCCGAAAAAGAAAATTTGAAGAAAATCGATCGCCAATTTTCACTGTAGTTATTGTATTATAATATAATGGTGCTAGCTGCTTACTAATATTACATTCTGATATTTCCTCCTTGAATACCATTTAATATATGTTTATCATATTTAAATATGCCAAGTAAGAACATTTACTTTTTAAATATTTTTATATGCTAATATTTCCTTTTGATTCCATAGGAGTGGTGTCCGCTAGTTACTCACTTGTGAGGCTGACCCTTTTATAGTTTTTGCAGATTTTGAGTAAATCTGGGGAACACATGGGTTAACGTTAAGTTTATTAGAGCGTGACGATGGTCCCGGATAAAATTTCGGTGGATGTGTGAACTTCAGTTGTATTATTTTATAGGTGAGTTATGATGGAGTTGATGTTTGTAGACTTTGATGGCAGAAGCATAATGTCTTGTATAATTGGAAGTTTAAAAGATCATCTGTTCAACATTAACCAAAGATCATCGGATTTTTGGAGTGGAGCCGCCCTAGGCTTAATGTAGGATGAACTGGGTTCTCTTGTAACTAGTTGTCTTTGTCCTTTGGTGTGTTTTTTTTTTTTCTTTTGGTGGCCAGGAGTGCCGCCTTCTACTTTCCGTGTGACATGTTGTCCTGTTGAGTGGTTGTTGGTACCGTGTTCTCCCCCATGTTGTACAGTTCTCTGGTTGATTATATTACAATCTTACCTTACCAAAAAAAAAAAAAATCTGTTCAACATTAACGATTTTAGGGGTTGATTAGCGGTTTCGAGATTGGATTTATTTCCTTTGTTTTTTTCCCCCCATTGTGCCGAGCAATTATTGGGCTTCATCTTTGGCACAAGATTGGGCTTTGATATATTGAGATGAATTCCCACGATACTTCTCCACTTCTCCAACACATTTATCTTCTTTCTCAGTTGGACGCTTGGGCAAGTAAATACTATAAACAAGGTTCTCCATGGCTCAATCGACCAAATGTGAGAAGCATTACTTCTTAGTTGTAAATTGAGCCGGACGAAGAGTTTGCCACGATTGAGAAATCTGACTGATTCAGGCCCACGGAGAACCAAGCGAATTTAGTGGCTTCTTTCCAAGCACACATAACTGGAGAGAGGAAAGCAAAGGAGGATCCCAAGATATGATGATATTCTTAGAAAAAGTTTTTTCTTAATAGAAATGGATAAAAAATACAATTCAATGTCAGTTGTGTTACTTTTCAATATTTCTGGTGAAATATATAACCTCTTCAATAATGATATAGCCACGTCAAATTGAAATTATACGAACATCGTATGTACATAACACGGGCATAAGAACTAATATCTACGTAAAGCAGGATGTGATATAGCACCATTTGCGCACTCCTCTATGTGTGGGTAACAAAACATGCTCTAGCCAAAGATAGCACCACATCATCGATATAACATATTCAAAGAAATTAACCTAGATTTATATCTATTGTTATACACTTCAAACCTAGTTGTTACTTCTTGGCATTCAAACTTATAATTTTTCGTAGAAAATGTGATGTTCCTTCATAAAGTAAATAATTTTCTAGGGCATGGTTTGCTTAGTCTAAATGTATGTATTCATCCTGATTTATGATCTTAACATTGGAAGGAACAAACGATGAATTCATTGTCTAGCTAAATACACATATTAGACCTTATGTAACCTATTCATGTTCAATATGATTGGGTCTGACCATAGAGCATACAAAACATTCTTTTCAAACAAAGCAACCTATCATCTTTATAGGGCTTTTACGGGACAATGGGAACAAAGACACATTTGGTAAATTAAGATGTTGATTTTTCCTCAAATGAATAGTATGATAATCTCTCGAATAATAACCACAAGAAGTGGTCATACTTTTTGTGACATGGAGGACCTACTTGATCCGACGATATTTCAAAGTTTTCTCATTTTTGGGTTTATTAATAAGGTCTTGAGAACACTTGTTAAATAAGACTAATGTAACAAAATTGAGATATAAGTGTTAGAAAATTTAAGTATTGGATATTAAATGTTGAACTCTTTAAGTATTGAAAACGATATAAAAGGCTGCTTGGTCAAAGATCAAAATAAATAACAAATTTTCTGGTTACTTCAAAAGTGCCCATGACCCCTTAACTATTAACAAATAATAAGTAGGTCAAAGATGTCATGCCTGTGCATGGATCCATAGACTATTTTGAAGCTGTTTTCTCGAGTCTTTTACTTGATTTTCTATTTCTATTAGAGCCAAAACAGTACTAAAGACTAATATAAAAAAAATTTAAAAAAAATGAATAATGCCCCCGCTGCAGTATCCATATTTTGGCTTTTTCTTTTTGGCTTTTTTTTTCCTAATACTCATATCTTTTAACGACTGACTACTTTGGCTTTTTCTTTTTCCTTTTCCTTTTTCTTCCTAATACTCATATTTTTTAACGGTTCTTTTCTTTTTTTGGGCCAAAAAATTTTCGAAGTTGATCTTTTTTCTCTTTTTTGAATTTTGTTATGGTATAAGGTCATAAGGTCTCATTTGTTTAAAAAAATTTCCTATCTTTCTTACATATTCACATTTTTCTAATCAAGTTCATGTACCTTAACTTGTCTGATTAAATTATTTTATGATAACAAAATATTCAATTATCTATTTACCACCAAATCAGACTAAATGCAGCTGACGTGACTATTGAACGACATTAAAATGTGACATAGATAAAACCTTTTCAATTTGGATGTCCACATGGGTATAACTTTTTTCAAGCATAATATCCAACATTGTCTATATCTGCTAAACTTTTTCATGGTGGCACCCACTAAGTATTCGTGTAAGTTAAATTTTGTTTACATCATATTTTGGTGCTATATGAACGTCGCATCAGCTGAATTTTGTGTTTAAAAAGACTTGATAAGGAAATTTGCAAAAGTAAAAGAATTTGATTAAACAAATCAAAATTGCGCGGGATTAATTAGACCAGGCGTGTGAAAGAGTGGGATGAAAAGTTGAAGATTCTCCTTTTCTTTTACAAAAGTTCATCTCTATCATCATCGATTGATTTGGTGGTTATGGTTTGAAAACTTGGCAAACATCCAAATCAATGGTAAGAAATAATGGTTGTCTATAAAAGATTAGACAGGCTGTGTAATTGAAATTTTGACTTTTTTCAATGAACATAAAAATAGATTGTTGCCGTTTTATCTTATATAAGATGCACTTTTTACAGTCCTGTCTTCATGCAATCAAGGTGCTTCTGGGGCCTGAGTTTGCTTTTCAGATATATCATTTACCATAATGTGAACACCACAATTTTCAAAAATAAAATAATTTGCTCGGTAAGTGAAAATAAGTAGCTAGGGCTGCCTTCTCGATACACCACAAATAAAAAATTTAACGGACGAGGATCGTCACGTCTTGATTAGAGGAATGCCTAGCTAATAGATTTTTTTTTAACCTTTCGAGGCATTATTTCAGTGAATTCAAGTACAGCAGACGTGATTCCATCTAGAATATAATCATCCTTTTGAAATAGTTCTTTCCCTATTAATTAAATGGAAAACAGCCACTCGGGTACACGATTATATCGGTCCCGAGCACAGCTTATCTGTGCATTCACTGTCGTTAGAACACATCGTGCTAGTTTGAAGTTATGCCTGAATAACTTACGAAGCGTGATAGCCCACGTATGAGAAATGCAATGGAATCATAGATATCATACCCCATCATCCCCATCTCAGCTCTTATGCAAGTGAAAGCAAATTCACCTGGATACTAGTATGATATTGCTTGCTCTAATTACAGCTTACTTATGCTGGCATGACTTTAGATGCGTAGTGCTAGTTTAAGATCATGCAAGACTTATCCAATCAGCACCATAACTCGAGATCAAAACATAACTGATGCTCGATGTAATAAAATCAAACAAAAATAATAATAAGTTTGAGATTAATCTGTAAAAGAAAAGGAAATGGATTTAGAGAAAGAAATGAAGCAATACTCTATGTTTCATGGACCCTTGATTATTATAATTATTTCAACTGGAAGAAAAGTGAATCTCAATCTTTTGGATCTTTGTCTCCCACTTCTATTTGGCTGTTTTTATTGGTTTGCCAATTCTGAAAATTCTCAGCTCCCCAGTTCTCCATTCTTGACGTAGGGTTCAAAAAGAACAGGCGGCTCTTGTTCAATAATGTTGCTTTAATCATTTGTTGAAACTTTTGGGACGATTGTCTCTCATTTATGCATTCTTGTCGCTTTGTTATCATTTCACAAAATCATTATCAATCATTTTAAAAATTTAAAGTGCTATGTGAGGACGTGATTTAATATTGAAATATTTTATTACTCTCTCTCATGCTTAATAGTCTAGTTTTTTTTTTTGTCCAGTACTAAGCATAAAAATATGTCATTAGGGAGGCAAATATAAGCTTGGAAAGATTTTTATCATCACAATTCTTAAAGAAGTTGATTGCTAATATTTACTGCTATTCTTTTTCCAATACAACGGTGTTGGCTACTTACTAATATTATATTCTAACACTTCCTGAGTGAATATTTATTATCAAAGATATATTATATTTAATATGCTTATAAGAAAATTTCCTTATTGAAATTTCGTTATATTCTAATAATAATGTTCGCTATTACTCAGTTGGTGATCTTCTTACTCAATTGTGAGGCTGACCCTTTTATAGTTTTTGCAGAATTTGAGTAAATCTGAGGAACACCGGGGCTAAAATTTAATTTATTAGAGCGCGTATTGGGAGAGATATTTTTCGTGTTTAAATTTCGGTGGATGTATGAACTATAGTGTCTTGTTTTAGTGGAGGAATCATGATACAGACGATGCTAATAGAATAATGTCTTGTATTTTTGGAGGTTAATTAGTGCTTTCGAGTTGGGATTGATTACCTTTTCCATTGCCTTTCCGTTTTCCCCTAGCGCTGAGCAAGTAGTGGGCTTGATTTCTGGCACAAAATTGGGCTTTGACATATTGAGATGAATTTCCTCAATACTTCTCCATATCTCCACCATGGTCTCCATGATTCATTTGACCCAAATATAGGGAGCATTACTCCTTAATTGGACCGATTCAGGCCCACGGAGAACCAATCGAATTTGGTGGTTTCTTTCCAAGCACACCAAAATTAGAGAGAAGAAAGCAAATGAGGATCCCAAGATGCGATCAGCCGACGCCAAAAATTATTATTCTTGGGAGAAGTTTCTATGATTTAATGTGAATTGTGTTATTTGGTATTTCTACCGCAACATATCATCTTTCTGAATAATGATATTGTCCACATTGTATAAAAAGTGACACAAGCATCGTCGATACTTCATCTTCTTTTGGAAGTTTAAAGGACTTGATTGATCAGCATTGAATCTCAGAGTTGTAGCCGCGAAAGCCCCGAGAAAATCATGCTTCAAGCCAAAGTAATTTCTACTTTCTCAACAAGGCTTTCGATGTTTTTGCACTTCTATTAGATGCTCCTGATTTTTATTTAGCAAATATTACATACATGCACGCTATTGTGAGTAGGTCGACTATTTTATACCTAACATAAAAAATACTTGTCAGAAATATACATTGAAACTACGATATGCGGATGCAAAATTATGATGTGGTTTTCGTTAATCATGCTTGAACATCAATGGACCGGGCTAAAACATCATCAAACGTCAAGGAAACGGTACTTAAACTTAGCCATGCACTATTCTAACAATAGTTTTATCTTCTACATGTGAATTTCGATTAATGTTTTGAAAGTTCGACAAATCGCATCAGTCATAAGCTAAAGCTGCTAATTCCGAAAGGACAAACTGCTAATTAATCGAACTTGTCCTCGACTCACTGGTCTTGAGAACTTTCCGGGTGCCCAGAAATGCGCCTTGACCTCATCATCTCGTGGCCGGAGATGAGGGATCCCGTTGCGGTTCCAACAGCAGGGGGCAGGTTCGAGTCGAAGCGAAGCACAGACGCGGTTGTGGTGGACATTCGATGAAGATGCATCTGTATGAATTATTTTTGCAGGCTATGTTCCTCCAATACTAGCATGTGAATTGGTAATTGCACGGGCATGAGGACTGGTATCTATTTAAACCAACCAATTTTTTACAAACCCTGACGGTAACAAATTTCACTCGAGCCAAATATAGCTGTGTAATATCTATACAGTATAATCGTAGTAATTCATAGAATTTCACTCGGCTATAATGTGTATGATATACACTTCAAACTAGTACTAGAGCACAACACTTGATGACGGGCAGTTTCATCTTCTTTGGAAGTTGAAGGACCTAATTGCAAAGGCGAACACGAATGCGAAGAGGAAGGTGAATCCGAGGACCGCACCCACGACAGCCCCAAGAAAATCCTGCTCAAAGCCGAAGTAGTCTTTCAAGAACTCCTTCACCGTTTGGTCACTGTCTTCGAGCGGGTCCGTTAAGTCGCCGAACTGCGTGACCACCAGCCCGTACAGGGTCCATGATACCGGGCATGCCCAGTAGTACCATATCCACCAGCCAGGAATTCTCTGTAATTAGACAAGAACCATTCAGTACTAGTCCCCAAACAATTCTGTTTCTTGGAACAACAGTAGTGTTTCGTTATAATTTTGGACAAGAACGCTAGCCGAGATCCTAATGACTACCTAGGTACTCTGCTTTATTCATTCAAAATATTTGTGAGGAGTTTTCTTTGCACTTGCGACAAAATTGTTACTCCCAAAGAAAATTTTCTGCTTAAAACGTCAGAATGTGCTACTTTATGATGCAAGGTCTCTTGAAATAAAATTTTGGAGAGGCATCCCCAAAAGGAATGGTGGATTTTCTGGGACTTACAGATCTTGGGATTACGAATCCGGAGAAGACGTTCCAGATTCCATAAAATGCAGCAGAGACGATGGCAGAAACGTGGTGGTTCGGCGTCAGAGCCACGACCATCATGCCGTAGAAAGTGAAGTACAGCAGCGTGAAGTACATGAAGAAAATGTACCAAAAGAGCTTTGCGACCGACCAATCGAATCCCATCATAGCATATGTTATGACACCATATACTGCAGCTTGTGCTAGGATGTATGGAAGCTCGATGAGAACCTGAAATTGGACATAGAGATTAGTCAATCAGAGGAACTTCGATTTTCATTGCCTAGAGCGAGTTCCTCGCTGTGTGTCCAGAGTAGGTGCTTTCAAACCTGTGATAGGGCGTATGGCATGGCTGAATACATTCCTGCAGCCCTCTCTCTATAGAACACTGTCCTCTCGACCGCAACCACAGGCTGGACTGTACCCGAGTTCTGAATCCCCAGGAAGAGAACGGCAGCATACATGGATCCCATTGCATTGAACACATCTTGTTGTCTCTTCCTGCAAACGCAATCAAAAGCGTCAAAATTGTTTCTAGGTACGAGAATTAAGAATAGGCACGAGTATGGAACTTAAGTTTTCCAGTAACTAGAAACTTACGTGCTGGAGCCCAGGTCCCAGAACATCGATCCAAACATCAAAGCTATGAAGGTGGTGAAAAGAAACCGAACAGCTGTGTACGGCGGGTTGCGCCAGTAGGACCAGTTCTGCTTCCATAAGCAAGCCATGACTTGGGTAAAGAAGGGCTGTGAGTACTTGGTAGGGAAATACAGATCTTTCGAGCCAGGAGCAGGTACACTTAATTCTTTGATCAATGCCTTGTTCCTCCTGAGACATATGCCATCGAGTTAGTCAAACTAATAAACGCCATTCTTATGGTAGTTTTTTTTGCTCGAGGAAGTATAATAGGACAATGAAATGGATGCATTTTGTGTAGCAGTGTTTATTACTACTTTAAATAAACTTACTTGTATAAATCTGATTTTCTGTAGAGATCAGCAAAGTCGACCCCCAGAGCCAGTTCTTGGGCTGGGGAGGTGACTTCCAGCATCCAGGTTGCTGGATTGTAACCATCTTTGATCGGACTCACTCCTTCAATACCCTTTTGATGAGAATAAAGGTAACACGCTTTAGCAATCAGGTGAGGGGAAATGAAGAAAACAAGGCAATTCAAAGATATCCAATGGTTCTGTACCTCGAAGTACTTTATGAGATGGCAAGAATGTCGCCCCAATGGACCGACATAAATCTCTTGTCCTCCTCGCTTCATCAGGAATAGCTGCGAGATATTTCAGGTGACGATTTAGTTTGCTGTTCCAAAATAAAGCTTCAAGAAAGAGTGGTTGACTTTTTTATTTAGTAGCAATGCTCACTTCATCAAAAGATTCGAAGATGTCGATGCTTGGCTGATGAATCGTGCACACAACAGTCCTCCCAGTGTCCACCGTGTTCCTGACTGTTCTCATAACAATGGCAGCAGCTCTTGCATCCAGTCCCGATGTAGGCTCGTCCATAAATATTATGGAGGGGTTTGCTACTAATTCAACCGCTATGGTTAACCTCTTCCGTTGTTCAGTTGAGAGACCACTGACACCAGGCAATCCCACTAATGCTTGTCTCAAGGGATTGAGTTCCACCAGCTCCATTACTTCCTCAATGAACATCTGCAACAAATTTCCAAGTAAAGGCTTATTAACCCATAGTTCAATTTTGACAGGTGGAAAATCACCTGATAGAGTGAACTACGACATCCAGTAATACGATGTCATTTATAGACTGGATACTGGATATATTCAGTAATTAGAGTTCAGCAGGTAAATCTTCTTTCCAAAATGCTCGACACATGGGAAGTGATTGTTATGGATCATGAGTAAGAATCAATCTTCAAACCATATATATTTCTGAAGTAAAAGTGAACCTTTCTGGTTTGCTCGTCGACTTCAGGAGGTAAACGCAGCCATGCTGAGTAGAGCAAAGACTCATAGACAGTAACATGAGGAGAATGAATGTCGTTTTGCTCACAGTATCCTGAAATTCGAGCAAATGTTTCTTGCTTCTTCGGGTATCCAGAAATTGTTATTGTCCCCTCGATGTAACCTCCAGTTTTTCTGCCAGCCAATACATCCATCAATGTGGTTTTACCGGCACCACTGACGCCCATCAAAGCAGTAAGAACGCCAGGCCTAAAGGCACCGCTCACACTCTTTAGAAGCATCAATTTGTCCTCTACGACACCTTGGTTCTTCATTTCCTGCACATTTAAGCTCAAGACAGTTACGATCAGAGTCCCATGATAAGTATGGAGCTAAAACAAGACATTTGGTTTTCATCAGGTTATACCGGCGGCATGTCAACAGAGTACTTAATATCATCGAAAGTAATGGAATGTGGCTCGTACGGTAGAACCATTCCTCTTTTCCCGTTAATGTCGAAAGCATTTTGTGGACGTATAGATGAGGCTCTGGAAGAATTCTTGCTTCCTCTCCTAATATCTCCTCCATCTGCAATTTTAGGTAATTTGAAACTTATTATTAGACTGGCGGCTTCATGTATATAATGAACTGAATCCCAAATGTCAATCTTAAGCTAATAAATTCTTGTCAATCTTAAGCTAATAAATTCTTACTTTTCCTCCCTTACTTGAAGCATTGAGCATCACTAGCTAGAAAGTTAAAAAACAACATTATAACCTAAGCATGATCTGTTACCGGAACGGTCTCCATGGGATGATAATTGGACAGATCCTCCTGCTCCAATAGATTCAGTCTCCGAGTCATCCGATTTAACTGTCTGGTCCTTGCCATATGCTGCAACAGAATGACCAAAGAATAAGATTAGCATGTGCCAATATGAACTTCTAGTATCACCAGAGAAAAGAGTACATGTGATGAGATAAAAGTTCCTTACGATTAAGATAGGTGAGAGCCAAATTGAATACAACGTTGAACAACAAGACGAATCCGAGCAGTGCTCCTGTTCCTATCCAGTACCAGTACGCGTGTGGAAAGAAACCGCGAGCCTTCAAGACTTGGATTCCTAGTGGCTCTTCTGTATTTGCTGGAATCTGTAACATACATAGACAATAACACAAGCTATTAGAGGACAAAGGAAAAGGTACATGAACATGAGAGCTGACCCAACACTTACCTTTTGCCAACTATGCCCAAAGAACTCATTAACAACAATTGCGTTCTGCCCATACATCAGAGGCGATGCCCAATAACCCCATATCCACCATTTCTTCACATTCTCTGCAATTAAATTCGCAGAAGATAAATGAAGTTCAAGACTTAGAATTAGGATATAGAATGTGACACCGATAGATGTGTTTAACTACCTCTTGAGAGAACGACTCCACTGAATGCAAAGAGAAGGAGCAGGGAGAAAGAACCAAACGTATTTGCAATGACCATATTCCTCCCCACTGCTCCAATTATTCGGAATAATGAAGAAGCCATCTGGTTAATCAGTACCAGCACAAGGTACTGCCTAAAGAACCTGCGCCACATGCACAACTCACTGATCATTACAATATAAATGAGAACTACTAACTGATAAAATGCTCAAATTTGTACTTAACAAATAGAGCATTCCATAAAATAATTTTACCTTCCGATATTCTTGTCATATCCAATACCATAGTAGGTGACAAGAACCCAGACAGCAACTTCCACAAATGAAATCGGAATCTGTAAAACCCACGAAGGAAGACCATATGCCCACGCAGGAAAAAATAAAAGATCCCTTTGCTTGTAAAAAACAGGTAGCTTGGCGATTGTCATGGAAATCTCTGGAATTCCATTGAACAAGATCATGACCACACTGAAGAACAAAGCGCCAGTATAGATTCCTCCATCGGTTACAGAGCTTTTGTGCATCTCGGTCTTGAGGAAGAGGGTCATGGTTATCAATGCCATGATTGTAAGCTAATGACAGCAAGAAAGAACAAGTCAGAAACTCAAAAAACCATGTAATAGAGTTCTTATTGCAGAAACATAGAAATTTTGTCTCACCTGAACAAGCTTGAAGATAAAGACAAATGAGTTTCTCTTCATAAGCAAGAGTTCTCTCGAGACGCAAGCATCCAGGAGGCTCTTCTTTCCGACACCATACTTGTTGGTCGTCAAAGCAGCAGGGTGGTTCTTGGTCTTGTCAAATGGAATGGAAAGTTCGTCCCCAAGCTTTCTTCCCACGTGAAACGACTGGAATGCCTCAGCAAATTCCTTGACAGTGATGAAATGATAAGGCTCATCTTTACGAGCCCAATATTGCCGCTGATCTTTCCTTGATGTCACCTGTTAATGGTTTGTACATAAGTCATCTCGCTCTAGGCAGAAATGAATAAACAATGAAAGAGTAAAAGAAACTTGTTTCCTAACATACTTCTTGTAAGAAATCTGCTACTCCTTTCCTCTCCGGACACTTGAAGCCCATCGACTCGAAAAAGTCCAGGACAAATTCACGTGGACCCTGATACACTATCTGGCTGTCTGAGAGGAGTATGATATCATCAAAGAGATTGAAAGTCTCTGGCGCTGGCTGGAGGAGAGAGATGAGAGCAGTTCCATCCAAAATGTGAACAGATTGTCTGATTGAGTTCACAATTTGGTATGTCGTCGAGGTGTCTAGACCTGTAGATATCTCGTCCATGAACAGAGCCTTCGCTGGTCCAACTAGCATCTCGCCTATGAGAATATAACGAAACATATTTGGTGAATTAATAATATCAGTCCAGAACCAGAAAGTGAATATATTGCATCTTTTGGACATTTCGTATTGGCCAGCTACCTGTAGTTACTCGCTTCCTTTGACCCCCAGAAATGCCCCTTACCATTTCATTCCCAACCATGGTATCTGCGCAAACATCCAATCCTAAAACCTGCAAAAGGTTTATTTAAATTTTGCCTACTCGTTTACCAAGCACAGGAACTGTACATGCACAATCCTAGTTCTTCCCAGTATGCGTACCTTCAGAATGTAATCCGTGACCACATCGGCCTGCTGTCCTTCTGTCGCCACAGCCTAGCATTTCAAGGGAAGTAGGTTAACTCAAGACATTACTGCTAACTAGTTGCAGATTATTCAACTTTTCCTTTAATTAACCAATCTTATCCTTTCTTTGACAAGTTCACTTCAATGCTTCACATATGCTGCAGTTTTTCACTCTTACCTTCATGTAGATATCGATATCAGGATCGGGTACTATATTTGCCACCTTCTCTCTTCTTGACAACTCCGCCAACATATCTGAGGTTGCACAAGGTGGCAAGAGAAAGAAGGATTAATCTTTGGATGAACTATAGATCCAGGAACTCATCCCAATTATTCCAAGTAGGAGAAGGGAAAAAAGAATTCAATCGAACCTACCATATCGGGTTCCAACTCCCTGGCACCGTGCCGAGAAGGCCAATGTTTCTCTAACTGTCATCTCTCCCATGTGGACATCGTGTTGACTAATGTACGCTGCACTTCTCTGGGGCACAAACTCATTGAAGCCATGGCCATTGTAAGTTACCCTCCCTGAAGTCTGCACAAGCAAGAATTTCGTTCACTCAGTGAGAAACAGAACAAGAGCACATACCCAAATCTGAAACTCCAAAATACAAAGAAAGCATCAATTAGTAGATGAAATAAAGAGGTTTTATTTTTTCAACCTTAAGATCAGGATCAAGCTTTCCAGCCAAAGCAAGCAAGAGTGTGGTCTTCCCAGAGCCTGGAGGACCTAAAAGCAATGTCATCCTGAAAGACACGTGCAAGACATGAATGTACTGAAAAACTTATGATTGAAGAAGAGACAAACTTTGCGACGAGACTAGTTCCTCCTCACCTGCAAGGTCTGATGATTCCGCTGACATCATTAAGGATAGGAAGTTGTTTCTTTCTACTGGGAAGAATGTGGAAAAAACTCAAGAAGCCCTATGGGGAACAAAGAGGAATTAGAAAATTAGAACATTTTACAGCGCGCAAAATAATAGATTTCTCAAGATTCAACAAGTGGAGCAACAACAACTGTGGAAGCTACTCTCTTTTTTCCTTTTCCAATTTAGGCGCCTTACCTCTGCGATATTGGCAGTGAAGTTGAGGAATGTAGGCAAAGCTCTGCTTCCCACATGTGTTTCTGCCTCAATATTTAGATGCTCAAATCTGACTTCTATGGTCGGATTCTTGATTCCGACTCTGCAAATGATATAGCCAAAATCCAACGTTTGAGGACCAAAAGCCACTCTCACAAATGATCTTACAAGTGATCTGTACTAACGGCAATGGAATACTTGACAACCTTTTCCTCTTTTGGCCCATAATACAAGAGGTGCGGATCTCTCTCTCTCTCTCTCTCTCTCTCTCTCTCTCTGGTTCGTTTCAGTGAAAATTACTTGCTTGTTTTTCAGTCTGCTTTCAAGGAAGAAAGAAGGGCGGGACACAATGTCGAGTACCTGTCGATTCTGTTCTTGAGTTTCAACAAGAACTTCTCGTTGTCCTCCTCCGCGGTCCTCACCAGCCGTTCGATCAAGTTCTTCCGCTCTTGAATCCCGAGGTCCGCGATGTCGACCTCATTGCCGCCGCCCCGGGAGGTGGTGAGTATCCC
Organism: Corymbia calophylla; assembly: GCA_014182845.1. Lineage (NCBI taxonomy): Eukaryota > Viridiplantae > Streptophyta > Magnoliopsida > Myrtales > Myrtaceae > Corymbia > Corymbia calophylla. The sequence goes on from CM024698.1 coordinate 38,925,427, forward strand.
CTTCCTAAGGCGGTCAAAGGTGGGGAGCTTCTCGAGGGCGGCCCACTTGAGGGCCTCCTCGTCGTCCTCCTCCCTGGACGACCTGGAGAACGCGTCCATGCCAGTGTTCCTCCATATGGAATTGCTGTTGGACCGCAAGCTGTTGCTAGCCTTGTAAAGGTCAACACCCTCCATCCCAGAAAACTCCGGCAAAAAAGCTTAACCAACCCTCCTCCTCTCTTCCTCCTTTCTTCTTGTTGCTGTTCTCGGTTCAAGAAGGAAATGCGAAGCTCTGTTTTGGGCCCTCGGCTCTCTGCATGCGTTGAAGGTTCCCTGCGTTTGGACGCCGAAAAAGTGGAAGGGGATGGAGAAAGAAGAAGAAGAGGTGGTGGTGATGATGATGATGCAAGAGCAGATGGTGGGGAGAGGAGACTTATATACGAGACTGAGGAGAAGCGAAGTTTTTCTGACGCCAACTTTCTTTGACGTTCCTTCTCTCCAATGCAGCAGAACCATCGTCGAGCAATCTCTCTTCCTCTCTCTCTCATCACGCTCCTTATTCGTATACGTGGTTTCGAGAAAAAAATAAATAAGTATATTGGAAGTCCTAAAATTTATCGACAAAATTCAATTTAATCTTAAAATTTTCAAAAAATGCAATTAAATTCTAAATTTTGTTACAAAAGTGCAATTGGATCTTTTTTCTATAGCATTTTTTGAATGTTTAAAGACCCGATTGCACCTTCGTGAAAAAATTTAGGATTTGAAATTTTTAGAATTTGATTGCATTTTTATGACAAATTTTATGATTTAATTGTATTTTTTGAAAATTTTAGGATGTAATTGCATTTTCGTTACTAGTTTTAGGGTTTCGAGTGCACTTATTAAAAAAATACATATAGTTGTAACATATACAGTAGACACGTACTAGTACGTGAAATGATACCCCCAAAACAAAGGAAAGCTTCCATACATCGAGACCCCCAGTTCGCCCGCATTTCGCACGCGAATAAAAAAAGGGTCGATGGATTGAATAATTGGAAATTATACCATAGTTTTTCCATTTGATTATTCAGCACGTGGCATGATGATACCTTTGAAAACGCGAATTTGTTAATGCCCGGAGAATCTCGCCCCTCATGTTAAATCTCATCTTGTCCCTTTTGGTCGGGCTTAATAGAGAGTCGAATAGGATTTCCATAATCCAAAAAGAACAATGATAATTAAAAAGTAATTCGCACGTCAATCAATCTATTGCGGAGCGTTATTGGGTTTTAGAAAACGTTTCGCCATAATTTGGGATAACAATATATTTAGAAAAACTCAATTGAGCAATGCAATGATCTTTTCAAGAATGTGATTAATATAATATATTTGACATTAGTAGTTTCCATGGGGAAGCACGCGACCGCGACCCCCCATCCATGTACGTAGGTTTCTACCCATCTGGAAATCTTCGTACTATACTGTTGCTATTCTTGATTTCTCCCCCTTTTTTATGACCATCTTTTCCGTATTGCTCTGGGCTTTCTGCCGAGCTTGACCGCCGCTCGATCCCCCCGCTTCTTTTACCGTCAATGACGGCTCACAAAAGAAAAATAGAAGGAAATGATTTTCACCAACAGCAAGTCAATAACGAGGATTTTTGAAAATATTTTTTGCCCTCGTTATGGCAACCTTTATGGTCGGGAGCAACTCAGGTCCGCGTCCGATTTCACTTGGACACGAAATCTCGAAGCGAGGAAACACGTATTCCGACTCTTTTCTTGGAAAAGTTTTGTCTTGAAACCCTATTAGAAGTTTGTCAGGAGGATAATCAAAAAAAAGTAATAAATTTATTATAATTGTACCAATTCAATCATAAATTTTTTTTCTTTTTTTGTCAATTCAGTTCTAAACATTTGCAATTATGTTAATTCAGTACATCCAATCAATTTTTGTCAACCGGCACTGACACGACGCCAGCTATCCGATAAATATTAATATGGACAATTTTTAATAATATTTTTTTAACTTTTTATTAATTTTTTATTTTTCCATTCTTTTTCCTTTTTCTTTTTCCTCCTCTTTTCTTTTCCTTTTGTTCCCCACAATGGCAAATAGTGACCAGTGAGGCTTGCCCGACCTCGCTTAGATTTGGGCAAGGCTTGGGGGTTGCTAGTGAGGCAGCTTTGCCCAGATTTGGGTGAAGCCAACCTTACCTGTTGCAGGTGAAGGGGGCCTCACCCACAATTGGCAAGGCCATAACTACCTTTGCGCAGGCCGGCCATAACTACCTTTGCGCAGGCCGTCCACACCTAAATCTGGGTGAAGCTAGACTTAATGACCTCGCTGCTTGCGACCGAAGCTACCTTGCTAGCGACACTTGGTCTTCACCCAAATCTTGGTGAGGTCTGCAAGTCTCGTCGACGACTACCGAGGGCTTCACAACCCTTGTCTAATGCCCAGCAATCGGCCATTGTGGGGAGCAAAAGGAAAAGGAAAAGGAGAAGAGAAAAAGGAAAAGGAAAAAACAAAATCAAAATAAAATATATATTATTGAAAATTATCCATATCAGCGTCAGCCAAACAGTCAGTGTCAATTAGCATTTATATCAATGCCAACCGGTCAAAATTAATCGGATAAACTGAATTGGCATAATTGTAAAAGATTTAGGACTGAGCTGACAAGAGGTTTAAGACTTATTGGTAATTTTTCCTAATGTCTGTATTTTTCCAGATGGATTGCTGTAAAAAGGGAAACGGGGCATGATTCTTAAACCTTTGTCCCCCCAAATTTCACTTAGAACGTGGAAAAGTGCTTATCCGATGTTTGGGTCCACCAGATGGGGTCGGACGTGGATCTCCCGTGATCGACCGTTGTGAATTCGATCCGGTGAAACCAGAGTGTAAGCCACGAAACTCTTCTAGAATGTGAAACCGAGCTCGAGAAAAATGGTTTGGAACCATTTGGGCCATCTCAAAAAACAATTTGACCCCGCAAAACAAGAGAGGTGACTGGTCAAGAAAAGATTATTGGAATTATCCATTTTTCAACGCGCCTACAAGTCAGGAGATTGACATCTTCAGCTCATCTTCACGTAGGATTTCATCCAAGCTGGATGCCCATCGTTTCGGGGCTGGCCTTGGATTTCGTAGACCTCGACCTTGAGAAAAAAATTTCCGATTGTACAATTTTCGTTGAGACGCGATATCAAATATCAATTGTGACATATAATATTAAATCTCCTGGAACAATGATTGTATATATTATATGGGATGATCCAACGGAGTAGTCATGATTACCTAATTTAATAAAACCACGCTAAGCAGGACCCGCTCTAAAGTGGATTAGTCACACTTTCTAGGTCAGTTCCCTCCTTTACCCGTAACCTTGTTTCCAACAACAGTAAGTGTCGGCTGCCTTCGGAATCCATCTTTCTTCCGGTACCATGTTTACCCCCTTACTATAACCAACACGTCTGATTGACTTACTTGAAATTCAATTGGGATATGCCACTAACATTCGAGTCGAAAGTAAGGGTGAGCGATTTTAAGGTCGGTCCGAGTTCTACTTGGAACTTGAAATTTATTCATCAAACCGGTTTACAAATTTTTAGAACTTAGAACCTACCCTATATGGGAAACTGGAACTTACCCTGTTATAAGTTCAAATATCTACCCAAGTTCTGTCTATATTCTTAATTGAATGATTGTAGTAAATCATCGTTACAATTTATTAATCACAACTTATATTTAGACATACGAAAAATATGAAATATAAATAAAGTAAAAATCCTAATCATATATATGCCGAAAATGAAAGTTTAGACTAATAGTTCTAAATTATATACTCATTATCGGACGCTGTAGAATACTGCAAGATTATATGATGACATAGAACAAGAAATACACAATGATTCTCCCAAGTTCCAAGTTTTCCAATTTCTGGAACTTGGAATTGGAACTCGGAACTCGGAACTGAACAAGTTTGCATTGGTCCGGTTATATCATGGAACCGTACTCATTTCTAGTTGAAGGTCTCTGATGGGCAATGATAGATCAGATGTGGTCATTACATGGTAAAAAATGTTCTGGCTCTTTGACCATCCATTGTAAAACTCGAAACAGAAGTACAAACAAATTTGTCAAATTGAGGAAAGTACGATTCCCCCTCTCAATTCGGAAGCATCGAAATTTCCAAGATTCCTCGCCCAAGATTGGCCATGAAGTCTCGTGCATATGATAATATGGTATTCCCCTTGCTGTAGGTTTTGCATTTTCCTATATTGTGGCTTGTGATCGATTAGAAGAAGCATTCATCTAGAATGACCAATCATCGTGTCCCAAGGAACAACTTCGCGTGCTCGGCCTGTCAATTTCCCCCGAGGCAAGACTCGACAACTATGGAAATCAAGGATGAAAAGCCCTACTTCGTGTGTCATTTAAAGCCCTTGGTTTTTTTTTTTTTCTCTTTTGGTTTTTTGGTCTGACTGAGTATCTAATGCGCCTTTTCAAGAATGGCGTGGGAAGCTCGTTAGCAAGATGAATTATGTGAGATTTTTAAAAATTTAAACTATTAAATGAATGCGTAATTTATTATTTAAATATTCTAATATCGAATACTCAATACGAAGTCTCTAACTTATCTGGCCAATTAGAAATTAAAGTCATGATGAAAACGTGAGGCGCCAATAAAGAACAAATTCCACCAACAAAAAACCGAAAAAAACCGCAAGAACATCCGATCATTATTAAGGAAGAAGTCTTAATCTAAGTGAATTTCTTGGAATATTTCCTAACACGAATGGTCTATATCAAACCTCCTTTCCAATTTCGGTGAGATTCCTTGTGGACATGAACAGCTAGCTGCATAGGGGATCACGTTTGAGCTGATGAAGGGATTTGAAGAATGACGGCCTTTTCTTAAGCGCACGTGGTTGACTATGGGGCTGCTCCATGTTGGAACGGCTGCTTAAAGAAGAAGAAGAAGATTCAACCCGTGAAAATGCAAATCCCGCAAAAGATGGGACATTGAATTGCTCGGATCGCCCCGAATCCAACCCAATTCATCGATGCTTTTTCGCAGTCTTGCGATGTGAAGTTGGCCTGGGACTGGGGAGTTTCATATGGAGTCGCCAAAGAGACAAAGTGGCAGGTTTTCATTGCTTTTGTAGATAAGCCATTGGAGGTTCCATTAGTGGGGATTGCTTTTGTCTATTCTTTCTTACTCAATTTTTTCCGGATTTCCTATTTGTCTCCCCAATCATAAAATTCCACCCAAGGCTTAACATCAAAGTCCGGCGTATTCATTGCCTTTTTCATTTTCTATTCTTTTCTCTTTAATTCGATCGAAAGTTTTGCCGGCAAAGCAGTTCTAAAAAAAGGTCTCGTGGATTGACTTCGGGGGATCGTATTCAAAGCGCAGCTTTAGGCATAGATTGACTTGGTTTGTTGAGAATCTATTGAAGGATTAAGATCAAGGAGCTGGTAAGGCAATTGATACTAGAAGTGTCGACAATAATTTCGACAGCTATTTCCAAGGTCTACGTCACGATGTCTTCATAAATTTTCTCTTACTACCATCAAACATTCTGACTCTCACCAGACCCAAAATTCGATTGCAATTAAGGACTTTTAACCGGTGTTTTAGAGGCACTTTTTAACATTTTCCTTTTAATTATTATCTAGACCAATTTTTTGACCCCGCAACTCATCGAAGCACAATTCTATGCTCTTCATTACACATAGAAAAAGGTACTATGCACAACGGTCGCACTCATCATGAAGGAATTATTACTCTCATTAGTGACAAAAAAAAAAGTGTCTGGCTGTTAGCTAAGCAGCCTAATCGATCAATTTAAAAAAGCTAGCTATGCATGGTATTATTGCATATGCAAAGGTTTTTTTTTTTTTTTGGTAAGGTAAGTGTATATATAATCAATCAAGAACTAGTACAGCAGGGGGGAACACGGTACCAACGGGCACTCACTGACAAACATGTCGGAGTGGAAGGGTGCAGGTGTACACCAAATTAAGTAATACAAACAAGCTAGATTTACAAGGAGCTGAGAGGATCCTAATTCCAAGCCTAAACCGTAGGAGGCTCCAAAGCAAACATACGAGGGTCTAACCCCCAACTGCGCTGCATTCTTCTATTCCTGGGACAGTCGTCAACTTTCGAGAAGGTAAGGGCTTTATCTTTCACTGCCTTAAAGAGATGAAGCTTTAAAGCAAGAACAAAAAGGTTATGTCCTTGAAAGAGAATCTCATTCCTAGTCTTCCAAATGAGTTGGCAAAGGGAGCCAAAGGAGAACCGAGCACATATGCAAAGGTTTTAATCTCTCTTATCCCAAGAATTTGATATGGTCTTGCTAAGCCGGCCAACGAAGAGCGGGATTTGGCCTTTGCGACCACGTATCAGTGCTCAGAGGACACCCTTGATTGGCCTGCTAAGCCGGCCAGTCAAGGCATTCTCAAGGCGAGGCGAACTGTCGGAAGAAACCCAATTTAGAAATTGCATTGTTTACATTTATTCTCCGGTTTTTGTAATGAATTCTGCAGAAACGCGGGTGGGTCATGACGATACGTAGATAGAGACAAAGGAGGACTTCAGCCATTGAACTGTTGCGGATGTCATGATAGCTTTCCATTCGTCGTTTCTTCACGGGCAAAGCACTGCGGGATGGAGAAAAAACCATTCTTTTAGCGGTGACATGGAGACAAGAAGAACGTAATAACGAACCGGCAATCGACCATACATCCTTCGGGGCCTACAAGTGAATTTTTGTCGCATGGACCTCTACGACGCTCGTTAAGGAACCGAACAGAGAGATTTCGTAATTTGCAATGTACTGACTGTGATTGCTTTATGTAGCTATTGCTTTGAAAACGTGTGGTATTTCAAATTAAGCATGTTTAATAAAGGTCTTGGGAACTCGTCGATATAAACTCTTGCATAGATCCATGAAATGAAAAGACGGGTTTCAATTCATCAATTTGATCTACCCATCAGCTGTCCTCCATCCAATTAAGAAACAATCTAGTCTATTCCGATAAATTGCGCTAAGAGATGGATTGTTGGTCGTCTCTTAGTCTGTGGACATTTTTTATATAGTTTAAGGATTAAAGTTAATACTTATCAAAAATTTATAGATCACATTAAATAAATCAAAAATTTATGAATTATTTATATTATTATCATTAATGCTTACTATAGCAAAGAATGTGACAGGAAAAGATATAAATAGCACGTCGAAATAAATCCTCCGATCTCTACTTTGAACATTGACGTGATGACTGACGGAAGATTCAACCAATGACCTGATCGCCCGTTCATCTACGGGGATCATCACGGGACCACCAATTGAACATCATAGCTGTTGACCCTCTCATATATTCAAATCCTCCCTTTAGACTATTTCAGTTTTCCATTTTTCTTACTTCTTGCGTATTCCATTTCTAACAGCGTATCCCGGTTGAAAGGGTATCCCGAACTCTAAAAAGACAATTCATGTCACGATACATGCCGCATGATGATAACACGTAGAAACGGATGAGGTCTATCGAATCGAAAAGCATATGAAATGATTTTGCGTTTTCTCTGAAATTCAAGATCGGGCGAGAGGCCCATTGAATCGGAGGGCGAGGAATCTATTTAGCGGTCAATCTTCCGGGTGGACTCCAATAATCACTGTTCACCAAGCTATCTCAATCATATGACTGGTAGAAAGCAAGCAAGAAAGGGACGGAGCACATTGGATAAGGTCCCGCCAATTTGGATTTTGCCTTGCCACTGTTCGTGGCCCCGACATTCAAGCTTGGCTGCCCCGATATAATTCTAAATCTAGGAGTCCGTTCGACTTGGAAATATTGGAATTTTCGCATTGCCAGATCTCGGATTGCTTGATTAATTCTTTCGCTGCTCGCTTCGGCGACACGTGGTTGCTTTCCTGGCCACGGATTTACTTGAAAATGCAGCCACGTTCATTTTCGCCCGAGATGTATGTCGCGAATGTTCATCGAGATGGTCAATACTTCGTTCTAGCGATGCATTCGATGGTTGGATCGGATTTATCTCGACCTCATATTTACCCATCCCATCTTACGCGGAAGAAGAACAGCATCGATTGGAAGACTAATGGAATCAATTAGGTAAAGCTCGAGGAGATTAAAGCAGGTCTTGATTAATCAAGATTTATTATCTAATCGATCTATCGTACACTAAAAATTTAACTTGTAACATATACAGGTCGAGCCTTGTACAATCTCTACAATCGCATTGCGATATGCTTATCAATCATCTTATGTAACTTGATAGTGCTGAAGTGAACAACTTTTTTTAAAAATTTCTATTTTTTTAATTTTTAATTTGTATTTCCTTTTTGTCGATGGATGGTCTCAAGCGATGGGCGAATGATGGGTGAAGAGGACTGAGCAAGGTCAACCTAGCCCGATCCAAGGAGGACCACCCTTACCAGTCACAGGCAAGGGTCGCCAGCCATCATTATTACTCAATCAAAAAAAAATAAAGAAAAACCAAAAAATTATTAAAAGAATTCATAATATTATTTAGAAATGTTCATATCAACGTTAATCATACCACATAAGATAGCCGACATTCACATAAATAATTTTCAATCAAAATTCGCTGGATGAATTCAATTAGTAAAATATAGAAAGATTTATAACTTAATTGACAAAATCAAAAGATTCAGAACTGAACCGGCTAACACATAATCAATTTATGATTTTCCAGATAATTTTCTCCACTCGATACTATTGTGACAATAAAATTTTGAATCGTTATCAGACATGAAGCAATATAAGAGGATGTTCTCCGTATTTTACATCAAGGTCATATCTTTCGTTCCTTGAAAACCACCATAATAAATGCAAGTATCCAAAATTTCGAAGACAGACAGCAACCTTAAAAAGAGTCAGCTTCGTGCCTATTTCGCTCCACCCAATGGAGGGAGAACCCAAGCGCGACGAGAAAAATCATCTAGAAGGTCGGCAAATCAGCTTCTTCGGAGATCACATGATAAACGATGCAAATGCATTCTTCCAAAAAGGAAAGGTCAAGTACCAAAAATACAAGGACGCTCGGACACCCCGCTAGAAACCACGGGTCAAATCTCGACTTGAACCCGCCTTTCCAAATCGTCAGCTTCTAAGATTCACGATCGCAAATAAAAAGGATAAACACTGCCGACCATAATTAAACAAGATAAAGCTACGTGTTACTATGATTGAAGTCGGTCAAATCGAGTCTCTTTGAGTAGCATCGTCTTTCTTATCGAATCAAGCTCGAGCAAGAGACGGAGAGAGTTTTGGCCAATTTTAATACGCTATATTTTAGTCGAGGAATATCAATAATCCCAATGCTAGTTTAAGGAAGTTTCTTGCTTGCATCAGCGACCAAGTATTTTTCTTGAGAACACATCCTGCTTAGAAATATGCACAGCAATTAACCTCAACGAAGCTCGAACTCAGCAGCAGCAGCACGTGGAATTCCTTCGGAAAATCGACTAGGTCCTCCGCTTGCGCAAACCCCTTTCGATCGAGCAGGGTTCAATACTCGGCCAAGCTCAGACCGACTTTTCGGGAGCCGAGTATTTGAGGCAAGTTGAGCTCGAGCTCCTGTGGTTGAAGAGCTCGACGACGACCAAATTATCTGGTCGGAATTACATCGTGGGCCTTCGGCTTTGAGGGTGGAATACTTTTATGCAACCGAATGACTCGGGAAGATGTCCAATGTGGCGAAAACAAAAAACAAAAAAATGCGGTGGGTAGCTGTAATTGGGCCTCCAGCAACGATGTTTACCCTCTTCTAAAGGCCCACTGCAAGTTGGAAAGTTGATGGAATGCATTAAATAAATCGAGAGTCTACGGATTAGATTGGAATATTTGGAAATAGTTTGAGGTTCACGTCGCACAAATTATAAGTTCGAGGACGACATTATAAGTCGAGCTAAAATTTAGGGACTATCTGCATTATTAATTTCCACACACCAAAGCGTGGTAGATTAGCAGAACAAGACTGATATTCACAAGGTCGAACTCACTTGCAACACACCCAAAGCCACCCGATACACAAAATCTCATAATTATAGATATATCAAATATATACATATATATGTATTTATCCATTCAAGATTGAGTTGCACGGCGCACTCATGTGTGAAATTTTACCCATCGATTATTAATGAATCAACTTTAGTTGTTTTCACTAATGTTTATATTGATGAGTAGCATAGTCAGGTACTCTTGCGATTGGGTTCATTCCACAAAAGGGGTCGATAATCAAGATGTATTTTTTTATCCTAACCTGACCCAAATCTAAATAGGCTAATCTATCTCCTAAAACACCTTAATTAGGGTTGAGCATGGTTTCAAGGTAGCACCTAAAACCTGATAATCGAACTAATGGAAACTTGTCCAATTCCAATTTCAAAAATTGGGGAACATGTTTCGATGAGTAAGCAATAAATTAGTGGAACCTAGAACTTGAAACCTCGAATTTAGAATTTAGAACAAGTTTTTGTGTTTTTTTTTGTCTTCGTATGATCCTACGATATTCTATGGCATTCGATAATGAGTGTACCATTTAAAAACATTAGTTCAAGCTTCCATTTTACAACTGAGACTTTTACTCTATTAATGTTTCATATTTTTCATATGTTTGAATAAAAGTTATGATCAGTGAATTGAAACAGCAAGTAGTAGTAATTAAAAGTCATAATTCACTACAATTGTTTTATTAATAATATAGATGGAATGTGAATAGACCTTGAAATTAACCTTGAAACTAATGACAGGATAAGTTTAGGTTCCAGGGTATGCAGGATAGGTTCCAAGTTTCAAAAAATGAAGAACTTATTTCAACGGATAGGTTCTAGATGGAACATGTACAAAATCTGAAACCACTCACCCTTAATCTTAACAAGAACCAATTTCAATTTGGATACACAAAACTCGTTCTTATATCTTGCTGAATTGGGGGTACTACTACAGAGCACAGCAGGTTTTCCTAACCTTTCGAGACCTTTTTATTAGTTGATTCCAAGTAACTTGAACATAAAATGAAATTTTATTCAATTTTGTCGTCGATACGAAAAGAAGATACACAAGCACTGATCGGATGGAGGACATACCCATAGCACCGCCGGGTCGCATCATCGGGTCGAATTCTAAGTGCACATCCCGTGCGCTCGTGTGCTAAGTCGCCTGTGTAAAATTTTCTTTTCGACCGACGGATAAGCTGCCGGAAAGTTGTGAGAAAACATGGTCATATGCAGAAGCTTAACTTATAATGATTCAGGACATGGATTTCCTCCACTTGGGAGGGGTCCTGCCCTTGACGAGCCTTGTCTTCATGTTGACAGGCGTGAACGTGCCGAAGCTAGCCTCAACTTGATCCCCTTCGTCGGGCCTCTCCACCGTGCCGACGCTGTTCTTGACCGAGCTCGGCACCAGCCCTATCTTCTTCCACCTGAAGAAGCCCTTGCTCTTCTTCTCCAGCATCCTCTCGATCTGCGCCTGCATGCTGCTGCACTGCCCCTGCAGCCTCGCCACTTCCTCCCTCAGCTTCCGTATCTCCGCCTGCTGCGTGCTCGCCTCACGCTTCGAGAGGCACCGTGCCGGGGCCTCAAGCCCAGGCGGGTTTGGGCTCCGGGCGCCACTGAAGGAGCCGCTCCAGTCGAGGTGGCGGCTCAGCTTGGTCTGCTCTGAGAAGAGGACCTGGATCACGGCCCGCACGGGGAGGCGCTCGTTCTGGGCCGCGTGGAGGGACGCCTCCGGCGAGAGCTTCCGGCTGTCCATTAGCCAGCACAGCCTTTTCCGCTCTTGCTTCGACACGTTCGGATGTGCCTGCAGTGATCGGAATGTGCAAGAATTGATTATAAGGCCAGATTGTAGTTAGGACAAGACAATCATCTCATCTTTTTTTATTTTTGTCTATGTACATTACAATCTTTATATCCTGGGTGATTCCAAACCAATGTAAAAGTGTTAGTAGTCAAATCATCGTAAGAACACTAGCATTTTATGCCCAAGATTTGTTCATAGAGCGATGTGACAAATTAGCAGTGAACATTCAAGTGAGTCATTTTTCGATTATACAACAAAAATCCGCAACATTATTTTGTAAATTGACATTGCAAAGGCAATTGACAGAAAAAGAAAAGAAATCGAGTAGAGTTTTCTTCACCTTTTCTCGATTTAAAAGATGTAAAATGGAAGGAGGCCGAATCAAAGCATCGAGCTGTGGAAATATCTATAAGACGCAAATAGAGGTAGTGCAATTACATGTTTTTCAAAACTTTTCATTTGGGATACGACAACATATTGTAACATAATGAGAAAATTTTATGACAATATTAGGGATAATGACATTAGTGCTCCCTAATGTATAGTGTACTCCCTGAATTTTTAATTTGTTTAATGTAGTTCTTGAATTTTTAATTTGTTCAAAATAGTCCATGAATTTTTGGTACATGCTAAAACTAGTTTATAAACTATATGAAAATATTCAATGTGATCCTTGAACTTAAATTAATGGAATGACGACATAAACATTCTTATAGAGTCTAAAGACTAGATTGAACATATATCAAAAGTTCAGAGATCACATTAAATAATAAAATAAAGATCAATGATAATATTAAATAAATCAAAAATTCATGATTATATTATCTATTGGGTGAAGTTAAAAGACTATTTGTACGATCTTCCCAAGGTGTCATGGTACGGTGCATAGTGGAATTGAAGTCTCGTCTCAAAGTTGCCAAAAAAGACAAGGACAATATACTGATGTCGTTTGGACCTGACCATAAAAGACCAAAGGGTTTCGTCTGATGATAGAGTGAGAGACCACGCACTGTTTTCACTTTCTCAGCTACTTTTTTTTTTATCCCCCTTTGGTCGGGTCCAATTTTGGTCCATTGCTCAATCGTTGTAGCCAGGTACGTTTCGATTCCTAGGGCACGTGATTTTTGTCATCCTCTGACATTATCGTTACCTCACAGCCGGAGAGAAATGGTAGTCAGAATGGACTCACCTTGAGATAGGTGTCGATGGCCCTGTACAAGCCGTCGTCCGACGACCGCGCCTGACCGGGGAGAGCCCCGGCGAGAGCCATGAACTCGCCGATGCTCAGGTTCGAATCCACCGCGGCTTCAGCCAGGTAACAGTCCACGAGCTTGGCCACTTTCAGCAGCGCCGCCCCGCTCCTGCTGCTGCCGCCTTCGACCTCCGAGCTCACGAACCTCTCGACCAGCCTCAGGATGAGCTCGACGTCGAGCAGCGTCCCGCACGTGTGGCTGAACGACGGTATCATCAGCTCCTTCAGGGAGGCCTGCTCCAATTGCCATGACACCCTCTTCTCCAGCTCTATCCTGTAACCCCAAGAAACGCGTGTGAGGGTCGTGTGGATGGAAGATTAGCCAGTTTCGAGCTGTTGTATTGGGCAAATTATGTTCAATCGGACCTTGATCATGTTTATTCAGTCGGTACTCGAAATTACCTGTAACTCAGCTCTGCCCCGACCATGTTGGCCGTGCGCAAGAGGCGCAGCAAGAAGTTGCAGGCGACAGAGTTCCGCTCGGGGGGAAGGATCCCGACAAGGGTCTCGACGAAGAACCGCTTCTTCATCCACGACGCGGTGGCGCTCTCAGGGGAGCCCTCGAACTCGGTGAGGGCAGCGCCGCCGCCCCTCTCAGGGAAGTCCTCGGCGAGCTCGGGGAGCCACTTGGAGGCGTAGTGGGAGATGATGGAGCCCACGAGGTCAGGGCGGACGCCCTTGGCCTTGATGGCCGCGACCGTCTTGACGAAGTAGTCCATGTCGAGGATGCATGCGTCGTCGAACCAGCAGTCGGCGGCGGCCGCACCCACGGGCTGCTGCGCCCTGACGGGGGGAACCATGACGGATTCCGGCAGCGCCAGCTTCTTCATGCGGTGGCGGCCGGCGGGGCCGGCGTGTGTGGTGGAATTCGAGAGAGACAAAGGAGTGGTTGGTTAAGCGATGAGGGAAGCGCGATGTGGTTGGTTTTAGGAAGGAGACGAGCGGTTTTGGTTGACGTTCGAGGGGTGGGAGAGAGGATAAAGAGGGGGAGGGAGAGAGGCTATCTCTTTCGACGCCATGTTGGTGCTTTTATGAATTTTGGTCGAATGAGCCCCGACGTGTCCTTGGAAGGGAATATTTGCCCATTAATGCAGCTTTGGACCGACTCCTTCTGCCTCTCTCTTTCTCTCTCTCTCTGGGTCAGATACAACAGTGTCAGGATTCAGGAATCCTAGAGCAGGACAGGAACGTTGGGGGAGAGGGGTTGGGCTCGGAGGGATGCCAGCGGAATTTTCAGCGAGGGGTCAATTCGATTCATAGCTATTGAGTGAGAACTTGCAACGGGGTGAAACTATGAATAAGCGTAACATGAGATTGTGTCGATTTCGGGGAGTTTTGTTGTGCAGGGGAGGAGGTGGTGATGGGATGATGGCCAGAGGAAATGTGTCGATTCTTGGTGTGGCCAAAGCTTTATCTACAGTCGCCCGTGAGCTTCCATTTTCATGGTTTTGTCTGCTTGCTCGCTAGCTAGCTTGAGAAGCGGACGCTGCATAGGTTGGGCCCGATTGGCCCAGGCCAGGGACTCTTCAGGGGCATTATAATGGGAGGGCCAAGTGAGAGTGACGTTCTCTTGGAATGCTCGGATTAGTTCTGCAATTTGTTTAAGGAGCTGAGGTCCAAGTCTCTTTTAGGCGGCATCTAACCAAAAGATGGACAGAATCAAGAATGATCAGAGGTGTTGAGGGGGGAGAGCTTCTCGTAGGAGTAACCAGTTTTAAATTCTGTATAGATTTCAGAGAATCTACCCTTTGGAATAGATTTCTCATATTTCTGTATATCCCGAAACTTGAAATCTACCCTATCATAGTTCCACCGGTATCATTAATTTAACAATATTTGCTGTTACAATTTACTAACCATAATTTAGATTAAGACGCATAAAAAATATGAAACATTAATAAAATACAAATCTCAGTCATAAAATGGAAGCTCAAATTAGTAGTTTCAGATTATATATTTATCATTGAACGTTATGAAATGTTGCATGATCACATGAAAACATAGACCAAGAAACACACAAAAATTTATTATAGGTTGGAACCCAAGAACTTACCCATCAAAATAAATTCTCCAATTTTTGGAATCCGAAACCTACTTTACATGTCTTGAAATTGAGAACTGATTCCCACCAATCCACTTCTTAAGTTTCAAATTCTACCTTGAAATCATACTTATCCTTGCCTTTTTGTGTATTCTCAAATCTAGGATTGAGAAATGAGAGGTTCCATCACACCATCCGCGATGGCAGGAGGGGAATGTCTTTCGTGTGTTGTGAGTTACGGAACATGTCGACATGGGGTACAAGAAGATCCGGTGAGATATGAAGTGATTTAGCAAGGCCCGAACAACCTAGTGAAGCTTGTAACAACTACAGGACCCACAAAATGATATGGGCGAATCGGGTGAGGTCACGGCTGAGGTCGCGCATCTCAAACGCGTCTGGGATTATCGGTCGCGACCTCACTGCCACAGTAGTGAAATATACTCGTTCATGAGAAAAAAAGGGTGAGAAAAAATGAAGAGAGGATTTTATGCAAACATCAACCACTAAATTGATCCTGATGGCTCATTGATTCATTCTCCTTTCTTGCTTGCTGCTCGCTGTTTCTGACATCCTGAACACTTTGAATCAGTCTGTCATGTCTGGGAGCTCTGACAACTTGAAGGTTTAAGACAACAACCAACAGGCAGTTCGAAAGAACAGAACAGAAACCAAACCAGAAACCATTAGTAATTCTTCATATGGATGACCTGTTTTTTATCTGATCAAAATGGTGCCGGAAAAACACACAGAACATATTATCGGACCCTCCACCGAAAATAAATGACCACACACTCTAGAAGCCAAACAACAAGCGTTCCTTCGCAACGGTAAAATCAAGTCGAGGCCAGAGTGAAACAAGCATCAATCAGAAAAATCTTAATTCCTACTGCAGTAATGGCAGACCTTTTCATTCACATGGTCTTCATGAAAAAATTCCCTATGATACAATGACCTTCATCTAGCAGAAGCTTTTATAATTTTCAGGTAAAAGAGCAATCTCTGAGCCAGAAAAATAGCCGCTCCAGTAACCATTTATTTCTGTAAGAGAAACAAATCCTACAGCCAAGCAAACATTGCCTTGCATCAGCATCACTCCATTGATAGTGATGCAAGAAACATGAATTAATTGCGAGGCGTCGAAGTCTCGGATGAACTGCTTGCCGAGTCGCCTGTGGCAGGATTCAAAGTTGAGCCAGATGCCAAAGAGCCATTCCCGCCTTCTGTTTGCGGCACGACCGGTATCTTAACTTCTCTCTCCATCTCCTTTTCGAGCTCTTCCTCTTGGCGCAAGGCACTGAACTGGGTCTCGAGAGACCTAGCTGCGGCTAACCACGCAAGAACAATCACCAAAAGAATTCCTCCCAAGTAAGGAGTCGAATTTGCAAGTGATCCAAATGTTAGGATCATGAATTGCTGGATTAAAGCACCGCCAGATTTGCCCAGTGGGTTACAGACGACATCAATGGCTGCTTTACCTTTAACCTGAAGAAAGCATGTCACGGGCTAGTTGAGAAACAAGCAAGAAAAATGGCTTAAATAAACATATTTCCCTCATCCTGAATATTGTATCATTTTTTTCTCTGATTTCAGGGTCATAATAGATCTTTAAGGCATTGTATCTTTCTTGTATAGATCAACAGTAAATAGTTGCACCCCAAGATCTACATCCATTCTACGAAGTTTAAACCATTAATTTGAGGTGATTCCAAAAGTACAAAAAGCGAAAATTCAAACCTTGGTGTCTTCATCGAGAGGAATGTATGCCATTTCTTTGCAAGGGTCAAATAAGCTGTACTTGGCGCTCTTGCTGAAAATATTTTGCAAGGCACCCACGTATACAGCAGCCAGAAGAGGGGTCATCCCGAAATTAGCTAGAGCTGGGGCAAGTGGACCGCCAAACAATATCAGGGAAAAGAATCCAACTCCTGTCAGAAGCAGGACGGTCGGCGTGATCTTGGCTGCGACTCCCCATCCATATTTGCTGAATATGAATTGACTAAGCAACATCATGGAGAAGGTCATTATGCCAGTTGCAGTCGAGAAATCGCCCATGAAGGAAGAATATTCATTTGGACTGGGAAACTGCAAGATTAAAAGAGATGGAATTTGGAGAAGCATAAGTACATATGTCAAATTAATGCTAGAGATTAGTACAGCAGCCGCTACATGAAACTTACCTGTGCTTTGAGCTTTGATTTCCATGTAACTTCAACGAGATTGATGCTAATACCATAAGCAACCACTAATGTAGCGAGATCTCGGATGTATCTTGAAGATACCAAGAACTTCACACTCTCCATTGTCCCCATCTTGGGCTTCTCCTGCAAAATGTTGTCCAAGTTAATGCCAGAATGCATAAATGATGTAGGATTGGAAAGAAGTTGCTGCTCAGTTATTGACATGATAGTACACAAGACAAGTCTCCTAGAGTTCTACTAGCTGAAAAGAATGATGCCCATTCATGGAATGTAAAAGGTACAAAATTATAACAAGATCATAACCTTAACACTGACTCGTGTCAGAATAAGATAAAGACAATCCTCACCAAGATACCATGATTAGGCATGCCATATTGACAAGATTCTTGGGGTGAAGAAAACAGTGAAGAGCAAGCTAATAATATAACACCAAGATGCTAGCCAGTTGATCTAACTATATGGATATGAAGTTCTTTAAGATTTACCTTCTTCTTCTTACTACGCGTTGGAAGAGGAACGAAAGTGTTCACCCACCAGTATAGGCCACAAATTGCGAGCCCCATTACCACCACGATTGTCATCATAGCTTTCAAGGAGATAGCCCAGCCATCGACTCCAGGACCCAAATTCTTTCTCATATTAGAGAAATACTTCACTGTTCGGCCAGAGAAAATGAGAGCAACATTGGCCCCAAGTCCAAACAGAGGGTAGAACCTTTTGGCTTCTTCAACAGTGGTTATCTACAGCAAAGCAAATCAATTCAGAAACCGAAGGAAATACACTCATTAAGCCTCAATCAAAAGCATGTAATTATGTAAGATTTTTCATAAGAATGAACCTACATCATTGATAAATCACACACAATAAGAAACATTAACTGTAAAGGATATTCACTTCGGGTCCTAAGCAACTTAAACACCAGAAAGAGAACAACAGAAAACTTCCCATCGCTAATCTATAACTATGTATTTTGGCTTAAGAGTTGCTTGTGGAGGGAAGGATGCATTATGCAATATTAGGTATCTCAACTTTCTCACTCCTTTCATTGCTTGTGTGCCCATGAATTTCAGATTACAAGTTCAAGCATGACTTCTCTTTATTAATCTTCTCACAATGAAGGACATCAACAAGAACCAGCATGCAGCTGCTGCTTCTCAGTATTTACTAAATTTTCATCCATCTCTGCAATCAGACATGAGAATCTAATTCATGCTCGTAGCAGCGAGATGATTCATAATGACAGGCTCTCAAAGTTCCAATCTTCAATCATGGCTCAATTTAAATAGACTAAATCACTTTGGAACAATGAACATGAGAGATATTACATATGAGAGTATCACATGTCAGAATGAATGTACTACTAAATTTCATCAGAGATATAATAAACTATTCCATGCCTTAAATGATCAATGAAGAATATCCTATTCTGTTTCAAATTCAGAGAGAACCCAATTGTAAACAAAGCTACTTGAGAACTTTAGGTAAAGTTTCACAATCAGGAATGAGAGGCAGGATCAAACTGCAACATCTACTTAGAATATTTCCCAATATCCATAGATCCTAGTCTCATCACTCTTGAGGGGAAAGAACTCCAGAAAGAAGTCCACAACCCAGCATAAAGAAAGATAGGATATCCTTAGGTTTTTCATTTATTACCCACTCAGTTGCATTTTCAGCCATAAGAGAGTGAAATAACCAGTAAGTGGCTGAGTGCTCTCATGATTTACAGAGCTCATTATAATCAGGAACTAACAGCATATATATAGTGACCTCCTAAAAGGTGTGGAGACATCCTAAGATGACGTAATTATTTTATAATTACCAGATAGCCATTCCAACCAACTTCCAATTGCAATTTATTTTATTTTACCCTTCTTTAAACAGGCAAGCATCAGTAATTCTAAGCTTACAGCAGCCAACAAATAAGCAGGAATCTCGAACAGAACTTGTTCTCTAAAGCACATAAATTAAAAGTGAAAGAACAGGACCTGAAAAGCATAGCCATATTTAATAAAGCCAAGCAATTCGATCCTCTTTTTCCAACAAACAGATATCCGACTCAAAAATCAATTTCCTCAGGTCGAAATGGAAAAGAAGGAGTCTAACCTGATTGGCAAATCCCCAAAACAGCACAGAAATCACCACACTTCCCCACAGCTCAGCCATAACATAAAACAGGCAGAAGCTCCAGATCCTCATGATTGCAAGAGGTCCAAGAAACCTAGGACCCAAAATACCAAGAAGCTTGTCTGCAAAGGCTTCAGGGTGGATGTAGTTGCTGAGAGGGTACAGAACAAACCCAAATGCCCCAAAGAAGGCAATGAAAGGGACAATCACTGAATAGAAGAGGGCTTCCTTGGAAAGAACATTAGCCAATTTGGTGTACAACAACATGAACCCGACAGCCATGGGCAAATTCACCCAAGTCTTGAGGAAAGGTATAATTTCTGCACTGCTCCCTTTGGCAGTCACCACCAGCACATCCTTCGTGTCCCTGAGAATTGTATAGTTGAAGAGAATACAAAAGAACATCAACCCTAGAGGGACAATCTTCTTGAAGGTGACAGGCTCTAGGCCCAAAAACTTGGGCTTCTCTGGCTCACCAAAAACAGGCTGACCATCAGCACCTGCAGCTGCTGCCTCAGCCTTGCAGATGTGAAAGGTCCTGTTTTTCTGGTAAATTTCACCAGGTCTCGAGACGACGCCATTGAATTTCTGGAACCCATTTGTGGATAGAGGAAAGGCAGAGAGTTTGTTGGGTTTGACGGACAAAACTCTGTGCCTGAGGCTCTGAGATGGATTCAAGAACCTGTTCCTGGGATTTGAGGGTAGGGAAAGAAGGCCTTTTGTCTGTAGAACTGCCTCCATCTCTCTCTCTCCCCCTCTCTCTCTCTTACTCTCTCACTCTCTCTCACAAAAACTCCCCGAAGTCTTTGGATTTCAGAAGGAGAACATGAGAAAGAAAAGGATGGAGCGCAAGAGATAAGGTGGCGAAGATGAGAATGCTCTTTTCTCGGGAGAGGAAGAGAGAGCGCTTATTTCGCCCGGAAGAAAAATCTCCTCGCCACAAGAGGAAAAAGATACCAAACCCTCAGCCTCCAGGGTGTAACTGGGAAGGCCGAAAGCCAAGTGGAAAGAAGGTAGAAAAATCTGAACTTTGTTTAATGAATCACAGTGCGGAGATCTTTTCTGACCGTCCGATGAATGGGGCGCGGTCTTATTGCATCTTTGTCTGGTTCTATTAGAGCCAGAGCACTTTCCTTAAAATTTTACATTCATTATCCCCGCCCCACAAGAACACAACATAAGAGAAATGAGGCTGAGAGGGCAAAGGAAAGCTAAAAAAGCGTATGGGAAACAACAAACGGTCAAGGAAAGAGGCGAGGAAGTATCTCAAAAAGGGGATCTTGCACGGAACAAGTGGCGAGCGAAACATCTGAATAGCATCTATCTCTCTCTCTCTCTCTCTCTCTCTCTCTCTCTGAGCGACCCGCAGATATTTCCGAGTCCGAGGCCACCAGTGCTTCTCGGAGATGGGTGGAGGGGGGTTTGGTCTCGTGACGACAACGTGGGGAGATGTTAGAAGCCGTGAATCCGTTGATTACCAAGAACCCACCGATCTCTTCTCCTGTCCTGTCACATGCAAATCTCCTCTTCCTTTTCGCCTTTTGCGGGGGGCGCGTCTGGTCAATTTCTAATGGCGAGGCTTACATGGCCTGCCCTCTTCTTTTTTATTACCTATGGATTTGGCAAATTGTCTAGTGAATACGGGCAATATGAAGACCGGTTTTGATGGTATGCTTTGCACTAATTTTTTCTTAAAGTTTCGCCCTTCGACTGTTTTTTGATTTAGTCTTTTAATTCAATCTCTAACGACCCAATTCAATGAGGGCGGAGAGTGGTTGTCTAAACCAAAAGCCTGGACAAGAAGTAACTCTTAGCGAGCTTCTAAAATGGTGTAATGGGTATAAATGAACCGAATAGGAGAAGAGTAATTCTGAAATATATATATGAAAATCGAATTAGCTCACGAATATGCCTTTTAACATAATGTCAAGTTTTGCTCTGAAACTTCAAAATTAAACGAATCCAGATTAAAGCACTATCAGGCTTAGTGACCCCTTGGGAAAGTGTCTCGTGAGACTTGAGATAGAACGGACCAAAGTGGATAATACCTCAAATTAGCTAATCCAATAATGTTACAATATGATATCAGAACAAGAATCCATCCACTAGGTGTGTGGTTTGGGACAAACCAAATAAAATCTAATGGGCCTGTAATGATCCCATCTGACAAGGGTCAAGATTGGTGCGAAGCCGAAGGGTCTGGACAATAAGCGACTAATAGTAGGCTTCTATGATGGCGAAGGGAACAGGAATTAACTAAACAAAAAAAGCGCGCGCGCGCACACACATATATATATTGGAATTAACTCGCAAATACGGCTTTTGATATAACAGTAAATTTTGCTTTGAAGCTCCAAAGTTAAACGAACCCAAGCTAGAGCACTACCAAGATAAGTAATCTCCTGAGAAAGTATTTTACCCAAAAGACAAAACTATGAGGTTTAGTATAAGACGGGTCAAAGTGAACAATAACTCGAGTACGTTAATCTAGGGATGTCATTCAAGTTAATCTAGGAATGGCACGCGATATCACTCAAGTTAATCTAGAAATGTCAGACAATCAATATATCGCTATATTCAATGACGATCTACCTCCGTCGATTCTTATTTGAGTAAGCCAAATGTCAATTCTAGCGAACCCGTCTTGGCTCGGTCCCATCTTTACTAAAATCAATTTGGCTACTCGCCAATATCAGAAAACCAAGTGGTTGTGCAAAGTCTGTGCAAATCGATCTCCACCCTTCACCCGAGAAGAATAGGCTACGAAATACACATTCCCATTCAACATTCCATTCTTTGAAATTGAAAAGTTGATGATCGGACGCCGTCACGTTTCTGTCTTCCGCCATAGATTTCGGAATCAAGTCAGAGTCGTGACGAATTAGTCCTATGAGTTTGTTCTCTTCCGCCTTCGTCTTCTCTAACGTGCAATTGCTTTCTCCCTCTTCATTTCGATCTAGGAATCCGACACGGTTGCCCCCCAAAAGCGTAATGGGTTTCTTTCGAGCTTCCTAATTCCAACGGCGACCGTCTTTTTCAAAGTCAAAATCCAGTTGGTTTCCAAGGTAGACTTCGCTTCTAACAGTGTCGTGCGTTTTTCTTCATGTTTGCGTCTAAGTATCAAAGCCGGTGGAATAAATCCACAAAAAACCTAAAACTTATCGTGAAAGAATAAATACGTCTTAAATTTTTTTTAAAAGTGTACTAAAAGTCATAAAATATATGACAAAAGTACAATTCAAATTCTAAAATTTTCAAAAAGTAAAATCCACGGCAAGATTTGATTGGGTCAATTTGACAAGTGTTTAAGATTTAATTGTACTTTTTGAAAGTTTTAGAGCTCAATTACACTTAGCTGATAAGTTTTAAGACTTAATTGTACTTTTTGAAAATTTTAAGAATCAATTGCACTTTTATGTTAAGTTTTAAGGCTTCTAATACATTTATCCCAAAAGTCCGAAAAAAAAAAAAAAAAGAGGCTTGTGGGGCAGCATCTTGATATGGTTTTCCTAAGGTCTATTCCCACACATGCATATGCAATTCGTGATAGGCAAGTGCAATTTGAGTTTCTAAACCGCTGCTCGAAAAAGGGTCCAAGGGAATTAATGTCGCGCGAGTGAAACGAAGACGCTTCTGCTCGAGACAAAGGTTGGAATTGGCCTGATCAGTTTTGTTCCAAGCCAATCTCAAGAAGGACCGGTTCACTTCTCACTTTCGATCTCCAATCGATTTCGGTCCTTAATTATGAACCAGCCCCAGTGCCAGCTGGACTCATGAAATCGATTTTCTACTTTTGCCTTGTTGGGAGAAAAGAAACCCTACACCTACAAGGCTCTGAACAACGCGGTCGGCTGCAACATGACGCTGGCCGAATCACTTTCCGAGAAGTAGCTCTTATGTTCAACAGAAGAGTCGTTTTAGGGTAAAGTTTTGACTCTCGTAAAAACAGGACAACTTCGAACATTTATCATGTTTCAAAATGAACGACCGACGAGTTGGTAAGGAGCAATACACATAAGAAGAATCAAGCCGCTTGCACATGCGCGATGAGGTCAAAAGATGTTGTTGGTTTTTCCAAGGAGCATAGAATAGGCGGCAGTCGTAGAACGCACGACTCTTCCCCTGCCCTTGCCCTCCTTCCTCTCTATTTCCGAAGATGCAGATGAGCGAGACGAGTGGGCCGCCTCGGTATTGGCTGCTCTCTTCTCCCCACTTTGGACGTTGGAATATCGTCCGCTTCGTTCGGCGCAACTTGGCATTTCCAAGTACCAAGCGCTGACTTCATGACAATAGTAAATTCTCATTCTATGTCTGGTGAACGAGCATTGGCTTGATAGAACATGGAAGAACTCGATTTCCAATCCCCCTAATTAAGAATTGCTGAGAAGGGTCGGTTTTATTGAGAAATCAAAAAGCTTTTGCATGCCCTGTAAGAGCCGATAGAATGTCATGTGGCGAGATGGTTGTGATCGATTAAGGGGATTCATGATAATAGGCACGAGAGTAGGGGGCTCGTCCCGCCTTGAAAAACATTCTCGTACTTACCTAATTCCACGACTTACATTAAACCTAACAAAAGTAGCATACGCATGATTGTGATTTTTCAATTCTTGAGTAAATCTTGCTATGACTAAAGATTTTCTAAATCGCGATTGGGTTGTTTTAAGATGCGTGTAGGATGAATTTTCTAAATTCCTCATTGTAGGATCTAGTCCTTGGAGGCAATGCCATTGCTTGCTAATTAGAGCTTCCATTTCAATAAAAAAAAAATTAGAACTTCCATTATTTTTTTTTGTCAGTAAACTTTCATGACTTAAATAATCTAAAGGATTTCGTATAAACAACGATAACATGATACAATGAAGGAAGGATGAGGTTAGGAATTTAAAACCACTCAAGAGAATTACTCTAATAATGAAATTATACATTATCAAGAGAAAAAGGAAAAATGAACTTCCTCCTTTCACATCAACGAGATTCATACACTAGTGGATCCACATCATATGAGGAAATCAAGAAATAGGCCGCACCTAATAATTTCTCTTGGCCACGATTTTCACAATTAAATAATCGATGGACCCACAACTTTTTCAACACGTGCACGGCCAACATTTGACGCATTTTGCGCATGGTCAGCCGAAAGGTTGTCATGTCGAATGTGAAGATATGTCTTCTTCCTCATTTTCCACCCCGTCCTTTCCCTTTTGGGCCGGTCGCGAGCGAGGCCGAGGGGGGATTCGAATCCCAACACACAATTTCAACACACGGGTCGTCCGATGAACCAGTAAGAGATTTGGCACCTGCATAGCCGGCGACAATGTGCAAGTTTATAAGCGTAATTTGACTTTAAGATCATGGAAATTAAGATGGTCCAAGCATCTGTACGTTGCTTGAGAATGATGAAGTAAAGGAAAGCATATGATGGCATCTTCACTTCAGTTGAGTTAGTTCATTACTCTAATGATCATGTTATAATTAACCATTTGGCTTAAAAAAATAATTTAGAAGAGGGTCATGGGAAAATTGTCCAAAAAGTCATAAACCTATCGTACGACACCTAATTAAGTTCTAAAACTTTAAATTGTGTGCATTTAGTTATAAAACTTTTGATAACTTGCTAATTCAATTTTAAAAGTTTTCAAATATGCCGATTTAAAATGTGTTTGATTCGACTTTGAAAATAGGCTTTGAATGTAATGCAAGTACTGATAGCCAAAGCCCTTTAGAGAAATGCAAATTACATTTGGTAAAAACTCATTTGCAAAGTAAATTTGGGTTTAAGTAGTGTTTGGTAAAAAAAAAATTGCAAAGGACTTTGGCTGCAACTTTTCTATTTTTTTATTTTAAAAAAATCAAACCCTTCGTCGCCGACCAGCTAGATGTGTCAGCAAAGATCACACAACTCAAGGTGACAAGGCCTGAGTCACATAACCTTGGTGGCCATCACCTGAGTTCATCGGCAAGCCTAGGAACCGCCGCCGGTGTCGCATTTTACCAATGCCAGCGACTAGCCACAAACCCAAAAAATAGTGACCCGGGGGGGCAAATGAGAAAACGAGTAAAGGCAAAGTGAGAAAAAAAATATCTAGAGATAGCATTTCGTCCAGGGTTGGTCCCTACCCTCTCTGGGCAATCGGCTTTCTTTAAAAGAAGGAAAAGAACAAGAGACTGGGAAGTACGTCGTAGTAGTAGTTGTAGCATAGCGCATGTTATTTGGGGAAGCTACTAGAGAAGGAAGTAGAGGCACGTCGACCCCCCCAGAAAACAGAAAAGCCTAATGAGAACGACGGCCCAGAAGAGTCCACAGCCACATGATTGCCGACCCGGATATTCTCTTTTACCAAATGGGCACATCGGACTCCCTCCTGCAATTCGACCCCGTCACGACGGAGACCGTGGTCGGTCCCGGACAAATTTTTTTTTTTTAAGCAAGCAGATCCGACCATCACCACCACCACTCTCAATCAGGAACTGGGGACCCCGGGCCAACATGTCTGAGGCCATTTTTTCGGCAGAAGACGTCCTGTGGGATCGCATTCAGGGGGCACGATGTTTGCCCAACTCCTATCGAGCCCAGCCTAGAACGAGCAAATGAGCAATTGCAAGAAGACCCAAAAACAGAGAGAGAGCCCATCGTTTTTATTTATTTATATTCAAGTCCTTTTATATCGTGATTAGATTAGGACCAGAACAAGTTCTTAAGAAATTTCATATGAACTCTAGAACATTAAAACTTGAGGAGTCTTCCCTCCCTAGTCAAGAAGAAAAATATTGATCTCGAAATTAAAGAACCTCCTAGGCTAGGAACATAAACTCTGCCGCATCCCACCTTTTAGAGGGATGTCTGCAGAATTGGTAGCCAACCTCGCCCGTGAAGGTTTAGAGTGGTGGATGAAATGTCCACTACAGGGCTGGCATGTACTTTGCACAATTACTTAGCAACTAGCTTGCCAACACCTGTACCCCGCATTCAGGGGCATGATGTTGCCCAACTTCTATCGAGCCGGCCCGGAACAAGCAAATGTGCAATTGGAAGAAGACCCAAAAAAAGAGAGAGAGAGAGAGAGAGAGCCCATCACTTTTCGGTTCAAGTCTCTTTTATATGTAAATTTGGTAACTTGTACTGTGGAACAAGCAAAACGTACAGAGGCCCCCTCCATCTCAATAATCAGAGTATCAAATGGACGCTTTCGTTATATGATCGACGGGGACAGTAAGAGAAGCTACAAACGAGGAACCGATTGTGCTCGCTCGAGCTCTCTCAGGCGATCTTCGGCCCATACCTCGCGGCCCGCTCGTCGATCCACTCCCTCATGTCGCCCAGCACCTGGTCGGCGTTCTCGTCGGGCTCCCCCTGGATCAGCGAGTGGTACATCCCGTCGTACAGCTTCAGGGTCTTGTCCGAGCTGGACGCCTTCTCGTATAGGAGCTGGGACGACGTGGGGCACGTGACCCCGTCCGACGTCCCGTGGACCGTCAGGAACGGGGCGCTCACCTTGGCAAAGTTGTCCTGGATGTACTGGCACACCCGGGCGATCTCCCTCATCGTGCCCACCCTCGGCTTGCCCGTGTACCTCCTCGGGTTCGACGCGATGATCTTGAGCTTCTCGGGGTCCTTGATGGCCTTCCCCACCATCTTGTTGTCCGGCATATTCGCCCACGTGTCGGCGATCCCAAAGAGCATGCCGTAGAGGAACAATCGTACCTGAAAATCAAATCACATTGCAGACGATCACTTCGCAATGTCAAAGCGCTACAACATAATGGGTCCCGACAATAACTTTCCGGCATTGAAAAAGTATCTTAGAGTGCCTAGGGTTTGAGACAGTAGGTTCTCTACCTTGCTTGGCTTCATGTTCTCCGGAATCACGAAGAGCGGGGCCGAGAAGATCAAGCCCGTCCACGTGTCGGGCTCGGATTGGAAGTACATCAGCATCGTCGTCGCCCCACCCATGGACTCGCCGAACAGGAAGGCGGGCAGGTCCTTGTAGGGCTCGCTCTTGCGGACGTGGGTGAAGAACGATACGGAGGTGGCAGCTATCTTCTCCATGTCACCTGCATCATATGCAGAAACCCAGATCTCAATTCACTCATCTTCTCTCGTTCCCAAAGTTTCCTTTTTTCTAAACAGGCGCTGGTCAGTTCATAGACAAATGGAAGATATCCTGCTGCCTACATAATGAAAAACCATTCCCGTGTTTCTTTGCAGTCAACTTTAATAGGTCTGGAATGCAGCAAAGACGCAATAAATGAGAAAAGTCCCCCTTCTTTATTGAAGCAATTGACAGGAAGATGACTCCTCGATCGACCAGGGAGCTTTGCATACATGTACATGTGGACCAACTTAGGTTCAGGACTTCCTCCACCTATATTTTCGCCTCATCAATCAAAGCTATAATGTCCAGACGCAACAACCCATGAACCGCAAGCTATATCCCATTCGACCCACAACATTGAATACGTAGCAGGGTATTCAGTAATGAGAAAAATTCGGGCATTTTCCTTATTTTTGCAGGCGTGACCATGATCTACTGAGGAAGAGGGAATGGAGATGGACATTACCCATGTAGCAACGGAGGCCGTCGGAGCGGCCATGGCCGAGGAGGTCGGCGGCGAAGACGGCGTAGCCCCAGGTGGCGAAGTTGATGCAGATCTTCTGGAAGAGCCAGCCGGTGTCGGATCCGTAGCCGTGGGTCATGTAGACCGAGGCCTTGACTTGCTGATCCAAGGGCAGGAAGCTCTGCGTGAAGAGCTTGCCGTTGGGGGTGTCGAAGTAGGACTTGGAGTTGCGCACCCCTTGAGACGCGTAGTACTCCTCCTCCGGCATGTGCCCCCAGAAGTTCGGGGGCGTCTCCGTCTTTTCCTCTTCCCGGCCATTGCTAGAGCGAGCGAGCGAGAGAGAGAGAGAGAGAGATTCAGGAAAGCTGGTGTCTTTTTTGCCTCAAGACGATGGAGATGGTGTTGTTGAACAGGAGTAGGTATTTTGAAGAATTAGTCCTTCCGGTGTTTTCTTTAGGAGGAAGAGGTTGAAGAAATAGAGAGAGAGAGAGAGGAGAGAGAAGGTGGATTTCACCAACCCAGAAATGGTTTTTCTTTCCTCCATTGCTGGTGGTTTGGGTGGTTTGGAGTAGGTGGACTGAATTGTCTCCTTTTCTTATTGGAGTGGGCCATAATGATGTGGTTGAGTTGGGGGTGTCTCGTTCTTCTTTTTTTATCGTTTTGGGGTTTGGTGGGTCGACGCAATCCGTTCTCAAGATTCCTTGATTAGGTTGAACGTGTAAGCAATCGGTCCCAGTAATGCACCAGAAGAGAAATTAAGTACGGCTTCCCTCCTTGGTCACGATAAAACTCACAACATTCCAATTGCCCACTTCCATCCTTGGCTTGGGTCCTGTTTCTGGTGCCCATCAACCTAGACGGACACAAAAAGCCAGAAAACCTTAGCCACCGATTTCGCAATGAAATCACAATTTGTCTTTTAAGTTACCATAGCAGCTGTTCAGGCTGTTCTTTTACCTGGAACACAGACTCAAGCATTCAACCTTGTATTGTACCAACATGGCGACGATCCACTGTAATGATTTGATGGAAAAGGAAATGGAGACGGTTGCTGATTTTTGCTGGCTCCACCAGGCGCTGCAATGTTCCTTGTGCTGCTTGAATTCCTGAGTCAGGCCACTGGAGGATCTTCTGGAGCCCACACTGTGGCTAAGCATTCCTTCACCTCCATCAGTACGACGTTTATGCCGGGCCTTTCCAAGGAATTAGATCACAGGAACTGTAGTTGAATTCTGCTTTCAGCCTTGGATAAACGGCATCTTTGATGGCTCCTTAGGTAAAGATAGCATTGATACAATCAGCTACACGAATGCTGTCGTAGTATGGGCCACCTAGATGACAGCAAGCTATAGACATTGCTTCCCTTTCGAAATGATTTCTCGCTTTACCTACTACTGTATAATTTGCATGACTCGATGTCCTCCGCATGTCAACCGGCAGTTTCAGAGTGACTATTACATCAGTAATAAGATCTTTCTAGCGTTCCAAAACATGCAAAGAGAAATGATAATCTACAAATACAATCCAACAGTAGTATCAACAAATTATTTCCCCTATTATAATGGCATCCTCTGTTTCCTCTGTTTGATAATTGCATCCTCTGTTTAAAGTGATTGTCCCAAACTAGAAAATGTATCGGATGCTCAACATGACAGGAAATACATATTCAACTGCTGCAGAATGAGGGGACTAGCAATTCTTTTTCGAGAGGTATGAAACACGGTTGAGTACAAATGGAAATCGACGTACTCCTCTGATCTTCTTTGGACAGCAGTTCCCTTTGCTAGTTAGTTGTTGTCGCCACGACACAGACATGGATAATGTCTATATCTGGAATGAAAACCATGCACTTATAATCTCTTGGAGCCAGACTAGCGATGACATTCCATTGACAAGCCCCTGAAGACAATCCTAGCCTTGTGGAGACCGCGCAACATGCAACGGAAGCTGAAGTTAATCAACTGGGAAGGACGAGGCCACACAAATACAAATTCTCTTTGGGCGAAAGAAGTAAAAGGTGCAAACGTCGCAGCAGATTTCTTCTTCACGCTTGACAATAGAGCAACTCAAACAAGTAGTAATATGAAGGAAAGAATAGACCAGGTGAATTCATTGTTCCCCTTGTTTTCTTTTTCCTCTTCCGTTTAGGTCGATCATCTCCGTTCAAGGGTTGACAACAGATGGCTAGTTCTGCCTTCATCTGTTTTGATTGGGATACCCATATAGATAGTTCTGTGTCTCATAACTAGCTGAGGCCAACCCAAGGGAGCCAACGAGACAATTGTCCTCGCAGTAGGTGATTAATATTTGTCAAGGATAGATTGCTCTCGAGTTTCAGCGCAGTCGCCTGTGAAGTTCGCCTTCAATTCCTCCATTGACTAGTGTCCTTGATGCATGGCTTGTGGAGGTTTAAAAAACAAATCGAGCGATATATCTCCTTATCATTTTGACTGCTCTTGCATCATCTGAACCTATCAAGATGCAAGTTTGAACACGGTAATTTATGGCATTTGACCTGGCGAGAAGAACCAATTTTTCTGGTACTTGAGACATGAGCATGAATGCTTCACCTTCAGCTGCTAAATCACGAAGGAACTTCGCTGGGAAAGAGCCCGTTTCAGCCGTGCTTTCAATGGTTTCCAGCAACCCCTTATATCGATCAGACGGTTTCGAACAGATACATCTTCGAGCCAAATAAAAAATAAAAAATGATGCACCCATGTCTTTGGGTCGTCTCCATGCTCTGTGACGCTTCAGAAACCTCGTACATCGTGGTTTCATTTTATTAAAGGTGCAAATCTTATTGCACAGGTAGTAATGCAATTCAACCCAGCATGTGCTAGGTGCGGGTAAACCCAAAATATTAGGTGAGAGTTACCTATCCCAGCCTACCAAATTCATATCTTGACTTCATATCGATATTGAAACTTCGTTTGGCAAGAAATTGAGGGTTTTAATGTAAACTCTCCGAGACGTTTCATTTTCCTAAAGAAAAAAATAAACTTCACATAGATAATCCGCTTAGCACCAGCTGACTATAGACCTAGCAAAATTCCAGATACTTCTTCATTAAGCACAATCCAGAAAGCATAAAAATGAAGTCTCCAAACTTCGGCGGTGTCTGCTGTTACAAGAGGAACACAAGGAGACAGCGAGCTTCCAGGGGAGATCCATTTAAAAGGACAGCAGAGGAAAGAGCATGTCCACTTTATTTGCAAAAAGCACAAGCATCACACACCCACATGCTCGAAACTCACGGGATAAACCAAACAGACAGATCAAACCTAAAGACCACATTATGCGTCTGCAGCGTTATCCTTCTCGCCATTCTTCCCTTCTTTGCCAATTTGTAAGTCCTCCACTTTACGAGTAACCTCATCTGCCCCAACTTTTGCTTTACCAGTTACTGGGCCATTGGGTAGATTTGCATCACCCTCGACGTGATTTGCAGGCCCGGTCTGCCATATTCTTATAGTGCCGTCTTCTGATCCAGAAGCATAGGATTCCCCACCAGGTGAAAATCGCACACAATGAACAGGACCGTGATGACCCTTGTTGCATCCTAAAGCCAACGTCAAGCAAGATCCAAATTAGAACTTGCTCATCACAGAATACCAACACAACAGAGAAAGCTTCTTTGCATGAGATAATTCAGGTGGAGCATGGTTTATCCATTCAAGATGAGGCCCATATAATTTCATAGCACACATCATGAAGAAAATAGGGAAATAATGAACACAAACTGGAAGAAAAGTAAATCAGATGCACAACTGCTACTGTAGAAGGAGATGATAAAGGCCCAAAGGTATATGAAACTCAAAATACAAATCACCATCACCTACCAATCTCTTCTCCAGTATGAAAATCAAAAATGTGAACCCACATGTCTTCTCCACCAGCAATAAATTTATTCCCAAGCTTTGGTTCCAACGAGGCTGACTCGACATTGCAGGGCATGTTGTAGCTCTTCACCAATCCAAAGCTAAACAAGGACAAAGAAAAACTTCTGTTAGCCCAGTCTTAACATACAACACATAAAGAACAGTTTTGCCATAGAAGCTTACTGGTTTGCATCCCAGAATTTAACAGTAGAACCGTCAGCTGTGGTAATATAGCGACCGTCCTGACTCACTTCAGCACTAGTGACAGGGGATTTCGTCTCCAAAGTCTGAACAATTTTCCCACTCCTTACATCCCATAACCTGTAGTGTAGTCACAAAGTAGATAAGAAAACAGAGCCAAAGATGGCATGCAAAGGAGAATTTAAAGAAGCTTTCAAGAGTTTAATAAGCTTTCAAGAGCTTATAATGGGCGCGGCAAGAGTGGTATCATATTTTCGACTATACCACATTAATAGCTACTTACAAAGAAGGCCACAGACAAGTACCGCATTGACCCGACAACCAGTTTACTAAGGGTTTGTATGTATATATGTATGTAATGAATGCAATAAAATGTGATAACCTCCTCATTCTATTCTTAGGTTGTTTGGTTCCTCAGAATCAATGGGAATGGAAATTAAAACTCAATATTCATGTCTTTTGTCCTATATGCACAAATCAAAATGAGGCAGATCCTTCTTTTATTCAAAATAAAGCATGAGCCTGAAAAAATAGAAAAGGGCCAATCTGAAACACCAGGATTTAAATTAGATTGTGATGAAACAAACACAATAAGAAGTTCGTTCGATATGTTTAATGAACTTTTGTAGAGAGAAAGGGGTCAAAAATCAAATGGGCATGGTTCAGAATGAATGAGAAAAACCCAACAATAAATGGTAAGAATACAACTCAACCAAAAATTAGTGCTAGGTTACCAAAATTTTATTCGAAAATATAGATATTCTAAATTTTTTTTCTTAGCCTAATTATTCACTTATACATATATAAATGTGTGTGTGTGTGTCGCAACCCTCAATATTAAATTCACACCATAAAGCAATATTCATTATCAACATGCTACCTAACAGGCTTTATGAAAACATAGATTATCATTCCAATTCCCCCTTATCCAATCCCACTGAAATGTAGCTTGAGGAAAAAAGACAGCTCAATAGTCAACCTTAAACAATTCATGAGGAATTAATAATAAGCCCTGCCTTGCAAAAAGTTTAAATGACAACCTAGCTCCAAGGGTGGAGTGGCAGAAGTTATTAAGGTATGTTTGCCTCTAAAATTTATAGAGAATGCCAATATTCCAAGCTTAAAACATTAAATCAGCTCAAACTGCATTTCACAGTTAAGCTACAAATGGAAGCAATGTGCGGTAGACAAGACTTGAAGAAAACCATTCATATACCTAAACTTCTTCCTTTTTGAATATGAGCAATACCGAAAGAAGAGAAAAATAATCAACAGTGCAAATACTTGCCAAACCTGGTAAATATAGCCCACATGGCTAATCCCAGTTTGTCCGACAAAAATGAGTGCCCAGTTTAAATCTTGACCAGTCAAAACAGAGATTACAAAACAACAGGCTAAAGGAACAAATATACGAATATTTCAACTTGATAGAACTAAGGTTACCTTACGCCACCAATATCAGTGCAGGAACTTAATATGGTCTGATCACTATGGAGCCATGCGACAGTTCTTATTGAACCTGGAGAATTGTCAACTTCTCTGGGAGGAGCATCTGGTCGGTTCAAGTCAAAAATTCGAAGAATTTTCTCGAATCCGCCAGTTAGCAAGAGATGAGTGTCCTGTAAAATGTGCATGGTGATGCTTAAGAAGGTTCAGAACTGTACACAACAGAAGTACTTGATAAGAACTTGAGAGGGTTTTAAAAAAAAGAACAAAAATTAGATGATGAAATAACAATAACACCCAACAAAAAGCTAAAGACTAGTAGCAACAGGGAAAAGATCAGAAATCATGGTATTACCTCTGAGAAGGCACATGCCCGGACAATGTGCTTGTGTTCAAAAGAGTGCAATTCATCCCCGGTCAATGCATCCCACAGTTTTCTGAGTAAAAGGCACAGAGATCAACACTCATGAACAATGTCCTCCTAGTGATGAGCATCTCATGAGCAACGAAATACAGACACAGAGTCCTTGGCCTTGTGTAGTCTGCTATCTCAAAATCAAGGATAAGAAACAAACCTCACCCCCTCAGTTTTCTGACAAGGAATTGTTAATGAAGTGAAACCAAATTCTCTAATAGGTCAATAATGCCTTCATCATCAGACTTAATGCACCTAAGTATAATCCGACTCCATAAACTTATGGTTCATGCATTGATTTGGCAAAGCAAATGTACAGTACATGCAACTGCTGTCGCCAAAAAAGCAACTAAAACAGTCACATACGCGGAGAAGTCTGCAGAGCCGGATGCAGCACGTAGAGCATTAGTGTCCAAGCAGCAGCTCCAGACTGCACCTTTATGTCCCTCAAAGGTTCCAATCCAATCTCCAGTCTCTCCATTTCGCAGCATTGGGCTAGAATCTGAATCCCAACAGTAAAACAATAGCAGAAATTATACATGAAAGCACCAATTCAAATTCTCTGAACTTCCCCGAGCAACACACAGTAAAGAACATCAGCTTCGAACCCCGACTATAATTCCACAGACAAGCCCACTAAATCCCACTCATATACCTTTTTATTGCCCTACCCGACACACGCTTGACTCAAGCTGAGCCGGCCACTCACCTGGCAAAGCAACCATTGCAATTATCCCACAGAAACAATGAATGACAAACCGACGAAGCACTTTCTTTTCCAGTAGCTAACAAAGCAATTTTGCGGCTGCACATAATACTCAAACCCGATCGATCATAATGAGCCTAACCATACGGAACTAACTAATCCGCAAATGCCGTGATCGATTAAACGGAAGCACCACGTCCAGATCACGAGAAATCCAAACCCACGCATACGGCAACTCTCAAACAACTCGTACCTTTGCTCGCACTGATGAGGAAGAAGCCATCCGGCGTGATCGGGCTGTAAAACAAATCGACCACCGGCCGCGAATGCCCATGGCAGACGAGCGGCACCGCCGTCCTCTTCTTGTCCATTTCAACCCGACAAATTTACGAGGAACCGCCAAAAAGAGGGTCGGAAAAACACCCAACTAAAAAGAAACAAAGCCCTAAAATTCCCAATCTAACCCAAGATCCAGGACACCTCAAAAAACACGAATCGACCAACGGGAAAGAGCTGATCACTAGCTTATCTTACAAGGGTAAATCGGAAAAACGAAAATGCGTTCGAAAATCTCCAACTTTCTGCGGCGATTTACAAAGGGATCGACCCCAGAACTCCGGGATCGTCGCGCACTTCACTGACTAATTCTGCTAAAAAGGGTTCGAATGCGGATTGAAGCAGCCCGAACAAAGAACAAAGAAAACCTATGAAATCCCAAAAAAAAAATAAACCGAAAATTGGGCAAAAAAAAACCACAAGATACAGGGGGCGAGACGCAGAAGAGCCGGATGCACCGGAGACCCGGTTCTTATAGTCGTCCTAAATCGAGGGCTTTCCTCATTTCCATTTTTTCCCCCTTTCGCCTTTTGTCTTTTTGCGATTTTCTCCCTTTTTCTTTTTTTTCTTTTTCTTTTTAGGGTTTTTGCCCGGGAAGAGTTTTGCCCGATTATAAATGAGAAAAATCGGTAAAATTTCGCCGGTCAACATTGCCCTTTTTCAGCGCGGGATCAGGGTCAACGAATTCACAGAAGCAACAATCTGCAATGATGGATTAGGAGATCCTCGTCTCGAATGATCGGGGAGTGGTACTCCAATTCGACGATCTCATCGAATTCTTCTGGACCGCTGCTGTCGAGGAAAGATTGTAAGGCTTGGAAATAATGCGATATGATCTTATCTTAGTCTCGAATTTTTAGTGGGGGAAGAAAAGGTTGTTGTCTAGTGTACGGCCAGGATGTCTTGAATTCGAACTATCATTGGGCAATGGGCCCGAACGAGATGGATCCAGGGGGGATAATTCCCCCATATCTACAGGCCCAGCCCAAATTTCATCATGGGTTTTTAAGTGCTGAATCGAGAGGGAAGAGAACGACGCTCAGAAGAAAGGCTCTTTTGGCCCGTCAGCATCAGCCCACGATCGCTTTTCGAATCTTGGAACGGTCGTTCTTTACTGAGATGAGTCTTCTTCTTTTTATTTAAAAAAAAAAAAAAAAAAACGACGAGAAAGTACGCGAAAAAGGACAAGAGCCGCACGCTTTCCGATTCCAATCCACGTGGACGCCCTTATCCATTTTCCCCCCCCACCTCGATCCGACGGTGGACGTGTGAGTCGGAACGACACGCGTCGGATGCGGACGGTGCCCGATCCGTCGACTGCTGGTGCTGCGAATTAAAAACGAGGAAGAAGAAAAGTAGTTGGAGGCGAAGGAGAGAAAACCGTCTGCTCCTGGCGTGGCACTTTAAACTCTGATGAAAACGAAGAGATCGACCGACCAGGACCGGGCAGCAAAACGCCATTTTCGTCTGGGCTGAAGCAGCAGCAGAGAAAGATATCGCCAATGTCGAACTCCCTCCCGTCTTTCAAACCCGCCCTCCCGATCCGGGCCGCCTCGTCGCCGCCCCCTTCGTCCCCGAAGCCCGACCCGAAACCCGCCTCCACGAACTGGTGGGCCCCGCTCTTCGGGTGGCCCGCCGAACCGAGCCGCGTCGCCGCCACGGCGGAGATGCCCGATCTTGAGGCCCGGAAGGCGTGGCCCAGATCCAGGTTCGCGCCGGGCGGCTTCACGGAGGAGAA
Source organism: Corymbia calophylla (assembly GCA_014182845.1). NCBI lineage: Eukaryota > Viridiplantae > Streptophyta > Magnoliopsida > Myrtales > Myrtaceae > Corymbia > Corymbia calophylla. Next base: position 38,962,159 of record CM024698.1, read on the forward strand.
GGCGAAGCAGCTCCGGAGGACGACCAGGGAGGGCTCGAACTTCCACGACGCCATGTACCACTCGGCCATCGCGACCCGGCTCGCTTGGGACTGACCGGACCGGACCGGACCGGTCCGACGAGGGAAGAGTGAAGGAGCACGGGTCGAGGTAATGCATGCCTCCTGTACTTTCTTTTCCGGGTTTTGCCATGTCGAAACGAAAGAAAGGAGTGATTTTTCTTCTCCTTCTTCTTCTTCTTGACGTAGCTGTTCTTGTCTGGTGGAGGTTCGATTTTTGGAGGAACTTCTTGTCTGGTACTCATGTCCTTTGTCAGTGACTCTGAATAAGTTGACGATGAACTGCTTTAGGTCTGTTCTCCTTTGCAGACTGCATGAGTTGAACTTAGCTCGAATGCTGCGCAAATCCACGTCTCTTCCATTTGCATTGATCTCTTCCATTACATCTCATGCATTAACTCATCTAAGTTCCAGAAAGTCAACCTTGATCTGAGGTTGGAGCTTGAATCCGAATGTCTTCCTCGCGCAGTCAAGCTCTCGAAGTAACCGTTATACTCGATTCAAGTGCATCACACGGTTCCGGTTTCAATGACACCCGGTAGAGAACTTTTTATTAGTGTATCCTGCTAAGCGGTGGGCATTTCACTGATCCTTTCTCACCCCAAGCATGAAATGTTATTATAATTTCTTTACTTGGCAATAATTAAAATTGAAGTCTTGACGTGAAGTCTATCTTTCCTATCGAAAGGCCTCAAATTCTTGATCAATCTTCTTTTTTTCAACTAAGAGGGAATATTATGAGATAATGTTACAGGGTCTCCCATCTCAGAATGGATCTCCTGCCTATTTCTTCCTTCTTAATATTATAAAGATATATTCAGATCCAACGCATAAACAAAAAGAAAAAAGGAAGTATCTCGGGATGAAGTGGTACTCCTAGGCTAATCTAGCAGCTGGTCTGGTTGGGCTTGCCAGGAAAAAGGATGGTCGATTGCTGGGCCTACAGGGCCCAAAAAGTGACAGGGTTTAGCCCGCTGCATGATCAGAAGACTCAGACGTTGAACTCGTTTTAGGCCCATCAAACCTTTGCTCGCTTGATGGATGAGGCCATCGCGGACAAAATGGGTCGTCCGAACTTCCAAGCATGATCACTCGCCGGTCGCACATGATCCATCTCGTATACGAAGGAACGAACATCTTGATCTGTGTTAAGCTTTGGGTCCCAAAGTGATTGCTAACTTCACAACGAAAACACTCACTAATTACGTGGATGAATAAAAGATGCGACAACCTGCCTGCCGCCATCTCAACTCCTTCCTCCGCAAAAGAGTGCTTAATCACGGCGTCTTTGGTCAAATATAATACCAAGAGTTACGCCAGACATCTATAGAGACCAGTCGTATCGAATACTCGAATACTCACTGTTACCTAAAGAAAGAAGATAATGAATCCAGCCATACTTAGATAGATGGTTTGAACACAAAGCTCTACGATTCGTCTTCCCGTCTCTCGTCATCCTCCATCACCCGATGGAAGGGAGATGGATAAGACGAATATGAGGTTGAAGTTTCTCGACCCACTTGAGGAATTAGTTATGTCAAGGCGTCCGAAAATCGAGCCGACAGACTGTCGATCCAAAGGGCTGGAAAAGGAGGAGTTTTCGGGCGAAAAGATTGACAGAAATTTAATCCGGAATTCGGTCAGATTGGTCAAGACGCAATGCGGTGCTCGCGCAACACATGCACCCACGTTAAGTGCTGCTCTAATCCGATACAAACCCTCATGATATTCCCTAAGCCTGCCCCCCTCTCATCTTCTCTCCATTCACAGACCTCCGTAGCTAAAATAATGGGGGAATTATTGCCGACATCTGCAGGAGGAGGAGGGAAGCAGCAGGAACCCCCCAATCAATTCGGGTTTTTATAATGAGGAGATCATATGCAGATTTCATGGAACAACTGAGGTTGCACATGGGTTGCTTAGGATAGGATCTGAAGGTGGGTTGTGGTCATATGATGTCTGATGCTGCTTTTCCTTCTTTTGTTTCTCTCTTTCTTTCTTTTTCTTTCTTTTTTTCCTTCGGTTTGTTGCCGACAAGATGTCGATTAGAAAAACAGATTTCATAATTTGGACGGTTCCTAATTAGGTCCATCAATTTGATTAATAGATCTAGGACCCTAATCACCCTCTATAATGCCATGTGGAGGTTGTTTTTCACCTTAGCTATTCGATTTTTCAGTTGGCATTAGCACGTGAATTGGGGGTAGGAAATTCCTTCTGTTAGATTCTTGTATTGATTGTCGATTGCAATATTAAAGTTTACAAGGCATATCTATAAAGTTCGATTCATGAAAAGTCATCGTGACTATGGAGCCTAAATCCGCATGCCCGATATTTGTACAAATTTGAATGGTTTTAAATGAGGGCTTCATGCAATGTAAAAACTCCATCTATGTGAGTGTAAAATGTGAAATAATAAAAAATGAAGAGTAGAACTACTTCCGAGTAGACCATGTTAACGGTACAAGTACACATGCTATTTTACAAATTGCAAGTATAAGATTAAGCGAAATTTTGGGCTATATTTTATCTATGGACCCTATTTGATCTTTCTAGATATTGAAGTTTGTCAATAGAATCATATTGAAAATATGGAGGTTTCACTCTGAGAATGCATTTTGTGCCTCCATACACCATGTTATATGACAACTCATGGAAAAACAAGCCAATTAAAGACTAAATTTACCAAAAGCAAAAAGAGAGAATTAACTGATTTCATGCGAACACAGTAATTGGCTCATCTCATCTCATCACATTACATAGGGAAACGAAACAAAAATGAGTATCTCCCCGACTCCATGTGAATTCGACTTAATAGGTGGAACGATGTCGACGTTTCTTTTTTTTCTCCCCCTTTTCAACCCTATTGAATTTGAGAAACGCAATTACGTAACACCGATCTCCTCCTAAATCCAAATCCATTTGTTAAGTCTGCGTGATTGGAGCTTGCACAAGGGAAAGGAAACTTCCAAGAGAGAATGGCTAAGCGTGCAGCTGCAAACTGCATGTGCTCAAGCACAGGCTCCTCTTAATTGCCTTTTGCCTCCCCCAGAAGCCATCCCCATGCCATTTCTTGCAAAAGTTTTGCAAGAAATTTTTTCCTTTCTATTTTTTATTTATTCTCTTTCCAACCCTTCACTCTAAGCAACTTCAAAATTTAATGCCTCAATTTCAAGAGACATCATGCGTATCCCAAGATATTCCAAGCTTGAACATTACAGGTAAACTTCTCAAGAAAGCGACAGAGCTTACCACGGAAACTTTTATATTTGCATCCCTAAAATAGATGATCGTAAGCTTCGGGGGCCAAATTATGTTTTCGCACTCTTGGATTCATCAATAAAGCAAGTCTATACAAAAATCTAGTTCTTGACTAGGTTCTATATTAACCACTATAATTTGTTCCAATAGCCACCATTTCTACATGGGAAAGAGAAGGTGAAGGTTTGAATCCCCACCTTTTCATGAGGGTTGAGATGGGGATAATTAATTTTAAATATAGGTCTCGACTCCCATGCTCTACAAAGAAGTAGAGTAAATGTTTAAAAGCAAGAGTTAGAATAGTATCACCTTGTGATGAAATATTTATGGAGAAAAATTCTTAAACTTATTACACTTATATTAATTCAATTTTTAACTTTTCAATTGTACCAGTTTTATCCTAAACCTTTCGAGGATTGACCAGTGTAGTCTATCCAAACCAATTTTGGTTGGAAATCACTAATATGAACGCCAATCATCTTATGTAGCACGATCAACACAAACATAGATAAAATTACGATTTTGTATGCTGCTTTTCAAAATTTTTATTATCTTTTTTTTTCTTTCTATTTTCTTTATCAACTAGGAGAGCCTACGAGCCCTCACTAGCCGTTGATAAGGGTTGCGGCCCTCACCCAAGCTATCACCAACCACAGGCGAGAGCCCTCGCTTTGTTGTGAGGTAGGCAAGGACTTGGCAACCCTTACCCAAGGTAGAGGATGGGCTAGACAAGTGCTCGCGGGCATAGTGAAAAAAATAAATAAAACTTGTAAAATTTGTCTACATCAATGCTAGTTATACCACGTAAGATGGCTAGCATTTATGTCAGCGATTTTTAATAAAAATTGGCCAAATAAACTACATTAGCCAATCGTCAAAATGCTTAAGGTTCATTTAGTATAATTGAAAGATTTAAGACTAAATTAGCACAAATATAATATATTTATGACTTTTTTATTACTTTTACCGATGTGTCCCCAACAATCGGTGTGCACCGCCTTTATTTATATTCCACAATTTTAAAAGTACGGCCATCGATTTCTTCTTCTTCTTCTTTTCGTTTTTCATTGATACATTCAATTAAAATATAGAATGGCATTAATGTTGATTTCTCCAAAGCCAGTGGCATTCCCATTCGATCCATCAGATAAATAGCTTGCCACAGCACCCGCCTTCCTGATCTCGACACAAGCCATCTCTCTCTCTCTTCTCTCTCTCTGAAACGCACACGCACAAAGATGCAGAAGGTGACATTGCTCTTGCTGATACTGTGCGCCACCTCCTACGTTGCCACATCTTTCCTCGATGGTAAGAAGCTCTCTACATCATCATCTCTCCCAGCTCTCCACTTTCCGGTGAACCAGTGTGCATGTTTCTAGTGTCATCAGTCGCTTTGTTTCTCAATTCCTTAAGAAAGTTATACACTAACTCTGTCAGTTCAGTGTGTCATTACAAGAATATATATAGAGGTCCACCCACAGAATGTGTCCTCTCTTGTGAAGTTCAACCGCCGAAGCAAACATGTAGATAACAGCTTGAATCCATGACCAAACCATTATACTGATACTGGTGTACTGATGACGTCAAATGGTATCCGGTTTCTGTATGTTTTCTTTAACCGAGATTTCTATGTCGCTCGTGCACTCAACGACACGTTCGACTAGGTACACCATTCCATCAAAACCAGCTAAAGTTCCTAAGAGGTTTCCCCAGAATTTTTCTAGATAGACCCAACCCATCCATGGCCCACAGTTTTATTTCATGAGCATTCTCGGCGGACGAGATTGCGGTCCTTCGTTTACGAAATCATCTGTCATCTGGGTTTCTCTGGGGTTCTGCACTGTATTAAATGCTCCTATCCATATTCACTATCTTCAAATAGTACAACAGGCAATAAATGGCATTAAACATTCAAGTGAGAGCAATCCTTGGGTTGTTGAGCGTGATTAAGACTAAGGGCGGGGGTTCGAAAGGCATCCCTTTCCCTTCTCTTTTCAAGTAGGGCCATGTGGATCTCTGACTTTACATCTGCTACCTTTTTTGATCACTTCCACGTCTGATAAAAACATTTTAGGACTATACTGCTGTCCCCGTCACGTGGAAAATATCTTACACAATTTTTATCTCGTCGCATATGTAAACATACCATGTTATATCATAGACTAATTAACCGGCCTTGCTATTTGTAACCAAATAACATGCACTGAAAGCCGGATCATTTATCGGGGCTCATGATAGCGCATCACTACACCGTGTGATGCAACTCTTCTATAAGAACGGTGACTTTGTTTGGAGTCCTGTGATCTATTAATGATCTTGATGTCGGACCAATCCATGCTTCACAGTTTTCCTATGTCATCTAGTTGATGCGAGCTTCATTAAAGAGCGTCATATCCAATATGTTAAGCCATACCTCATGGATAGAACCGTGCTTTGAGAATTTGAAATACGGTAGGTATTCCTTTAGGAGAGGTCTTTCTCAATTCCTGTAGGTATGGCAGAGGTTACATACTTAGAAGATAATTATTCCTTGTGCAGTTGTAATTTTCAAGGCTGGCAAGAGATGAGCATATTGCATGCGGTCTTTTTGGCTGAATTAATCTCGGTGTCATGTTATAATCCATGTTCAACCGAGGTCAAAAGGGTCTAAGCCAGATTAAACAAGGTTTTCTTCCCACATGGTCCTCTTTTTTCTTTTCTTTTTTAAAGGAAATTCTGAACATAACATGTGAACCCAGCATGTAATGAGCTTTTTTGGCAACGTTCTCTTCCCATCTTTCACGTGCTAGATTCTGTGCCCTTCCCGTAATGTTTCTTTAGTCACAAGCGACACTGCGGTAGGTCACCCCTGATGATTCTCTTAATAGTATGAAAACAATACCGAAATTTCTCTGAAACCTACGTCCATTTCACCCTCAATCGAATTGCGCAATCTTATACAAATTCGCACGATTGCCGAGGACATCTATCACATAATACTGAATTTGATTGAGCAACTAGAATTTTCATGGACCGGCTAAGCTAACATACGGATTACCCGAATTGGCATCGCCCTCAGGTTTATTGCCGAACGGCGACTTCGAGAATGGCCCAAAGCGGTGGCAGCTGAATGGTACGGTGGTCACCAGCAAAAATGCCATTCCTAAATGGGAAATTTCAGGCTATGTTGAGTACATCGAATCAGGTCACAAGCAGGGTGATATGTTACTGGTGGTCCCTGAAGGAGGATTTGCAGTGAGGCTCGGCAACGAGGCCTCGATAAAGCAGAAGGTGAAGGTCGAGAAGGGTATGTTCTACTCGGTCACATTTAGCGCGGCCCGAACGTGCGCACAAGAAGAGAAGTTGAACGTGTCGGTCTCACCAAACAAAGAGGCATACGACTGGGGAATATTGCCAATGCAAACAATGTACAGCAGCAATGGATGGGATTCTTATTGCTGGAGTTTCCGGGCAGAGGCCCCAGAAATCGAGATCTCGATCCATAACCCAGGCATGGATGAGGATCCGGCTTGTGGACCATTGATTGATTCAGTTGCATTGAAGGCATTGTACATCCCGCGACGCACTAATGGTAAGTTATCGATTTCTGTCAATTGAGTCTCACTGTTGATTCTGCTTCTGAATAATTTTAATCAGGATGAAGAAATTCAAGACTTATCTAATTGTATCAATCTTGGATGGCCTTTATATATGCACTGATATGAGAAAGATCAGACCAAATTCACCTTCGACGTTGCTGGTTTTTTTTTCAGTAAATTTGGTGAAGAACGGAAATTTTGAAGAAGGCCCTTATGTGCCCCCAAAGACATCATGGGGCGTCCTAATTCCGCCCCACATTGAGGATGACCACAGCCCTTTGCCCGGATGGATAATCGAGTCCCTAAAAGCGGTGAAGTACGTTGATTCAGACCACTTCGTCGTTCCGAGGGAAAGCGTGCAGTGGAACTTGTCGCCGGGAAGGAAAGCGCCATCGCACAAATCGTCTCGACCCAGCCTGGCAAAGTCTACGTCCTCACGTTCGCAGTCGGAGATGCCAAGAACTCGTGTGAAGGGTCTATGGCGGTGGAGGCATATGTAGATAAGGCCTCTGTTACAGTGCCCTACACTTCAAAGGGCAAAGGTGGTTATGTCCGCGCTAAACTCCGGTTCACAGCCACGTCCGCTCGCACAAGGCTCATGTTCTTGAGCTCGTACTATAACATGCAGAGCGATCACTCTGGTTCTCTGTGTGGACCTGTCATTGACGATGTGAGGTTGGTTAGCGTTCGCAACCGCAAACTAGCATGAGATTTTGGCTTGTTTTGAGAAGCCACCAGAGAAACCAGCAGTTTCCAGGAGGCTTATCATGATGTAATGCCATAATACACTATGGTTTCTTGTACCAACACTTACAGTTGGTTCCTTTTCAAAACTGAGTGGATTGGGCTACCGAAGCTATTTAGAACTTGGGGAGGACTCTATTGTACCTTCTCCAGACAGGAGTCCATCTATTAGGAAGATAGTACGTTGCATGTACTATTCTCTGTTGTATTTGATATCTAGTGTAACATCGGAGACCCATAATGCAGCATCCTGCAGTGCTTATGAATCAAATTATAAGTAGCTGCTTCTGCTCCTGTTGCCTGATATTCTTGTGAATGGTGCGATCTCAACATTACTAGTGTACCTATCAGGACCTAGCTATGCTCTTTCACGCATTCATGAATATTTTATGCGGATGGATTGAACAAATGAAACCTGAGAAAAGGTACCTCTTTCCAAGTTCCAAAAACAATATATTCCTCAGAAACGTCAGTTACCCCCACTTGTTGGTACTGCAATATGACCTTTAAGCAAAAGCAAGAAAGAAAGCACTGCCCTTTGCAAAAGAAGCTCTAGATTCAAACATGTGACATGCTGATTAATACGCCAGAGCTAAGAACTTCAGTGATGAATAATCAAGAAAAACAAAACTCATCATAACTTTGATCATTCGAGCAGAAATTAATAAGTGATAGTGCTCTTCCTTAAGATGGCTGATTCACTGATGGCTTTGAGTAAGTAAGAGATGTACAATTAATCATGTGCACCTGAGAAAAGGTGTCAGCTGTCAAGAACCAAAATCCTCAGCATGATATCCATGCGCTAAGGCAATGGGGTGAACCTCTGAGATTCTTGATGAAAACAGCTTGGATACCACCAAAGAGTGGATCAAAGAACTTGCAGTCTGCCAGATGCCTCAACATCTACAGTGCACAAAGAAGGGTAGAAAAACCCCACAGTCAAAATCATATGCAGCAGAAATTAATTATTTGAAGTATCTATAACACATCATCTTTTGATGAAGCACTTTGTAGTTTATTATGCAATGTTAAAAACCAGAGAGATAAGATGTTCAGTCTAAAGAGTCACTTTACTCAGCGTAAGTTTTTACACCTTCCACCAAGACAGAAGCATCTAAAACGCACATGAATACCTAAACAAGCATCTAATAAGCACATGACTACCTAAACAAGCATCTAACAAGCACATGAATACCTAAAGTCCTTTGAGAATGACACTCCTGTCATCTACTTTGACACATCACTCACGGGGATAATCAACCATTCATTCAATAATGAACATAAAGAAAATCAAATCAGAGATATCTATTATCCGACTAGTGCAACTATTTTCATCATGAATCCAATTTTCAAAAATTCTCACATGGTGAAAGATTGGGCCGAGAGACTATTACGCTGTACATAAAATCTTAACTCAGAATTCACACAATCTAATCGGAAAATTATGTAAACCAATGCTCGCGATGACAAATGTAGGCAACATCATGGTCAGGAAAGGGCAAAAACATAACAAGAAGACCAAGATCCAATGTTTCATTCCACTATCAGCTAAAAAGAAGCCTAGCATCAGCAGAAGTTAAATTTCTTAGAATCACCAGATGCTTGTTTGTCCGAAATGTGCAGAGATTGGCGAAGGTTTGGCATTCGCGTCTTCAGCCCAACTGAAAGTCTTTAAAAGCTCAAAACTGGACAGTGACTTGATGAGGCGAAGGAAGGGATGTTGCTTCCAATTCTGCTTTTGCTGAAAAAGGATTTGACCTCCATGATACATTATGAAGCGCATGATTCAGCGTCACTGAGATCACCAGAAATACTCCTGATGCAGCAATTTACTGAAATTGAAGACCAGTTCTTGCCATTAGTACTAGAGCTTCCAACAGATGATGCACAACTATCAGTGTTGATGTTCTTTGACGTCTTCAGCCGAAAAGCATTATTGACCCCTCGCGGTTCCACCTCAGGAAACCTAGTTCTCCAGCAACAGAAGGAATAACTCGCATTACTTTCTTCCTCATTCAGGTAATCAGATGCATCAGCCTTTTCTGAAGCATAAGATGGAGTCCCTGGCAAAGTCTTCTGATTATTACTGGTAATGAGCTTGATCTTCTTAAAACCAACACAATGTGCTTCAACATTAGGCGAGCAAACATGGGAATCTATCTTCAATTTCCTCTCTGAATCTACTTGAAACTGGAGTTCAGTATTTCCCCCGGTTGGGAAAAATTCACCTCCAGCTTGCAGCTTCAAGTCTGTTTCGGCAAGTCGTTTTCTCCGGGATATGGTGCAATTACGAGCGCCCTACATAAAAGCCCAATTCAATTTAAAAGAATATAAGAAATCATTCTTACCACAAAGCTCCTCGTTCTAAGACATTTCAATGTAAAGGGGGAAGCATTCAATCACACCAGAGGGACTCAACTTTTATTACTTGTTAGGACCAACCATTCTCCCAGTAAAACAAAAAATTTGAAGCTGTAATAGAAGAAAAACAATTCCAAAAGATATGTACGGAAGGAAAAGCATATAATAAGCAAAATTTACCTTTCCGACCACAAACCAGTTGCCATCTTTCCATATCTGCCTAGCCCTGAGATATCGTTTATGGACATTTAAATGCCGAAAGCTTCCTACTGGCCTAACCAAGAAGTGGTTTTCATGAAAAACCTTTACAACTATGGCAGTCTTCCATGATAGGTTGTGAAACACCTCAACAACATCACCTGGAACCCATACACCTATGCCTTCTGCAGGAGGTGGACAGGGCCGGATAACCTTCCTTGATACCCTCTCTACTTTTATCCCGCCAGTACCAGGACAACCACAGCACTTCACGTAGTAATTGCGCCCATTCCCAGATATTACTTCGGAATAAACCCAAGCACCTATGAAGTCCTCTTTCATGCTAAGCACCTCCACTTTACTTCCTTTCTTCAGTCTCATGGTGGTACGCCCTTTTTTCAGCCTCATGGTGGTCTTCATTTTGTTAATGACTCGCACCTGGAATGTAGACCCTGAAATAGTCAAGCAAAGAATTAGAATGAGCAAATGTAAGACGACGTGGAAGGCCACAGATGAGATGCTAATTGACTCAGTTGATGAGTTGAAATAGCAAGTGTAAAATTGTCAATGAAACACATGTGACAGCATAGAGTCATGCAGGCGCAGGCGCATCCGAGAGAGAGAGCAGAGAGGACTACACAGATATTCCACTCTGTACCTTTCATTACAAGTCTTTCAATTAGTGTTATAGCACTTGGGAATAGATTCAACACGTATAATGCAAGAAATTGAACAGAAAGAGGCATCTGCTCATGCTTCTAAGCCACTTTGGACATAGATATTGGTACAAGGCATCTAAAGCAGCCGACCTTTTAATCCCTATGTACTAATTGTATCGTTAGCAATCAAATCATGCCCATATAATTCCCAAACCCTTTGAATCTGGCTTTGACAACAAGCGGACTTTAAAAGGGTACTCCCCAAGAAATAGCAAAACTCCGGACATCATACTCATGTCAATAAGCCTTAGCCTGGAAAAAGCATATCGCAGATACCACAGTAAAACACTGTTTCCAACTCACGAATTCGAACTCTTTTCCACGTGAGCGAGTGACCGCTTCGTCAAAAGGCGACCGGCTTTCTTGCATAGCAAGGTAACTTTCGAAATTCCAACCCCGATCCTAAATCCAATCCTTCTGGCCGACTTCTTTTCCCAATACAACAGCAAGTTCAGAGTGGCAGAGGAAGGAGCGGCTCTGATCACGCGAGACGAACGCGAGCGATCACGCCCGAACTGGCACGAACATAAGTAAAACCTCTACAAGAAGATCCTCCCCCGAACCATCCTCCAAGCGCTACTCGCATCTCTTAAAACCACAAATGCACAGTAAAAAAATCCCACGAAAAATTGAAAAAAAGAAAAAATGAATCATCAACGAGAGCAGTGGAACACAATCAGGATCATCACGCAATGGCAAAACTTAAAAGAAAAACGAGAACGGGAAATCGCGACGGCGAAGCAGCCGTCGTCGCGCGCGAAAGCTCGAATTCCACACACCTCAGGGAGCGCGCCAAACGGAGAGACAGAGAGCGAGTCGCCGGACCGATGATCGGAATGCTCCCCCTCGCTTCCTCGAGACTGAGAGATTTGCGGAAGCGACGATCGCGTCGAAGCTTGGGCCAGAAGAAATTCCTTCGGGAAGAAAAGAGGAAGAAAGGAAGGAGGAGAAGAAGAAGATCGACTCCGAGTCGGAGTGGGACTTCCCGAGTTGAAGCGAGCGAGAGAGCGAGTGAGGGGCGACCGCTCGTCGCGCGGACCGTCGCGTGGAGTTCTGATCCCGTCCAGACTCGTGGCACCGCTAAACAGCTTGCTTTGCGCCCTCGTTTGAAAAAAGCGCGAGGCCAATGGCGTCGTGCCACGTCGGCGCTCGGATTCGTCCCGATAGGCACCCGGGGGGTTTTCGCTAGGGGTGATCGATTCCCGGTTCGGTCTAGTTCCAAGGTAGAACCGAGAACCGGATCGGAAGGACCGGTTCCCATTTTTTTGGGACCGTGGACCGGACCAAACCAACGGTCCGGTCCAGTCCAATAGAACCGACCACTTAAAAAAAATAAAAATATACTATAAATATTATTATTTTAGGGTTTATTGCATTTTTAAGAAATTTAAGAAATTTATTTTAAATAAAAAATTGTCGGTCCAGTCCGATCTAGTTCCCCCTAAAATCGGGAACCGGACCGAAAATCTCTAGTTTCATTTTTATGGAATCAAGAATCGGACCAATACTCCCGAAGAACAGGACCAAACCCACTGGTCCGGCCCAATCCGAGCGCTTTCGGGCCAATGTGCTTTCATCCTAGTTTTCGCAATCCCATGCAATCTGATTGATTTTCTAATTGCGTATTACTTTTTAAGATAAGACGTTTTTATCGTTTGCTCTTGAAGTCTTATCATTATGGCCTTTTAATTTTAAGCAATCGGATAGCCCGATTATCCTTTTATTTTTGCATTCATAAAGGATATTGAAATTACTTAACTAGGTTTTTTTCTTCTTCTTTTTTTGTCTAAAGTTCATTCTTTTATTTTAAGGAAAATACCACAAAATTTCAAACTATGTCAATTGTAACAAATTTACCCTAAACTTTTTTGCATTACAAAAATTTCAAATTATGTCACTTGTAACAAATTTACTCTAATCGTTTTTGTGATATTAAAAACCAAAAATTATATCCATTGTAATACATTTATCTCAAACTTTCTTTTATGACATAAAAAACTTTGAACTTCTACTCGTATGACATATTTATTTCCAGACTCTTTAAACAAATGGCATTTTCATCTTTTTTTTACCCTTTTTTTCTCTTTTTTTGTCCTTCTTCCATCTTCCCTCCACCATGGCTGGTGGAGGAGTCGAGTGAGAGCCACCCTTGCCAAATAAGGCTACCCTCGCCTCGAGTCACCCTCACCTGGGCGGGCGAGGGTCGCCCTCACTAGACTCCAACATTAGCAAGGGTGGGCCTTGCCGGCTTCCCTCCGCTGGCCATGATGGAGGGAAGAGAGAAGGAGGAGAAAAAAAAAAGACGAAAATGCTCATTATTCAAAGAGTTTTGGAGTAAATATGTCATATGAATATAAGTTTAGTGCTTTTTTTGTGTCACAAAAGAAAATTATAGGTAAATGTGTTATAATGAGCATAATTCGGAATTTTTTGTGTTACAAAAGAAAGTTCATTGTAAATATGTCACAAATGGTATAATTTAGAGTTTTTTGCGGCATAAAAAAATTTAGAGTAAATTTGTCACAAATGGCATAATTTGAGATTTTTTGTGATATTTTTGCTTTATTTTAATAGTGTCAAAGTCTTTTTTTAATATTAATTTCTTATTATGTGCTTTTTTGGACATATTTTTGTGACGCACGTTTGTTATCTTTGCTCATTACAAAAAATAAACCGTCGCTTACGGACTTATGAATTACTAGTGGGAGAATGGATGACATGCCTTTGACCGAAGCGGGAAGACATAGGTTGTGTTTGGTTCAACATTTCCAAAGGGCTTTCAGGCCTAAAAGCCCCTTAAGGAAATGCTAAACCGTTTGATTCAATTTTGAAGCTGGCTTTCAGCTTTCAAATGGCCTTCAAAATGCTCAAAGCTCAAAGCTAATAGGGACTAGTTTTGGGCTTTCAGCATTCGGCTGAAGGCTAATATTAATTTTTCCTTCCAAAACTATCCTCACTAGTTCTTCATATTTCCGATTTTACCCTCTCTCTTTTTTATTGAGAAATAGGCAACCCTTTGTTGGTCCGGTGAAGGGCTACGGCTGCCGGATCTAGCGCTAGCAGCTGTCAGCTGAGGTCGCTCGAGGTTGGGCAACCTCCGGTGAGGGTCGCGTGACCCAGCCAAGGGCCGTCGGAGGTTGCCCAACCTTGGGCGACCCTCGGCAAAGGTCGCTCGACCTAGGCGCGCCGCGACCCAGGCGGCCGGTGGTCGTGCGACTCCCACGAGACCCAAGCGGCCGGTGGTCGCGCGACCCCCGCGAGACCCAGGTGGCCGCCTGGGTCGCGACGCACCTAGGTCGAGCAACCCTTGCCGAGGGTCGCCCAAGGTCAGGTGACCTCCGACGGCCCTTGGTTGGGTCGCGCGACCCTCGCCAAGGGTCGCCCGAAGTCGGGCGACCTCCGGCGGTCCTCAGCTGGGTCGAGTGACCCTCGCCAAGGGTCGCCCGAGGTTGGGCGACCTCAGCCGACGACCGTCGGCGCTAGCCGTAGCCCTTCACCGGACCGGCGAAGGGTTTAATCCAATTTTTCAAAAAAAAAAAAAAAAAATATATATATATATATAATACCCCTCAAAATTTATTGTGAAAGTTTTTTAATTAAACGCATATTCAACTCAAAGTTCATTTACAAATTTTTTTTACCAAACACAATTATAGCCCCGGGCTATAAAACTAACCTGTGGAGCCATGCTACACGTTCGAAGCTCGCGGAATACAATTCGTAGCATTACCAAACTAATCGAGTGGTCATTGACTGATTATTCTTTTTTTCGGATAAGTGGACAGTTGTTATGATAACTCAGTGGGAAGGAAAAGGCATTTGCGATATTTAAAGATTAATTAGAAATCCAGCTTGGCCTGCTAAACTGTGGACTGTATAGGGTGCGTTTGGTAACATTTCTACTTCTGGGAACAATTTCTTTTGAGAAATAGTTCTTTTCTATTTCTACTTCCTAGAACAATTTCTGAGTAAAATAGGGCGTTTGGTAACTACAAAAATTTCTGGTTCTCGGAATAGAAAAAGAATAGAAATGCGTTTAGTATCGACAATAATTTTTTATTTATTTCTTCCTTGATGGCGGCAGCGACCGGTGAGCGGCGGCGGTGGGGTGCGGACGGCGACCGGGCGGCGGGCGGTCGTCGCCGCCACGTGGTGAAGGACGACGAGCCGGCGGCCGGCGGCCGGCAGGCGGCGGGCGGCGACGGGCGGGCGGCGGCGGCGACCGGCGGCCGGCAGTGGCGGCAGCAAGTGGTGGGCGGCGGTGGGTGGGTGGCCGTGTGTTATAAGCGGTGAGAAATTTCCAAGAAATAATTTCCAAAAATTGTTCCCAGGAATAAGAAGCTACTTTTTTCTACTTCTCATTTCTACTCCAAATTTATTAAAGGGAACAACTTTCTATTCCCAGGGAATAGAAAAAACAGTTTGCGTTACCAAACGCATTTCTGTTCTTTTTCTATTCCACGGAACAAAAGAACAGAAAAACAAAGAAATTGGCAAGTTGCCAAACAGACCCATAATCAGCCGGTTTTTTATTACACTTTGCTACCGTTACTGTAGTATCGCTCCGTGAGATGCACGAGATGCATTGGACATATGAAAAAAGTCCAATTGATTTTACCGTACTACCAACTGATGACTCTTCTTGTATCCCAATGGACATAGCAAGTAGGGGTGGGCATCAATCTAGATAGATCTTGAAATTGGACTGAATAGACTTTACTTGGTCGATTCAAGTATGGTTTCAAAATTTACAAAGCAGATTCCAAGTTCTAAAAATCAAGAATCGGTCCTGATAGAATATATTTCAGGTTCTAAGTTTAGAACCTACCTAGTTTAAACCATTCACCCTAACTTGTACATCTTTTGTTAGGGGTATTAAGAGATCAGGTTTTCATTATTACCCGATCTGACCTAACCCGACCCAACCCTCTCAAGATCCAAATATCGTATAACACAAAAGAGTAGGTCAGGTTAGTAAAATGGTTCCACTGAAGGGGAAATATTTAAAAAAATTTCAAAGATACTTTATATATAGTAGTGTAAAAATAACTCACACCAGCTTGACCTAAGATCTAACCCAACCCAAAATATTCTAAATTTCAGGATTGGGCCAATGTGGGCTTTTTTAAGACCCCGGCCTTTTGTACTCATCCAGTTATAGTTCTTTCACTGACTGGGACAGTGCTTATTTGTCCTACAATACCAAAAGTCACAATCGCTTCTCCATTAAATGGTGTGGCTTGCAACTTCTGGCAGTGTCTAATTGGTCTCCATTAAATGGACATGAGGATGTCGTCGTTCTTTTCGTCTTTTAAAAAACTTTTATTTTGCTTGACTAATAGATGAGCAGGAGACTTCCCATATTTCCATTTGTTTTGATTCGTTCTTTTCAATATTTTACTCTATTATATTGTCGTGATTGCTATTTATCTCTATTATAAATAAATTGATGTTTTACTAAAATTTAACCTTTCAAGAAAGAAAAAATAAAACAAAAAAAAAGATTACTTGGTTCTTGAATTAAACTTGGAATTGAATTAGGCCAACAAGGTTGGTTTTAGGATCTATGTGGCATGTTCCAAGTTTTAAAAATTTATAATCGATTTTAACAAGTAGGCTTCAAATCACCCTACTATTGAATTTCTCACCCTTGACGGATGGAACATTTCGATGTAAAAAAAATTAAATCATATGTCTAAAGAATAGCTAATCCATCTAATGTGTTTTGCATTTTCTTTGGATAAAAAGGTTCCATCTAATGTCCATCTTGGATGGAGGTAAGTGGAAAGTAAATATGTTCCAAAAACTTACCTGTTCTCCATTTCCTAATTGTCATATTGTCCCTTCATCTAAAGTTGGCCATATATTAATAATTACTTTCCAAAAAAAAACCCGAGTTACTAGATTTAGTATGTAAAATTGCAATAGAAAGACTTAAATTCAAATTCTGATGTGAGAGATTACGTGATTCTACATTAATTTCTTTCGAATTTACTATTTACCATAAAGAGAAGAAGAGATAGAGATTTTATATCCAACATCAAATATATAGTTCACGGTTTATTCGGATAGATCTTTCGAGATAAGATAAGAACGAAGCGAGCAGGAATATATACATCAATAATTTCAAAAGAAACTTAGAAATTGAATCGGCGTATAATCAAGAAAAGTTTTTAATCCCGTAATTTCACCAAACCCACGGCACGTGGGAAGAACCCATCCGGCACGCGCGGGGCCTGTTCCCCTGCGGCAGGGACCAGCGCAGCGAGCCGCTGACGGTCCATCACGACCGTTCCCCCTACTCCATCCCATCGCTACGTGCC
The DNA here is from genome assembly GCA_014182845.1 of Corymbia calophylla. Lineage (NCBI taxonomy): Eukaryota > Viridiplantae > Streptophyta > Magnoliopsida > Myrtales > Myrtaceae > Corymbia > Corymbia calophylla. The sequence goes on from CM024698.1 coordinate 38,979,400, forward strand.
GTCCTCGATCCTCATTTCCAGAAGTCCTCTTTTACTCAAGGAGAGAGAGAGAGCTCCTCGTTGATCTTCTTCCACACGAGCAGGGCGTGACCTGAGATCAACACAGCCCCCCGCCGCCGTCGCCATCGAAATCCAAGCTCCAACCATGTGGAGAAGGCTTGTCTCCTCTCACCTCAAAACCCTAGCCGCCGCCACTTCCTCCGCCCCTCGCCGATCCGCCGCCCCTCCTGCCGCCGCTCGATTGTTCGGCAGCTCGCCTCTCATTTCTCGCCCCCTCTGCTCTTCCTTGCTCACGCGCCAGTTCAGCGTCGAATCCGGTATTTCCCCCTCTCTCTGTGTGCTTGGATCCTACTCGCATTAAATTCACATTCCGGCGGCGAATTTAGAGTCGTTATTCGTGCCTTGTCCACGTCGCGACGTTACATCGTAGTATGATCTAGACGGGATAACCGACGCTCGACGCTGATTTTTGGGCGACTGATTTGTTGATAATTGCGTGCGTTTCGTTAAAAATTTTAGCGCACAGGGAGGTAAGGATTTTACATTTCAACGAGTTTCTTTTCTTTTTTCTTTTTTTTCTTTTTTGTGGTTGTGCAATGCGTGGATTATTGTAGTGTTGCATCTATATCCACGATTAAAATGGCGGATGGGTTGTTTTGTGTCCTGATGGATTGTGTCTCGTAAAACCGAACTGGGAGAAGGAAATAAAAAGCGAGTTCAGTACATTGGAGATGCTGAATTGTCTGTGAGAATTGCCTGTCAAGCAATATTGATTTCTCTGATGCATCAGGTGAAACTGCTGTTAAGAAGAAGGTTGAAGATGTAATGCCTATCGCCACTGGACATGAACGTGAGGAGCTAGAAGCTGAGCTTGAGGTAATTTTCCTGGACCCTGGTATTTAAGTCAATGTGGAGGATGGTGCTGGCCTCGCCAAGATTTGAATTGTCCAAAAAGCGTGTGCGAACTGATTATTCTCCTGACCCTCTGTTGAAACCACATGCAGGGAAGGGACGTTCTTGAAATCAACCATCCAGTCGGGCCTTTTGGTACCAAGGTGAGTCATTTGAGGATCTGACAAATGACATTATAGAATTTTAGATTGGGCTTGGATTTCTAGCATGTCTTTGTATTATCGTTAATTCAGTTTGTTCTTACATTTCTTCTGTGGCAAGTGATTGTTGATTATTTGAGAAGGATGTATACTGATAATGAGGAAGAAATTACGTCAATATCTTCTCTTCCTCTTTGATCTTCAAAGGCTAGATTGTAGCTCTCATAGCTGACCTTTTAGCTATGTAAAGTTTTCTTTCACAGAATAAATGTGGGAATAGATGAATCGAGAAAATTTTCTTTTTAGTGTCTTTGCTACATCAAACATGCTGTCTTGGACATAGGGGAAAGGTATGAGGATCCCCGAGGTGATCCCACCTTGTCAGAAATGGCTATGCTCTTTTGCATTTGTCTTCTTTTGGCTTTTCTGTGCTTGTGTATGTTGTCTTAAGCAAGTGGGGAAAGAAAGTATTTGTTGTAATTGTCTTCTTGAAGATATGGTATTTGTGTTCTGAGTGGGTGTAGGAATCTCCTGCTGTTGTCAAGTCGTACTATGATAAGAGAATAGTCGGATGTCCAGGAGGGGAAGAAGGTATGTTCTTACCTTTTAGGCCTTCTATCTTCACATCCATTTGAGCAAATACTCCCCCCTATCACTTATATCACCCATTATTAGGTGCACATTCTATCAAAAGCGTAGTTTGTGAATCTCTACAGAACCACTTTTTCTCAGTTAGTTTTTAATATGCTGTTTTTAATTCTTAATTGAAGAGGATGAGCATGACGTTGTCTGGTTCTGGCTGGAGAAAGGCAAACCTCATGAATGTCCAGTGTGCACACAGTATTTTGTGGTAAGTGTGATGAGATGTTTCTTGTACCAGTGCAGTAAGCATGCTGACAATCCATATGCTGTATAATTAGCTGTGTCTTGATCTGAATAAAATCTCATCTATGTATATTTATACTGAAGATAATGGGCATATCATGGGTAATGCTGTTTTAGATGGGTATGGAACTAGTACCTATTTGCAAGTTAAGAAGTCTTACATGCTCCTTTATTATTTAGGTAATATGACAAATGAAACAATCTTCTTCTGTTGTCCGGTTTCATAGAGAAATTGATAGAGAATCTTCAATCCCTCTCTTCATGTGCACACGCTTACACACAAACACACAGGTGGTCCTCATTATTGTGGTGATATTAGTGAATGAATGAACTTGAAGCAACATGTTATTGTCTTTCTGCTCTGAGAAAAGAGGTCAGATGGACTTAAATTTTGAGGTGTCTTATATGATATGGATTTGCTTATTATGCACTAATACAACGGATGGAGAATGGAGTCAGACAATGACACATGGATTCATGGAATTCATTTGAGATCATCCGATGCTTCTATTAATTCTTTTTTCTACTGGTTAAAGTAACTTTCCCACATGAGAGTGGTTGCCGTTTGGTTTGTATTTTGAAGATAGATCGTCTTTCTTTTACTAGCAACTGTGCCACTGGAGCTCTGACAATTTGGTCTTGTCCAACATTTGTTGCATTTTTTTTAGTCATACTGACTGCACTGCTAGATCATCCAGTTTAGCTTCCTCTTTGCAAATGTAGAAATATCATTGATCATATTGTCATGTTTTGACAGCTTGAAGTTGTGGGTCCTGGAGGACCACCCGATGGGCATGGTGACGAAGATCATCACCATTGATTCAGGCTCGAGGGTTCGTGATTGGAATAAAATCTGGGGAGGTAAAAGGACAGTTTTCTGTACTTTGCTGAGTCAATCAAAGGCTCGTTCTGTTTGTTTCTTTTTGGTCGGAGTTCCAAAGACCAAGCCTTGCAACAGTGGGGCTGTAGCTTCTTCTTTTGGTACTCTAGACGTGGAATATTTGCACTCAGAGCTATGGATATTATTGTTAGGTCTTCCCTGAATTTGTTGCTGAATAATGATTCTTTTGTGACCCTTCTTCTGGATGTTTTCACACAAGGGATTTAATGAACAGTTTTGATCTTTGAGGATATGCTTGTTGCATATGTTTCAACACTGGATTTGCTCTAGCAATTAGAGGTGAAATAAGCAACAAATGAGTGACCGTACCAAAGTTAGGCATCGTAATTCAAGCATTGCCTGGTTTAGCAAGTGTATGTTGACGGGTGTTCTAATGATTACTACCTTGTCTTTTATGTGAGTGAAAGCTAGCTAAGTATGGATTTCAGTGGTCATACTGCGGGAGAGTCTTCCTTGGTATTCAGCATCAGTACTGATCATAATAAATAACAGGGGTGACCTTTGCTTCTGGCCAAACATAGATATTTTCGGCTACACTTGATCTTAGATCCAAGTTCTGGTTTACTTTGGTGGTGATAATTTCTTGTCTTTGCATATCTCAAAAAAAGTGCTGTCTTAGAAAATCATGAATCGACGCCAGGACATTGTAACCATTGTCCTTTCGGCGGACCATGCTTTATTACTAACCACTATTTATCGTCCAACGAATGTCATTAGCATAGGCACCGTGTTTGAATGCCCAGGTAGATTTCTGTGGCTTAAAGTCGTATCACTACGGAGATCCTCTTTCAAATCAATGAAATAGCTTGGATTTTACCTACTCCATATTGGCATTAAGTATGAGATGAATGGGAAGAGTACTGAAATTTCATTTTCAACGATGTTAGTATGTTGCACTGGCACGTACGACCCAATATGAAAGGAAAAATTACTGAAAAAAATTTCAAATTTATATTAATCGTGTCAATTCAATCTTAATTATTTTTTTTATCAATTGAGCCTTATATTTTTTATATTTGTGTCAGTTTAGTCTATTTGATCAATTTTGATTAGAAATCATGAATATAAATATTGGCTATTTTATGTGGCGCAGTCGGTGTTAATGATAATAATTTTTAATAATATTTTACTATTTTTTAGAATTATTTATTTTTCCTTTTTCTTCAGTTCTTTCTCTTTCTCTTTCTATTTTTTTTTTCTCTTACTTCTTCTTCTAATCGATCATCGAACCTTGGTGACCAGTCAGAGACAAGGTCTCGCAAGAAAAAAAAGGAAAAAGAAAGGATAATAAATAAATAAATAAATAATTTGAAATATCTTAAAATGCAATAAAAATTGTCTATGTTAGAGACGTTTGTGTCACTTAGGTAGTTGTCACAAATATAAAAAGTTTAGAATTCAATTGGCAAAAAAAAGAAGAAGAAGTTTAGGATTGAATTTATAAAATTGCAATAGGTCTGACTTTTTTGGGTAATTCTCCCTAATATGAGCAAAAGAACCTCTCCACCTAGTTAGAGCATACCTTCTCAAATTTCAACTTCAAATATCCGATACAAGGTATATGATTTCAACAGGTCATGCATTTTAGCTCTGCACTCATAGATTGATTCAGCTGAGAAAAGAGATGCTCTCAAATGCAACGCCAATTTTCCATGATTCAACTGATGAAAGTCTCAAGTAAGTCTTTCCATGGCCCAACCTTCAGCACTGAACAAAACAATCAGCAGCAGCAAAATCCGCACATGACCGCTCCTAAATTGCGGCAAGTATTGGCCACAGCATCATTTGATAAATGACAAACAGAAGTTACACTCTTGTGATGCATAAATCAGGCGTAGAAGCATGATCATTCAAGGCATGTTCCTTGATACGCTCTTGATGATCATCACAAAGCGCATATACTAGAAGAAGGGCAAATGGTCGAATGAATCATCCATGTATGACTTGAGCCGGCTTTTCCTGGTTGGCTGCTAAATTCTCGAGCTTCTCCTTCGGCTCTTCTCCGATCCAGACGCATAAAACAGCTGTATCGGGGAAACAATTGGAAGTTGGAAGAGAAGAAAAAAAGTGTCGGACCGAATCCTCACATGGAGCATATCCCGTATAATATCAGAACCTTCAATGAGCTCCCCCCTTGATGAATATCTTCTCGGGGAACGTGGGCCAGTTAATGCAGAAGACAGAACGGCTACGGAAAAAGGAATTCCAGTGCAATCATCTCATCTCCACAGGTGATTTATTCCTAGCACTCAAAAGGGTGGTCAAAAGACTTCAACAGGTTCAATCAATCAAATCCAGGAATATAACCCCCTCATGATGGGATTGCGATTTGTGCTGCCAAGCGTGGAACGAGAGCACAAAAAGGAACAGACAAGAATGAAGAATCGCTGACAATTCTTCCATGCACAAATTTCAGCAGCACTTAGTGCTGTTATATGGACATTATTACTGGGAAGGACATCAAAAGATATGCGGATAATTTTATATTTCCATCTAGAACAAAACCCTTGCTTTCAGCAAATGACAAGCCCGTCATAGAGTAAAGAGAAATTAGTCCACCATTACGAGCTGATAAAAAAACAGATGAAAGTGGCTGCTTTGGGTAGGATTCAGTTTTAGTTTCTTGCCCACCAAAGCTCTTTCGATAATGGAAATCTCAGGAAACTAAAAGCATTTGACAAAGACTGTCCGCCGGGCTTGCCTTTAGGGTGCTCCTGCTGACGCCCAAGACGTACTACACAGGACAGAGAAATTTCACGATAAGAGTTTAAGGTACCATTTGTGTATCGATATAGATGATTGAATGTGGATGCTTGTAGTGATGACTCATGCAAAAGGATAATCAGCATCAGTCACTCGAGTCTCATTCTCTACTGTATATCCTAGGGATGCAGTAGCTAAGTACTTTTACGTTCCCTGTACTAATTATACCTGGAACTGTATATTCAAGGTCTTCTTAATGCTACTTCTCCATGATCTTTCTAATTATAATCATCGGTAGGTAAGTCCAGGAAAGACATGCTGAAAATGCTATAAAAGGCGGGAGAATTTTCTGTGATGTTTTAATACCCTTACAGCTAGAGAGGTATACCCACGCTTTGGAAACATAGTGTATATCATCAGAGAATTTTCCATGACATCCTAAATCATAGACTGATGAACTTGAACGGACTAAGGGAATATATGAGTGAAGTTGTTAGGATCACAGACCATAACGACGAACTAGATAACCATCTCATGTCAGGTCATGGAGCATTTATCTGTTCAGCAACGTCCTTTGAAGTAATGGCGGAGTCATGAAACTTATTTGCAGGGCATGTGCAAGGGGCAGTTCATGGGGCTACGGTATCATGGAGTTACCCGTGAATATTTGTGCATCCAGGGTCTGGGAAAATGTGACAAAAAAAAGAAAAGTCTTGTGAAAATACCCAACAATTTACTTTATGGAAAAATAAGATCAAAATCTTAAATATTGAGCCCAAAATTTAATTAAGTCCTAAACTTTCAAAAAAATGCAACTAAGTCATAAAAGTTTTATGATCCGGTAGCATTGTTCTCTCGGCGATTGCCCATTCAATTTTCTTGACATGGTGCCCTAGGATATGTCTGCAAAGATGATGCACCACATCATAAAGAAAAAGATATATATATATATTCAACATTTGCTCTACTACTTTGCATAATGTGAAACTGAACCTTAAATCTCAAACTAAATGTTTCTGCCCCACCTAGTTCCCTCTGATTGGTAATGTTACAAGATAAATACATGACTGGAAGAAATTTTCCCTTGATTAGGAACGGAGAATAACGTACCGCTCTTCATTCCTGTGGACAAAAAAGATACCTTCAACGAGCTGGTTAATTGGACCCTGCCTTTTCCCCTTTCAAATCCATGCTCTTTCCAAAGGAGCATTAGCAGATTCTTGACTTTTTTAGTACCTCTTTAAACTACACTCACCAATTAATCCTAATTTTTTACTAAGGAAATGCCCACAATCGCATGATTCAATTAAGTTTTTCCCCTGACTTGGGATGGAGAAAAAACACACTGTTATTCGCCTCAGTGGATCCAGAAATGCCTTCAACGAGCAATTGAATTGAATCCTCCCTTTTTCCTTCACATCCATGCTCATTCCAAGGAGCATTAAGCAGATTCTTAACTTTGTTAAAAACACTTTCTTTAAATTACACTCACCAATTAATCCTATTCTTTCGCCAGGAAAGCACGATCGGATTAATTAAAACTTGGGGCAGTCGTTTTGCTCTTGAAGTTCGGTTATGTCCAGTCAATGCAATAAAAACACCAATATTTCGAGATGGTATCATGCTTTCGCTTTATGCTTGAAAGAGTAATTACAACCCTTGACGTCTCGTCAATATGTGATCGAGGGCTTGTTGGCTAGACAGCACTATTCTCAAACTTTATTCACAATTTTTTTTAAAGGAAAAAAAGAAGAAGATCGAGGCTTCTCACCCTATATGGCTTCTAGGGATCTTGACCTATCTTCGAATTGGCATATGTTGATTCCATGTGGGGGAAAAAAAAAGAGTTCTTAGAACATGAAGTGGGAAAGAATCTCGCATTAGATTAATAAAATTAACAAGAACGATTGTTTTTTTAAGGTGCATTTGTTTTGCGGAAATCGTATAATTTTTGGAAAATGTTTTCCAAGAAATCATTTTCATGGAAAATGATTAGTTTTCTTGTGTTTGATGATATGTGATTGAAAATATTTTCAAGCATTTGGATTGCATTTGGAAAATGATTGAATAACATTTGAACTAACAAAAATGGAAGGACCTAAAGACCTCATAAAGAGAGAAAGTGTTTTCCCCTTCCCATGCACATGAATTCATTTTCCTAAAATAATACATGATATTTATGTTGACTGGAAAGTATTTTCCATTGACTGAATCGTTTTTGGAAAAATAAACAGCGGAAAGTCCAGAAAACACTTTCTAGGAAACTACTTTCATTGAAACAAACGCACCCTTAAATTGATTTGTAGGTTACATCTTTGATTGAAAACACGAAAACTTTCGACGCCCTCAGATGCCTGGGTCATGGGGGTACGCTTTCTCTAGTGACGCCAACAAATGAGACCAAGCCGATAGATTTACTAACTCACTTATGACTTCTCATGATCAGAAATAAGCCTATGCGAACAAATGGTTGATGGACTTTGGGTTTCACATGCATATGCATCACAATCATTTGATGATCATCCCTCAAGAAAAGGACTATTTGATGACAATTCCGACGTATGTATAGGTCACTTCGCTTTGGCAATGGATCTAAGGGATATACATCAAATCAGTTGAAGCTTGGAAGCTCCATATTTTCAGTGCCTTCACTATTCCCATGGAAGCAAGCCAACATAAATCGTAATATGCAATTGATGAAAAATAATAAATTGGAGCCATTATTATAATCTCTAAGTGCCACCGGCATCTGTTCAGTGTCCTTCTGAGGCCCACAAAGTTTAGCATCAATCCAGTTTTCTAGTCCTAAAAATTGATGATTCTGTGCTAAGATGTGGGGCAAGCTAGGAGAGTTGACAAGCAGAAAGTTGCTCTTGATTTTTCTCCCGTGAAATAGGGTAAGTATTGACCCAAGAAGGAAGTTGATGCCCCCGCCATTCTGATTTGCGTCCAATCACTTCATTTCATGCACATAAAGTTGTCTATGATTGGCCAAACAACACTGTTTTAACTATTATACTTAGCTTAGGTTATGTTCCCTAAATGTAGGAAACCTAAGTACTGCCCTATTGCTTTAAAGTCTTGCCGTCTGGCAATATGGAGATGCTGGTTCTAATTAGATAAGGTAGTGGTGGCCGCGAGGTTAATTCCCCCTAGAGGCATTGATCTGCAGGGAAAGGGTGGAAAAAGAAAAAAACCAAAAGAAATGAAGTATATGTTAGACACTGAGTGAATTGATGTCTATACATGTGCGCCCCCCAAAACAAATTTAGGAAACATGGAAGAGAAAAAAAAGAATTTTAGCCGACCAGCTTTCCTTAAAAAATTTGAAGTACTGGGAACAAGGTCTACCATGTATGCAAGTATAGTTCTTAATTTTCATCTTTTTGGGCTAAGTCGGACCTTGCACGTACAATGATTTAAACGACAATAACAATAAGGAGTGCCGAGATTTAGCTAAATTCATGAGTAATGCTCCAATAAACATCTTAGATGAACTTTTTCTGTTCTCAAAAGGCGTATTTGGATTTGCTCTGATTATTTACTTTTTACTTAATCTAAATTTTGCATCGAATACATAATATTGGAATTAGAGAGGTTGGTGGTGGGACCCCCCCCCCAATTAGTTCCCCTAAATTTCCGTTAAAATTAAGGAAACTTTTTCTAAAAATTAAATAGACTTAACGTTGCGCACACACTTTCACATTTTGAGCTCCAAAAATCTCGAAATTTTCTTAATATGTAAATGTCGACGCATAGATTCGAGTGTGATTTTTATAAATTTTTCTAAAAGAAGTCGGACAACATCATAATTATTGAAAGGTAAGCTAGAGGGTAGTTTTTCCTTCTTTTTAAGTGGAAACGAACCGGCCCTTTTCTGAGGGAAGATGAGTCGTCCACCAGGGCCACCAATCAGGGTACCTCGTAGCTAGGAAACCAGAGGTAGTGGTGGATCGTGATATTCACCCATTGACATTCATGTCCCCAGCATTTCAACTGGCCGAGGGAGGGGCGGCGACCTCGACAATTCACCTCATGAAGCCACGCTTCCATTTGGTGGAACCACTTTATCGTGTCGCCTTGGTCTGACAATATCAGCGGACAGTGCCGAACACCAAAGATACAGGATATCATTATCTAAAAGATGATGCGATAAGGCCCCGCATTTGCGTGGAAGGGAAGGTGGCTGCTGATGATCTGATCCCTCTTTTTTTTCATTTTTCTATTGTGTATTCAAATTCATTTTTCTTCGGGAAACTTCAGGGCACAATCGCAAGGGGAAACGAATCAGATAGTAGTCCTATTTTAGCTCTTGATCTTGCCAATAGATGTTAAAAATGTTCTCAATCTGCACAAAAAAGATCTCAATTACTAGATGAACTACGCACGCTTATACACTAACTGGCATGCACAAAAAATTGACATTCAAAAGATTTTGGAGAATAGTCTAATAGCGGCGGTGGAATTTCATGAATAGGAAGAAATTATTGTCATAATATGAAGAAGTTATACATGTATCCATACTTAAATCAACTTTCAATTTCAAGATCACTTTTCACATGATCAAAATACCCTTCTCTTGTCTCGATTTTTATAGGGAAAAAAGAGAGTAAAGAAGCCATTATATCTCAATAATAATGAAAATTATATGTCTCCAAGCATTTACGCAACAGCACTCTTTTTTTATTTATGAGCGTAAATCCTCACTATTGAAGTTGATATCGAATTCTCTGCTAAGAATTGTACATATCAATCTTCAATTAGGCACGCGTAGAGCGTATGCGCTCATGGAAAGGAACTAGTGTATGAAAAGAGAAAAAATACTGCAAGATGTGAACTTTTTTTCGTAAGATTATTTATAAGATAGAAAAGATCCAAAGTTTAAATTGAAATGGGTGGGAAGAAATTGGATTAAGACTCTAATAATCATGTTTATGAGTTATTGGGTTGAGGGGAAAAAATGTATATGAGATAGGCACATATGTTAACACTCTTTTTTTTCTATTTTTTGTACTTTTATTTTCCGAAATAGAAAAAGAACATAAATTCATTTGGTAATGTCAACTTGTATTTCTATTCCCCGAAATAGAAAGTTGTTTCAATGAATATATTTGGAATAGAAATAAGAAGTAGAAAAAAATAGTTTCTTACCCTCGGAAATAATTTCTAGAATAAGTTATTGTCTTTTTTTTTTTTTTTTCTTCTTCCTCTTCCAACCAGTCGTAGCCACCCACCACCGTTGCTCCTAGAAGAAGAAGAAGAAAGAAAAAATCTATAAAAATATTAAAAAATTAAAAGAAATTTTAAATCACGAAAAAATTTATGAGTTATACCAAACACATTTCTATTCTTTTTCTATTCTAGAAATGAAAAATGAAAAAATGCATTCTTTTACTAAGAAATTGTTTTGGGGAATTGAAATAGAAAAGAACTATTTCCGAAAAAAATTTATTTTCAGGAATAGAAATATTACCAAACGCACCCTTAAATACTCTAAAACTCTTGATAAAGATTATCACTTACCCTAATATTTGATTTTTTCTTTTTCTTTTTCTACACACTGAATTTCAAGTTAGATTCACATGATTTGGCACAAATTAGAAAGTCTGAAATTTTTTGGATATTCTATATGCAATTCATTCATTAAGAGCCAAGAAATAAAACTATCCAAATGAAGGGTTTCAAAAAGGAGGAATGAAAGCCGATCAAATAGTAAGGGAGTGCGGTATTTTACCCAAAAGAAAGTGGGTAGAGGTTGATATTCTTATTGTTGGGTGTTATGCGCATTAAAATCAAGGTTACTTCTTGGGAAGCATATTCGACATGCATGAATAGACATCACGAGAATAGATACGCACACCCAAAACCTTATAGTTTAGTGGCCCTCATGGGTTCCTTCATTGGTTATGCATGGCAAAGACTACCATTTCAAGAAGCTAGTCATGCATCTCACATCATTTCGCCACTGTATTGATGATTTCTTGCCCTTTGGATCGGACAAACTATGCCTTTTTAAATTTGTTGTAGTTGAGAAATACATGTGTTTGATCTATTCTCGTGCATAAATATTGTAATATATAGAAGAATCTTAAATGAAGAATGTACTCCAAGTCCATTTCATTTGTTGTTGTGTCACCTAGCTCGGTTCATGTCATCCTATAATGTCATCTTGCATGAAGGTACTTAACCTGTCATGCGTCTATAAGTATTTTATATTTCTTTGTTGACCTAGAAGCTGATCATCTCAGTGGTCCGTAATGCTACATCTACTGATTTGTGCATATGATACCTGTGTTATTTATTTTCATTCATAATCACTCGTTCAGGTTAGTTTAGTCTAAACTTAAGCATTCTTAACAAATGGGTACTCATTTATTCAATCGAAAGGTTTTATAACAACTTGAAATACACTATCTATGAAGTAGCTGTTTCTTTATGTATAGAGAAGAAATGACAAACACGTTTGCTGAATAGTGCTTTGCTCGCGCTGATCTTTTAAGCAAGAAATAAATGACTTCCTACGGGTCACAGTTACGTGTAATAAATGAGATAAATGTATTGCCACAATCTTAAAGTTCAGTGTCAATGAGTCACTGAAAATTATAGTAGAAAGATTAGCCTGCAAAGGAGGTATATTTGAGTAGCGAGTTCTCGTAAAAAACCACCCGACCAGTGTTCTGTAGGGGTGCTCGTCGACTCTCACATTTACATATACATCAATATGAATATGCAGCGACACCAAAATGCACCCACATCAGTTCATGGAGATAACACTTTTCATTGCTGGTCTAGAAATGATAAAAAAGAAAAATCCTGCAATAATTATGCCAACCAGTCTTCCTGTCCTGACAAGACAATGGAATGGCACCATGGTCCCTCAATCATCAGAAATTCATAAACCAATGATTGGGAAGAAAAGATATTTGTCTCGAGCATCGTCTTTTTTAATAAAACTTTTTGTGCAGTTATTCTTGGGAAGCTTGTGGCTGGTTTTCCTTTTATTTTTTCAGCCACTGCCTCCAAGCATAAGATTCCCCAACGGTTGCAATTGCAAAATCAGGTAGCTGGGTTGCTGATTGAGTGCTTGTCTGCATGTTTTTATTTTTGACATTCTTCTGGGTTTGAGATTTGATTCTCTCGAGTGTGTGTATGTGGGGTGTATGCTTAAAAGATATCCTTCTTTTTCACCTGTCTTTTCCTCTCCTTTCCATGGATGCCTCTTGCAATATTTCTTGGCAATGTGTGCAGCTGGTGTGCACAAATTCATGACTCAAATACAATAGCCAATGCATATTCATAGGTTCTATTCCTTTTTCCACACCACCCCCACTTGGTTATAAATACTCAATATCTTCCCAAGTATTGCTCATAGCACTTAGAAGTCCTGCACTTCACTGCACTATTTGGTGCAATATCTCCTGAAGCACAGGGATGAGCTATCCCCATCACTCCACGGGCTCTGGTTTGTCTTTGTCACTCTTCCACCGCATTTTTTTATTGAAAACATATTTTTTGTGATGGTTTTCTTTTAAACTATGTAATGGTTTCATCAATTATAACCAAACTCCTCTATGTATTTCTTAGTGTTCTATCCCGTCATTTGTCCTTTGGTTTCTTTCTTTTCCTGAGTATTCACTAGTGTTTTGGAACCAAGTTTAGGTAGCAGAAGTTCAAGAAGGACACTGGAATTTGGGAGGACCTATGTGGTGAGGCCGAAAGGGAGACACCAGGCTACAATTGTTTGGCTGCATGGCCTTGGCGATAATGGCTCAAGGTACTATTTGTTTTCTTGAGTAGCTAACAGTAATTCCATTGATGTTTGCTCATTGTATTACATGAATTCTTCAGTTTTTCTGAGAACTGTCGTGGTGAATGTAAGGATGTCATCAGTTTCAATCTCAGAAAAAACATATGATCATTCTGCACATTACATCTAATACTCAGTTATTTACTGTCTGAAGTGATCAATATGAATCTCATATTGAATCTGCAAGCTTCGTTTCTGAACGTCTCGTGGTGTCTTGCACTGTGCATTGTCAGTGAGATGTGTTGCAAATCTTCCATGAAGTGATGGCATAGGTGGTGCTTGATAAAATTTTGGCCACTATATTTACTAAAAGTATACTAGGATTTCTGATTGACAAGAGAGAGACTATGAGATGGTGGACTTATGCCTCCAAAAACCAGAAAAGACGAGAGAGAATATGAAAATGTCAATTTCTTGGACGTTACCATTTTGGGGTGTAGGTGGTCCATACACGATGTTTAAGTTTCATTAGTTCTGCTTTTGAAGGGGGAATCTCATAAGCACTCATCATCATAGAGAGAGCAGGACATTTTTCGAGTATATCTTTTGTCTTGGGAGAATGATTTATTCAGGTTTCTTGTCTTGTCTCATTTCAAGTTGAGCTTAATTGGAAAAAAAACATGACTCGTAAGCCAAGTATATGCTCTACTCATGGAGGGACCATCAACCAATTCAGTTGACTTTCATATTATAGAAGGATCACATGTGACGTTCTTAAAAGATGATGCTTTACCTCCTCAAGGACATTACAAGTTTTGTGATTTTTTTTCTTTTCTTTTTTTTGTTTCAAAAGTTCAAACTTTAGTATACTAATTGTGATGTAAAAATAAACTGCACTTACAATTTCTTCTCTGGTTAGTTTTGCGGCTGTGTTTTCTTCATGCTACTATTATGCTGTATAAGCTCAATCACTCAGGTTAAAAACGAAAATCCAATAACATAACTCAATAAACTGGTTCTTTAGTTAAGGAATATATGAGTTCTCTGCTTCAAGGAGTTGCTGCTACTACTGCATATGTTGGCTGATCTAGAAAAAAGAAAAATCAGTTTGCCGATGAGTGCTACAAGTCATGAGCTCAAAGCAGAGGTGACGTCTCACGTACTACTTTTTTTTTTTTTTTTGGTGGCAGCTGGTCCCAGGTTTTGGACTCACTTCCTCTTCCAAATGTAAGCATGAAAAGTCATTTATTATTTATGAGTTTACACGTCCTCTTCTAGCTCTTCTTATGCAAACTTGTCATTTTTCTTTTTTTGCTTCGAATTTCAATAAAGCAGATAAAGTGGATTTGCCCTACTGCTCCTACTCGTCCGGTGACATTGCTAGGGGGATTTTCCTGCACTGCATGTAAGATTATCAGCATAATTTGCTCTGCTCCTTATTTTTCTATAGCATATTCTGTTGTTATCGTGCTAACTTTTTCATTTCTTATTGCTTTAGGGTTTGATGTTGGAGATCTTTCAGAAGATGGTCCGGATGATTGGGAAAATTTGGATGCTTCAGCAGCACACATTGCAAACTTGTTGTCAACTGAACCAGCTGATGGTAAGAAGAAGCACGGAAATGATGGCTTCAGAGTTGCAATAATTTCTTCAAAAATTAAGTTTTCGTACATATGATTGTGTTGGTGTTACAATTTATCAAGCTCTAGTGCTCTTTTCCTGATCCAAGTCGAGACCTTATTGTTGTCACTATACATGCTAATTAAAGGCGCCAGTGTCCAGGGATTGTTTTGTAAGCCAGCCTCCGCCATTAGTTGTGACATTATGCTCAAAAATAATTAAAAGAGGGAATGAAAGAATGAAGCCGATCGGATCATAGCATCATACACATTCCTTGAGCTATCCTATCTCAATTCGTACCTGGATTAGACTAAAGCCATAGCCCTTTCTTCTAAGGAGATAGAATTGTAGTTACTGTCTCTTGAATTTTATAGTAGATGAAGGGACCATAATTTTTTTAGTCTCGATTCAATCATACTGTTTATTGGCAGTTAAAGTTGGGATTGGAGGCTTCAGCATGGGTGCGGCAACGGCCCTCTACTCAGCAGTTTGTTGGGCATTGGGTAAATATGGAAATGGCTATCCTTACCCTATCAACTTAAGGGCAGTAATTGGTCTCAGTGGCTGGCTCCCTGCTTCAAGGTGATTAATTCTTGAGCATCTATTAGAAGTCCGCGAGATTATAAGAAAAGATTAATTTCACTGTTGTTCAGACTCTTTTGAAGTGGTTTTAATTCTTCTAAAGCATTTTCCAATCTTCAATATTGCGAATGTTGCAATGGTAAATCGATTGAGATGCAGCTTACAAGTTGCTGTATCAAGTACTGTGACTGACAAGACAGTTTTGCTTGATTTTCAGTCAATTTTCTGAGAAAATTCTTAAGGTACCATGATTTGTGTAGAGGGAATTTGAACCTCAACTTGTGTACTGTCAGAAGGAATAGCATGAACCAAGACTATTTGTTGAATGATCAGATTCAGGTAACTGAAAGGCTTTCGACTGTGCAGGAGCTTGAGGAGTAAGATTGAGGGGTCAAGCGAGGCCGCAAGACGAGCTGCATTCTTGCCAATTTTGCTTTGTCATGGAACATGTAAGCAGCACTGTCTATGTTTCCATCTAATGCAGTAAATGCCAACAATCTCGAATCCTGTTTCTTTTGTTATGCCTAGACAAAGTTGAGTCCTGCTCAATGCTTTAATGGCAGCTTGACCCACATTAAGCACTATTACTGCAGGTGATGACATAGTGCCCTATAACTATGGAGAGAGGTCGGCTCGCTACTTGAGCTCTGCAGGATTTCGTTATCTCACGTTCAAATCCTTTGACGGGTCTGGTTTTCGTCTCTTGATCCTTCAGCTGCAAAAATCTTAACAAATTAAGAGGTCATATATTGATATAACCTTTAAAACGTATGGCTCAAATCTGCAGGATTGGCCACTATACGGTGCCTAGGGAGATGGGCGATCTCTCCAATTGGATCGCTGCAAGGCTGGGGCTCGAAGGATCTCGTTCTTAATTTCAGAGTGAATTCTCAATGTTAGCTCAATCACAGAGAGAGAGAGAGAGAGAGTATAGTAAGTAGACAATAGTCGCTCTTTACATTTTCTTGAGGCTTGCTCTGGAAATAAAAGTTCTCGAGTGTTCGTGCAATGATCTACTAATGAAGCATCTTCTGTTTCTCGTGCAATCACAATCTTGAAGACACTGGTCTGCTTACCCTCCGCATCTGAATAGTGGTTTTCTTTCTAGATTTATTATTTTTTTCATAAGAGAATCTCAGCAAAGGCTTATGAACTTTTGGGTTCCTTCTTCCTTTCTGAACAATGATACCTGCTGAATGTAGCTTGAAACGAGTCGGGTCATCTTTCAGTCGACCATGATACATCTGGAACTGAAGTTATGTCATGGAAGAACCATTTACTGATGAGCGATAACTCTCCAGATCTGTCAAGAAACTTGAATCTGGTCCCGTCGATATCACTAGAAAATCCTCAGTATTTTCACCCTTTTAGGCCACGAAAGTCTGTCGAACTCTATTAACTGTGGTGCATGAAACCTCTACACACTGTAACTCTATTCTATTGTCATCATAGATGACAACTACAATTTTACCTCTCTGGTTTGACATCTCCCGGATATTGAACTTTCACTAGATATGTGATTATTAACTCTATCAAATTTCGGTTGCAATGGCTTTAAAATCTTCATCTCTACATAGTTTAACTTGAATCTAAATGGAATCCTTCTATTTGGAAGGGTCAATAGTCAGATAAGCGAATATTATTATTTTGAGGCTTGTTTGTTCTCAAAGTCACGTAACAGATAAAAACAATCAAAGAATCGGTCTCAATCTCTGTTTTACTCTCCTCAGTCCACGCTGGCAAAAGCTTCAACCCTGACAAGGCTGTTCCGCCAATGCAAACACTTGCCTGCTGTTGTATTTATGGTGGGTTAATGGATCAACCAAAATGCGTAAAACAGGATATACGTTGTTTTCGTTTATGTATCTCATTAATTCGTAATCTTTTGAGTTCGTGTATGTCTTGGATTCATGTATCTACTTAATTCACGTATCTTCTAAATTCTTGTATTTATTTAATTCATGATTCATTTATCGCTTCTGTACATAAATTCCAAAACTCTATATTCTTCATTCCAAAGTAGAATTAGAAGAAGCTAAAAAACAACCACAATCTCCTCCTTTCAAGTTTCTCTAAATGTGCTGGTTTCAAGAAGTGTTCAACACAGTATTGTTCGCATAATGTTAATACCAATAGATTCGAGGTGTTTCATGAAATTGCTTAGTATCGTTGGTAAAAACTAATTGTTTTAAGGAAATTCGATTGGCTGTACCTCACCTCCAATTCTCATTTATTTTGTTATCACTTTTTGGCAAAAACTACCAATTTAAGGAGATTCGATTAGTCATATCTCACCTCCAATTCTTGTATAATTTGTTATCACTTATCAAATTAAGAGGTCTATATTTTACAACACCTATTGCTACCTCAAACTAAGCAGCATCTTCAGTTCCTCTATAATCTGCATCAACCACCTAGCCATGGTCAAAATCTTTGTCCACTCCCAAGCTTCCACTCCAAACGCATCCGCTCCACCGACTTGGAAACGAAATGTGCTCTACTGATTCAGTTTCCCCTCAAATCTGCTTAATATCTCGATCTAGAACGGATTACAATTTGTTGCCAAAACATTGTTCATAACTCGCCATGAAAATTTCTGATATTTGGAGGATATACTACATTCCAAATTACCTTCTTTACACTACAACCAATAACCTGTGAATGAAGAAGGATTTCAATTTCCTTGTTACTTTAAATAGGCATATGCAGACTTCACTGAAATTGCTCCTGTACTTTCTTAAGGCTCACAGGGTGTGACAATGGCCCGAAGCGTAGGATAGGGGCTAGTTGGGCCGAGCTTGTTGGGCTCAAGCCTATGGCCGCGTATTTGCACTTCATGTCTTGACGGATCTCAAAATCCATAATCTGATTTAGAGTAACATAAGCAAGAAGAGAGTCTAGTAGTGTCAGGTTACGTTTGGTCGTCTAATTGGGATCGAGATATCATAGGATGAGGTGGGATTGTAAATCCTTCGAATATTTTCCGGATTATAAAAACCCATCATATATTTGGTGCAAACTATGGTAGAATTTTAATCTTGGAAATCCTCTGTTTAGTCCAGCTGTTTCGGCCTCCACCCGCCTCAATTAATACTCCCTGTAGGGCCCCGAGTCTGGTGTCCCATCCATGGCCCTCTTGATTGGCTTCCTTGTGGTCATTGTTGTCTATGCAAATCATGCACGAGGTTCCACTTGGGTCATTTGCTAAATTGCTCGCTCAGGACCTACAAAAGAGCATCTTACCCTCACCCGATACAAATTGACACCAGAACAAGAGTGCCCAGAAGGAATTACAAAAAACAAGCAAAATTGTGGCATCCTTTTGTTTGTGTGATCCCGATGCAGAGACCTCTCTCAAGATCTTCTCATCTAATTGAAAATAGAGTAAAGCTTTTTGTAGAACTCCATGCGAAGTCAGTCTCATCCGACGTCTCATAGAAGCAACAACACTGCTGAAAAACAAATCGCAAAAAGCCAAACTAGACCGCCCAAGAGAGAAACACAACCCCAACGGAAAAGCTTTACCTTCCTTCAGTTAATAGCGACTTCAGCAAGAAGTTCGTTGGTGAGCAACTAGAACAAGGCCATTATTCAAGAATTTTAACTATAGTAGCTTACAAATCGGTCCCATGATTTGAGGTCACGACAATCATCTTTAGACTCCTTTTCGGCCTCACTCGTCAACAGATAATCAGCTGGCTGGCGGTAACTATCGTCAGTTGTAGAAGGCAATGACAATCGTGCAATGGTCGGAATTGACCATGATTGGCTACTGTGGTGGTGGTCATTGCACGGTGGCCAACGAAGAAACACCCAAATGCGTCAACCCATTGTTGAGACATTACAAGGCTTGTTAAGTTATCTTTTAATTTTTTTTTATCTAATATGGGTTTTTCTCACCTGAATTTCTTATCTAGATTTATTCAGTCATGAGGACATTGCCAAACACTAAATAGGATAATTTGTTATTCTATTCAAATTAAGATCCACGCTACTAAACCCGGGGGATTTGAATCTGTCTTCTTTTCAGAATGCCTTCAGTTATTTATTCTAGATTTATCGTTTCACGCAATTGTTGTGTCCTAAACTCTGAGCGAGTTTGAAGGATTCAAACACGAAGCCCAGGTCAAATGGAACTTTTAACATCATCCGGCAAGTGTCCAAACGTCCGTACGTGTTGGACAGAATATGGGGGCGAAAATGGTGCGGCCGGGCAAGCTATAAATTTCATCAACGCCATGGAAGCATGACCTCCTATGATTCTCGATACCAACTCTCAATCTGCAAGTTCTAACCACAACACGAAACCAAGAAGAAGATGGAAACCAAGGTCAGAACATCGGATACCAGGCAGGCCAAATGACGGGTCAAGCTCAGGTCTGTCGCTGTTCGTTTTTTCCCCATTGCATCGATATATCGTCGCCACGGGAGGCGCCCAGATATCGGGCAAGCTTTATCTACTTATATTAGTTTTCTGCGGTTGTCTAAGCAGATGAAGAAAGAGGAGTGCCTGGACCAGGCGTCTAACGAGTACCAGGCGACCATGGACAAGCTCTCCGACACCACTCCAAACTCTGGCTATGACATCAAAGGCCAGGCCACCAATTTCCTTCAACAGGCTAGTTCTCCCTTTAGAAACTTCCTTTCCTTGCCTCTTGAATTTTGAGAGACAGAGCGCCTCACCCGGCTCCAATGTCGTTCCTGCGACGGAATCACGCTCCTTCGTTAGTAATTTCCTCGTCAAGCGGCGGCTTCCAGTTTTTCACAGCGGCACGACTTGATGAAGATCGCATTCGCATTATATATTATATCATTCGCATGACTTGATGTTGGTTTGGTATTAGCTGGTGATCGGTTCTTGAATGAAGAATCTAAGATGGCATTTGAATTGTAGACTGGAGAACAAGTGAAGAACATGGCACAAGGAGCAGCTGAAGCAGTGAAGAGCACTTTGGGAATGAACAATGACGCTGCCGGCGACGCGACCGCCACTGTCAACCCTCCCAACAAACCCAGCTACCCCGCCAACAATCCCGCCTCTAGAGTCTGAACTGCTCTCTCTCTCCCCTCAGCCATATTATCAATATGTTTCTGGTTTTCTTTGGGTCTCGATAGGGGATATTATTATGAATCGTCTCATGAATTCCTTGTAACGATTCTCAAGCGGTCCTCAGACAATTTCTTGGGAAATTGCAATTTCTTTTTAGTTTGATTACACTTGCTTAGTGGTCGGCTGAGGCCTTCAGATTAACTTGTCTAAGCCATACATCCTTCATTACATGATAAAGGATTAGTGGGCCAAATTCTTTGGTGGTGTCCATCCAAATGACATTGTATTCTTTTCTTCGAGCCTTGTTGGGCCAGCCTATCCGAATAGTGCTTTCTCTTGCCTCCTCTTGATTGAAGCACCCGAGATGATGATTTAAGCGGAATTGCTAAGTTGGAAGAACATCGCTCCGCATCTAAATGGCAAATCGCAGGCACCACACACGCATCCTGCTAATTTGCTTGGATTCGACTCGAGTCGAGAGAATCTCAATTAGGCGAGTCGTGTTCGAGCCTCAAACTCGATTCCGTGTACTTCCGAAGATGTGTCTTAAAATGAGGGTAACTGTAACACATACCGTCAGTGTAAAAAGGAGCTTCAATGAGCGGCTTCATTTGCCTTTTATTTGACGGTTACCGAGAAAGCGATTACCTGCGATCCTCAAAGGTGGATAAAAGCTGTTGGTGCAAGGTCTTTAAACTTGTAATGCATTTTACACTTCCCCATAAAATAATACATCCTTATGGTAGTCCCTAATGAAATCCAAACAAGCTAGACCCACCCTTCCTCATTGAGCGACGGCGAAGGCTGCACGACCCTCATTGTGCCTCCATAAGGGTTGCGCAACGTCGAGATTTTCAGAAAAGAAGATGAAAAATTCGAGATTTTTTTAAAGAACATTAGGCACTGTGCCCAGTCAGTCTCGAATCAGAAAAGAAAATTCTTGAACGTGAAAACAAGGGAAAGAAGGAAAAAGGGAGGAAGGGGGTGAATAATCAATCAAACACGTAACTGAGCATGGAGTGAGAAAAGAAAAGGAAGAGTGCGAAGTTGGTCGTGGTCGTCATGCATGGAAGCGATTCCCAAAGCAAAAGAATCGAATCAGCCCAACTTCTCTCTCTCTCCTTTCTTTACAGTTCGCCTCCTCCTTCTTTACCCTTCCCCAAGAGAATGGACGCCAGATCTCTCTCTCTCTCTCTCTGTCTTTTTTTGTGTGCTCAGACCCAGAAAACAAAAAGAAAAATAAAGAAAGAAAAAAACTAAAGTGAGCAGAGAGAGAGAGAGAGAGAGAACTTGGAATTGTTCAGCCGCAGCAGCGAATGAAGAAGAAAGAGAGGAGCAAAAGCAAAAGGTGGTCAAAACCCTACCTCCAAGACTTGTTATTTCATCATCAGCTTCACGCCTTCTTTATTGAAACTCCCTATTTTCCTTTGCTTTTTCTCTTTTTCATCAATTTGGCTATCTTTCACTTCGTTAATCCTTGCAAAACGTTGGTTTCCGCTCATTCCTTGTCGTGCTCATCTCTTTGTTATTCGTGCATATATCATTGGTTTCGCTCTGTGTATTTGCCCTGGGAAAAACCAAAGATTTCTGGATACATCATTTTCCGTAGTGAGGTTCTTGCCCATGTCCAATGAGTAGACATTTTCTAATTCGTTTATGATCCTAGGTTGGAAGTGGTGCGTCTTTAATCCTTTGAAGAAAAGAATCAAATGTCACCTGAAAAAGTATATATTTTATCAAATTATGTTAAATTGGGCTAACTTAGTTTCATTCTAATAAATTCATGATGAAATCTATGGATTAAATGACATTAGAATAATCGATTTTCCATATATATATTTTAGTCTCTATATATTAAAATTTTTGTGATGTATGACAAGTGATGAGTTGCATGCAACAAAAAGAAAATAACAACGTTTCACAAAGGATATTCAAATGATGTTCATCCAATATTCAAAAGCCAAAATTCGAAAGGGACATCCTCCTCGTGGTCACAGTTGATGTGTACACACCCCCATATTGGCCCGTGCTTGGGATTTTGTGCGGGGAATATTCATCATGGAGACAGTAAACAAAATGTGCTCAAATGACTCGATATGAGCTTTGTATGCACTGTGCAATCATTAAATGCGCTATTCAGATGCCTGAGTCACTTGTCCTTGTCCTTATGGTGGGACATGAGCGTTCGAAGTGGCACGAACAGTGAGTGGAGGGACCCGAACAGGGCTCGGTCAAAATGGCCTTTCTAAGATGCACAGTTTGCTTGAACAGGGTTTGGAATAAGTGTGTTGTGCTGAGGGGTTACAGCATATCCTGTTTGGGAGATCCTGCTTGTTGGGTGGGCTATAAATGCATTGACCAGATTTGCCCGTTTTCAATGAATTAAGAACAACTTCCAAACCATCCAATCTTTTGAGATTACCTATCATGCTTTTGATAGGTAATTAAGCGACCATAATAAAACATATCGCAACACATCATATGCATCGATCAAGCATGATACTCTTATCAATATTATCATGTATCTATGAAACTAGATATGAGAGGGGCTTTTTAGATTCAAATATCATATATGAGTCTGTACATTCTAATTTACCGACAGTTTAATTTTCATGATTTCTATTAAAAAATGAAAGTTTAGTCGACCGGTTTGCTTAATATTTAAAGAATGATCATATATGTGTCAATTAGACATATAACAAAGGCTCATTACTCAATGTCAATTAGATGTACAATACACATACAGTGGGGTTATGTATGTGTTGGACTAGTATGGCAAAGTTTCTCTAGTCCATATATGAGATGGGTACTTTACATTTTACAAGCACTTTAGTTTTGGCAATTTCTTTTTGCAAAATAAAATTTATCCCAACCGGTTCTCTTAATAGTAAAAGAATGGGACGCACATGTGTCAATCAGACATACGACACAGGCTCAATAATGCTCCATGACACTAAGTACATAAATCTTTGAATCAATTGCTTATGCTAATGACTTATGAGCTAATTACCTACATTATGTTTTAATAATTCGATGAGATATTGTTCCACTCACACCATCACCTAATAAGTACATATATGTTTACAAATGCCTATCTCATATACGAGCCTTTCATACTCGTCCCGGGTCGTTCGGTTGTCTTACATTCAAACATCCATCTTCATCAGCATATTTTTACTCGAACTGGAACTGATATTTTTTTTATTTTTTATTTTGCTTGACCGAACTTGAGATGGCAATCCTCATGCAGGCAATCATAGTGATCCATGACATTCATTCCCCTTGGAGATCTAAAGGTAAAATATCAAAAAAATTCAAAACCTATTACATTTGTGTTGATTCAAAACATGACAAGATTGGCCAGACAATGATATTTTTTTAATAATAATTTTTCAATTTTTTTATAATTTTTTTGGGTTTTTTTTTCCGTTTTTTTGTTCTGTTCTTTACTTCATTTTTTGGCTGAGCACTAGCTAGGCTATCAACTAACTCTCATCGGCCATAAACGAGGGTCAGCATCCCTCGATGTGGTCAGCAAGGGTGTGGCGGCCCTCCCTTGATGCCCTCGCCTACCAAAGTGAGGGTGCGTGGCCCCTCACCCAGATCCAGCAAGGGTCGTGATGCCAATGTCATAACAAATTTTAAAAAATTTAAAAATTATTGGTCAAATTAAAAGATTTAGTCGACGATTTAGTGCTGGTCAATGTCTACATCAGTAGTTTTTGGCCGAAATTGGTCAAATAGACTGAATTGACACGAATGCAAAATGTTTAAGACTAAATTGATCAAATTAAAATATTTAGACTAGAATTGACACTAATATCTAAAAACACCGATACATATTTTGCTGGCCCATCCAATCAAACATAGGCTCTATACCCCTCGTTAGGAAACGTGCAGATCAAAGCGTGAGAAGTGAAGGCAAGAAACTTATCACAAATAAAATTTACCAAGATCAATTTAACAAAACCATTTCACTATTGATAGCAATACAAGAACCGTTCAATCAATGTCTCTCAAGGGTTAGTTCGCTCAAGTCTCGCAAGTGTTACATAGTCTCTCATAGCATCCATTAATCTCGCACAGTATTTAGTCCTCATATTATTTCGTGTGCTCATTTACATTTATGATTAAGCATGCCATTTCGTGTCATATAATAAGTTTCCCTCTATATTTCATACTTCTTCCCATGTCATGTTTTTGTCAAATAAGACTAGGCTGAGCGCCCACTACCATTTGTTGAGGTTAGGACACTATGAGTGCCATAACTTTCGTACGGCGCTCATTTTAGTGCTAAAAAAAATTTTTCGCTCACTTAAGTGCCACAAGTTTTAAAAAATGTTCACTTGAGTGCCACTCCATTGGAAAAGGCGCGTGGCGGCGGTGAATTATTTTAATATTTAAAAAAAAAAAATTATTAATTTTTTTTTTTTTTTTTTTTTTTTTTTTTTAGGGCCGGCAAGGGCCACCGTTGACCCTCGCCGACCGCGGAACCCTCGCCCAAATTGGGCAAGGGCCCCCTCGCCATTGATCGCGAAAGCCTTGGGTGAGGCTGTGGTGGCCTCCCCACGGCTGCCAAGGGCCGTGGCGGCCTTGCCCAGGGCCTTTGCAAGCCAGATCTGGGCAAGGGCCGCCTGACCTTCGCCGTAACCACCGCGGGTGAGGCCATCGACGGCCTCGTCGGCCTCACCTAGGGCCTTCATTGCCAACGGTTAAGGGCCCTTGCCTAGATTGGGCGAGGGTTCAGCAGCCGTCGAGATCAATGGTGGCCCTTGCCGCCCTAAAAATAAATAAAAATAAATAAAAAAGTAATTAAATTATTAAATTATTATTTTCCAGTGCCACATCAGCTTTTCCGGCGTCACGTCAACTTTTCCGGCAAGCAAATCGAAAGTGGCACTCAAGTGAACATTTTTTAAAATTTGTGGCACTTAAGTGAGCGAAAAAAAGTTTTGGCATTAAAGTGAGCACCATACGAAAGTTGTGGTACTCCTAGTGTTCTAACCCCGCCATTTGTCCAACTCATTGGATGTTTTCTGGAGTTGTAGTCTAATCCTGCAAATCTCCGCCTCGTGACATTCAATATTTTTCACTCCGAGGTCATTCCGCGCATTATCAATGAGTTTAAGCTCGAGATATGATTTGAAAATATAGGCTTCATTCCATTGAAGGAGTGTGAACCAAAATGTTTAATATTCAGGAGATGCGGCTGAAACATACAACTAAAGGCTACAACTTTGCAAGTAACCAGCAGACTGTGTAGGCTTAAGAACGAAGCAAATCCATCCGAGAGTCGATATAGCCCCAAAATCCAAAAGGATGGTTGGGAAGGGCATCGACCGAATCTCAAAAACTTGCTGTCTTTGGAATTGTACGTCGAATTTTGCTGCTTTATTGCTTTATCCTCCTTTAGATTTTGTAGATTCCGAGAACCTCTTTTGTTTTTCTCTTTTTTGATTCCGATTTTTCTTTTAATTCCATTTCTCAAGGTAGGCTAGGTTGAACAACGCAAAGAGAAAAAAGAAAGTACACGGCCCTCCATTTATTCCCTTTTATCTGTGGCCGGTGCTTGTATATAAGCACCCCCTCGTCGGGCAGTTGTCTCAGCAGAAGTCTCTCCTCTCTTGTTCTAATCCGGAGCCACGCGAGTTTGCCTTGTTAAGGTTAGTGTTCATCTACTTCTTTCTTCTCTCGATCTCGCGAAACCCTAGCCATTCCCCAAGTACTATAGATAGTGACAAAACTTGAACTCTCTTGTTCTAGCACTTCTCAGCATCTATAAGTCACCTTCGGTCATCATTGTCGTCGATTTGGACCCCACTTGATCGACCTGTGACTAGGTACTTGGGTGGTTGACACGGGTTTTATGTAGTTTTTTACTCCTGGAAGTACCATATGTATTTCGTGGGGCCTGCGTAACTGGTCATATATAGTACATGTGCTTACAGCACATATTTTTAATGGAAAGCTAGCAAGATCTATATGTAAAGTAAGTCTATCCCATCTCTCTCGTTGATTCGATCTTGGTGGTTGTTTTCAGTTCATTGTTAGCAGCAAACATGAGCAGGCCCGGAGACTGGAACTGCAAGTCGTGCCAGCACCTCAACTTCCAGAGGCGCGACTCGTGCCAGCGCTGTGGGGATGCGAAGTGCAGCGGAGACTTTGGAAGTTTTGGCGGAAGGAGTGGATCCTCATTGGGGTTCACCGGCTCTGATGTCCGTCCCGGAGATTGGTATTGCACCGTTGGAAACTGTGGGACTCATAACTTTGCCAGCCGCTCGACCTGCTTCAAGTGCGGTGCATTCAAGGAAGACTTGTCCGGTGGCTATGAGTTCGACATGCCACGCTCTAGGGGTGGCAACAGCGGTGGCAGCCGATCCGGATGGAAATCAGGCGATTGGATCTGCAACAGGTGAACCAAATTCCGACGCAATATATTAGATCGACAGACACATTTTAAAGTTAAAGAAAGGAACTAAAACTCTATAAGCTCTTCAAATTTTGCTTTCTGCAAGAATATCCCGCTAAAAGAGTGAAAGACTAAAGTAGCCATTTCGGTAGAAATTATATTTAATAAATGGAAAAGTAGAGCATACACCGTAAACCACCCAAAACCAAATTTACATTCGAATTTCACTTATTTTTTTCCATTTCACCAGGTTTGGATGCAATGAGCACAACTTTGCCAGCAGAATGGAATGTTTCCGGTGCAATGCCCCTCGGGACTACTCTAGCAACCGATCTTATTAGGTCATGCAAACTGCTTTTCAATTTTGGGTATGCAACACCACTTTGATGCTAATTAGTCGCAAGTAAAGCTACGTATAGAACAAGGTTCAAGTCTACCATCTATGAGCGGTCGCCTCTGTATTGAGAAGCGACATAGTGATTTGCATGCCCATTTTATGTGAATATGTTCTGTCCTAAGTTTTACTCTAATCTTAGGTTCTTTAAAGATTATTATATGATTCATTTGCAGATGTAAAGGTGCATGCTTTACCATTGCTTGCAGGCATTGTGGCCACCAAGAGAGACCAGGGACAGGAGCTTCAACTTTTGCTTTTGGGATGTTTCTCTAATTGGCTGCGAAATCTTCTTTTGTCAGAGAAGCATGTCCACCCTATAATTTGCGTCTCTAAGAACATTTGTTTAGGTCTGCTGTCATAAGGCTAATTGTTGTTTCCATTTATTATTTGGGTGTGTGAGTGCTAGCAAATCTACTTACTAGTTTTCGAGCTAGAGGAGAGAAGAGCACTTCACGTGCTTTTGGTGCTTTCTTCTTTTTTGTAGTATTCTTATAGAACCGTATTGTTATGTTGAGTTTGTTCCCCTAAGTGGAAATTTGTTATTAATGAATCTCTCTCTCTTTCTCTCTCTCTCATGTGCATAACTCTTTAGGAAAACCAAATTAGGAAGAATGGCATCTTATATCCAAACTTCCCTTATGCCTGTCCCTCATTTGATACTTGACACTCTAAAGACTAGATATGAAAGACAGTGAATCACAACTAAGAAATCATTATTCGGTAGACTTAGCATGTTTACTAAAATGAAACCGGACCATTAAGTTTGGGAGGATTTATGTAAAATCCACGCGAGACCCATCATTTTCGAATGATACAAATTCAATTTAGTACATATTTTACACTCATGTACTAATTCCTTATCACACGAAGACCATCAACGGGTCCGTAAAACGCAAATCAAACCGACATAAGTTCATATCAGCTTGTGAAATGATTTGCTTGCCCGGATTTTACCAGAGGAATTACATCAACGGAGACAAAACATGTTTTAGATCATCAGTGGGCCATTTTCACACCCCCCCAAAATAAAAGGTTAATTGCATCTTATACGTACCTCAAGTCAAAGAAAGTGAAAAGGGAACTAATATGTCGGAGGGGCGTCTACATAGGATTCTCTTCATTGACCAAATGTCTTTTCCTTTAGACTTTGAGAATCGTTGTGCTTAGTAAAATGGCACTATGAATACAGAAAGTGGCGCTTTAAGGCTCGCTAGATAAACAAAAGGAAAGGGTTCTCTTTTTAAGGCCAGAGACGCCCATTGAGAAGCCTTTAAAGAAAGATTCCTGTCTTCTTTTCGAGTTAAGCTTTGTGTTACATCATGTGTTGTTGTGGCTGTTACTTGTCATTATATCTTAGTCCACTGTCTTCGTCTTTGTTGCCTGCATGCAACAAAGTCGATGGTTACTCATGCGTGTTCCTCCTCCTTTTACGACTGTACAATCATCCCAAACGACCAGTCGCTTTAGTTCATCAATGTTATAAAGATCTCTCCCTAGGAGAAGCGATCTTGGCCTTCTGTTTGGACAACTTTTCCGTTCCTAGAGTCAGTACTTTCCCGTGACCATTTTGTTTCGCTAAAAGCCTTTTTTTATTTCGCGAAAAATGATCGATATATAGCTTGAAATGATTAACTAATGGAAATATTTTCATTAACAGCAACAATTCATGTCTAAACATCTTCGTGGACAATGAAAAGATCTTTCTTTCGTCCATTTGTTTAAGCAATTATTTTTGAAAATGTATTTTCCAAATCATTTATTTTTCGCGAAACAGACGAAGCCTAGTAAAGTCTCTCCTTTTCTATGATCGGCGGTGTATGATATCATGCACTATCAAGGCTTATATTTTGTAGATTTCAGAGGTTTGATCTAGCCTTGATTACCGAGTGCGATAGTAATTTTTATCCTGGAAAGGTCCTTGAATATTGTAACCGATATATGTATAGTTTAAGTTTGGAAGTTTAACTAGTAACATATAATAAAGCGAACCATTTTGAATGTACTCTTCCATAATTTGTATCAATTAGAATCTGGAGGTGTTCTCTTTTATTAGAGAGAAAACTTTTATGACCCTATTGACGAATAGTATAATTTATCTGATGATAGAAAGCAAAACATATATACATTAGTCCAGCATAAAAAGTTTTGGGGTTCTTATGGTAAATTTTTCTACGGACGGCTGGTATATATCGCTTATATGATGACTTTTAAAGATCTAAATATTACATTAATATGCACTTATCCCAAGTTCTATGTCTATTTGGCTCATGAACCATTAAACATTCCAAAAAAAAAAAAAGTGGATATTATTCAAAACTCGTGAACTAAATTAAGAATAATGCCACATAAAAAAAATTTCAAGACTCTGTTTGTTTTGCGGAAAATATGACATTTCTAAAAAAAATTTCCAAGAAGTCATTTTTTTAAGAGAATAACAATATATTCTGGTGTTTGGCTAAGACCTAAAAAAGAACAAGAAAATATTTTCCCTCATTTGGTAAGAAAAATCTCATTTGATTTTTCTAAATGAGCACACACCATTTGAACGTTAGTGACTTGTGCATGGGTAGTCAAGTAACCGACCCAGATACTATGGTCTTAAGTCCAGATCTTGACTACAGAGCACAGACACAAGCACTAGTCTTAGGTTCATCGAAAATCAAGCCTAAGAACTCCATGCCCGTCCCCGTGCCCGACTCCCTAACATCCCAACCCTAGTCTATAGAGGTCGGCCCCAAGGCCTCGGGCATCCCAAGGCCCTGACACCCGAGCTGGGTCCATTGAGATAGGGCTTGGGACTCCAATACTAGTGTGGGTAGCTCGGATTTTAGGCTTAGGCCCAACCTCAATGGATATGGGCTCGAGCACTAGGGATTTAAGCATGGGCATAGAGGGCCCAAGCACAGCCTCAATGGACTCAGGCTTGGGTTTTGGGGACTAATGCACGGGCATAGGGGTCATGAGCATAACCTCGATGGACTTTGGCCCAAGCGCCAACATCTCAAGCCCAACATCAATGGACAAGGGCGCAAGTGCAAGGGACTTGAGCATGAGCACGAGAGTATTGGGCTCGGGCTCGAGAGTCAAAGACCCAGCCTTGATGGACTCGTCACCCGGGCATGAGTATCAAGGACTTAGGCCTAACCTTGATGTTGCCATGCTTAGCGTCCTAGGCACAAGCACCGGCACCATTGTCCCATGCTCGAGATGAACTCGGGCATGGCGGCTAGAGTCTTGAGCACAATCTCAATGGACTCGGGCCAAGGTGTTGAAGTCCTAGACTTGGGAACGCGTGTTGGGGTTTCCATGTGTAAGTTTATGGTCCAAATGTCAATATCAAATCATATTTTGGGAAATGATTTTCGATTTTCAAAATAGGAAATCATTTTCCTGAATTTAAATTTTGGTAAGAAAATATTTTCAATTAACTAAGAAAACCTTTTTCGCTAAATCATTTTCCTTAGCAATCCAAACACCGGAAAATATTTTCCGTAAAATAAACAGAGCTCAAATTGTCATAAATTTGATTAGTGTCAACAAAAAAATAGAATTGTTCATACAATTACCTTTGTGCATTCATGTTCCTATTGTTCATCTTATGGGAATGAAAGGAGAAAAAACAGAAGTTGATCTCCCAATGTAAAAGTGGCAGTGAATCAAACTAAAAGAAAATTACAGTTTAACGTGGTTATATAAATACAATGTTTTAATTAAGGAATTTTTTTTTTTAAAGAATAGAGTAGGATATTCTTCTATTCGAGAATTGTGAGCTGGACACTTGAACAGAACCGTTACTCTGTACTAGTGACAGTGCGACAATGACCACTTATTGCAATCTAGGGAATATGGGAAACCGGAACGCGGATTAAACATAGTTTGATGGATTTAAAGAGATAGATCTATGTTATTCAAGCTAATAAAAGCCACGGGATAGCAACTGCAATTTTTAGGCAAAGAATATTATTCCAAAGTTGAATGTATTCTAACATATTTTTTGTGATATATAGATGAAAATAATACGGTTGCAGAATTCATTATATTTTCGTGTTGCATTTGGAATTTCTAAAAGGAAAATTAGTTTTTGAAAATTCTAGATAAATAAATGAAAGAAATTATCACATATAAATTATTTACACCGATCACTAAATAGATTTTTCATTAGAGTTTCAAGATCATGGAAAAGGAAAACTAGAGAGGAAAAGCTCAAGCCCTAGTTTTTCATCGTATTCGTCAAAGGTGCGAGATCAAAA
Organism: Corymbia calophylla; assembly: GCA_014182845.1. NCBI lineage: Eukaryota > Viridiplantae > Streptophyta > Magnoliopsida > Myrtales > Myrtaceae > Corymbia > Corymbia calophylla. Next base: position 39,010,996 of record CM024698.1, read on the forward strand.
AAAAGTCAGTCAAGACGATTCGATTGTCCAACAACAATGAAATTTCCTCTAGCTGAGTCTAGGAAATCCAAAATAACAAAAAGCTCTTTCAAGTGAACTTAACCAAGTACAGAGAGAGAAGCCATGTGAACGTACAATAACATTTTCATTAGTATAAAAGACAATAGTTCTAGTGTTTTTTTCAATTTCGGAAATTTAATTCTCCTTTCTAACAACTTTAGAATCTCTTTGTAGTGATACCATTTTCATATCAGTGACTATCACATCGTAGCATTTAATTTTTCTTGGATTAATTTTCCCCCTCACGTTTTTCTCTCTTTTTTTTTAATATTTAGGGACTTACTTAATGGGATTTGAGCAAATCCCAATTGATATTTTCTGTTCCTTTTTCTTTTGGGGTTGAGGAGATTTTCTGTAGAGTAAAAGAGTTAATTTCATCGAAAAAATTATCGGTGGATTTAATCATTCTCTATTCTAAATTATTAGAGTAAACTATGTTTACGTAAATTGATACTTAGTTGCCAACAACGAGATCCAATGGCAAATTTTGTGTCGCTTGATCTCTTGTGAATGTCCGCACCGTCGGCACAATGTCATTTTGTCCTCGCCTATCGCTCTGTTTTCATCTCAATTTCACTTCATCATAAGAGTCACCGTCCCTAATTTTGTCGCTTATGTCGTCGAAAGAAACGAGATTATGCAGTCATGTGATTGGTGCGATGACGGCAATATCCAGCTTTATGAGATTAGTGGTGCCCTTGAATACAATCTAAAAATCGACAGCTGTGTAATTAACTGTGAACCTTGAACAATCTGGTACGTACCATGAATAGGCACTGACTATCAAAAGTGAGAACACCACAATTAATTTTGAATTATATAATGCATACGCTGCGATTCGTCTTTGAGTTGAAAATTTTGTTTTCATAGGCTAAGTAACACTAGCATACGGCAAATAAGATTGTGTTGAATCACGTCTCAAGTTTGAGCTCCCGAAAACCCGAATCTAATTGAAGTTCCAGTTTTGGAATGGGACTTGCGGTTTGATGTCGAAACGAGGAAAGAAACCATTAAAGTGCATTCCATAGGTTTGAGTCGGCAAGCCACATTAGAGCACATAAAAGTAGGATATCACTTGAACACACCAAAGCAAATAAGAGGAGTGTTATTAGTGTTTTCTCTCGGAGAGATGCCTGAGTTCTCTATTAAAAACACTGGGCATTCGAGAGATTGTAAACATTGAATTCTCTGGATTTATAATAAATCTTTTGGCGTCTAGCTCTTCTCGTGGAGTGGGTATTAACATTTAGATAGAATCATATAAATCTTTAGTGTCCTTATTTTACTTGTTGATTTTTTTGGTGACTTCTTTATTTCGCATTAGACATGAATTGAAGGGGTAACTGATGATTACCATTTGAAAATTTTCTGTCGAAGCCAATATCGTACCAAATTAAACTCAAACGTGGTGCCAAAGAGACATCCGCATCCCAAGGTCTAATCTACCCTAGGTCAGCACATACAATTCGCTCTTACATTCTTGATGATACTTCTTGCACATGAGACAAATTACAGAATTCTGTCTCTCTTTTTCCTTTCGGTGGGAAAAGAGTAAGGCAATTCGTTTGGACAGTTGCAGCAGTCGTCATTAGTTTGGCTCTGCAAGCTGGAGACAGTACAAGCGAACAATCTGCAAATAATATTCTCACATTCCCTAAAAAAATTTAATTTTATACGTTTATGATGCAACTTTCATGGAACATAGATTGCCATTTTCGCGAAAGATTTTGTGTCTCTTTGGCTTTGGTTTTGGAGTTTCAGAGTTAAATTTGTGCATCAACGTCATCAAAATTCATCTGGCTGCCGCAGAGGTCAAAGCACTGTGAATGGCTTCTGGTGATGTCCCCTGTCTCTGTCTTACTTGTTTCTGTCTGGTCAAGCATCGATCTTTCATCTTGCCTATGTGATTTTCATTCATGAAGGGATGGTTGCCCTCTGTCTCATTTGATTGATATGCAACAGAAAAGGTGGCGCTAGTAATTATGTGGCTCCTCTGTTATGAAATGCCTCTCAGAATTCATCGAACCAAAGTTTTTTTATTCAGTTTTGGGTGTCCAATGGAGATTCACATCCGCGACACCCTTGACCCATTACATATCATCTTCGATGTCTCACTGCAGCCTTGTAACCCACAAGCGCGATTTAATCCCCTAGTGAACAGGGGTTATATCGGAATGAATATTGCTTCCAATGTTTACCGGGAACAATAGCCAGTACTATACAGGAGACTCCATCATTAAGGAAATCAGGTGATGTTTTTGGACTTTCTGGGTGACACTTCTTGAACACCGGTGCACTGGCACTATTTTAAGTTATCACAAGTCGGGAGAGATTACACGAATCACTTTTTGCATAAGGTATCGGCGTAGCTCTTGATGAGTATGAATTTGAGCAATTCCATACCATTGAAGGGTGCTCTTAGCGTTCTCCTTCGACATAGAACACTCAAATAGTGCCCAAAATATTAGTTACCATGACCTATGTCCAACAAAAGCAGCCAATATCGGCATCAAATTATACAATCTGATTCTGATCTAATTTGCACACATGATTCCTTCTTCAAGATGATAGTTGTATGTTCTGGAATTACTTTTTTCAGGTACCTTAGGAGCCTCAAGAGTTAAGATATCAAATCTCAACTTCAATAGAGCAAGAGTTGGTGAAGCACATCAATCCAATTTGAGGATAATTTGGACAGTGCATAAATCACATAATCATGCAGGTTTAAGGATATCTTTCATGACAGATGACCAATGGAGAATATACTGTACTTCACCTTCTGGAAGCCAATGTAAGAAATCATCACTGATCTCCATACTTTCCTTTTTACTTTCCAAAAAATCCTCATCTCCCAGAGTTTCACTTAATGAAACTTTGTGCACTCATGATCTGAAAATCATCTGCACATAGCAAAAGAAAGATATTAAACTGTCTTATTTGAAGACTAATTTTGCTGTGGGCTGGACTATAGTCGAGTTCTGTTGACGAGGATTGCTACTTTGTACATGTAGACAGTTCCAAAGCATCTGGTTTCACAAGGAGACACACACCAGATCTATCTGAGGTTGAGTTCCTTCTTGCTGGTGCAAAACTCATTAATCTCCCGTTTTCCTCTTATGCTTCTTTAAAACTACATACAGCTTTTCTTCTACCCAAGCTCCTTCATTAGAAAGGTACAAGTGGATTGCGGCATAATACAGACAAGCATACTCAAAATATAAAGAAGAAATAATGCTTGATTTTCATGAACATTTGTTCATAAAGTCATTTGCCTGAATATGACACTTACTGAGAATCTACTTCTACCACTCCTAACCCTAATGATAAAATGACTACTTGAAACTCCGGTCAAATTCCGACATGCATCATTCATATGTGTTAGACTTCGCTGTCCAAATTTTCCAGTCTCTTCCATCTTTGCTCTGCTTGATAATTTAATTAACTTCCATGGCAAAGTATGATGAAATCTAAGCATCCTTATAAATAGAAGTTTAAATTTTTTGATAGGAGGCTGCAGATTATGCTTATCATGATTACTGTAAAGCGAAGTATCTTGCCCCGATTCATAGGCACACTTAATGCAAGGACAAGTTTCTCAACTTCTGAATTTTAGAAATAGGAGTACCCTTCCACAAGAAACTTTACAAGTAGTTACCTTGCTAAGTCAGTTGAGATTTATCTGCAGGTTGGATCTCTGATAACTGGCATATGCAAGGCGAGTTCAGCTGAAGAATTTGAAATAAAGGTAAGCAAACCTGGGTTGGGTTCACAAATTCATGTAAACTAGGAGGATTACACAATTTGGGCTCCAGCCTACTTGTAGGAGTCTTTAAAGATACTCAGATCCAATTAAAGTTCTCTTTGTTTTGTTGCTCTCTACAATTAGCTCAGCGGTTTTCAGCTATATCTGGCGAGAAATCCAACCAGAAAGACCACCACCGTACCTCCATCTGCCCAGTCACATGCTCCAGCTAAAGTCAATGCAACCCCTGAGGAACATGTCGCCAGTGCTTCACTCCCGGAAACTTCTTTAGCTATGACCAAATCGATATTCTCCATAAGTAGATGGCAGGTAACGCTTAAGAAAGCCGCTAATGAAGGCTTGGTTGTACTCCAGTCTCCTAGGGTAAGTCCACGCTTGTAAGTAATTATCTCTCTCTCTCTCTCTCTCTCTCTCTCTCTCTCTCTCTCTCTCTGTGTCTGAGCTTATCAAAGTTTCATCTGAACCAGGTGGGGTTTTTTAAAAGATCTCGTACTATAAAAGGGAAGCAAGCTCCACCTGCATGTAAAGAGGTAAAAAGACAAGCTTACAAGGCCAGTCTATAGGTTCCGAATTGCTTCGTGAATTGTTGTCATTATTTTTAGTGTCTCTGCTCTGAATATCTAAGTTATTGAAAAGGGTTAGCAAATTAACGGAAAGGATCTTGAAACATCAGCTAATTTTCTTCTTAGTAGTTGGTTCAGAGAGTGAGTAAACCATCTTCTTCATACCCCAACAATGCCAAAGACGACTGAGCAACTCGGTAGCTGGGCCTACCATTGGAAAGCCAACAGAGCTCCATTGAAACCTTCATACTTAGCCATGGACATACTATTTTGAATCAATGACATCGAAAACAAATTCGACCGGCTTGTTTAAAGATTGAGCTCTGCTGAACTGGATGGTGTTACCGAGAGTACCAAAACAGAAATGAACTTCTCATAGATAACAATTTACGTTTAGTGTATATCTATCTTCTAAACTAAAATCTCACTTTCATCCTGCAGAGGCAAATTGTGAAGGAAGGACAAGTAATCTGCTACATTGATCAACTTGGTGGAGAGATGCCAATCAAGGTCTAGAGGATTCTTCTCTTCTTCCTTCAGCTCTTACGTTCTTTTCAGTTCCATTTCACATGCACTAGCGCATTTTATTGCAGTTAAAATTCAGTCTGCGGTCTCAGACGGTGAATTTCTCTTTTTAACCACAGGCTGATGTATCTGGGGAGGTCATCAAAATCCTTCTGGAGGATGGAGGTATCTTACTTTTAAACTTGCTGTTGTTCGTCCCATGGCCAGTTCTATTGAGTTTCCTTTATCTCGTTATTCATTGTGTTCATCTTACAGATCCGGTTGGATACAACGATGCTCTCATAACCATTCTTCCTTCTTCGCCCGAAATAAAGATGTTGCAGTAGATGTTCTTTCTGTAATTTTTCTTGCAATTTCAATATATCTGCACCGATTGAATCTCTTATTGACTTGGATCAAATCAAATATGACCTTTCCATTTGGCCCATCTGTACTTAACTGAGTCCATGATTGTATCTTCAGTGCATGACCACTGCTTTGCAATAATGGGGCACGTGTGCATTTGTCCTGTCCTTTTGACTCCTCCATGCTCTTATTTGGTGGGGAATGATATAGTAATTAAACTGTTTATCAGTTATTGTCCATAATCACATCCTTTGAAGATCATTAAGAGACATCTTAGTTCTAACCATCATTGCGCATGTTTTTTTAGCATGAAAGTTTCTACTACTTGGAGCAGTTTATCACAGAACATTACAAGGTGAGATCACAACATTGCACTACAACCATTGTCACACGATCATATATGGACAGCGGGAAGAGTAATTAGGCGCCGATATTTTTTCCTGCATTCTCTAATATTGACTCGTGGACAGTGGATGCGCTCTAACAAAGATGGCCTTAAAAAATCTGAATGGTTGACGTTAATTTAGTCCACCAGAATGAACGGGAGTGGAGCACAAAGCTTGATAGACTATAACTGCAGTTCCTAATAGCATAGCATGGAAGTTGAAGGTGTTCAGTATCACAAAACCCATGGCAGAAGCTGGAAACAAATAGAATCGAAAAGATCCAAATTAATGGGTAACAACTTGAAGATATGCTCAATGCAGCTACTAATTTGTCATTTTTTTCTAGAGTTGCTTTACACAAGGCTGGTTCACCCAATGAAAATATATGATCTCTCAGTTAATCGTTCTAGTTTTTGTATTTGGCAAAGAATCATACTAGATGTCATATGCATATGAATGTGACTATCTTTTATTTGTGTTTTGCTTTCTCATGTTTCAGTCTATACATATCGACCTCCCTAGATCTGCACATACGTACTATCTTTCTCACATCCTTCCGCATTGAGGCAAAAGCAGAAACTGCTGCAAAGAACAATGTTGGGTACATACTAATGGATTTTGTTGGATTGGAGTAAGCAGTCTTTGCAAGCATGATTTCCCTAGCCAGGCCCCATATGACTAGAAGCGCACCGAAAAAGCTCATCCTCACCGGCTTCATGAGACTAAGAAGAGCTCCTGCCACCATTAAGTAGCTCCCCGCGAGGACCTGTAAAATAGGCCAGGATCAGAAGGAGAAATTATAAATAAGCCCACCATGACAAAGAATCAAATGGCCTTTTCAACATGCAAAATGTGCTCAGCTTGAGATTCCAAAATTTGTGTAACTCTGCATTGCAGAAATGCATGGCAATGCAACTTTTCTGTGATAGAGAATGTTGAACCTATTTAGAGGTTCTAAAGAGTATTTATTCAATACCTGGCCATGCTTGCCAGAATTTAACTAATGCAAAAAAAAATGAAAATAAAAAATCATGATTCTACATAAGACAAATGTGGTGCAAAGGAGAAAAAAATCGATGTGTGATTAGATGGCACATGAGGAGCTTCCGGATCCTTCTGAGTTGTCTGCTCTCTAGTCATAACCTTCAGCAGATGAAGAAAAACTCCAAATAATACAGAATACCCCAACTAGTAAATTAAAAATGTCATTGTCAGAGAAACGGTGAAGACCTCAATACGTCGAAGATCTATAGCTGATGAGACTGCCTTAGAATTGGCAAAATTGTAGGTGTCTAGTAAGTCATTGTAGCTTGGTATGGTCTTCCTCATCATGAAAGCATTGGCAACAGCTCCCGGATAGAGAAGAGCTTTAACTACAGACTGAGGGAAGAGTTCACTCACAAACAACTGAGAGGATGTCACCTGCATTGGTGTTGTGCACATTCCAATCCTACATGGAACCCTGTAGAGAGAGAAGAAAAACAACATAGTTGAATCTGCAGATGCAGAACATTGAAAACATGCAGCAACTTTCTCTAAGCCACATAAGGAGAAAACAAACCAGACCCGTAATCACATCCGCTTATCATCAACTCAAACCCACCGTCTCATATGTGCTGGTTTTTTAAAAAGAATAACATGTTTAGAATTTTTCTTCGTTACTTATTTTTTCAATAGTCCAACCATTTCTGGTTTTACAACATTCTCATAGTGTTTATATAAAATGAAACAACTAAATGATACTTTGATTGGTAGCAATTACTGCATAGGTAATTGCCTATCAGCACCCTAAAGATCAAACGCTGAGAAAACTATAACGACATCAATGATTGATCGATCAAGGGATTCACTTCTAACCCGCGCCAGATTAGTAACAACTCACGTTCATTCTAGTTCATTTTCCCTCTCTCACAGCCATAGTCTAGATGGAAACATTAAAGCGCATTAATAGCCGGGCATAGAAAACCAGAAGAAGCTACTAATCAAAATCACATTTTAATTTTTTGTGGAAATGAAGTGCTTGCTTCTAATCGAACGCATCAGTCACATTCTCAAAAGAAAACATAAAATCGCTTCAGTCATCATCAAGAACCGGACATTTCTCTACAGTACAAGGGTAAAAAAATCGTTGGTGCATTTCTCTTGTCCCTTTCGAGCCCCGAAAACGAACGACCCATTTGCACTAGTAACCAATCCACATCGTCAAATGCAAAACCCAATCATAGCGGAGCAAAAAAACGACATCATTGCACTAATCTTTCCCATATTTAAAAGAAAAACCTTCATTTCTTGATCAACGTTCATCATATCATGTCAACCCAAAAGCGAATGAGAGGGAACGGGAAAAGAGAAAGCCCAAGTGGGGAGATAAACAAATGGCCATTACCTGAAAAGAGGGACCTGAAGAATGATGAGGAGAAAGAACGCAGACGCAGCAACGGAAGAAATTGCTCGAGCCCTTTTCCTGGAAGAAGACATTTTCCTATAACTGAGAAAAAAAATCGAAAATTTGCCAGTAGAAAAACCAAGATTAAATCTTGGTGGGAGACCCCACACAAAAACCTAGTTGAAGCGGGAGAGAGGTCGTCGAGAGATCGTGGCGGTAAACCTCCAAATTTCGCGGGCCCGCGCGCCCCTGCCCGCCGTTCTTCTTCGGTTGGCCGTTTTCGCGAAAACGACTTGTCGTTGCCTGTAACCACATCGACTTTTTCGAAAATTTTTGAACTCGCAATGTACATTGCGGGGGTTCTCATGGTGAGGGGGGGCACCAAAGAATCTGCATAGGATATAAGACCAGATGCATAGTTTTGGCATTTAGATCCTTATAAGATGGCTTACTGCAGCATAAGCCTTTGTTATGCTTGATGTAATATAATGGGATTATGATATAAATGGTTTTTAAATTTTGATCAAATATATAATGTGATCCTTAAACGTTCAACGTGATCTATGAACTTTAGCCCAATATATAATATGACCCCCGAAATTTTAAATTGTTTATTGTAATATTTAAGCTTTTGATACATGTTCGATTTAATATCGGATTATATGAAAATGCTCGATATTGTCTCTAAACTTAAATCATAGAAAAATAATATTGAATATTTTCATATAATTTATTGACTAAATTGAATATTTATCAAAAGTTAATGGATTATGTGGAATAAATTAAAAGTTTTGAGACTACATTACATTTTGAGCTAAAGTTCATAATTCACACTAAACAAATTAAAAATTTAAAGATATATTACATATTAAGTCAAAATTCACAAATAATTTATATCATTATCTCTACATAATTGACGCGTGACAAGTGAAGGACGTCATCCTTGTCATCCTTGTTGCACTGTTCTCTCATGCCTTGTACATTTCTATGGGAGGCAGCACACAGGAAAAAAAGAAGAATGAGGAATTTCATGCCAAGTTGCAACAAGATTTGATCGCACGAGATTCCTGAGGCTAAAACCCTTGGAAAATGAAGATTAGAAACAAATTTAATCCCTTTTCATGAGCGTAACTTGTGACATGTGCTCGGTCAAGAAATTCAAGAAATTTATTCTCATATCATTTATTAATTCCTTTTTCTCATTTCTTTTTGTTAATAATGGATTTTTGGGGCGTTCATGCTTCTAGCGTGTTAAGGCGTGTTTCTGGAAAAGACATAGGAGGTGATGACATGTTATTAGGAGAAAGAAATTGAGTTTTAGTCTGAAACTCGTTGCATGAAAAAAAAAGAGTAAAATAAATTGCTCATTTCGTTATGTGTCGTCCCTCGTTAGCAAAGTCCATTTCGCAATTTACAAAACCATCTTGATTAGGATTTAGGTGACCCGAGTCGACTAGAGGAGCAAAGTAACAATTGACCAACTTCTGTGAATTACCACTAAACTGGGAAAAGAAAGAAGGCAGAGAACATCTAATTTGGAAGAGAAAGTGAGGTCAAGAGTTTCCTGATGGACTTTAGTTAGTTTAAGCCAACATTTTGCAGAGAGCAATATGATGAACAAATGGAGCATCTCATTCTGAAGGCCCTACCACCTTTAGGTAAAAGTCAGAAGAAAGCGCCCAAGAAATTATATATGCAGACGACTGGCTCAGAAGTGGCACACAGATTGCAGCCCCATTATCAATCTAACAGCAACTTGCCCTTTGGGCTCTCCCAAGAGCCGAACTCTCTCCCATTTAAAATGAAAACTCGTAAAAGGAAAGCATAACTTATCACATCATCACATGTGATTCAGACAAATAGCTTCATGTGGGTCACGCATCCCTATGAAATATACATTGTCAATGATTCCAGTCCCTATAATTGCACGGGACCACACGGGTTGCTGTTAGATTGAAGTAATGTATAGATATAGCCGCTCAGTTCAGCCAGACCAAACCTTCACCGTCTTCTGTAAAAAAATGTGGAACGACCTTCCATTAGATATCCTTGCTCAAATCTTCTCCTTCCTCTCGCCGGAATCGTTGGCCCGGGCCAACTCGGCTTGCCGGCATTGGCACAGGTGCGGCAGAGGTTACCTGCTGAGCACCGGATCGGCGGCGACATGGAAGCATCCACCGTGGTTTCTGGCAGTGCCTATACGCAGCCTCAGCGGATGCTGCTACGTTCACAATCCGAATTCGGATAATTGGCATGCCCTTCCTCTTGATTTCTTGCCGGACCCAGTGAGGCTCATTTCTCCGATTGGTGGTGGTCTTATCCTGCTAAGATCCACAAATACTACTGTCCTCCAATTAGCTCTATGTAACTTTTTTACAAGGCAATATAAGCGATTGCCAAAGTTGAACATTTCGCGCACCAATCCGGCCACAGGAATAGTAATGTCGGACCCGAGCCGAGGTGCTTCGTTCCCCGCTTTCAGGGTGTACGTTGCTGGAGGAATGTCTGATGCCCCGCACGGTTGTGGCACATATGAGTCCTCATTGGAAGCCTATGACTCAGTTCATGAGCGGTGGCAGATTATCGGGCCGATGCCAGTGGAATTCGCGGTGAGGCTAACGGTCTGGACTCCTAATGAAAGTGTATGCTGTGATGGGGTGCTGTACTGGATGACCTCGGCCAGGGCCTACAGCATCATGGGCTTCGAGATCGGGACGAATAATTGGCATGAACTAAGTGTACCGTTAGCAGATCGGCTCGAATTCGCGGCACTGATTCGCCAAAAGGGGAGGCTGACACTGGTCGGCGGCCCATGCGGCGGAGCAATATCTGTGTGGGAGCTCAGTGAAGGTGAGGTTTGGAGTTTGGTTGAGGAAATGCCATGTGAATTGGGGTTGAAATTGTTAGGTGGGAAGGCGAATTGGGGCAGTACAAAATGTGTGGGTACTGAAGGGGTTATGTGTTTGTATACAGATCTTGGGTCAGGTATGGTAGTTTGGAGGGAAATGAAAGATAAGGGAAGATGGGAATGGTTTTGGGTTGAAGGGTGTTATTCTATCAGAGGCAAAAAAGTGCAGAATTTCCCAATAAGAGCAGTGCTCCTTCATCCGAATCTTGCTCCATCTCCCTTCCTCAATTAATGTAGACTTGCCCGAGCATTGATCATAATGTCTATGTCCTGTGGAATTCTTTCAGCAAAATTTTGAATAAAAATGTAATTGATGTTAATCTGTATCAAAGACACCATCCTGCTTCCTCCATAACTCTTCATTTCTGTTCTGCAGTAGTGAAAACACTGATAAGCTGCTCACGGTAGCTAGGTAAACGGGAAAAATTCAGCATGTCGTTGAAGATTTAATGCTGGTTGCCTAAAAAACAGGATCCCTGCAATCAGAGTAGGATTATAAAGAATTGTCAAAGCAACTGTGCGCATATGACACTATAGTTCATGGTGCATGGAACAAAGCCTGGAGCAATTTCTTACTGATCGGAAACCATTAAGTTCAAAACTGAAGCTGTAGCACCAGAGGCAAAGTTCTGGCACCCTGTAATAGCTACTAGCAGGCTCTTCTCTGGGTGCTCACACCAAGGGTGGTGTGCTGAGCCACGTCGTGTGATGGACATTTCCATGGTTCTACTCTGTCTTCCTCATTCTAGATGACGCAAATTCTGATTGAGGAGATGATTCATTTTTTTTTTTTTTGTTTCAGCTGAGAAGATTAGTCTGGGGAAGGATTAAGAAAGTCATATGGCGCTCAAAGATGTATGAAGGGTACTACTACTAAAAGCCAGCATGATCTTATTTCGGTGCATGATCCGCTACTACAAGGGCTCACATAGCAGACCTTTGTTTGTCAAAACATGATTGGGGATATGAGTTGGAAGGGTTTAGCGGATAGCCTACGGGGGTCAAAAATACCCAACCCGAACTAGTCAACCTACGGTATCATCTGCAGGTTCCGCAATGATGGCTCACTTATCAGATCTATCTCAGCAAAGCTGTACACAGCATCCAAAGCTGCACTAACTAGTTGGTAGGGTTTTCTTCCATCTTTCTCGAGGAATATCAAGAGTGCTTGCACAACAAAACTATTCTTCCATATTCAGTCCATCAACGTGATTTTGATGATTTGGCCGGTGGATATCACCTTGAAACTTACCTATATGAATGCCGAGAAACCACATACCAGATCAACATCTTAAAAAATAGCATTCTTATTCACATATGATCACGTAAAGTGTAATTAAGATGGCCTTGAATACTAAGAGTATACCTAGACTCTCAATCGGAGAGCAACATTATTGCCTGAAATTGGACTATTTAACAGCTTGCACTCTCGACAATTGTGAACAGTCTATGAAAATGTCGATCTGATTATTTACTGAGTACAAAGTGAAACCATCGAGTGCATGAAAGATACTCTCATTAGAGCAGCTTCGACAGTCTTTAAGAAAAGTGGAGCAGGGTTTAAGCCAATTACTGTGTGTATACAGATCAGGATAGGCCTCTATCTTCCTTCCTCTACCTGCTACATGCAAGGCCCAAAGTTCGATGATTTCATGAATCTCTACCTCAAGGACAAACAAATACTACTGATAGCACCCGTCAAAAGACCATGACCAACTGAACACAACTGAGCAGGACATGCTTTCTATCCAAAAAATAGAAGAAGAAAAGATACTATAACAGACCATATTTAGGATAAATTAGAAAAGCACTGCCCTTTGAGTTCTCTTAGTTTTTTTCCCCTTATATTACTTGATATGAAAATAATCTTCCTATGTTCGACTTTATTCAAGTTTAGTAACAGTGAAGACCGTACTGGCAACATGAACTGGAGAGACCAGTCGCAACACGTTTCAAGAACTTTTCAACAAGGGGTATTTCCCGTCACTTTGGATGATCAGGCTGTGGAAATAGTCACGAATTAGCTGCTTACCTTATCAATGCATTGGATCGCTGAATTCTGTATATAAGTTTCCTCTTAATTATTGAGTTTTTTACATGACATGCATGATGGACTTCAAAGTATGGCTGATGTGATTACACCACTGTAGCATGTAGAAACAACTGCAATGGAGATTATGAAGCTTTTACCCTACCAATTAACCCTCAGAAAAGGAGTCTAAAGTACATGGAACATAGCCGTAAGATGGATAATTGATTGGTGCAAGTCATGAAGACACGAAGACTTAAAAAAATTTATTCCTTGCTATTACAGACGAGTTAAGTATATATGCAGTGAGTGTGAAGACAAAAATGCAAAGATATACAGCACAACCACATAAATATGCTGCATCTGGAAAGCACATAGGCATACTGACAAAATTGTGTAGGCATGAGTAAATGTACAAATGCATCCCTTAAATTTTTGCATGCAGCTTCATCCCCATGGTAATTTGCAAGTACCAATGGACCATCATTCCAAAGAAAATATCATTGGAAGAAAAGTGAGACAGCTATATGATGAGATGCATTACCCCATAAGGCTACTTGGCAATCAATATATTTGGGGAGAGGCGGTTGCGCTTGCTAAATTACATAAAAAAAACCAAGAGGGACCAAAATCATTCATAAGCACAAAGCCTTTAGAAAAGATACAATAATTCACCATTATTGAGTAATCCATCCTGCAAACAGCACTCTCAAGTACATTTAAAGTTCCAGTTTTTTTTTTTTTTGTACAGCTGTTGGTATTCATATTTTGCTGGCTCTTAAATGAGTTCTACTATAGCTAAAAAGCCATTAACATTCTTCTGCTGAAAGCCAAAAGCAAAAAAAAAAATTAGGCACTACGAATTACACTTTTTTCCTGCAAGTTAAACCAGTGATCATGTCTGATCTTTTATCTATGGTGTTGTCTACCATGTCCAGCTGTCTGGCCTGGTAAGATAATCAATATTCTGGACCAACTCTCTTCTGCTTGTTTTTCCACCAACTGCTTAGCTCATGCTTATAGCAGCAGCATAATACAAGTACAGTTCAGCCAGAGAGTCTGTGGATGCCCATCGAGAATGCATGAACTGGGTTAATTCTGTTGGTCAGCTCAAGAGTTCCTCCATTAAACCCTGTTAACAGAATCCAGAGCAACTGATTGATTGGAAAAATTAATGAGACCAGGTAACATCAGCAACTAGACGAAACAACAAACCTGACAAATATATTGTTCAGCATCAGTTCGTTTGAGAAAGTGCATTGAGTAGCGAGCAAGATTGGCAGACCGGTCAGTGAGCAACACCTCACCAATATCATCAAGCACTCTAACCTGGATGTACGGATCCTTCGGTGGCACCATATCCTGGCAAAGACTATAATCATGCACTGCATATCCCATGAAGCACATGCTTCTTACTCATTGTCTCTCAAAGAAATTAATTATTTAAGTGCTCTGTAGTCTTTAGTGTATTGCATTTCCTAATTCACCTGAGAATTCTATGTTCACATCCAGTTATAAGAAAAGCAAAGACACACAAGTAGAATTTCAGAAAATCGTCATATTCTTCGACGCGACCAATACTGATAATACTGCCCCTTGGCACCTTATTTCAGGCACAACACAAACAAGGATCAAAATACGTAAAAGGAGTTACAAGTATGACTTGAATTACAGGTCAAAACTCCAACGAACTCTAGAGGTTAATGATGCACACAGCTTGAAAATAGATGTTGGAATCAGATGTGATTGCAGTGTCCTTACATCCCCTAAATAAATAAACGTTACGAACATCTTGAACACTGAAGCAAATAACTTAAAGAAATAAGGCATTGATAACTGTATGCATATTGTGGCTTTTTACTGTTAGAAGGATATAACTGAGGCAATGAGCATTATGTCAAGATTTGCAAGTAGTGAAGCTTGTGGATAACAAAATAAAATAGTTCAAAATTGGAATTTTCTTATTGAAAGCAGCGAAATCCGGATCACAGCCAACAGTACAGGGATGACACTGAAAGTTCAAAAAGCAGGCAAACCAGTGCATAATTAACACAGACTAAGATCTACCACTTAACCCTCAAGGAGAAAAAAGAAAAAGATCTACCCCTAGTAAGCATAAAAGGTTCTGAAGTCAACAACGGAAAAGCACGACATGCTGTACCATCTGCTCACTCCATGAAATAAATGCAAGAGATATAAAATTACTTCCATAAGCATGTTGAGAATGCTGGAAAATTACAAACTAAAGTGTCGACTGCACTATCATATGTCATCACAAGAAACCTTTCCCTAACAATAATACATGACAGCAAAGATCAGAATACTTTCCAATAAAAAAAGTCATATGAAAAGAATGCAAAAGATGGAAGGAGAGAAACGATCACTTAATTTAACGAACTCTTATTAGCCACAAACAACATTTCTCAAAAGTTAATGAATAAAAAACAAGACACAGCGAACTTTGACTCCTTTGGTTATCTTTACATGAAACTGAGGCTTAAGATATCCCTCAGCTCTTCTCAGCGACTTACACATTACCAAATTTTCATTAACTAGATATGTCAAGATGCATTGAACATATCTCAAGATTAACATTTCAATCCGTTTGCTTAACAATGTTGTACTTGTCAACCACGACTCTATAATACGACAAAATCTTTGGACACAATCCCACTTTGATGTTGCTTTCCTATATGCTCAGTAGTATGTTCCTTGTTTTCCCCACCATATGAAAGAACATGTCAAGTATTCGTCAAGCCAAACTTATCAAGTAAAATCACGCCAACGCAGACTTGACATCTTTTCCAACAATGTCTCAGATCAGAAGGACCACATTCAGATAGAGAGGAGTGCAGCTTACCACTGTCAAATCCAGATTCATTTCATTCATATATGCATCCAGAGCAGCAGAGTAACCCTTAAAGTACTCCTTCTCAGAGTTGCTTAACTTCGTAATGAGTTCATTGGGAAGCACACGCCCTAACTTCCACCTCAAACTTCTAACAACATCTGCTCTATTGTACCTTAAAGTCCCAAAATCATTAAGCAATATAACATTAGGGTAAAAAAGTTGAACCAAAATCACATGCAGCAATTAATGAAAAGTGGAAAAGACTGGGAATACTATTATTTTTACATGTATGCCATTAGGCAGCGTTTATTCCGAGTCAGAGAAAGATGATGAATCAGTGCACCATAGAAATCTGCATTTCTGGTTGTTTGGATATCCAAGCCTTCTTCTTGCATATTCCTATTGCAACATATTCATGTAAATCCAAAGTCTGATGCGATCAAAGTTTTGCATAATGCAGTTGAGTAACTTGAAATGATGCTAGAGCCTAACTCATGGTGACAATAAGAAGGTAAAAAGATGTGAATCCTTGAGATTATCACGAACTGATATAGTAAGCTTACTACAGTAATATTCACTTGCAGTGGTAATAGTCCCTCTCTGCTATAACAACCATAGTCGATATGTAAATTTTTCAGTTGAAAAGAGTAAAAAGATGAAACTCTGCTGCATGTCCATACTAGATGATAACATGATGCTATGCATTTATGGCAGTCATACCAGCTGGATTTTATATGCTCTGGCTAAAATTTAACTCTGGTAAAGAGAGGGGAAATGTATGAAAATAATCTGCTCAATAACCAATACTTGACCACATAAAGAGAATGACGCAAATTTAAAAGAAACGTAGAGGAAATAGGATTACCTGAACAAGGCCTGAAGCCCAACATGATGTGAACTGCATTCTTTGATTACTTGATTAATTAAGTCATCCTGCGTGATTATAGTGAGGGAGTATGGTTATTGTAGCATGTGAGAGTCATTTGATCTATTAAAACACACACACATATTCCAGAGTAAGATGAGTAGAACAGAGAACCATGGAATCTTGCCTTAATGAAAGAAAAGATAACACTTGATAAAAATGCAGGTGGGAGTTTGGCAAAAGGACAATGACTAAAAGTACTGGAACATGCGGAGGCAAAAAGAGTTCCTTAAAAGCAACATTAGAATTACATGATATTGGCCATGAATATATCAGATAAGTTTAGCACAAAGGCATGCATGGCTTATGTGTCTCCCCAGAAAAGACTACAATCTACATGGTACCTTGACAATACGTTTGAGAACCAATGAATTATGAATAGAAAGTGTCCAAAATGGCCATGGCGTTTGCATGCGGAGACATTTCTATAGTAACATGTTCGCAAAGTCGAGAATGAAATAATCAATCAAACAACAGCTACATCTGTCTCAAGAATTTACAAGTGGGGCAATTGCAGCAGGACTGAGCTATAAATCACAGTAAAAAGAAGCACTACACCTCCCCATTGCTCTGATTCTTGTCATATTTCGACTTCAGCACCTTTCTCAAGCAAACACATCCCGCTTCAAATATGAGTCGATATTTAAGGCAGAAGCAACGAGATAAACAAACATCCAAACAAAGGTGGATTTTAGCATTTGAACCCCTGGTGAAAGTTCCAAAAGACATCGAAAGGCATACACAAGAATCAAAGAACTCCACTATCGTGATCCGGAAGCCAAAACACATATATGTGGGGAAGTATGCAAATTGCTAGAGCATCAGACCGTGAATTCACATCGAATCTACCAAATGCGAATTGCTAGAGTACAAGAATATCATTTATGAAACTCACATTAAAAGCCTTGAGCTGCCCCTTTTCGCCGCCAGTGAGTTCTTTCACCAACTGGCTTGCCTTTCTCCCATACATCTCGCTCCAGCTGCCAAAAGCTCACAATTCAGTTACTTCACAATCCCTAAGAAGAACCCATCCCCCAAAAAAGAAAAAAAATTAGTAATTTCATCGAACACGTCGCCCGCGTGAAAAATCCAGCCGAACCCAGTAGTCATAAAACGTCAGTTTACCCAGGAAATCTTCCGGATCTGAGCTCAGACGCAAGCGCTCTCGAAAGGAGCAATCTTGATTCAGGATCTAGGCAAGAACAGGCATTCGCGATAAAAACAAGAATCGTACTTTGCGAAAGCTAACACAGCAAGGCCACCTGCTTGCTTATCCCCGCTCTGCGGCGAGAAAAGAATTGAGGAGACGACGCCGACGGGAATGCGGGAGAGAAGAATGGCGAAATGCGTTTTTAATTTTTGGCGGGTGAATTTACGGCGATTCCGAAATAGACCGCTTCTCGATTTGTCTTAACGTTGAAAGTTCGAAGGAAACGCGGGATGGTGCGAACTGTCGAGCCTCCGAGCCGGGCCGGGCCGGGCCGGGCCCATCTATGGAAAACCATTGGGCCTAATGACCAACCGGGTCCAGCTACCACTGGGGGGAAATCACAACGGATATCGCCCGAATTAAAACCTTTAAAAATAATGGTTAATATCACGAAAAATTTCAAACTAGTACATATGTGACAAATTTAATTTAAACTAATTTTTTGATCATAAAAAATCTCAAACTCATACATTTGTGATAAATTTATCCCAAATGACTACAAAAACCCCAAAACTAGTATATTTGTGATAAATTTACTCTAAATTAATTTTTTTAATTGCCAAAAAAACTCCAAATAAATACATTTATGACAAATATAACATCCGTTAAATTTAATTAATACCACAAAAAATTACAAAATCAATACAAATGTGACAAGCGAAGAGTAAAATCCCAAATCAATACCCAAATTAATTGTCACGTATCATCCAACAAAATTTAAAGGAAATTAATGTAGGATAAATTTATCACAAATATACCAAGTAAATCTATCAAATGTGTACCATTTGGAGTTAATTAGTTTGAGGTAAATTTATCACTGGTGTACCATATGAAGTTAATTAGTTTTGGGTAAACTTGTCACAAGTGTACTAGTTTGAGGTTTTTCCTGATATCAACCCTTAAAAAAGCTTAGTCTATTCTTTTGTCAATTCCAAAAATTTTGTTTCACGTATCTTTCAACAAAAATCATTGGTGTTTTCGCAATCAATGTAAGGGCAGTGTGATTGCATTCAGTTGTTGATAAGTTCGTAGTTCGTACCCGTGTCGCCGGCCCGACGTTGCGTGTACAAGCTTTTGTTTTCGAATTGGTGCGGTACTTCTCAAGGACCTTATAATAAGGATTACAATCATGGGTCGCTGTGAGAGCGAGTCATAAGAATTAAATATCTGAATCCATCCCGATATGTCCAATTCGACATGTAACGATTGACGATGACAACTTAAATGTTCCGCACGTCGGTCAATCGGATTGCTAAGTCCGTAATTAGTTTTTTAACGAGTTGCACATCCCTTAACCTGATTAGTCAAATATTCTACGTGGTGTTATGGTTTTATTAGGCATTGTTTAAAATGGTGGTGATAGGGGTCAGCGTCGTTAAGAGTCCAATACCAAGAAGAGCGGAGCGAGTCGCCATGCTTGACGAAGAGCTGTCTAATTGGAAACCTTGAATGTTCCTAAGACCAGAATGAAAAAGTCAACATGATGTGGGTTCTATGCTCTGTTTGCGTTGACTTGGCATTACATATGACTTTCTGCTCTAGCGTTCTCGGCGGTTGTTGACCGAGTCATTCAAATTTTCAAATGTCGTGTTCAAAATCGATGAGCACCGGATGGGATTTGATGATTGCTAGCTGCTCAAAAATTTGCCAAATGACCCTTGTTTTATCTCCATTCGATTCTTTCTTCGGTCAGAAATGGCAAACTTGAGCCATCGTCGTGGGATCCGCTTCTTGATAGGCCGACAAGCCTAAATTTTGCACAAGCCCGTTCATCGCTAAATTTCGCATCTTTAAGACCCTTCATACATTTCAACTTCCTCCCGATGCATTAATCAATACTTTTATTGACCATCACTAAACATTCATCGTCTTGTATGGACAGCTAATCAATAGTGGTCATCGATGTATATTAATATTGGCAATAGTTCTTGTGGTCGTCA
This sequence comes from Corymbia calophylla, assembly GCA_014182845.1. Taxonomy (NCBI): domain Eukaryota; kingdom Viridiplantae; phylum Streptophyta; class Magnoliopsida; order Myrtales; family Myrtaceae; genus Corymbia; species Corymbia calophylla. The sequence goes on from CM024698.1 coordinate 39,030,887, forward strand.
AAAATGGGGCATGTGCCAGTCACATGATTTTATCCATATCATTGACCTAATCATTTATCGATACAAATACTTATTCCCATCCGTCCAAAAGGAATTTCTGCCGGCCGGCCGGTGTAGCTAGGGTTTCGTGTTCCACTATTCCCACGATCGGGCTGAGTCGGGATGAACTTACAAAACTCACGTAAAAGCTCTCTCTGTGTCTCGTCCCGTCGTTTTCCCTTCTTTCTCGGGGTCGGGGGGGAAGACTTGGGAATTCAGGAATTCAGGAATTCAATTCAATTCAATCGCTCAGCTCAATGATTGATCGTACTGCTAACTCATCTTAATTTAAGCGAAGCAGCACGGCAAAGTACGCAAAAGGCAACTTCTTAAATGTTTCCGGGAGCGAACCTTCGCCGCAACGCACGCTCCCTCAACCCTCGGTAGCCGTCAACGTTGGACAGGTTCATGTTCGGAAGGTCAATGCATCGAGCCGGCGGGCATGGACAGGCTCTACCTAACGAGTAACGGCCAAACTTTTAGGACTTTTTACTAACCAACAATCGGAAAGAGAATCGTCCATCGGCATGGCGATTCTTGGAGGAGTTGGCCAAGCATAGGACTCGAGAAGAACTGATGAGGATCCTCTGGAATTCTTATATGAGATATCTCGAGTCGTTTGCCCGATGGTTAAAAGTCATTATGAAGCGTGCCCTACCCATGAGCGAGCAATGCAATGTTTTGCAAATTCACTGTTTTATGTACATGTTGATTTTAATCGACGATTGGCAAGGCGGCCTCACCAAGGCCTAGATGAGAACGAGGATCGCTTTGAGTCACGGCTCATCATCTTCTTTATAAAAAAAATTGATTATGTTTTTAGAATGCGTCTATTTCGCGAAAAATGAATGATTTGAATAATATTTTTCAAAAAATAATTGTTTGTATCACTTATAAAAAATAAATAAATATAATTTTTTTTCATCACTTACGAAAATAGTTAGACATAAATTGTTATCAATAATAAAAACATTTTTTGTCAACTAATGCTTCTATACGATATAAGCAATCATTTTCAAATCATTCTTTTTTAGCAAAACAAATGCACCCTTAGTGTTTCATTGCATCTTTCAACGACGCGACACAACATCTGTCACCATGTTCAGAGTATTTCAACGGAATTGAATTGACTATAAAATACCTTAAGAATATATTTGGATTGAAGAGTGGATCAATAAATGTTGTGAAATGTCCTTTGCTGATTTTGAACAGAAAGTAAATGACAAAAAAATTAAAGATGCCAAAACTGGAGGCAATTGTGGCTGGCCATTTAAAGTGACCAAAAGTAAAGATAAAAGATAAATTTGTAAAAAGGTTATCGAATTTAAAAAGATAATTTCCTAATCCTACATTCAAAATCAATAACTTCCTAAACTTATATGCAATTACAAGAATGCTAGAATAGTGACATTAACCATAGCCACCTAGCAATTTCCCATTATCTAGTAAGTTATCTATTATCTAATAACACTTATAGATATCGGAAAACATTGCTACTCAATAGGTATACGTCAATATCGTTCGATTTTGCCAAAGCTCTTTGGGGCCTTAAAAGCCATTGGGCAAATGTAAATAATGTTTAACAAAAAAATTTGTGAGCTTTGCGAAAAGGCAAGTCCATAGATACCTTGAAGTGTTATATTGTCGGAATGCAAATATTGGATGTAATATTTTTCATTTCACTCTTGCACTATTCATCTTTCTTGCATTTGCATAGAGGAGCTGGATGGACATTGGCGATCGCTACCTCGAGATCACGTGACTCAAGCAATGGTAGCCTAATGTCAAGCAACCTCAAGTGAGGCTACTGGCACCAAATATGGCTTTTTGACATCTAAATTTAGCCTAGCTAGGGTCTCGCTAGCCACCTGCCAGCCATTAGTCCTTCACCAGTTGAGTTTTTTCTTTTTATTCAAAAGCCAAAGCATTTTGTAAAGTGTGATTTTCCATAAACCATTTAAATCAAAGTTATTTCCTAATGTGCACTTCACCCAACACTACTTACATTTTGGAAAATTCTTCCAACCTAAAGGCCTTTGCAATTTTTTAAAAACTTACCCCCAAAGCTGGACCAAATACACATTCCATCCCCAAAAGATTCTCATTAATAACTAATTATTGCTTTCGATAACTTCCTTGGCGAGTTATGTATAATAATACTTCAAGTTGTTGACTGTTCACTTCATGGATAACTTCCGTTATTCACTATATTCTATCATGATCAACTATATTTGTCACTTATTAATTATAATCAAAAGTTAGTCATTTTGGATGTCAACAAGACGTAAGATCTGACATATGTGAAGCTCAATTCCAAACATTTCCATCAATGTAATCAAATGCTAAATCTTTAAAAAAAAAAAAATGATGTCGAGCTTCTTCTTTTTCCCCACTGTCACGATCCTTACGTGGCATCCTCTATGGATGACGTGCAGAATGAGACATCCCATTTCACCATACGTTAAATTTTATAAAAATAAATAATAAAAATCCGTTGTGATATAGAGAGAGAGACACGCACACAAATTTTTTTTTTTTGGGCCAAAGAGAAAGAGAGAGAGAGAGATTACAAAACACAAGTAAAAATGAAAATGACTTCAATTTTGACTAGCAGACAAAAACTACGACCTTTTCCTCCTCCCAGCCTCTCTCCCTTGGTTCTACCCCTCCTTCCTTCGCCCTCTGTGTCTTCATATATAAATGTCAACTGGAAAAGTCTTGAACGCATCACTTTTCCAGCATCGAACCACTTGCCAATAACTAATCCAAAGAAACGTCGAGAGAGAGAGAAGAGAGAGAGAGAGAGAGAGAGAGAGGTGATGGCTGGATTGCAGAGATCTGAAATCTCGTTCAGGAGGCAGGGCTCTTCAGGGCTGGTGTGGGACGACCGCTTCTTGTCCGGCGAGCTGAGGCGGAGGGACGAGCTCGACCAAGATCAGGAAAAGGCTGCTCCCGGAGACGATCCCACCAACGTCAAGCCGTCCTCGACGCCGGGGAGGGCCGCCGCTCCTCCTCCCCCGATCGAGACGCTGAGCCGGAGCCGATCCACCAGCGGCGCCGGTGGGCGAGGGGCCCTCCCCGGCGTCGAGGCGCTGAGCCGGAGCCGATCCACCAGCGGCGCCGGGGGCCGAGGGTACCGGACCGGGAAGGTGTCCCCGGCGATCGAGCCGCCGTCGCCGAAGGTGTCCGCATGTGGGTTTTGCGGCGCCTTTGGGAAGCAACCCAAGAACCGCAAGGCCAAGCCCGGGAAGCGCAGATCGAGATAGGATCGGGTTCCGCGGATTACCTCTCGGTCCTCTGCTGGTGACTGGTCATGGTGTATCTGCTTCAGGAGGTGAAATTTTTATTCTCTTCTTCTTATTTATTGATAGAAATATAGGAATTTAGTGATATATGAGATGAGATTCAGCTGATAATTAGTGTGGTGTCTGTCTCAATAAACCGAGAGATTGTGGGAGTTTCGGGAACAAGAGGTGGGAAAAGTTTGGTACTCTGGTTCTTTTCTGCTTTTGTCCAACCTTTGGTTCTTTCTACTGAGCAGAATATGCTGTTCTTCTTTTTTGGGTTGGATTTAGATTCTAGAAGAAGCTCTGTTCTTCGTGGTGGCCTCTTTAATTTACGCGATCGTGTGTATATCTGTCTGGAATTTACGTGAATTTCTTCCTTGTACAAAAGTCAAAAGTTCCGTGTGAACTCTTTCCTCCTCCCTCTCCCCTCTCTCTCTCTCTCTCTGTTTCTGTTCACGCTGCGCAGCCTGCATGTGAACAGAGCTTGGTCTAAAAGTTGTGTACAGGAAAACTCATGTGGAAATAATCAACTAATTCAGATTAAAGAGAGAAAAGGGCGCTCTAGCACCAGATTATTGCATCTTCTGGTTGACCGTCTCGTGCGTTCGTCGATTGGAATGCATTGAGAGCAACATGAATTGATGCGACGCCTAATTAACATCTCGGTCCCAGTGGCTACCGGTTGGAGTGAGACGATAGATTAGGAGGTCGAGGGTCCAACTTCCTACGGACGAATTTTACGATTTTGAAACTGGAATTTCTTAAAATCGCTCATGTGCGAGCGTCAACATCTTTGTGGTCCTGTAAAGACGGCGGCGCTGTATGAAGCTGAGGTTGGGCTAGAGGTAAAGTGATCAGTTGGCATTCATGGGTATCCACCATGTGGAAGTGAGTTCAGAAAGATGCTACTTCGGTTTGATGAAGGAGATACGATTGTTGACTAAATTTAGGATCTTCCATGCGATTCTGGTGCAAAGTTGGTGATCGCCGAGACTGCCTAAAAAAGTTGGTGTTGGGAGAGAAACAGGAATCCTCCGCTCTGACACATCCTATTCCTAGTTCTTCGTGTAGCTGCACATCTTAGCTCCGAGGTAGTTTCGGGACAGTCGGATGATGTGATCGCCAACGCTTTTCGCCCCAACACAGCCCCAGAAGGATCCTTGGGACACGAAAGACAACTCGTACCGTGGGAAACATGTGAAGTAGGGACGACGGATGCCAAGCAGAGTCACCCACCAATTAACTCTCAAAAACAGCAAAAAAATCATCAGTACCAATCTCCTTTCTCTATCGCATTTTCTCATTTGTCGTTCTCTCATTCATTCGGAACTCGACGAAGCTCAAGCTGCAATAATCAGAGGAAACCGAGAGATTATCTCATTTTTTGAGGATGTTTTTCCTAAAATTTGCAATCTCTCAAGCTCTCTTCTCTTTCATCTTCTTCTTCTCTTCGCTCTTCTGGTTTATAAAACATCCAGTCAAGTTCTTCCTCTATTTAGAGAACGGAGAAAATTAACGTTATGCCGATAAAAGTTGCTACGTTCTCCTCCTTTCGATTGGGAAAACTTAGGAGATAGAGAAGTGGGAGAGACTGTGGGACTCCTGTTCATTTTGATTTATTTGTTTTCCCTTCTTTCTTTTGAGTGAAATTATCAATGGTGATTGAGGGGACCTAGGTAGATGAAGGACCACGAGGGGGCCCGACCCCCACTAATCTCAAGACCATAATGGATCAATCAATGTGATGGGTATTATATAGGACGGACTCATCTGTGGACCACCTCAATAAGAGACTCCCACCACCATCTTCCAATCCTCCCCATTATCACAAAGCTTCCACATTTTATCTTCAAAACAGAAAAAAAGAAAAGAAAATAGTGATCTTTATGTGAGAGAGAGAGAGAGAGAGAGGCAAGTGCATTAGGCCACGCCCTACATCACAGCCACTCCATTCTCGGCCTCGACGACTACTGCCCGTGCAATGGAATCTCGAGCATGAATGTCTCCCCAGTTCAGCACGGGATCGATCCACTTTGCCTATCCAATGAGCGGGCGCCCGTGCGGTTCTCTTGAAGGAGAGACAGCTCCTCTAACTCGGGTCGCGTCCACACGATGAGGCTCAGCACTGCAGTCCGAAAACAACCGCAAGGGAAAAGGTCCTTTCGAGTTTGAAAAATGGGTCTCTCTTAGCTTGGACTTTTCGATGATGATGAATGCAAGTGCAAGACGTGCCATGAAGGCGACGATCGTTTCTTTATATTTTGTCTGCCGTGGGGTCGAATGTGTGCGTGTGTACTCAGCAGCCACATTAGACCATGCGCGAGCAGTAAGAAGATAAGAAGTCATCATCGAGGCATGCGTACTCAGTAGCCTCATTACACTCCAGGCCTGCTATCATATGTTTCTTGTACCTTATTTTAATTCGTCCAACAAGTAGTACTACCTTTTTGTTTGGTAAATCAGCAGGTATCTATTCACAAGTTGCTGCGCCATGCAATGTAAGGGCAAAGCCTAATCAAAAGAATCCTTAGTGAGGTTTTTCTGTGATTTATACATGCCCAATCTTCGTCCGAAAACAGAGAAACAAGCCCTAACCTCATCAGATTGGATGAGAAAAACTAGGCTTAACAAGACAGGTTTACAAAATTGGCTTTACTAAGTGATGTGTTTGACAATGAGTGATTCTAAAAACAAGTGGTTCATATTCAAGAATCAATCATGGCTCGACAGATCACTTAATAAACCAATTTATAAACCAGTCTTAGTAAATCTAACGTTTTCCTAGATAGGAATCTCATTAGATGGGTCACATTGGAAATTGACCATCTATTCTAGATGGTGAAAGAAGCCTTTCTATGATGAATATAAGTTGTGCGATACAATGTTTTTGTTCACAGAAAGTGTAAATGTTTGAGCATATGACAAGCGATTAAAGAACCTTCATAAACATGAGGAAGTCGCATGTACCACAACGATTATTGCCAACGCAAATAAAATGAAAGGGAAAAAAAAGAAGACGACTACACAAAATTATTTCACCAGTACAATCATTGGCAGATCAAATCTGAAGTAACGAATTCCATACCAGCTGAACTTAGCTTTTGCAGAATCCTCATATATCAATGGTTCCTTGAAGACTACCTGACCAACTCAAACCAAGTGCTCACGCACTGGAATAGGAAGGATTGCTCTTCAGCAAAATTCATTCCACTTGCACAAATGATGACATCACATACTTATACATCCTCAAGACACCAACTATATCCAAGTTATGTGATTGTAATCCGAGAATGATCCACCCCAGCATCATGCGTGGCTCTTGTGAATTGCCATAAAAAATGTGTGGTTGAGTTTGATTATTCAGAATTTTGACTTCCTACTAGGGTATGATCATGAACCACGTACACCTAGTCTGGGGCAGCCGTCTGCAAGAGGCAAGTCCAGGTTCTCCACAATTCTGAATGTTCTTGGAACCATCTTGTCCACGTAGAGAGTTCCGTCCAAATGGTCGCATTCATGCTGTAATATCCTAGCTTGCCAACCTGAAGCATCAACCTTGATAGGCTTACCATCACGACCCAATCCCGTAACCTCCACATCGAGATATCTTTCCACCAATCCTCTATATCCGTCAACACTGAAAAGTATCACGGAAAACAGCAGACAATGTGAGTCACAAGGGCAAAAGTTTTCCTCTTTTAAGGGAAAACAATAACCTCAGGAATTAACGAAATTGGTATCTTAATGTGCGTCTTAGCATCTTGCATATTTATTGAGTTCTGGTGAAATTACAAAAATTTCTTGAGGTGACTTTGCTAGTCAGATTTCCATAAGAGCCCTCTTATTTTCCTATTGAAAAATAGCACATATCTCATACCTCTCATGCTCAGTAAATTTTTTTGTAGTTTTGGCAATGACAGTGCCCTTCAGAAAGGAAGTCTTGGTACTATAGGTGTTTTTCTCTGATAGATAAAAAATATGAAAAAAAAAACAGAGGAGTACAAGCTTAAACATCAGAAGAAACTTTTTCCAAGTAACCAAAAGACACTTTCTGAAGGAGTGATTTCAATATCTGCCAATATCAATGTCATGCCATAAGAAAGAATTTTCTTTCCTTTTTCCTGATGTGTACTAAAGCAGAAAATCCATTGCCCCCTAAACATTTGTAGCTCATTCCATGAAAGGATGATCATCATAGAAGAATGAAAAGATTATGTTTAAGGCACCAGTCCCCAAACAGGGATTATCACCTCAGGCAGCCCTCAAAGAAAAGGGCGGTTCTATTGCTCTTCTTTTTTAGCTTTGGGTTCAAGATTACCTGTTTCAGGAAAACCAGCAAATCACCAAAGCCAAAGTAAGAACATTGTCAGTAAAATAAATAGGTGAGATATGATTCAGATCAAAATTGTTTCATACCAGGAGATCAAATGGGTGCCTATCTTGTGCTTTAGTCTCTTCCTTAGGTGCATAACTTATGTACTCCTTGGTATCTTCTAGCACTATAATCTGCCAAGCAAGAAGATCACTACCCTATAATAGCAGACTGATTTTTCTAACAGCCAAAACGAGAAGATATATTTGATGACTTTGAAATTGCAGAACACACACAATCGACCAAATGCACTCATCAAGACTTGTCATTTTATTGCAAAATTTTCTGTAAATAAACGCATTATTTTAGTCTGGAGTTCCAACAACCATATCCAGTCAAATATAGGAAAAAAAAATTATCAGCTTGTAAACTGTCATCCTTGGTACAACTGTCATTTGAAATTACCCAATCTGCTTAGGTTTGAACTTTATTGCCCGATAGGTTTTCCTTCATCAAGTAGATATTACTTCCACCACCACTAATACTCCCAAAAAATTCTTGGTTTTAAGCAGATTAATCATTGCCTGAAGCCTCCATTTAAAGATGACCTTATTTAGCTGTTCTGGTCACAACAAATGGTGGATCAAATTTCCCAAAGTTGAAAATTTTAACTAAGTGTCCACTACTGAAGAAGTCTCAATCAGGCTAACAGCAATTGCCTTTGCACAATATAAGACCAATCCCAAACCACTAAAACTCATAAATTTCAGCTGCAACCAGGGAACAGCTTGCAGCCACTACGATGGTTATGTTTAAGAATAAGTCCCCGACATAAAAACTACAGCAAAAGAGCGGAAAAATGAACTTTCAGCATATTACAAGAAGATGACATGAATAACTTGCAAAGGAAAGAAGGTACAAGATAAAGTATTGGTCAATCTAATAGGGCAGTATGTGGTAGACAGAAGCAACATAAGCAACATAAGCAATACTTCTGCTAAGATGCTCGAGGAGAAGAATCAAAGGAACTATTACAATTATCATCCTACAGGATTAGAAGCAAGGGACTATATCTACCGTGTGAGAGGGTAACAAGATTTCTTTATCCACAGTAAAGGGTTCGACTTTCTTGCTAAACCTTTCTTAAGAGTCCAGATAAAAAGGCAAAGAATTTTTAGATCCGCCTTCCTGTGGTCATGTCACAGGACCTACGAAATGCATCTCAACATGATCCACGAGATAAATTGACCATGCCCCACCTTGAGAGAATCACGACCGAAAAATATATAATGCCATTGTCAGTCAGGTCCTAGGAGATTAAACCTTAGAAAAGCCATTACAAACGAAAATCTCGAATTGCAATGACATAGCACCACAGGAGAAAACTCAGCAACTAACAGCGCATCATCACAAACACAAGAACTGCCACTACGCAAATGCAATAACAATAACACAAGTAAGCTCGCTGCCCACGCCAAAACATCAATAACACGGACGCATATAGTTCGCAATTCAACCGACCTTCAAAGGAATGCCAATCTGAGGAGCAGCCAGCCCGACGCCGGGGGCCTTCCTCATCGCCATCACCACGTCGTCGATTATCTTCTGTATCCTCTCCGACCCGACATCCGCCGGGTCGACTTCCCGTGCTGGCTCGTGCAGGACAGGGTCGCCGGCCTTCACGATGTCGGGCGGGCCCGCGTTCTTCTTCTTGTCCCCCGCGAGACCCAGAAGCCATCCCGCCCTCGCAATCGAAGAAGAGTTGCCGTAATGCCTCCGAGGCGCCGAGATGAGGTTGAGCTTGGGAGGGGGGTCGGCGACGAGCCGCCGAGCCGCGGGCTCGATCAGTGTACGGAGAATGAGGGTTCTCGAGGGGGCTGGGGAGAGTGAGAGAGGGAGCAGACGGAGGTGGAGTGAAGCTCTGTGGAGGGACTCCATTTTTTCGCTCGGGTGGAGCTCAGACTGCTTACACTCAAGCGGAGGACCATCGGACAAATCTCCGGGCTCCGCAGTTGCGTTGTCGGGCCCTGCATTCTAGTTCGGGCCGGGCTGAAGAATGTCCATCTCTCTCTCTCTCTAACATTTAAACCCAGATGATTAAGCAAGATTTTCATTTGAAATTAACGTTCGAAGCTGTCACAACTGCTACGGTTGGCAATTCGATAGCTGAAATTATCACTTATCAGCAAGAGAGGGAGACAATTTCGCTAGATATGTGAGGAGTAAATTCAGTTTTCAATCAATAAGATTACTCAATAGAACATATTCATGACATTTCGACACAAAAATGTTTATCGAAAAGGATAAGGTGAATCATGAGGTCCGACCTAACTTATCGATCCGGGTTCACCATCACTGAATTGGTTTCCAAGGCAGTTTGGCTATTAACCCATGATCAATGCTTCACTTGCACAGAGTCCTAAAAGCTCAAAACAGGACTCCCTCCCCTAGGAGGGGAAAGATAGAGACCGGCAAACGATGCCGTATCAACAATTTAGGTCGCCCCATGTGCATGGCAGCTTGTCATATACAGACATTCAATACTCTACATGTGCAAGCCTCTCCTCTCGTCCTAATTTTCTGGCCTTTTTTTCCCTTTTTTCACTTTATGCCATGTAATGGGAAAGTAGATGAAGATGAGCAAGCGATGAAGCCGACCTGCCCTAGCAAAGCTCTTTCAAGAGTTCCCCAAAGAGAAGCAATCTTTTTGAAGAGTTAGGCATAGATGCCAGGCTCTGTCTCATGCAATACGGGCCTGGAAGCTTCTGATCATCCCCTTATGGGGGTGCTCACAATATGCTTTCTAAGCGTGTTTTGCGTGGGTATATGAGTTTAAGTCATGACGATGCGCAAGATCTAATTTTTCTTCCTCTCTCCCTCTTTTTGACTCGGCCAAAAATGGCGCCTAGGCAGGAGAAGAGGGACCTCCTTTTGGCCGAACCAAGGAGCGTGCCTTGAGCCGCACTTAAGAATTCAAATGGTCTAAAGCCACATGCGTGTGGGGGTGATGATGAACAAGTTGATAGCCCTGGTGTTTGGTGGCTTCAGCACCAAGTCAGCAAAGACGGTCGCTCCTTTAGCGATGCGGTCTCCCTCGGCTAATCTCTTCTCTTTCCAGCTGACAAGGGTTTTGTAGATCCATTCAAATCATGCTACGTGGTCAAACTGTATTTCAGAAGTACATTGCATAGCATACACACGCATAATAATATGCTCGGGGAGACCGTTTGATGAAGGAAAGGAAGCATGGTGGAACCAGACCGATTATAAAGCTCAAAGAATATTCCTTCTCCTGATCTCCTCTATATATATGAAACTTACAGAGCATGGAAAAAGCAAGAGATAAGCCTCCTCATCCTATATCAGAATAACACAAGATCAGAGGCGTGAGAAGAGGAGCCAAGCAAGACCAGAGAATGAAGAAGATGGGCTCAATAACTCCTCCACCGAGATCCGAAGGCCAGATGCCGAAGAAACAAGAACAGGCGGAAGAAAACATGGCTTTCAGGAGCACGAAGGACAATCAAGGCTTCATCACGGCGGATGAAAGGAAGGCGATAGGGGCGGCAAAGAAGGAGGATGGTGTGATGAAGCTGGAGAGGAAGACGACGGAGGACATAAACGAAAGCGCAGAAGCATTCATCCAGAAGTTCAGGCAACAGTTGATGATCCAAAGGCTCGAGTCCATCGAGAACTACGAGAAAATGCTGGCAAGAGGGCTCTGACACTTATATTTCTCTGTGCTTGTGTGTTTATACTCATCTGGACAATCATTCAAATTGTTCTGTAAACCTTCGATTCTTGATTAATCTAGAAATCTCATGCATGTTGCAGGGGAACACCCTTTTTGATTAGTTACTACCTACGAGAGGATAGTGATGAACACAACTTTCCCCTGGTTTTTTTCACACACGATTAAGTTTTGCCTCCTTTATGTATCCACCAGTTTTGATAAGCACAAAACATACTACACAAACTTGATATGTCAAGGAAAATTGACTGTTTGGTTCTTTGTTTGATGCCTTGATTGTTTATGGTATGGATACTTTTTTTGTCGGATGTAGTCATCCTCCAATCAGGGCTAACTTTAGGCAAGATAGGAAATAAAGGGTCGGAATAATCAAGTTCCCATCCCGTCTCAATTACTCTTGAGACTTGAACAAAGTTACATCTTTTTGGTTGAGGGATGGGTTTGTGCTTTACCTAGCAGGAAACTAGAATACAGATTCCGAAGAGGCGCAACACTATGGTAGCGATCATATTGAATTAGAATTCGGCAAAAGGAGATCATAACAATCAGAAACTAAAAACCCACGTACCAACTCCCAACTTTATACCAAGCGTCGTCAGAGAAGATAAAGAAAGATGATTTGAACTAAGAAAACAGGACCGCAATTATTGACCACTTGGACAAGTAAATGATTTGTAATTGTTGATTACCTTTATTGATAAAAGAATTCACGAACGGACGTTCGAGTTCTGCTTAGAACACACAAGTTTTTTATATCCTAGGACGGTGTGGAGGCCTGCTGAGGAAATGACCTGGACGTCGGTGCTGCTTTTTGAAGGGACTGGGCTCTTTTGCTTTTTGACCCATCTCTTAGGAATTGGATATAACGTCATGTGCCCGACCATTCAAAAGGAGTTGCGACTTCTGTCTGCTTCTTTCTCCCCACAGTGAACCCCAAAAATGAAGGATGTTGCAAGAATGCTGATCGAAGTTAAGGTTCTTGTGAGTAGTTGACGACGTCGACATGAGTCGGTGATGGGGTGGGTCCGCCCCACGGGGCCAGTATATCTCAAGAACAAGAAGATGAAGAAGAAAAGTCAAGAAAGGAAAGAAAAAGAGGGCCGAACGTTGTTGATAGTGAAGACAGAAAAGGGAGCGTTCGCACGAGGAGGGAAGAAAAGGAAAAGGGGGAGAGTTGGTTGGAACTTTCTTGCTCCTTCCTTGATCCTTCTTTGCAGTGATGAGGTATTGTTATCTTGTTGATGGGTTGAGCCCTCTAGCTGTGTAGCTAGATATGAACTATTGGGTATCCTCCTATTCTCGGTAATTAGTGGAAACTCTTTAGCGGCCCTTTTTTTCTTTTCAGCGTTGACTTTTCCATGTAAAATTTGGGAGGGTTGTTTTTCTGTTTCGTCTATGATTTTCAGCACTATATTTACTGGTTTGGGATTGACACTGCTGGAATACTGTATCTGGTTACTAGTGAGGTTGATTCGATATTAATTGAATGTAATTTTGGAGGAAATATTGATCCTGGACAGATTTGTCGTTGTTTCTCCCCAGCAATAGGTTTTCTGCTTAGTGCTCTTTCTTTTCTATTTTTCAGTGAAAGAAGTCGAGGCTAAAGTCCCGAACAAATAATCAATTAACTTAGTACGACGTAAAAACACCCATTGGATCTCCCACAATCGATGGGGTTAGAGCTGTGAAAGTCGATAAGCAAGCCCATTTGACACAGATTCCTCAAGAAATTATTTGCTAATCAAAGTTATTCCATCGACCGTATATTTGCACGTTGTTTCAGGTTCTATCTTTAAGGATCCGCCAAGTCAAAAAAAATTAGCTCTTATCATGACCCCAAGGAAAAAAAGAAGCTCTCATGACATAAGAGTATATATGTTCAGACTTATGGGGGAAAAAATGGAAACGAACTAATTGAATAAGCCTCAACCAGATCAAATGGCCGTCCCCATTAAAAACAAGAAATTTACCATATAGAAAATGGAACTAATCACGTTTTTTCTTTTCTGATCAGAAAAACTAATCGCGTTTGACGGATACATATTCTTGATTCTCCCCCGACTCGAGCGGATTGAGACCTCTTCCTGATCAGGACGCTTCCCTGAAGATCTCTTTTTCTGTACTTTCATGTGCTAGTTTGATCTCGTGATCTCATTCCTGCCCAAATCCAGGACAATCACCGGTTAGCGAATACATGCGTGAGCATTGTCTCTCCGTTTGAAGGGGTAAGTTCGATCAACAAAGCTTTAGTTGATCCGGCTAATGATTGCTAGGTTGTATCGTGCACGGCGCCCAAAAAAAGACAAACCTAAGAGGAGAGAACGAACCGTCCCTGGTCATAGCCTATCCGAACAAAACGCCAGAGACCAAAATCACAATCAAAGCGTTCACTGTAAAACCACGGCATTTGTGCCGAGAAGAATGGCTGTCCGTCGAAGACTTAAAGTTAAGAAACTCATAGGTTGTCCTTTATTTCAATCCAACATGAACAATAACAGAACCAGACAAAGAACCCACAACAAGGACCCGTCTCTCGTTCTCTCTCCCCCGAAAACAAAGAGACCCTCTTTCAAATTTCTTCCCTTCATTTTTCCCTGTTCTTAGATTACGCCAGGTAATCCAATCATGACAAACTGAAGAATCGAAGCATGTGCTACGACGAGATTTACATTGAAAAAGTTTCTCTTTCTTTTTTCTCTTTTCTTTTGGAGAGGGGACCTTGGTCGGATACTCCCTACTGCTGGAGCACCTGCTTGACCCGGGGCTGCAGCATCTGGAGGCTGTTCACCCTGGAGCAGGCGCGGGCGACCTCGCCGGCCAAAGGGATGACAGGGAGGCTGTCGCAGTTGCAAATCTCGATCATGAACCCGTCCGGGTCATGGAAGAACAGCTGGTCCACCTCGATCCCCCCTTCCTCTACTTTCGCACGCACATAGTCGATCTCCATCTCCTTCAGCTTCTTCTCCACTGCCCCCATGCTCTCACACTGCAAACCAAGAACCATTCATCAAACTCAAAAATTCAGATTAAGCTTTGCCAAAAGCTTACTTGTTTTAATTTTTGGAAAGATTTTACCTGGAAAGAGATGTGGTTGTCTTTCGGGTTGATCTCAGTCTTCTTGGGCATATTCTCGGGATCCTCCGACTGCAACAGATGGATTCCGACTCCAAAACCAAAGAGCCTGGAAACAGATCGCACCCCAAAAACACAAAACCAACAAAAGAAAAAACAAAGAAAAGCAGAAAGGCATGAGTTTTGTCGATCGAGAAACTAGGCAGGCGAAATTTGGCAATTCATTTCAATGCAATTACCACACTCCCCCCCATCAAAATCCAATGGTCCAGGGCCTACATAAGAACAGTAGTCGTGAACGCATCGTAAAAAAGAAAACAGATATAGATAGAACCAGTAAACAAAATCATCGAAAAAGCTCGAATCTTTAACGACGAAAGAAAAGAAAGAGACGACGACAGTCTTATAGGAGGCAAACGAGACATCGTTTGGTTTTTTTCTGGGGTCGTGATGCGATCGAAGGAATTACCAGGCGCCATCAAAATCGAAAGAACCGGGCCTACGGATGGGGACGAAGCCGAGGACGTTCTGGTAGAAGTTGATGGACTCCTCGGCCGATCTGCAGACGAAGGAAATGTGGTTGAGGGACTTGAGGTACAGCGGGTTGCTCTTCATCATGTCTCTCGTCCAGGATTCAAACCCAGAAGAAAACCCAAAATGGGTAAGAGAGATCTGAGGCCGATGACGAGACTGGAATCTCTGGGAACTGCTCACGATCGCCGGAAGGATCGGTGAGTGAGCGAGCGAGCGATGGAGAGATGACCGGAGATGCTACTGCATATAAAGGAGGGACGAAGGGGCGACGGGCGAGGATGGCACGTGTCAGCACGCCAGGGCCCCTCCCGGTGATGGGGATGCCACGTCGCTACACTTGTGCTGACTCAGCCTTCGCCTTCATCTCGGGGAGGTTTTAAGGAAACGTGTCCGGGTTTTCGACTTAAATTTTTTTTTCCCCTGATTATCTTTTCATTTTTTGTAATTTTAGGGAAATTGTCATCCAGCCTTAAATTCACGAAACGGTTGTTATCTCCCCAAAAATAAAAAAAAGATTTGTCTTTTTTTTACTTTGAGGGAAAATCAAGGAGTCCTGTACGAAAATAATGCTCTGAATTGCAAATTTGTGTTCAAATTATTCACGTGAAATGCTGTGAACAATTCATATATTTAATTATCGTTCATTTCTTTAGACAAGAATTTGAGCACAGTAAATAATTATCTCTCCATGTAAAAAGAAAACAATGAATTTATTCGCTAATTTAAATTTCAAATTTCTTTTTAGAATACATATTAGAAACATAAACATTACACAATGAGTAGATAATCATAACCTAATATTGTCAAAAATAGAAATCTTCCTTTAAATCTCCCAATTTTCATATTCCAATTGAGGCATGGGTAATTAATATTTTTTTAATTATTAGTGGACAGGATTATTATTTAATTCCGATTATTTAGTAATTAAGAACTTTTCGGGGCTTTCGACTTGGCTCCCATGGAAATCAATAGAAATTTAGGAGAAAATATTGGCCGAGTGGAATACTACACGTAAGACCATATAGCTCACTATTCAACGATGGATACGTATCCATCCGGGCCCACATTCCAAATTTATTGCACTGCAGATCCTCTCTCTCCTCTCTCTTTCTCCTTTGAAAAAAAAAAATTACTTTGTTTTACTCTCTCTCTCCTCCGCGAAGCCCTTCGTACTAGCAAACCATGATGCCGGCCAACACACCTCCACCGGTTGCCTCCGCCATCGGTTCCCCGAGCCCTACTGTTGTGTTTTTCCCTCACTCTTCACGGCCTCTGCTCTGCTCTCTCTCTCTCTCTCTCTCTCCTCCGTGAAGCACACCCTGCTCGTGAACGCCAATGCCGACACCGCCTCCGCCGTCGCCTCCCCAAGCTCCGTCGTCGCGTCTTTCCCTCACTCTTCGCAACCTCCGCTCTGCTCGCGAACCATGACCACGCCGCGGTGGAACAAAACGATTTTTTTTTTCCTGCTACTGAACGGAAGAGAAACAAAGGTGGGGGGAGAGAGAGGAGAGAGGAGAGAGGAGAGAGGAGAGAGAGTGTCTGCTGCCGTGGGCCCAGATCGAGAGAGAGAGAGAGAGGAGAGAGAGGCAGTAAATTTAAATTGTGGGCCGGATGAACACGTGTCCATCGTTGAATGGTGACTTGGTGAGCTGAGATGCCACCCAGCCAATATTTTCTCGAAATTAGGAGGTCGGGGGGCCCGCGTTCTTTCTTTCTTTCTCTGGGGACGAACACGTCGTGTACGGCCGAGATTCGTTCACGTTTTTTACGGACGAGTACAAATGTGAGACCAATCATGCGAAGTCAAGAGGTGGAACTGCGCCTTCCGTGTCTTGTTGCTGCGTCTCGCCGACTACACTAAACACATTTGCAATTGTTCTCCTCGGTCTTTTTTTCCATGGACTGCAATACATTTCTCTACATTTTAAAAAAATTAAAAAGATAATCATCTATATTGATTGAAGTAATTAATTAACGAGAAATATTCCTATTATCGACAACGATTCATGTCTTCAAATTTTTGTGGACCATGACATATTTCTCGTCTATATATCTTTTGTGTACAATAATTACTTATTTTCTGCAAAATAAATAGAGCCTTCATTTTGTCGATTTAGCCAACTTAATCCTCTTCCGCTTGATAGTACCAATGACTCGTGCATCTAATTCACCCTTCTCTATACATGAACAAACGAGACTGTGGATGGTACGAGTCCTTGCCTGAAGCTTATGACCTCACAAAGGATGGCGACCAGCACCATGTTAATGTCGTCCTCCTGGCATTAACAAATCATCCCCCAATCATGCATGCATGCTATGCTGACTCAGCTCAAGCAATCTTATATCGCTAGCCTTCTTTTGTTAAATCCCTCGTGAGGCGCCGCATCCGATTGGATGATCCGATCCTTGTCAACTTCTTCTGCGTTCGGACCTTTGCCTGATCGAAAGATGTTGTTGTTCCTAAGTCCTTGTCACTGACTCGAGAGAAAATGCAAACGGAATCGAGGGTCGGGCGACTGACATTTCGATTACAATAATCGGACCATCGTGCTCGAAGTGGGCCTTGTGATTACTACCACTTATTCACGAGTTGTACATTGGTTTAAATAGACATTTGAGCGACCGACCGCCGGTGGACAAGACAATAGAGAGGTACGTACCAGTGTTGTGAACTTGTGGAGGAGCCGCATAAAGAACGTTTTTAAATTGATTTTTTTTAAGAGCGGACATGGTTTTAGGGTACAACCAAAAACTAAAATGTCAGACCGGTGGAAACTGGAGCAATTTCAAGGTATATATATGATAGATTTCAAGTTTCAAAAGTTAGAGAATCTGTTTCAATAGGTATATTCCAAATTCCTAAAACTTATAGCCTAGAATATTGAACAATTTTTGTGTTATTCTTGTTTTATATTTTCGCGCGATCTTGCAATATTCCAATGCATTTGATGATAAGCGTGTAATTCGAAACCACTAGTTTGATTCTATTTCCAGTAATATTCATAACTAAGACTTTTAATTTATTAATGTTTCGTATTATTGTTTTGTCTAAATATATATTATGATCAGTGGTATAAACAGCAAATGGTGGTTATTAGAGATGATGATTTAATTAAGAATACATATGTAACTTGAGTAGACCCTAGAACCCTACTCTTGAACCTGTGACGGGATAGGATCAAAGTTTTAGAGTATGTAGAATAAGTTTCAAGTTTCAAGAATTAAGGAATCAGTTAGGAAGCATTGACACTTTTCGGGAGCATTTGTATCGTGTTGGACACTTCAACGTATGTTCGGCACTTGGCCAATATGTGTCAGAAAATTTGACATATGGTGAACTCTTCTAACACTTGAGTCCATAATTCTAACGTACGAGTTTGAAATTCCAACACGTGATTTCAACACATACGGTGTCAATTTTAAAAAAATTCAATAAATGATGGGTTAAAATGTAAATATGTAAAACAATAAAAAATAATAAAAATAATAAAAGGGAAAATAAGAAAAACCTAACATTCTATTTTCTTATGACGATCACT
Organism: Corymbia calophylla; assembly: GCA_014182845.1. NCBI lineage: Eukaryota > Viridiplantae > Streptophyta > Magnoliopsida > Myrtales > Myrtaceae > Corymbia > Corymbia calophylla. The sequence continues at coordinate 39,049,421 of CM024698.1, forward strand.
TCTCGTGACATACAATTCACACTCCCAAATTTGTTCAAATTTGTTTTTTCTCTTCTTTTTGACCTGTTCTAACACACGAGTTCAGAACATGGATTGCTTCTTCTTTTTCTCCTCCATGTTTTATGAATTATTGGAAGAAAGTTGAATTTATCAAATTGAAATAATGAATGATATTAAGAAATTGTGGATTGATGTTTTTAGTGTACATTCATTGTAAGCTCTATTTATTTATGAATTTTGATCAAAATTTGATTGAAATAATATAAAAATATACATTTAATATACAACGTGTTGGAATTTTCTTTTTTTTTTAAAAACAACGTGTCGGAGTATCGTGTTGTGTGTCGGTGATATTTAGGGAATCGATTTCCACGGATATGTTCCAGAATATGTAAGGTAAGTTTCAGGTGGAATTTAGACTGACCTTGAAACTGCTCATCCTTAATTTTTATTTATTTTTTAGTGATGCAACAAGTAACCCAAGAGGTGATATTTGTGCGCATGGACCATATTTAAGGTGCAATGGCGAGAGCACCTAGCGAAAATAGAACGGACGGATTACTCGAGCGAACACCGTGTCATGGCACTAGGGAACGCGAAAATGGGGCGCAACGTGCGCACGAGACTGTTAAATTTCATGTCTTGCATAGTGCATGCAACGTAAATTGTTTGGCCGAAGTAACTTTGCGTCGACGGTGACAGACAGAGCAAAAGCGACCGCTGGAAGTGCATCACGCAATTTGCTTTTTTCAGGATCCCGACGTCGCACCAAATACTAAATACAAAGAGTAAACGAACTGGAGGAGGGATTAAGACAGAAAGAAGGCACATTTAGCAGTCACTTGCTTTCCCCAACTATGATTAAAATTTTGTACTCACCCCCCGCCCACTTTTTTTTGGGCCCGTTTTATTTAAACTAATGCGATGCTTATCTGTCATTGACGAATTGATTCTCCTTCGATGTCGCGGGGATTAGTTTAGCCATTCGGTCTTATGTCATCAATCTCGAGCCTATCCCACAGACAAAATCAAGGGGATTAGAAAACAAATTTATATGATGAATGGATAGAGATAGGGAGAGAACATGCACATGAAAAGGGGCCCTTGTGATCAGAGTAGGTCAACCTGTTTAGTTTGAAGAACAGATCAAATCGTACTGCTCCTATCGATCGCTTATTTAAGAGGGTCGACTCTCCCCATTTGATAGGTGCAAAATTAAAAGATCTTGCTTATCCCTAGAGAATGTTTGTTTTATCGAAAGAAAATATTTCAGGAGGTGTGATGTTTTCAACTAGTCAATAGCTAGTCATTGTCGATAGACAATTGAATTTCGTATGGCATATGGTATGAAGTTTTTTGACTTTCTACTATACGTACTTCACATGGCATGAACTAAATTCTCTCTCTGTTTTTTTGTTTATGCTGTTTTCACAATTCATTGCTTTTTAGTTCAACCTAAATAGTTAGATGCGTCTTATTAAGAAGATCCGTTGAATCTTGGAGGAAATTCGCGACACACAATCTTAAACTATCGAGCTAGAGTGATTACATGCTTCATTCGCGACACACAATCTTAAACTATCGAGCCGGAGTAATTACATGCTTCAAACGTAATCGGATTCTGCATTCCCACAATCAATTTGAACTGGATTTGGGACTTTGGATCGATCAAAAGGAGGATCCTTGGAGGCAAAAAGCAACTGACAAATTTTTTTTTGTGAAATGTCTAAGCTCGGAAAAGTAAACTTAAGAAATCAGGGTAATATTAAGCTTAAACAAATCCTTAAATTATTTCGTCTGAATTATGAGATTATCCTTTTCTAAGTAAGGAAGAACAATATTTACCTACGAATTTGGGGGCTTCGAATGGAGAAGGTAAACCCCACATCTTATTTTCAAATGAGACTATCACTATGGTAACCATTTTCGCCTGAAGTGACGAGAGGAATTCGCAAGGATTCTATTTAGGTCAACTTGTGCTTCGTATAGCGTCATGTAATTGACTTGTCAGTCTAATATCGCCGGTCACACAACAGCTGTAACATAAAAAAGAAAACATTTCCCTCGTCGATGCAAAACAGCTGTACTGGTTTAGCTCACGTGTTCCTCGACTTGACGTATGCAAAATGGGTAAAGGTACTGAATCCAAAGGCGAATAAGGAAGGAGATGCTTGGAACTTAATCAGAAGCGATCGCTTTCGATTTGAATCTCGCAGACGGATGGTCGAAAGAAGAGGAACCCATAATCGCCATGTTTCCTAGGCAACAAACGCTCAATGAACAGCTACCTATCCTAGTTGAATGAAACAAGATCCTTTTCGACCAAAAAAAAAAAAACACGCTCGTTCCCGAGCACGGCCATGTTTCGAATTTTCTTCTCTTTTTTGAAGCAAAGACCGATGCAGATAATTATTTTTTAAGAAGGACCCCTCTCCCATTCTTTCTCCCCCCAGAAACAAAAAGACCCTCTTTCAAATTTCTTCCCTTCAATTTCCCCTGTTCTTAGATTACGCCGGGTAATCCAATCATGACAAACTGAAGAATCGAAGCATGTACTTCCATGAGATTTACATTGAAAAAGTTTCTCTTTCTTTTTTCTCTTTTCTTTTGGAGAGGGGACCTTGGTCGGATACTCCCTACTGCTGGAGCACCTGCTTGACCCGGGGCTGCAGCATCTGGAGGCTGTTCACCCTGGAGCAGGCGCGGGCGACCTCGCCGGCCAAAGGGATGACAGGGAGGCTGTCGCAGTTGCAAATCTCGATCATGAACCCGTCCGGGTCATGGAAGAACAGCTGGTCCACCTCGATCCCCCCTTCCTCTACTTTCGCACGCACATAGTCGATCTCCATCTCCTTCAGCTTCTTCTCCACTGCCCCCATGCTCTCACACTGCAAACCAAGAACCATTCATCAAACTCAAAAATTCAGATTAAGCTTTGCCAAAAAGCTTACTTGTTTTAATTTTTGGAAAGATTTTACCTGGAAAGAGATGTGGTTGTCTTTCGGGTTGATCTCAGTCTTCTTGGGCATATTCTCGGGATCCTCCGACTGCAACAGATGGATTCCGACTCCAAAACCAAAGAGCCTGGAAACAGATCGCACCCCAAAAACACAAAACCAACAAAAGAAAAAACAAAGAAAAGCAGAAAGGCATGAGTTTTGTCGATCGAGAAACTAGGCAGGCGAAATTTGGCAATTCATTTCAATGCAATTACCACACTCCCCCCCATCAAAATCCAATGGTCCAGGGCCTACATAAGAACAGTAGTCGTGAACGCATCGTAAAAAAAAACAGATATAGATAGAACCAGTAAACAAAATCATCGAAAAAGCTCGAATCTTTAACGACGAAAGAAAAGAAAGAGACGACGACGCTAGTATAGGCATGTGAAGTGAGCTCGTTTCGTTTTTTTTCTGGGGTCGTGATGCGATCGAAGGAATTACCAGGCGCCATCAAAATCGAAAGAACCGGGCCTACGGATGGGGACGAAGCCGAGGACGTTCTGGTAGAAGTTGATGGACTCCTCGGCCGATCTGCAGACGAAGGAAATGTGGTTGAGGGACTTGAGGTGCAGCGGGTTGCTCTTCATCATGTCTCTCGTCGAGGATTCAAACCCAGAAGAAAACCCAAAATGGGTACCAGAGATCTGAGGCCGATGACGAGACTGGAATCTCTGGGAACTGCTCACGATCGCCGGAAGGATCGGTGGGTGAGCGAGCGATGGAGAGATGACCGGAGATGCTACTGCATATAAAGGAGGGACGAAGGGGCACGGGGAGGATGGCACGTGTCAGCACGCGAGGGCCCCTCCCGGTGATGGGGATGCCACGTCGCTGCACGTGTGCTGACTCGGCCTTCCCCGTTGCGTCGTTGCGTTGTTCTTCTCGGGGGGATTTTAAGGAAATCTGTTCGGGTTCTCGAGTTAGTACGCGAATAATAACATTTTGTTCCATAAATTATTTCGTAATGAAATAGATTTTTCTTTTCTATTTACGGATGAGTTTTGAGTAAAAACGCGTTTGATAACGACAAAAAAATTTCTACTGAAATAGAAATTGTTTGATAATAAAAAAAAAATATTACTTTTCTGATAATGGGAGAAGTGGCGGCGGCGGGCGGCGGCGCCGCGCCGTCGTCCGCCGTCCTCTGTCACCCGCCGCCCGTCGACCGGCGGCCGGCGGTGGGGGTGGTGGTGGTGAGCGGACGAAAAAAAAAAAATTTCTTCGGGTGAGAAATAAAAAAAAACAATTTCGATTTTATTTGAAATAGAAAAATAAATTTTTTTTTTTTTTAATTTCTTTCCAAACCTAATTTTAGAATAGAAATTTATTTTAGAAATAGAAATGAAAATTTTTTACCGAATGGATTTCTATTCCGAAATAGGTATAAAATAAAAATCTATTTTAAACGGAAACAGAATGATTATCATGCACAACCTAAATTTCCTAATTTTCAGTTTCCAATTGCAAACCTTCCTCTTTCGGGAACGCCCGGGCTGATTAAAAAAATTTGAATTATTAATGAACAGGATAATTATTTATTTCCGATTATTTAGTAATTAAGAGCTTTCCAGGGCTTTCGACTAGATTCCAGAGCAATTAGGCGGGTGGGGCCCGCGTTCTTTCCTTCTTTCCTTGGGGACGGACACGTGTACGGAGAAGATTCGTTCATGTTCTTCACGGACGAGTACGAATGTAAGACCAATCATGCCAAGTCAAGAGGAGAAACCACGCCTTCGGTGGCTCGTTGCGGCGTCCGCCGACTGCCCAAAAATCGATCTCCTCGGCCTTTTCCGTAAGAAGTAAAATTCAATGAAAATTCTAAAATTTATTACAAAAGTATAATCAAATTCTCAAACTTGTAAGTCTCAAGATATATTATGTATGTATAATCAAATTTTAAAATTTTAAAAAAATGCATCCAACAAAATAACTGATCAATTTGATAAATTTTAGGATTCAATTGTACTTTTATAACAAATTTCAAGATTTAATTACTTTTTTTGAAAATTTTAAAACTTAATTATATTTTCATAACAAGTTTTCAACACATATATTCCTTTTCGTCAAAGCTAAAATCGGTTTAGCTAACCTAATCCTCTTCTGCTTCACAATTCTAATGTCCCGCGGTCTCAATACACTGTGCATCTAACTAGCTCTTTCTACTCATGAACAGACGAGACTGTGGGAGGCATGAGTCCATGCCTTAGGCTTATGACCTCATGAAGGATGGCGACCGACACCATGTTAATGTCGGCCTCTTGGCATTAAGAAATCGTCCCCCAATCATTCATGCATGCATGCTATGCTGACTCAGCTCAAGCAATTTTATCTCGCTAGCCTTCCTTTGTTAAATCCCTCGGGAGGCGCCGCGTCCGATTGGATGACTTGTTGAATCCTTGTCGACTTCTTCTGCGTTCGGACCTTTGCCTAATCGAAAGATGTCGTTGTTCCTAGTCCTTGTCACTCACTCGAGAGAAAATGCAAACGGAATCGAGGCGACTACAATAATCGGACCATCGTACTCGAAGTGGGCCTGGTGATTACTACCACTTAATTACAAGTTGGACATTGGTTTAAATTGACATTTGAGCGACTGACCGTCGGTGGACCCGACTATATAGTTACGTACCGATATTGTGAACTTCTGAGGAGCCACATTAACAACGTTTTTGAATTGAATTTTTTATTTTTGTGGTGAGCATGATTTCAGGATATAACCGAGAATGAAAAAAAACCAAACCGATGGAAACCAATGGGGTTTGAGGTTTCAAAATATATGGAATAGGTTTTAGGTTTTAAAAATTAGGGAATCAATTCCGATATATACGTTTCATATTCTTAAAACTTAGAACCTAGAACACATGGAACCTAGAACCTGGAACATGGAACATGGAACAAATCTTTGTGTCTTTCTTGTCTTATATTTTCACGCAATCCTAGATATTCCAGTGCGTCTGATGATGAGTGTGTAATATGAAACCATTAGTTTAAGTTTCGATTTCCAGCCATATCCATAATTAAGACTCTTACTTTGTTAATGTGTCCTAATATATATTATGGTCATAGATTATAGCAGCAAATAGTAGTCATTAAATTTGGTGATTCACTGTAATTATTTAATTGAGAATACAAGTAGGATCCGAGTAGATCCTGAAACTTGACTCCTGAACCTATGACAAGGTAAGATCTAGGTTTTAAAGTATTTAGAATAAGTTTCAAGTTCAAAAATTAAAGAACCGATTCCAATAGATAAGTTATAGGCTAAAAGTGGACCTGGATTGGCCCTGAAACCACTCACCCCTAATTTTTCTTTTTAACTAACGTGATGAGTTGATGCTTATGTGCATAGACCATATTTAAGGTGTAATGGTGAGAGCACATAGCGAAAATAGAACAAATTACTCAAGCAAACACCGTGTCATTGCACTAGGGAACGCGAACATGGGACGCAACGTTGCGCACGAGATTGTTAATCTCATGTCCTGCATAGTGCATGCAAAGTAAATTATTTTAGCCGAAATAACTTTGCGCCGATAATGACAGACAGAGCAACAGCGACCGATGGAAGTGCATCGCGCAATTTTCTTCTGCTGGATCCCGACATCGCACCAAATACTAAATAAAACATTAAACGAATTGGACGAGGGACTAAGATAGAAAGAAGGCACATTTAGCAAGTCCACTTGCTTTCCCCAGCAACGATGATTATATTTTTACTCACCCTCCTTTCTTTTGGGCCGGTTTGGTTTAAAGTAATGCCATGCTTATCTGTCATCGACGAATCGGTTCTGCTTCAATGTCGCGGGGATTAGTTTAGCCATTCGGTCTTATGTCATCAATCTCGAATCCATCACACAGACGAAATCAAAGGGTTTAAAAAGAGTTTTATATGATCAATGGATGGAGATAGAGAGAGAACATGCACATGAAAAGGGGCCCTTGCCACCAGAGTAGGTCGACTTGTTTTGTTTAAAGAACAAATCAACTCGTACTGCTCCTATGGATTGCTTATTTGAAAGGGCTGACTCTCCCCATTCGATGGAAGTGGAATTGAACGTCTTGGTTATTGTTATAAAATGTTTGTTGTTTCGAAAGAAATGTTTCAGAAGGCGTGACGCTTTCGACTGGCCAATAGATAGCCGTTGTCGATATACAATTGAACTTCATATGGTGTATAATATAAAGTTCTCGACTTTTTATTATATGTACTTTACCCGTCATAGATTGAATTCTCTTTATTTCTTTTCTTTTTTTATGTTGTTTTTGTTTTATCTAAATAATTTGATGCGTTTTACGTGGAAGGTCCATTAAATTTTGGAAGATATTCGTGATGCGCAATTGTAAATTATCGAGGGAGAGTCCTTACCCACTTCAAATATTATCGGCTTCTGCCTTTCCAAAATCAATTTGACTGGATTTGGGGATTTTGATTGATTGGAAGTACGGTTCTTGGAGGCAAAAATCAACTAACAAAAAAGAAAATGCGAAATGTCTAATCTTAAAAAAGCAAATCTAAGAAGATAAAAATGAGAACATTCGACCCAAGTAAGTCCTCAAATTTTTTTGTCTAAACTCTAAAATATAAAATTTCGGAAGCATTCCTAAGCAAGGAAGAAAAATATTTACCTAGAAACCTGGGGAACTTTGAGTTGGGAAGGTACACTACGTCTTTATATCAGGTAGGCTAGGCTGGTATTGTAACCACCCACGCCTAAAGTAAAGGTGGAAATCATGACAGGTTTCTACTAGATCGATCAGTGTTCCGCACACTGTTTTGCAATCAACTTGTCGGTTTAGTATGCCTGATAACAAGACACGGTGCGAAGACTAGACCACGACGGCCATAAGAAGACAGGAAGGGGAACATAAAATAGAAACATTTCCCTCGTTGTGCGGAACAGCTGTTTTGGTTTAGCCCGCGACATCATAACGCATTGCTCACGTGTTCCTCAACCTCTCGACGAATGCGAATCGGTAAAAGATACCGAATTCAAAGGTGAAGGAGGAAGGAGATGCATGGAACTTAATCAGAAGCGATCGCTTTCGATTTGAATCTCGCAAACGGATGGTCGAAAGAAGAGGAACCCATAATCGCCATGTTTCCTGGACGACAAACGATCCATTAAATTTAATTTAATGTATAATTTCTTTTGTATAATTTCGTCTTTGAATTTTTTAATTTATGCATCGTGATCCATAAAACTCGGTTTCAATGTGTAATATTGTCATAGATTTTTAAGTTGTTCAATATGATGCATAAACTATTGACATATGTTCAATATAATCATCCTTATATTATATGAAATATTTAAAAGTTCAAATGTTGCATTAAACGTCGTACTAAAATATATGGAGTCCATTGATATGCTCATTTGACTTAAAGTTAAATCACAAGCAGGCAAGAATGGAAAAAAAGAAGGAACTCTCCAATCAGGTCCTTTCTCCCTCCTTCCCCACATCCCTCTCTCCTCGAATTTGGTAGGCCGCCACCATCACGATCTCTAGCAAAGCAACCACCGCCGCCTCCTCCTTGTTCGTTCCGATACCCATCGCCATCGCCATCGCCATCAACTCTCGACCCGTTCGTATATGGCTCGGGCCCACGACTCGGCCCAAAAAGTCGTTAGGCGATTCTCGCGTCATGAACGGGCTTGACCGGCAGGTTAGACCCGGAACTGTGCTTCAAATGTGTCGCTCCCCTTGACAAATCGATCACTTCTTCTCGACCCCCGTCACGCACACGCACACGCACACAAACGAGGGAGGACATCTCCTCGCTACGCTAGCGTTTTTGATAGGAGTCTGGCAAAGCCCAACTCACCAGGCCTCTCTTTCTAACGCGGGCAACAACCGATGGGCCGATGAGCTGATCAACGGGCCTTGCCACTGGAAAATTGGGCCCTTCGTTTTTGGGCTGGGAAGCCTTATTAGGGAAAACCTAGCTCAAAGATCGCGCCTTCAAGGGGAAGGTAACCTCCGCAAGGAAGTGAGAGAGGAGAGTAGAAGAAGAGAGAGAGAGAGAGAGAGAGAGACGACAAGCGCGCGGGTTGCGATTCAGGGGTTAGGGTTTTTGCCAGAGAAGGTTTTCTGGGTTGCCCGAAGAAGGTCCGATGGAGGAGGTCACGGAGGGGATCAACAACATCGCCATCACCGACTCGCACAAGAAGAACCGCATTCAGGTCTCCAACACCAAGAAGCCCCTCTTCTTCTACGTCAATCTCGCCAAGGTAACCCTCCCCCACCCCCCCAACCTTTCTTCTTCTGATGATGTTGTGTTTCTTCGATTGCTGTTGAGTTCTAGCGTCGTGGGTTTTTGACGGGTTGTTGCTTTCTTGTGGTTTTCCAGAGGTATATGCAGCAGCACAATGAGGTCGAGCTCTCGGCTCTGGGAATGGGTACTGTATTTCGACCCCTGTATCTAGATTCTACGAGCTTAGATAGTTGTTTTCGACCTGCGGCTTGTGTGGATGCAACAGTTGCGGAATATGAGCATGACTGAATCTGGCTGTCTTGCTAGAAATTTGTGCTTCCCCCTTCATTTTATCGAATGTCCGTAACTCATTCGTTGCTATATTTGTTTGGCTTGATTATTGTGTGCATGCGTACTGTGCTGCGTCGGTAATCGATGACACGCAGCTTAGCTGCCTCTGTGGTATTTTGGGGCTGAAATCATTGTTGGAAGTTATATGAGCAACCCTTCTTAGCCTTTCGGTTTTTTCCTATCTGTTTGCGTAGTTTTTAGAAGTCTTGGTTTGCACTACTTCCTCCATATGAGCTATGTACACGGGCTAGAGTATGAAGAGTGATTGAAAGTAGACATCCTAAGTGGTTTGCCTCCCAAAACCCCTGTTTTTAGCTGAGCAGTTTCTTCTCAGACCTTTCTTCAGGACTTATCCTGGCTGTGCCAAGGTTTAATGTACGCTTGCAGATCTATTTCGTTCAGAACATGGCTATGGGGCCATGTCTTCAGGCTATTCTGAGTCATTTGGGATGAATAATCTTTCGCATTTGTAAATTCCTTGTTTGGTTTCATGCTTTGTCTTCATGGTGTCCCTGGCACAGCCATTTGTTGCTTTGTAAAATTTCACATCACTGTACTTTATTGTAATAGCCTTTTAACTAACGTACTCGTAGTCCTTCTATCTATTACCCTTTAGAAAGAGAGAGGAGAACAGTTTATTACAGGCGGTAAACTCAAATGTTATTTGTTTGCATATATTGTAAGTTGGGACATTGCCTTTCAAGTATAACTAAGTTTATGGGAACTCATGGTGATCCTGCAGTTTAATAACGCGACAGAATGTGTCACTTAAGGGCTTATGTAGCATGTAAAATGGTTAAAGTACTAACTTTTAGTTGTCAATGCTGAGATTCTTAATCATGTAGTCTCAATTCTTCAGTGCTTTGAAATCTAGAATTGGGAATCATTTACATGGAGAAAAGATGAGTTGAATCTCTTTGTTTTTATGGATGTAGTTCATATTGACAGTTTGCATATCTCCATTCCACATTTTTCATGGAAATTCATCTTGCTTCTGCAGCTATTGCAACAGTGGTGACAGTGGCAGAAATTCTGAAGAACAATGGCCTGGCTGTTGAGAAGAGTGAGTCATCTTTTTGTGTATCTGTGATTACGAACATGCAGGACTATTAGTAATGGGTGTTCTTAATGTGAATGCAGAAATCATGACATCCACTGTCGATATCAAGGATGATTCCAGAGGAAGACCAGTGCAGAAGGCTAAGGTACACATAACACAAGTTCATTAGAAGAAAGCAGCTATGGCGTATCAGAAATATATAATTTTCCTCCACAATCTTTAGAGAAAAAAGAAAAGGAAAACACAGACTAGCTTGTCAAATAAATTCGAACTTGATATGTGATTGATCTTGGCTGAATGTGTTAACGTAAGGATCGCAAGTTTTGGCTTTAGGGATGAAGAGTTTGATTGTCATAGTCGAGAGAAAATCCATTACAGTAAGCTGTAAGCTGTAGCTGAAACTATTAACGAATCTCTCGCTACCTTTAGACACGATTTATTTAGTACTTGAGTAGGAAAATGTGTTCCTGTTTAGCTGGCTTTTCTCTGTGACTTAATGTTCGATATCGCATTATGATCAATTGATTCAGATGAATCGGTATAATTTCAGCGCTTCTCTACCGAGCTCCTTTGTCAACTTATCTTAACTGCTTTTTGGCTGGTTTCAGATCGAAATAGTACTTGGGAAGACCGCCAACTTCGATGAATTGATGGCAGCTGCTGCAGAAGAGAGGGAAGCCGCGGAGGCGGAGGAGCAGAGCTGAGAAGGGCGTCTGGTGCCATGCTTGCTCGTCACATGTCCTGTTGTTTATGTTGAATATGCGTGTTGCCGAATGAATGAATGGGTTGGCTTAGTTTTGCGGATATCTTGGACTCGTGGGATGCTCTAAGATGTTGCTTGTCGGTTAAAAAGAACTACATGTTAGCTTGCGATTTTTAACCCCCTTATCGAGCTGTCTTTTGTAACAAGCACGAGCCGTGCAAAGTGTCACTTCATTGGTTAGGGTCTGTCTATTCAATTGATATAGTTATTTTAGAGTTTCTTTATGATTATTTGATGCTGCTGGTTTTTGCTTTGTTTTCCCACTCCGCATGCAAACAACCAAATCGGCTTTACTCTCGTGTCTCGTTTTTTCTTATGTAGTCGAGGTGATTTGAAAAATGATTTCTTAATTCGTGTCATTTACAAAATTAAAGGAATGAAAATTAAGCTGTCGTTGATGAAGAAAATATTTATTTTTATTAATTTTAAGCAATATAAGTGATTAATTTTTGAATAATACTTTTTAAATTATTTATTTTAAACGAAACAAATAAAGTCTTATAAGAGAAATGTGATCATCTTCTTCTGAATTTTTAGAAAACGTGCATGAACAGGTCCCTTTCTATGGTTGTACTTTATTTTTACCGAATTTCATTAATATCATGAATTTAGGAATGCTCTTATTCACGAATCGAGTTTTATTTACTTGGCCGGATCATTTATGTCAATCTTCTACATTCTATATATTTAATCGAGGTAAAATCGCGCTCCAACAATATTAACATTAAAAATTTTCGAGTACAACAATATGTTTAATCCATGTACATTATTAGCAGGATATGTTTTATGTTAAAAAAAGATGGCATTTGTCCAAATATTTGAGAAGCAAAGGACGAAAAGGAAATACGCGGGTATTTCAGTGGTCTACGATCATTTGGGCTTTGAGGAAGTTTTATTGGGCCTGGGCCCAACCTTGTGCATTACCATAGTTTCAATCGTCTGCCCCAAGATTCACGCCTGTCTTCGTCTTCTTCCTCTTCTTCTTCTTCATTGCGTGCTGCGATCTACGATCTACCGGAGCACGCTGATTGTCGACCGTCCTTCGGCGTTTGCGCCGACTTGGGATCGCGTCCAGAGAAGGAACCGCGCGAGGCCTCGAGTCACCGATCGTCGGAATGATCCAAATCCCGGCGGTGTCGGTGAAGCCGCTGTTCAGCGTGTTGGTGGTCACTCTTTCCGTCCTCCTCGCCATCTCCGTGCTCGCTCCTCGTTCCATCTTCTCCCAGACCTCCTTCTCCTCCCTTTCCAGGTATGTAGCACACGTAATCTGCGGACTCCTCTCTCCTCCTGCTTTTCGAGGGAATAGCATCCTTAGTTCGGTCCATTCGCGGGAGGTTTCATTCGAAGCGTCTCGTTATCGTCTTGATTTGAGCTACTCGAATCCAGCTATAGAAAAATGATGCGTTTACACGCTTGTGGAATTGGCACTACGGAGTCGTTTCGGAAAATTTGAGAGTTATGATATCTATCGCAGAGGGAACGTCGACATATGGAGCGTGAGGAGGATGGTGGAATGGAGACCTTGCAAATGGTGGCTTCAAGGACACCTGACCGGTTAGTTTTTCTTTCTTCTTTGTCGAAACCAGAATGTGCAATTTATTGCGTTTATTTTCCCTCTGCCGTCTATCATATTATTATAAATATGAAGTAGCAATTCGTTGAATGGATACGGTGTCCGGGAACAAGTTTGTTTAGCGTGGCGGAGAACTTGAACTTTCAAAATGCTACTCATTTGCTGGGGTCGATTAATAAAGCCAAAAGTGTCTCGGATGGTCCACGTGTTTTCTAAGGATGAATGCGAAACTGAGCTCTTGTTTGTTGGTTGGGCCTTGTTGAAACTCTGGTTGACACTTCTTGGGATAGGGATGCAGGATAGGGATGCAGTTAGGCTTGGCTAGGATATCTGGTTGATTATAGATATTCTGAGAACCATTTTAATTGGCTTTCATTGCAGACAATTGCATTGGTTTTTGTTGAATTGCTGCAGCTCTACCAGAGAAGAGTAATGGGTACATCCGCATCGATTGCTACGGTGGCCTCAATCAGATGAGAAGAGATGTGAGAGCTTAGTAAATCTCATGTTTGCAAGCTTCATATCCTCATGTGTAAGATCCAAGTATCACTCGCTAATTTCACTAAATATGGTATCTGCAGCTATGTGATGGTGTTGGCATTGCTCGTTTGTTGAATGCCACACTTGTGATGCCAAAATTTGAAGTTGCTGCATACTGGAATGAATCAAGGTATCACTCCATAGCTGCTTTTCTCCACAGCATTGGAACTTGTGAGTTTGGTAGAATTGTAGCTTGAGCAAAAGACGGATGTATTTGTGGAACACATGCTATGGAATGTGGAAAAGAAGAAAATATAAGAAATCAAAAGAGAGGTGAAGATTATTTTTGGGAACTTAAGGCATTTCACAAATAGAGGTCTGATTGGTCCTCTAGCTAGTTGGCCAAAAATAAAAGAAATAGAAATGGTAAGGGAGTGTCGCAGCATGTGGCTAAGCTATCTCAAATGAACTTGCTCACCTTTTTAAATTTTATCTTTTGGATATCAAGAGAGCATAGTAAAAATTTACAAGGATGACTAATGTCTTCTAAGATTTTGGGGAAAAAGATTGTGAAGTTCACTATACATAAACCTTATCTAATGAAATTCCTCATCTTCAGTGGTTTTGCAGATGTCTTTGACGTTGACTACTTCATTCAACAAATGACTGGCTTCGTGAGAGTTGCTAAAGAGTTGCCCCCAGAGTTTGCATCAAAGGAAGCCTTTCCAGTAGATTGTAGCAAACGCAAAGGCCAATTTGATTATCTTGAAAGTGTCCTTCCATCTTTATTGGAACATCATTATATTTCTATTACACCAGCAATGAGCCAAAGACGGGATAGGTATGATTCTGCACCTTTCTCATGTTTGTATGGCTCTTTTTCATAGTTTCCCATGGGTAAGGGGTGTAGTCTTAAGTGGATGATGGATGTTCTGGTTCCACGAGGTCTTTGAGCTGATTAAAAACTGTGAACACCGATGGACTGGTATTTTCTAGTCTCTGTGTCTCATGGTTAAAGAAAAAGGTTTCAGCTGGTCCACTGCATCCTTCTCTTCTTCTTTTTTAGATGATTCCATTTTGCTGGTGTTTGGAAAGCCTTCATCAGCCTGTTTTTAAGAAAGCAGAAGATGTGAATCTTTATCCCTATACCATGGAAATTTGCTTTCCCCTTATAATTTTTTGTTTGTTCTCTTCTGATGCTTATCATATAATTTGCAGATATCCAGAGTATGCAAAGGCTGCTCTCTGTCAAGGCTGTTACAGTGCATTACGCTTGACCAAATCTTTGGAGAAGAAAGCTTCTGAGCTTCTCCTGGCCATACCCAAGCCTTTTCTTGCACTTCACCTCCGTTTTGAACCCGACATGGTTGCCTACAGCCAATGTGAGTATGCAGGTCTCTTGCCATCCTCTATGGAAGCCATCGAAGCAGCTCGGGGGGATAAAAAACCATGGACCGGTGATCTGGCCAAAATTTGGAGGAGACGGGGGAAATGCCCCCTTACACCAAAAGAGACGGCCTTTATACTCAAAGCTCTTCGGATTCCTACTGATACACATATTTATCTAGCTGCTGGGGATGGCGTCATGGAAATTGAAGGGTTGACATCTGTCTACACTAATGTGGTCACCAAATCTGTGCTTCTAAGTGGTGAAGATTTCAAAAGCATGCATGGGAACACAAAAGCTGCTTTGGATTACTACGTTTCAATAAACAGTGATGCCTACATGGCTACATACTTTGGGAACATGGACAAGATGGTTGCAGCCATGCGTGCCTTCAAGGGCTTGTACAAAACTCTTTTCTTGAGCAGAAGAGCATTTTCAGAACTTACTTATAAGGGCTTGAGAGGGAAAAGGTTGAGGCGAGCACTTTGGGAGGCTCATAGAGAGGATTTTGTTATGGGAAGAGGATCTGCATTGCCTGACTGCTTTTGCGAGTTCAAATTGTGATCTTGATGTATGCACTTCGAAATTTTTTCCCTTTGTCCCTCTATTAGTGTAGCATCAAGAGCATTGTAGTATCCTTGTCAACACTAACCCAGGTTAGCTCGAGAGCAGGTTCTTTGCCTTCCCATTTGTTCTTGGAACTTCTTGTTAAATTTTGGCCATGCTGATTGGAAATTTGTGGTATCGTATGTGGAGCGGAAAGTCTAAAATGTGGACATTTTGCAGAAATATTTACTTAACACCGACGAAGTAGAATGGAAGATTAAGATATCCAGAAATACATTTTTGAACGTCATCAAATAAAACTATAACCTAATTCTTTATATTGCCAGAAGATGAAGATT
This sequence comes from Corymbia calophylla, assembly GCA_014182845.1. NCBI lineage: Eukaryota > Viridiplantae > Streptophyta > Magnoliopsida > Myrtales > Myrtaceae > Corymbia > Corymbia calophylla. Next base: position 39,065,132 of record CM024698.1, read on the forward strand.
TCTTAAACACAGCTGGGGTCACTGTCCAGAGCTGTGCAGACTGCTCTAATGAAATAGTAACCAGAGGTTCCACTTGAGTTCATTCTCACGACTCCACAAACTTTGATTACTTCCATACATCCTTCTGAGTTATGCCACTTCTGGCTACAAATTTGTGCAAGCGATCGATTTTTAAATTGGATATGTTGATGAAATAACACCAAAAAATTAGCCACTGAATTGTGCTACGCAAAGAAGCTGTTGAGGTTCTTTGACCATGGAAACAGTGCAACAAAAATTGACGGCAAGATTTGTTAGACAGCGATATAGTTTCGGGCAGCCATTTGTTCTGAAATCAAATGAAAATTCGGGTGAGACCAGACATAGTATCATTAGGTATCGCTGGGACGAGTGATCCATCAACGATATGAAAATAAAAGCTAAATATGGAGTAATATGGCTGCGACTAACGTCCATCATGAAAAAACAAAATCCTTAAACTCTGCTTTCCGTTTTTATATTGAGATCCGCTCTTTTGTCAAACTACCAAGATACAAGGAAAATTGAAACCCAACAGTAGTCTGACAGCCTGAGTTGATTGTCCTCTGCATCACTAAACCCAAAACAACAGGCTCCATTAGTCCTTTGAAGTGATTACAAGCAGCCCCAGCGCACCGATCAGTATATACTGCAATGAGCAAGATAACCAGAATAAGAAAAATATTTCCCTTATCTTCAAAAATAGCTAGCAAAAGCCATGGCATCATGCATAATGTACATCCTTTGGCAACATAGCTGTGAATCCAACCAGCAGAAGGCAAATCCAGTCGGCTATCCACAATAAATATATTAGAGCAAAAAACCATTTTTCGTGAGCCTGCTAAAGATTTTATTAAGACATACCTTGATTATAGGTTTCTCAGTCATTATGATGGTGACCCAACCGACATAAGGTAAGAACCTGCATACAATCAGGGTCAGGAATATGAGAAATTAAGAGTGTAAAAGAGAAAAATAAGGCTGAAAGCAAGAGACTCTAGCACAACACTCTAGGAGGTCATAGACAAAAGCTTTACCCAACAGCTCTTCCCATAATGTGGTGCCGCTGAAGCCACAGCTGCCCATGTGCATATAAGAGCCTGTCATCTCCATAATTGTTGTCACCTGTCGATATAAAACAAAATAAGACCGAGTGTTAGGACCTGAACAGAAATAAACCAAGCTCTAGTCTCACCACACAAACCCGAAATATTAGGCAAATAATTTAGAAACTAATACCTTTCGTGAGGACATCGACCTCTCCAGTATCTTGGCGTTCATGAACCTGCAGGAACAATTGGTCATCTTAACAAGCACAGAATGCTACTCATTCAACTGATGTAGAAAGGATGCATTTTCCCCTCTCCTTTTCTTTTCTCATTCTTCAGGGCTCAAATCAAGCATACGAATCTAGAAGGTTCAACATAAAGAGACGTATAGGCTTTACATAGTGAGGTTGAATGTCAAGCAAGGAAACTACAAGCTGATCTAATTAGCCAATATGCAAAAAGAAATGGGAATGGAAATCAAAGTAAATGATTAAGAAAAAAAAGGCTGAGCTATGAGATAATAAGAAAAGAACTTGTATCTGATACAGAGAAAAAGGGCAGCCCATGCTCCCAAACAAAGAGCCAAAATGTCAACTAAGAAATTGAGATTACAAGTTTGTTAAGGAATAATAGTGAACTACTTCTAGACAATGAGCTGAAAGATGGAAGATTTCGGGCATGGCTTTCTTCCTTTTAGGCAAAGTCTCGAGTTGCTTAAAACCAGAAATCACGTAACTCAATAGGCAGGTTAAGATCTTTGAGAGATACCTTTATCACACGATGCACAATCGGAATTTCACGGCCCTGAACATGACAAAAGATTATCAGAGGAGAATAAACCAAATAATGCAGTGGAAAATGAGCATAGAATAGCAAGAATCACAAGTTATCAGGAGAAAAGGAGGTAGCATAGGATGCTGGTAATTCCAAGGTAATAAGAACTAAAGAAGCAAAACATAGAGGGAAAAAGGAGCTTACATCGATATTAAAAACAACAATTTCTCCAGCTCGAATAGGATCCTTACTCATGTGCAAGAACAATATGTCTCCCTGCATATCAGGTTTAAGAAAGTCATTAGCTGACAAAGACAAGAAACAGTACAAACAAATGAGTTTGAAGGTCTGGATTCTTGACATAGAGTTTGGCAACAAAAGAAATCATGAATCTCTAAAATTTGAAAACACAGCATCTGAAAACCAGGGTCTTGCAGGTTAAAAAAAGCACTTAAACAATGCATTTGCCAGTTACAAGCTAGTAAGGAACCAAGTACTTTAATATGAGAAAGTCAGATGATTACAATAGTACATTTCACTTCTTTTCCTGATATATCTGTACAAATTTGTCTAGTGGTCCAACAAAATGAAGTAAGAGAGTCAGTTATATATATATCTATCAAAGCTTTAACACTGAAGTGGATTGACCCAATATTTCTTGCAATTTTCACAAAGGATGCATGAGGAGACAGATCCAACTGGTTATGGGCAACATGAACTGAAAAAACTAGAAACACTACAAAGAACTTGGGCCATGGTTCTAACAGCTAAAGTGGTGGTCATGGTAACCATGTACACTAATCACTATTAACATGCCTACTTTAAAGCATTGTAACCTCTAAGAAGAGTTGAGCAACAACACAAAGATGACCACTAATATATGGAGTTCTAAGCATGTCATGTAAACATCTGATACGGTGTTATAATGACAGAGGTTCCAAAGAACCAATCACAGAATGTCATGACTTAACACAAGCGACCATGTGTTCAATGATCACAATATGGTGTGGCACATATTTACCTAAAATGACTTTGATGGAAAGTGAGATACAAATGAAAGACGTGAAAAGTCAAACCACATAACAACTACCGGCGATTCATAAATATTAACAATTTTGATTCATAGGCTTTGTAGGTTTAACAATCCACTACATGAGCTTGATGAATTTATGCAATAAGATTGTAGATAATGAGCCAAATTCAATACACTTAGCAAGCAAAACTAAAAATGAAAGATCTTTGAAGTAACTCTCACTTATACAGCGAAGAAATTGAATTGCCATCAACAGAATTACATACATACCCTCTTAAACCCAGGTTCCATGCTCCCAGAGAGAACAACAACAACAGGAGATTCACTGCCAGTGATGCACATCAAAGCCTTCCATATAATTAGTGCAGATGTGACGATCATGCCTAAACAAAAAAAAAAGAAAGAGAAAAGAAACATACACAACTTATGAGAGCAATATCTCCTAATCAACCAGAAAAAGAAGAAGATAAAATTATGTCGAGAATTAGAACATCCAATTAATCAAATCAGAAAGCCCATGAAAATCAACCTATCACTGCTTTCAATCTACTTTAAAACGCTTGTTGCTCCAAAAGAATCGACAAACGGAGAGGTTTACAGAAAACCCAAATCGAATTCACTTCCTATCAGGCCTACTCCGGATCAAAAATCAAAACTTTGGAAACACCATCCTCCAATTTCATCTCCATTTTTTAGCAGCACGAAGAAAAAGTATTAGAGAATGCCGAACGATGGAGAAAAATAGGAAAAAAAGAAAATTGAGGGGACGAACCCAGACTGACGGCCTGAGTGAGGAGCTGACGGATCTGAATACTCCGAATGGAGTCCACGGTCTCTCCGATCCAACCCATGCCGATCTCTCTCGCTCCCTTTCACCGTCTCCAAACTCCCTCTCTCTCTCTCTCTCTCTGCAGAAAATTCAGCTGCCAATTCACCAACGCTTCACGCCTTTCGCAGAGAGAGAGAGCGGCGACGCAGTGTGTGCGCATACAAGCTTTTGCCGTTTCCTTTTCGTCCCTCACCTTCTCTCGGACAAAAGGGGTCGTTTCTTCGTCAATTTCTCTAGGAAAAAAGAAAAAAGAAAAAACTTAATTAAAAGAAAAAGCCTCGAATTTACTGATTAGTATTTCTAATAGTATGCTCATTTTATTTTAATTTTTTTTCGTACTTTTAACCTTCTTTAAAGATGTAAAGTTGAATCCGAAACGATGTGAAACGACTCTCGTACCATATTTCCCCTTTGGAGAAAAGGATAATTTTTTTAACATTTATTACATTACCATCTATAAAATTGCCATAAGTTAGAATGTGATGGAGAAATAGACAAATTTGTAAGAAAAGTTGCTCTGGGACCTTGTTTGTTAATACTCCAATTCCTCCATATTTTCTATTCATTTGTTCCTCGAAGCAAAAAAGGAAAAAAATCCATTTGGTAATATAAGTTGAGTTTTCTATTTTCCAAAAAAATTAGTGATTGAAATATATATTTGAAATAGAAATAAGAAATTAAAAAAAATTACTTATTTATTCTCGTAAACAAATTTTGAAATCAAGTCATTTTCTTTTTCTTCCTCCTTTAGTCGGTTATCGAGCCTTGACGATGGTTAGCAACCTCATCGTGGCCAGGTGAGGCTCCTCTGAGGCTAGCGAAATTCTCGACTCTTCTCTTTAGAAATTTGTCCAAAAAATAGAAATAGAAAAAAACTATAAAAATTGTTCCCGTGAACAAAAATATTACCAAACACGCCATTAGTATTCTTATATAATGTGCCGTCGTCTTTGATATGCATTTTGTCCTGTTGTAAGTAATCAAAATGAAATCTAGGCATGATATCCTTGGTGGGTATTAGTAATCCTACTTTATTATGAATTGGGATAATGACATAAAATGATTCATGAACTTTAACTCAACGTATAATGTGATCATTGAATTTTTTATTTGTCATATATAATTTTTAATATTTTGATACATGTTCAACTTAATCCATAATATATATGAAACTATTCAATACTATCCTTTCACTAATTCAAGTTCTTGAAGTAACATTAAATATTTTTATATAATTTAGAGGCTAAATTGAACATATTAAAAGTTTAGGGACCACATTCAATATATTAAAAGTTTAGATATTACATTGCATAGTAAGCTAAAGTCTAGATCTCATTTATGCTACTTTCCCTTTTGAAGAAAGAGTAAATAAATGAACTTAATATACAAAAAATAAACTTAATACATGCCCTTGAGTGCACAAACTTCTTTAAAAAAAAATTGCTGTAATTAAGGTTTTGGGACGGTCAAATCGAGTCATTTCGAACAGCGAATTATTATCGGAAAAATTATGAAATCAAATCCTGTTCATGGGCGGTTCGATTTACGGAACAAGGCGGGTCGTGGGTCTGACAAAGATCATTTGAGCCCCTCTCAATCCAACACTCGTGGAATAGAACTCCACGTCAAGAAGCAGACACGTCCACACAAACGAGGAGGAGTATTCCTCCGCCATTTTTTTGGGTCTCTCTGAACTCCCTGCAAATTTCCTCCACGAAAAGAAGAAATTCCCAATAAAAGATAAAATCTTGGACCCAGAAATCACTGCCTATCGTGCAAAGAAGAGAGCTTTGATCTATCATGGCGCTTCTTGTTCCTGGTGGGTGTACAAGATTGAGCCCGTCGAGCTCTTTGCGAGTAAGGAATCGGAGATTCGCCGCGTTCGCTACTCTGTCGACGCCACAAAAGGATGCGGCGGACTGGGTCGAGGCCACTTCGAGCTTCTTCGAGCAAGACTCGAGACCCATCATGCTGTTCGACGGTGAGCTCTGAAATTTGATCGAATCGTATGGTTTTAGAGCTCAAAGTTAAGTCCTTGGCTTAGTGAATGTTGCAAACGCATCTTTCGGTCTTGTGCTTCAAAGGACGATATGTAATGATTTTAGAGGTTCTTCTTTCCAGGATGTGTGGATTCCTCTGCTTTTGCGTCTATCCGTGTTCGTGCAGCAGATTCCGGTTATGAATTGGCGTTAACGTCGTTGCAAAGTATTATAATTTTGGTCGAACGTGCCAAACAGTCAGATTCAACTTGAGTTCATGTCATTTTTCCCGTTGATCGATATCTGCTTTCCTACTCGTGTTGAGTCTGGTTGGAAGCCTAGATGCTTTGTACCATTGCTTGGTGGATTGCCAAGAGGATTGCTTGCCTTTCGTCATTTGGAAATTGAACTATGATTAAAGGGGAGGGAGCTAAGTTATTGCTGTAGAATGTTGATAAATGGATGAGCTGAATATGTGCCATAAAGCCAAATTGTGTTCTTTTCTTATGAAGGAATACATGTGTGTTTGATAGGTGTATGCAACTTGTGCAATGGAGGTGTGAGGTTTGTTCGGGCAAATGACAGAAACAGGTGAGCATCTGTTTCTTTTCCCAGTTAGGGATGGGTGTTGTGTTGCTCAATTGTGCTATATAGCATCGTAAACATGTTTTAGCTGTAGTTACAAGTGTTGATGATGCGATCTGAAGCTGCATCCAATTTGCCTTTCTATCAGTATTAAGTTAGTCAAGCTTATTTGTTGCTGCAGGGAAAGAACTTTGCGTGGTTTTTGTTGTTCTTTTTTCCTTCTCTTTCTCTTCTAGTTGCTTATGAATGCAGAACTCCATTTAATTTTTAGCTCTATCATGGACCCACCTTTTTCTCACTTTTTCGGGCGATTTTCAGGAGAATGAGGTTCGAAGCACTCCAGAGTGAAGCGGGGAAGAAGCTTTTGAGGAGATCTGGAAGAGATCCGGATGATATATCAAGTGTTGTACTCGTTGAAAAGGAAAGGTAATACAACAGGTCCTCGTGAACAAATCGTAAGTTCAAGCAGTCCATTTAGTTGCGACTTTTGAAGAAGGTGAAGAACAGAGGCAATGGTGATTAATCATGATGGTAACCAATGAAATATTGAAGTGTTGTGGCAGAATAGCTGATAAACATGGAAAAGAAAGAAACAGGAGACGTGAACTTTACTGTGAATTTCAGGTCATATATCAAATCGGATGCTGTGCTGAAGATAATGGAGTATATCGACTTGCCCTTCCCTCAACTGGCATTCTTCTTGCAGTTTGTTCCCATGTGAGTCCTCCCATCTCCTAATATTGTTGTTCTCTATGTTGACCCATTCCTGTTTCATCTTGTGATTTGATGGAGCAGTCTGGAATTTACCTTTTAATCTTTGTGCAGATTTTTACGAGACTTTGCATATGACAACGTGGCGAACAACCGCTATGCAATTTTTGGCCGCTCGGAGTCGTGTGAGATATAGGCCTGTCCAGTTGATGTCCAAGTAAGACGGCAAGCTTGGGTTCAGCCTTGACCTCATCAAATACTTAAAGCGTTCAAGTGAAGTATGGGGATTGATATGCAGAAGCTTCAAGCTACGGGTTGAAGAAATTGTTCCAGTCTTCAATGTTTTTAGCTACGAATAGTGGTCGAATGTTGTGGGCTTATATGCAGATCATATAAAGTAATAGTCGATGTTGAGAGAGATGCTTCAGCTTCTGCATCTGCAATAACATTTGTAATGATATTGTCGATTGCAATACAATTGCCGGGGAGGAATGGAGGATGTTTGATATATTATGTTGTTTACATAGATGAACTTGAAGTCTGATACCATGGCATTAGGATCGACCGATAATTATCAAATTTTGATCTTATCAAATCGTCTTTGATATATTGGAGGATTATGTTGCAAGTCATTTTTCATTCCAAAATGAACATTGATTTTGCCTATTTATAAATGTTTGAGAAATCTGTATTTCCTGGGGTTCTTTCTCAAATCTTATTCATTCAATTTGTGTGAAGTATATACTATCGGTGAAGTTATAGGAGTGGCATTGGTAATCATGAAATCTATCATATGAGATGAAAAACAAATGGAAAAAAATTAAAATAAAAAATGCCATCTAAAGATGTCATAAATCGTAATGGATATATTTCTTACATCAAATGTCTTACCTAGAAACTCGGTCTCCTATTTTATTGTATGTATAAAAATATCAGATTCGATTTTTCATCAATTAATTAATTAATTAATTAATTTACAATTTGAATGAGTACTCGCCATCCCTTTAGTAACATAAAACAGCAGCATATTCTATTACATGTTGGATCATTCGACTAAAAGAAGTAACTTTACTATATTCAAGTTGAAGACAGAGGTCGTTCAACTTGGAGAACTTTCATTGGCTCGACTTGTCAGAGTCGTCGCTCTTCTTCACTCTTTCTGTGCTGAGACGAAAGCAAGATCCGAGAAGGTACAGCGAATGCGCATTGCTCTTTCTCCTGCCTCCGTCAATTCCCTGATTCCTCTTGAGAGAACCCAAGATCAGATTCGGGAAGGAGGACTCGACATCTCGCTGTGATCACATCCGGTGAAGATCTCAAGTTCCTGAAGGAGGATGAAGAGAAAGAGGGACTCACCAGACGCAGCGACGACATCCGTTTGTGTAGACGATGGCGATTCGCTGTCCAGGGCTGAGTTCGAGGTGTTCTTGAGTTTCAGAGGCCCTGACACCCGCCTCAGCTTTACCGATTGCCTCTATCACTCCATGGTTGGAGCTGGTATTCGCGTCTTTAGAGACGATGAAGAGATCCAAAAGGGCGAAAAGATTGGAGGGGAGCTTCTGCGTGCCATCGAATCCTCTAAAATATACGTACCTATCTTCTCTAAGAATTACGCATCCAGTGCGTGGTGTCTTCGGGAGCTCAAACACATGGAGTGCTCAAGCAAAGCGAACGACAAAGTGATTCTACCCATTTTTTACAACGTGAATCCAGATGATGTGAAGCTCCAAACTCCATTGTACCTTGACGCTCTGAAGAAGCACGAGGAGAAGTTTGGCCTCGATGATGTTCGAAAATGGGAGGAGGCTCTGACGGAGGTCGCAAGGATCAAGGGATGGGCCTTGAAAAACAGAGGGTAAGAGTGTGGGTTCGGAATCTGCTTTCTCTTTTCTATTTTCCGGGCAATTAAAGTCGCAATTAGTTATATTCATTGGAGAAGTGCATTTCGGACTGAGATGATGACGCGCACTCATGATGCTTTCCTATGTGTGATATCATACTCCTTACTAGGGCTGATCAGTTCCCGGTTCAATCCGGTTCCAAAGTGGAACCGAAACCTGGACCGGGAGGACCGGTTCCCATTTTTTGGGACCGTGGATCGGACTGGATTAATGGTTCGGTCCGGTCCAGTAGGACCGACCACTTAGCCAAAAAAAATTTAAAAAATACTAGAAATATTATTATTTTTGGGTTTATTACATTTTTTAAGAAATTAAAAAAATATATTTTAAATAGAAAATTATCGGTCCGGTTTGGTCCGGTTCTCGGTTCCGGGGGGGAACTGGACCAAAAATCACCGGTTCCATTTTTATAGAACCGGGAATCGGACCGATGCTCTCGGGAACTGGACCAAACCAGCTGGTCCGGTCCGGTCCGAGCGGTTCTCGGTTCGGGTAGTCCAATGTGCTCATCCCCTACTGTTTACCGCCCTAAAGAATGCTATTTTCCATTGGGATCCCTTTAGAGTTGAGTTTTTCTGCAGATCTCCGCAAAACTGAGAATAAGGAACAGAATTTTTCTCTCATTTTTTTTTCTTTTAATTAATCCTACCAAGCACTGTACATTAGTTAATCCTTTATTCTTTCTCTTTCCCTTGTAATTATCGTCTTCCTTTCCCGAGTCACTCATCCGAGCACAGTGTAGTGTAGATCTGATTCCTTCGCAAGTGGGGATTTCCTTTTACTTAAGATAGTGATACTCTTTGCGGTAAAACTTCGCTCATTTGCAAATCCAATTAGTTTCGTGTCTGTAACATTTCTTAACTAGAGAGTTTATTTGCCATCCGTCTCACGCTAACATATTGTGTTTAATATGGCAGCCATGGTGAAATCATCAATGCTGTTATTAATGATGTTTTGACTAAGCTCATGAAAAGAATGAGAAATTTGCCAGATCATTTGGTCGGGATTCATGATCATGTGGAAGCTATTGTGGGCTTGTTAAACAAAGGTTCTCCTGATATTCATTACCTGGTCATCCATGGAATGGGCGGAATCGGTTAGACAACTCTTTCAAGTGCTGTCTTTAATCGAATCTCCAATCAGTTTCAAGGCTGTAGCTTCCTCTCATATGTGCGCGAATCGGCGCAACATGGTAAAATTATTGACTTACAAAAACAGTTGTTATCAGAAATTCTCCGAGCAAAATCTCTAGGGATCCACGATTCCGTTGATACAGGGATTAGCATAATTAGAGAAGGTTTTGTGATAAGAAAGTTCTCATTGTTCTTGATGACGTAGATAAGTGGGACCAACTCTCTAAATTAGCATAAAAGAGCAATTGGTTTGGTCCTAGAAGCAAAATCATCATCACAACAAGGGACATCAATTTTTTGCCAATCAAAGAGGAGAAAGAGAGTAGTTGCCCATCACATTCTCAAGAGTTTAAGATCTATGAAATGACAGAATTGGATTACTTCCATGCTCTTCAGCTTTTTAGTCAACATGCCTTTAGGATGGATTTCCCACCGCATAAATATGACGATATCTCACGCAAAATTACTCGCAAAACAGGTGGACTTCCATTAGCTCTTGAGGTTATTGGTTCCTCGCTTTATTGCAAAAGCAAAGAGTTTTGGAAAGACACATTGAAGAAATTAGATTTGGTGCCCAAGCAGGAAGTCATTAATAGATTGAAGATTAGTTACGACATGTTAGAGCATCACCAGAGAGAGATCTTTCTTGACATCGTATGTTACTTCATTGGAAAAGAAGAATACTATCCGTGCCATATGTGGAAAGCTTCCAACTATTTCCCAAAATGTGAAGTACTTGTCCTTACTCGTATGTCTTTGATAAAGATAGTAAGAACTAATAGACTGTGGATGCATGATCAAGTGAGAGATCTTGGAAGAGAGATTGTCCGACAAGAAGACATTAATGTTCCAGGAAATCGTACTAGGTTGTGGTTGCCAAAGATTGCCTTGGACGTGATTCGGATGAAAGAGGTATCACTATAGCCACCTTGCTATTTTCCTTAGCAATAAACAATGTATATAACGACAGTTGTGAAGTTAGTTTCTCATAGGTAATTTTTTTTTTGTTCAATTTTTCTTTTGATAAAGAAAAAAAGAAAAAAAGGTTTTTATAAGAGTTCATTGGTGGTAATATCATTATATATCGTATCATAAAGGTGTTATTAAGTTATTAGCAAAAACTTCGAGGAATATGTTTGTATCTAGAAAAATTGTTCAACAGATGATATATGAAAATAGATCCAGAATGCGACTACCTAGGCTATCAGAGCTTTCTAAGGCTGATTGTATTCCTTTTAGCTAAGTTGAAAATCATTAGCAACATTACTTTGCAATGAGACATCGTCCATGAGCCCGGCCTTGAGATTTGTAATAGATTTATCAATTAATGGTAATCCTCTTTTGCGTATAGTCCGATAGAGCTTTCCTACAATATATGGCTTGGTAATCAATTGTCCATCTATAAGATTTTAAATTAGTGTATTATGTAAATAAATCTTTCTTGTACATTGATCCTTTATTTAGAATTTATGAAGAGACCTAAAATGAGTATGACTTGCCTGTTCTCATCTTGTAATAAAACTTATATGAAACCTAATAAAGAGATGCTCTGGAGTGGGCTTCCACACGCTTCGGAGCAGGCAGGTTCTGATTCACAGAGTCGCAATCACTTTATAAAATCAAGATGGTCTAATAGTATCTTTTTAAATTTGCTCCTTCTTATGCATTTAGATATGTACAAAGTAATAATGTGTGTTTCATTGTTAAGCATACCATCCCCAGAGAACATTTCTGAATATAGGCCGATCAGCCTTTGCAACTTCAGTTATAAAATTATTGCAAAGGTTATGGCAAACCGATTGAAGACTTAGCTACCCCAGATTATCTCCCCTGAACAAAGTGCTTTTATTGGAGGCCGTCAAATACAAGATAACATTTTCATAGTTCAGGAAGTCCTACATCAAATTCGAATCAGGAAAAGAAGGAGAAAATTTGAAGCAGTCCTAAAACTAGATATGAAAAAGGCTTATGACAGGGTTGAGTGGGACTTTCTAAGCGATTGTATGTTGCAAATGGGGTTTAGTGAGAAATGGGTTCAACTTGTTAAATTCTGCATCTCCTCTGTTAGTTTTAACATTAAGGTGAATGGGGATTCAAGCCAAAGCTTCTCTCCCACACGAGGGTTGCGACAAGGAGACCCCCTTTCCCCTTACTTATTTATTATTGTGGTCAATGTTCTATCATCTCTAATGGGAAAAGCTAAGCAAGATGGTACTATTAATGGCATTCAGCTGACTCCGAATTGCCCTGTACTTTCCCACTTGTTATTTGCGGATGATGCCATCCTTTTCTTGGAAGGTAAGGTTCGAGAAGCTCAAAATTTGGCAAATATTCTGAACTGTTACTGTTATGCCTCAGGTCAGTCTATAAATTTAAACAAGTCAGGAATCTTCTTCGGGAAGTACTGCCCACAAGAACTACAAAGAAACATTGCTACTGAATTGCGAGTACCTATACTTGAGAAAACTGGGAAATATTTGGGGTTGCCCTCAGACTGGGGGCAAACGAAAAAACAGATGTTTCAAGGGCTACTTGGGAAAGTGGACAGAAAATTAGAATGGTGGAAAGAACAACTCATTTCCAAGGCTGGAAAAGAGGTCCTCCTAAAAACAGTTGTACAAGCTCTACCGAACTACGCCATGTCTATTTTCAAGATTCCTATCTCCATTTGTCGAGCCATAGAGAAAAAAACAGCAGCGTTTTGGTGGAAACAAAATGTACAACACAAAGGCATACACTGGAAAAACTGGGACCTATTGAAAACTAGAAAAGACAGAGGAGGCCTGGGGTTTAAAGATCTAGTGGACTTCAACCTAGCTATGTTGGGCAAACAGGCGTGGAGACTAAGCCAGAATCCTGATGCACTATGGAGCCGTGTACTAAAGGGTCTGTATTTTCCTAATGCTGACTTCTGGACATCTCAGAAAAACACTAGATCATCATGGGGATGGCAAAGTTTACTAAATGGGCGAGAGGTTATAGAACCTGCCATATCCTGGGTGGTTGGAGATGGTCAAAATATTAAAGTCAGGGAGGACCGATGGCTGCCTATAGGTAAACTTGGAGGGCCCTACAACAAAGATGAACCTCAACTGGTGGCTGATCTTATCAAACCAGGTTTGAGAGAATGGAATTCTTCTCTCATTTTGGACATGTTTGATACTTCCATAGCACAACAGATACTTGCTACGCCCCTAAGCACGAACCCACAGCCAGACAAATTACGATGGACTTCCAATCAATCAGGTGCCTACCAAGTTAAGAGCGGCTACAACATACTACGAAGTCTCAAAGCCAAACAAACAGAGTCACAAGCCTCATCGTCATATCAGATTCCTAACAAGCTATGGACAGAAATCTGGAGACTACAAACTCATCCAAGAATCTGTTTTTTTATGTGGAGCATGTGCAATGAGAGCCTCCCTACGTGATGTAACCTCTACAAGAGAAGAATCGTACCTGATATGCTTTGCCCAGTATGCGAGCTCGCCCCCGAATCCACAGAACACCTGTTCATTCTCTGCCGGTGGACGCAAGAATTCTGGTCAGACTTTGATTTAAATTTACCCACTGATACAATGCAAATCACAAGAATAGATAAATGGGTCGCGGACTACCTGACGTCAGGCGCTTCTCGGCAGCAAAAGGCCCCGTTTTCCACGCTTCCGTGATCGATTTGGAAAGCGCGCAATGGCCGATCTTCCACGGGCGACCACCGAACTTGAGCTACGTGAAGCAGGAGGCAATAATCAATGATCAACTCTACCAAAAATGGGCATCTACAAAACCGGAAGCAGCAAAAGTTCAACGCACCAGTTTTGAACGATGGGTACCTCCTGAGCGCGGTTCTGTCAAAATAAACACGGATTGCTCTTGGTCCGCCTCTGATAGGGAAGGCTCGGTCGCCAGAATTTGCAGAGGAAGCGACGGCGAGTTTATCGGCGGCTTTGCGACGAAGATCCATGCCCTTTCGGTTGAGATCGCTGAAACCCTAGCTATTAGATCTGTTCTTCGCTGGTGGACAGAAGCTGAAGACTTCAGTTCTGACTGGGGGAGTCTTCGACAGACCAAGTCTTCGACGCACGTGATCATATCCAGCGACAACAAAGCAGTGGTGGAACAAATTCTAGGCCGGGTAGAGTTGGGGTGGGCTTCTTACAATTTGGTCCAAGACGTGTCGCCTAATGCTGGCCCAACATCCACAGCTTCACTTAATTTTTGAGCCAAGGGAATCCAACAAGGTAGCGGATTGGGTAGCCACTAATCACCGAGCCGGTAGGCTCCCCCAAAACTGGGTTTCGATGCCCCCTCACTCGCTTATGTCTCTTTTATGCTTAGACTTTCGCCTTGCGTGTAGTTCTTCTTCTGGTTGATGATCAATGAAGTATTTTCCCGACCAAAAATAAAAAAAATAAAAAAAATAATCAAGCTTCTCATACTTTTATAGCACCGTGTTTGTCATCCGGTTCAACCCCTATGCTTTTCCTTATCAACAGGGGACAAAGAAAGTTGTAGCACTCAGACTTACGGGACTCTCCAAAGTGCACAATTTCACGAGTGAAGAATTTTCAAAGCTGCCCAATTTGAAATTCTTGGAATTAGAGAGGGGGAACATGGTAGGGGACTTTAAAAATCTTCTCTCCAAGTTAATATGGCTCTCTTGGAGTGATTGTCCTTCGAAACTAAACGCGACAAATTTATGTCTCAAGAAACTAGCCGTGCTCAAGCTTTCAGGAAAAAACATTACTGAAGAATGGGCCGGATGGGAGCCATGCCTGGTACAACATCATACTGTACAATTCCTATTATCTCTTATTTGTTTTGCTGACCAAATGACCCATTTGCCTTTCTTGACTTGGCTGATCTTGGTTTGTTTTTCTAGGTGAGCAAGAACTTGAAAGTTATACAAATCACCAATTGCAAAAGCTTGAAAAGGACTCCTGACTTCTCAAAATGCTTGAATTTGAAGAGCTTGGTTGTTAAAGGTTATACAACCTCGCTGGTGGTTGATGGTTCTCTCTCCAAACTAGAGCACCTTAAGTACTTGCGAATCCAACCTCCTCGTATTTTGCCGGGAGAGGATTGCATCCTTTATGCAGCACCTTTTGTGTTAAGCGGTCCAAAATCCCTCTCAGTGCTTGAAATAGGTAAAATGCCAGTTTGGGAACTTCATCATTCCGTTGGAGAGATGAAGGGTCTCGAGTATTTGTCTATAGTCGGTTGTCATTTTATTAAAACACTTCCAGATTCCATCGGAAAATTGAAATTGCTGCTTCAATTGAAATTGCAGAACACAGGAATCACTGAATTACCTGATTCTATTGGAGATCTTAAAATGTTGAGGAAGATGAGTGTTGCTGGGACTCGGATAAGGAAGCTACCGAAACAAATAGGAGGGCTAGAGTGCTTGCTTGACCTAGATTTGGAGAGAACCAGTATTAGAGAATTACCCTTTTCAATTGGGAATCTCAAAAGGTTGGAGATTTTATGTTTAGACAAAACTGCGATAAAAGAACTACCAAAGGCCATAGGGATGTTGGAGAATCTTAAAGAGTTGAAAGCCCGATTTTGTAAAGGCTGGTGCTGCATATTCCAAGTGAAATTGGGGATCTACCCTTTTTGAAGATGCTAGACCTAAGAGGCAGCAAGGTTAGGAGATTGCCCACTACTATGAATCAACTTTCTCATCTCCAACAACTTTGTTTAGATTTCTATGATGAATTTGAACAGTTCCCAGAGCTCCCCATGAGTTTGAAGGTGTTGAGGCTCTCACCTCATTTACTGCGGAATGCCTCTGACCTCTCATATATAACTAACTTAGTCAATCTTTATATATGTGACGACTTTCCTCGGTCGTTAGAATTCAGACATGGGGCTCCAAAGATAAAGTGGATTGAGGGGTTATTTAATTTGGAGAGATTGACGCTCATCATGAACGATGTCACATTACCTCCGATTAATTTGGCTACTCTTTCTCGGCTTCGTATTCTTGAGATTACTTGTGTTGACCCTCAATCTTTGGTGGGGCTTCCATCCAGTCTTGAGAAATTGTCTCTATTCGATGTTAAGTCTCCGATGGAAAGGTCTCTCTTTTCCAACTTGACAAATCTGTCCAGTTTGGTCCTTCGGAGATATTGGTTGAGGGAGGTCGACTTTGATGATGTGCTTGGACAGCAGCTGGTGAAACTCCATAGATTGGAGGTGATGCAAAACGAATTGTTTGAGAGGCTATCCGTATTAAGATTGACGGGTCTCCAAGTGTTGGAAGTGTTTAAATGTCCCAGGCTAATGGAGATTCAAGGCGTGGAGAAAATGGGATCGTTAGATACATTGAGTATTCACAGATGCAGTTGCT
Organism: Corymbia calophylla; assembly: GCA_014182845.1. Lineage (NCBI taxonomy): Eukaryota > Viridiplantae > Streptophyta > Magnoliopsida > Myrtales > Myrtaceae > Corymbia > Corymbia calophylla. Next base: position 39,081,499 of record CM024698.1, read on the forward strand.
TAGAAAGGTTGCCTGATTTATCAGAATTAAGGAAGCTGGGAAGAGTGCTGCTCGTACATTGTCCGTTGCAAAATTTGCCTGATTTACGACTTCAAGACACGTGTCTTTTGACGGTTTTAGGATGCGGGGTTTCACCTGATTTTTTTGGCCGTTACGGAAGGTGGAAGGCGCATAGTGGAATGATATCAACAACCAACTCCAGAGATAAAAAATCATCTCATATTCTCTCACAGTTGGTAAAATTTCCTTTGGTTTCTTCTGCCCCTTTATTTTATTTTCCCTTTTCTTCCTGAGCAATTATCTATTCGTTCCTGCTTGAAATATTCAGTATATAGCATGCATCCATGCTGACCTTTAGTATTAAAATGATTGGAGCACCGACTGCTTTCCTGACATTTGTGAATTTCGAAAGAAATGAAAAAGGAAAGGTCTTATCCGTGCCTCGTGGATTATTATTTACGTTATTTGTGGGAATTATATCGTGGTTCGTATATGGGATGATGACCATAGAAGTACTAGTTGGCGGAATAATGATTGTTCACATTTTTAAAGAAAGGCTTAGAGGGACTTTGCGTTTGCTAAGACAATGGGGATTCAACTACTTGAAGAGTCATGATATTTTTACAATAACAATAGTTTCTGCCACGATTTAAGATCTAGAAAGTTTTCTTTCATGACGCCAATAACTTCTCCAACAGCCATTTTATAAATTAATATGCAACATACACGTTCTATAGTTGTGGAAAAAATGATTAAGGGAGTGGAAATAACATTTGCCTCACTTAAATTAGTCTCCTTACTTTCTTTGATCCATTGAGTACATCTGTGTAGTCCTGCAGATGCCGTCAGAATGACTACTGGACTGTCATATATGCAGGGTACAGGGAGAAGGTCGGAGTGACCGGCTGGGGAACGAAGTACCGATAATTTACTGGATAGAAGCGAAAATTCTGGATGGCACAAATCATAGTTCTTATCTCAAAATACAAAATGGTGGAGAGGCAGCAACCATTTCTCTTGACTGGAGACGATGAGTGGATTCAAGGCTCAACAAATTTTCCAAGACCAAAGAACATAATTCTGTTGTCAAGAGTTGTTTCACGGCAGTCTCTTGATTCAATCTGGCTATGAGATCCATATCTGTTTTTTTCTGTAGATAAATTTTCTTGCACAGTTGTAAGAATTCTGTTCAACTTATGCCGTTCTTCTGATGGAGCTGAAGCTTGTGGTGGCGGGGTCTTGCACGTCAGGAAATTCTGGATTGTACATAGCGTTGTTTGCAATGGGATTAAATGCAGCTCCTTCACTCGCTTTTCTGGAGCTTAAGTCGCAATCAACACTTTCTGATGACAGATTTCGAGCATGAACCACATGAGTGACTGTTAGTCCTTGTCATACTGATCTTTGGCTATGGCAGCATTATCATAAGGGGCTCCTCTGCCACTACCATTACTGTTGACGCCTCTGTTGCATACTCTAAGCCAGCAAATTCTTTCTATTCTTTCTAATACGAACTTTCTATTGCAGAGTCCATACTTGGAACTTGCTTCCAGATAGGTGAACTAATGTTCAGAGTTGTCAATGCTGAAATCAGCAGAATCACCATGCCCAAGTATTGGTAATCCAAGTTCAGATATCTCATAGGATGAACCATTGCCCTGATCTGACACTACAGATGGACTTGCAACATTATTGACAACGTTAGCTACAGGTTGTGGGGTTAGCAGTGGAAGTGCACCAGAGGCAATCGTATTAGCATCCGAGATCTGCCAATGTACCTCATCAAAATCTACATAATATGGGAAAATATAAATCAGTACCATTGCCCTTGTGTCTGTCATGCAACAATCTCGGTTCAAGTGAAGAGAAATAATGTACTGATGAGGATTAATTAGATGAGCACCTCCGTAACCTTGCAGCAGTTTCAAGCTCAACAATGTTTGCTACCACAGCAGATCGTGATGTATCGATATCAGATAAGAGTTTTCCATTCAATCCTCCCGAGAAAACCTTCTGTGCACTGAACTAAATGTTTGAGCACATCACTATTTCCATTCATGAGAATGAATTTTGAATGTCTCTACTAATCTAAATGTTTATTGTTTCATTATCCATCCCTAAAAATTATTGAAGAGTGAGCTTTGGAAGTTCCGATGTTAGCTCTGAAAGTATCTTAAATACTAAAAGTTTGTGCAGAACTCAATTTTTGGACGATTTCACGAGAAAATTCATTCTCTGATATTCTGGAAAACAATATGGAACCTACTAATAGATTTTTGTGAGCAATTTGGATATGTGCCGGCGCACGAACACTGAACCTGGGAGGGCATTTTCGTCATATTTACTAAAATAAGGGGCTTTTGGCCCAAGAGAGTTTACTTGTTTACCAAGTAAATATCTTCTGATAATGGGCCTTCAAATATGTTCAGTTTTCCCACTTCTCTGCTTTGATAAAATTCGCATTACATGGTTATCGAAAGAAAAATCCTATATTGGGGCGTGACACTAATCAATGTGATTTCCGGGACGTGATCACAGTCGATGTGATTTTTTGAGCTTAGCTACAAGTGATGTGATTTCCGAACCTTGTCACTTGAAGAAGCATGACTATAATGTTTTGACAGACAACGAATTTGATATGTATATTTATTTGTAATATTGAAATTGAAATGACTTTTGATAAGCGGTATCTCGTACTGGCTTATGTGTGAATGATGTACTATATAACTATTGTAAAATTGCGTCATCCATTGCTTGATCCCATAGAAGTGGTGATTGTCACTTACAGAGCTGTGGTTTTGCTCACCTGTATCTTATAACCATTCGGGCTTCAAGAATGGACAAGATTTGGCAAATTTATGAAGAGGGCATGATGGGGGTGGTTTAGGATCTATTTACTATTTGAACAAAGCTTATTATACTCAAGTTTGAAGAAATTCTAGTTTAGTACATTTATGGCATTTTGGACCTCTTGGTTATATCCATTCTTATCTGGTTAATAACTCATCGTAAAAATATTAATTTTGGTTAAATTTTTCGTCCTTCATGGAGGATGATCGGGATTCCCTAAGTTCTGGATATAGATTTGGGGTATGACGCAGAAGTTTCAGAAATTGACCGTATTATGTTGTGAATTGCTGCAGGATTGGTCAGATCTATCAGATACAAATTGCATGGTTTATAAATTCTCAAGCCGTTGTGAGCTTTAGAAAGAAGAGAGAAGAACTACCTTGCTCATCGTCCAGAAGTTACCAACGGCCAACTCCAGAGAGAACAGTCCTTCCACTGAATCCTAGTTGTTTGTTTCTCCAATCATGCTGATCCTTCTAAAATGTCCAAACTTCTGTCCGGAATCATAGTCTACAGCACCTCTGATTAAGCATCTCTCTGCACGTTGAATCTATCAAACTAATGCCTAAAAGGCTAAAGGTCGTGTTTACCTCTGCAGATTTTACTGGACTTCGCATACGGCGATGTGGCGAACAACCACTATGCAGTTTTCGGCCTATCAGACACGTGCGAAGTGTAGACCTGTGGACTCAAACTGCAAGTAAGAGCTAAAACCGAGTTCAGGTTTGACCTCCGCAAGTATTTGAAGCATTTAGTACAAGTAAAGCTTTGAGGTATGGAGTGAAGAGATTGTTCCGGTCTTCATGTATTTAGCTACTAATTGCTGTCAATATTGTAGAAAATGTTATGACTTTAATATAGATGGTACACATAAAAATTGTCGATGTTGAGAGAAACGTTGGCTTCAGTATATAGAGATACATAATGTAATGACATTTGCAATAAAATGGATAGCTATTGTCAATTACATTATGAGGGTAAGGTAAATTTCACATATAGCAGTTGAAACGAAGCCTTCAATTATTTCAGCAAGCAAGTGACTGCAGGTCTGGTGTGGCTATATCTTCCATGAGCATTGAAGCAGTAGGAATAAGCTTTCTTCTCCGGAACAGTGGATGTTATGTAAACATGATCCAGGACGATATTACTGCAACCAAAGTTCTGGTCACAGCTCAGGTTTATGACCTTGTCTGTGACTGACGTCCCATATATTGCTGAATACGAGATGTCACTCAGCCTAATTCCCGATGTCTGAGCACCATCAGTGGGCAAGAAAATGCGAGGGTGAGCAATTAATTAGGAACTTATAAAATGCAAAGAAAGGGGAATGCTATAGTAGAAGAAAGGACCTCGTTTTGGCAACCGACTTTGGTGGGGCAGTAGTACTGGTCGATGATGATCGGGTTATCGACCTGTATGAATCTGATCTTATTGAAGGATATTTTTCTTGCAAATCCAATCCCTCCCTATATAATGCAATGGATACTAATTCAATAAGAGATCGTCAAAAAGAAAAGGTTGCTTAAACTCTTCATAGAGAAAGAATATGCTTCTTAGAACACATACCTGCCATGTCTTGATTCTCACTCCTGTCATCGTACCTTTCAGTGTGCAGTTTTGCACGGTCACGTTTTCAACCGTGTCATTCTCTCCATGTGCTCCTAAAGATCCAATGCTAGATTATCGATTATTAAGAGAAACATTGTTTATCATATTCAGCTCCCAAATTCAGCAAAACGATGCATAATTCAGCATTAACAATGGTCGATCTCAACCAATAGATAATTAAACATGTTTTGCCTTTTCTTTTCTTGTGCTTTAGAGGTAAAGTACTAATCCTCTCATGAAATCAGTTTTTGCTTTACATGTACCTCAAGAAAAATTGGTCTTTACATTAAATACGTCAATTTATGTGGAAGTATAGACTGTGTAGTTGAAATATTCACCTGATACCATGGCCAGGTCCACATGTGATCCTAGTGACATTGATGTCTGATGAGCCTGCGCTTATAGCGATGCAATCATCACCGGTTCCGATGAAGGAATCGCGAACTTGCACATGGGTTGAGTCGGCGATGTCGATCCCATCGGTGTTAGGACTCATTGCTGGGGCAGAGATCTGGATGTTGGAGATGGTGACAAACTTGCAGCTGGTGAGGGCGATGTGTGACCTTGGACTATTCACATGTCTCAATCCATTGAGCACAAGTCTCTCGCATCTGTAAAATGTCAATGCCTGTGCAAGGTATGCACATGCGCCACAGAAATTAAATTACTGTCACGAAGCAGAACTGAACATTTACACCGTTCCTTACCAAAAAAAACATTTACACCGTTGTTTTTGGAGAAATCGTTGTTGCTCTAGTTTAATGAATCTGTTGACTATAGTTTTCCAGAAAGAAAGGAGGAGCCACTGAAGCACTATATAAAGGCTTATATGTAGAGGAAGATCTTACCGTTGGTCCTTTGCATGTTGCAACCTGGTGAACGTATAAACAAGAAAAAAATGTGAGAATCTCCAAAATTCATGTCCGTGAGAACAAAAATATCAAGAAAAATACGTGAAAATCCAATCTGTCATATAATGAATTACATTAGATGCATTTCCGATGCAAGGCTGTGACCACCAGCCCGAACCCTTCCCGTCGATGATGCCAGTGCCAGTGACCATCAAGCCACTCACATTAGAGAAGGCGAGCCAACTATTGATGTCGTAGCCACTGTACTCTGTCATTGAGTTGGGCGCAGCAATGTTGCCGGAGACCTTTGGTTGAGTGAAAATGAGAAAATAAAAGGATTCAGCATTTCAAGAAACTATACTGTACAATGAGCTACAAAAATCAGGCAAATTCACAGAATTTTAGCGCGGTCCATGCCATCTAGTGTAGGTCTCGTGTAAATATTTTGCTTGTGATGAGCGGTTAGGACTAAGGAATGAAAGAGAAGGCTCGGAGTCTTGACTTACCAGAACATACATGTAATCGGGTTGGCACGGGCCGCTGAACGTCACAGGCTTCAGCAAGAAAGTCTTCTTTGCAGGTATGGCGAGGATGGACAGTTTCGAAGAGGATTTGCAGGCAGCGTTCCATGCCTTCAGGAAGGCCTACAATTCATACGATTCCAAGTCCAAGAATATCACCCGAGTTCTCTGTAACTTTTTTATGTGTAACAGAAGGAGAAGGATAATGTTTTCATATAAGATGTTCTTTGAACCGAAGTTTTCATGTGAAGAACCACAAACCCATCATCTTCACCAAAAAAAAAAAAAAGAAACACGTACTTTGATTGCTACTATTGAACATGTAATGCAATGTAATTAACTCGCGACATTACATCGATGTGTCAGGAAATCTAAACATTGCATATACATAACTCAAGAGAGGGGATTATTACGGGGGAATCGTCAGTCTTTCCATCACCAACCGCTCCATAACTCAACACATCAAAAGAAGTCGATGCTGTGCTCGCTCCATAATTCGCCATGCTCAGTACGACGAAAATGAGCAAACACCCGGCGAAATGTTCCTGCATGGAAAGATTCCCATCACTAGACTGCAAATATAAAGCTTTTGCAAGAGTGAAAACAGATCTGAAATCAAAGTTCGGTCACATTTCGGTCACTGGTCACTGGAAGAGGAGATCATATTTCTTTTTACTTTTTTTTTGGTCGGGAAAGACTTCATTAGTAATTACCCAAAAGATGGAGCACAATCATTTCCGGAGTCTAAACATAAAATAAGTAACAAGGAATGCTGGGGCGTTGAAACCCGGTCAATGGGAAGAGTCCCAGTGCGATAGGCTTTGGCTTCCCAATCTGTGGCCCGATTAGTTAAAGAGGAGATTATACTTTGAAAGCATGCAAAAGCAACAGTGAGACACGAAGTTACCATTCTAGTCATCTCCAATTTTGCTCGACGAAATGATCGGTGTTCGGATCTACTAAGGGAACAACAGTGATTGCTTGCGAAACTGCTAGTTCAATCACATAAACCTGCTTTTGTCCCGAGCAGACATGTGGATTTATCTGAACGCACCTACCGAAAATAGATCAAAGCCTCTATAAGCAGCAACCGGGAAAATAGAACCTAACATGTATCGGTTGCTAGACTATATATATAGAGCCAGCTTTGATATTACAAGAACGCTTCCATGCCTAGGGTTCCTAGGGATCCGGGAACGGTTTAGTAAGAATGAAACAAAGGTGCCTTCTCATTTGATTATTTCACTCCTTGCTTAATTCTCAAAGGAGTACGAGTGTCGCAAACTTATAAAACAATGGTATCCTACCATAAGATCTTGAATCGCGCCGGTCAAAATCAAGATCCAAGACAGTCGTACGGGAGATTCAACACGCTTGGATTTGAAGCAACCCCTTCGCCATTCCCCATTGCACGACTCTTTTCTACGTGAAGAATGCATGGCATGTTGTAAATTCTCTAACGTACTTCATGTGAGAAAATATGGAGTCGGCTATCCAACATCACATTTTCAGCTGACTTGTCATCCGCTTGAAAACTCAACATGATTTCGAATGGTTCTTTCTAATATGATCGAATTCAAGATTTCTTTCTACTAAAATGAGGTGGCTAAGATCACGACGGACTGTAAAAACTGCAAAAAAAAAAAAAAAAAATCCGAAGCAGAGAAAGAAAGAAGGAAGCAAGGAAATGCACATAGATTCCCCTAAAGCATTGGAGCTCGTTGTTGGAACCAAAAGATTCAGATAGTTTCCTAATTCACGCTGTATATAAAGATAAATATTAAGAGGACATACTGTAACGTGTTTTCCTCCGATATGGGAGACAAATGGGGGTTAATTAGCCAAATTAAGTATTGGGTAATTAGAGAATAGACAATTTTAGAAAAATATTTTTCAAATTATTTATTTTTGCAAAATAAACAATTTTTCAAATTATATATTCAGATCAAATAGAGTTTCTGATTTCCGAAATCCTCCTGCAATGCGATTGCAGGTATCAGGAAAGATCATAGCACCAAAGATTCAGATGCCTGGAAAGGGCACAATCCATTAAAATGGTGACTTTTGAGAATGCGCATGGGCTCAACATAAGTGGGCGAGGCTCGTTTGATAGATATGGCAATGCCTGGTGGGACATAACATATCCTGCAAATTGAACCCTGGCCTACAGTGAAAAATCTCCCCCTTTTGTTTTGATTAAGAATCCAACATTTGTAATCCAAATTATTGAATTGTAATGCTTTGAAGCTAAAATAATTTCTATCTTCTTAATTTAAAATGAAAGATTTGAAAGAAGTGTTTACAATTTTAGGTGTTAAAGCGATTAAACGTGGACGAAGGTTATGCTTTTAGTCAATTTAAAAAATATTAGCATATAAGAAAAAAAGAGTCATATTATCATATGATGTGATTGATGGATGTGCAACCTTTAACTTAATTAGAATATGTTATTGCAATTGAAAGTCTAATGTATGTTATGCAATGTAGTAGATCAAATACTATTTTGTATATTGTCTAAATTTAGTAGTAATTCTAATACTCCGTGCATTAAAAGCCCATAAGTAGAATTCTTGGTTACTTCAAGCAAACAATAGATTATTATATATTTTAAGGGAAAAAAACCAAAAATCCTAATTTATGTATATCGTGACCATTTACCTTCAACTTTTTATGGTGATACAAAATATCCAAAATCCATATTCATGTGATACATTTACCTTAATCTTCTACCAGTGTGACACATTTACTCTAATTTTTTTTCTTGTGACATAAAAAACCCTAAACTTGCATCTATAATACAAATTTGGGATTTTTTATTTCACAAAATAATAATTTAAGGTAAATATGTGACATAAAAATAAATTTGGCATTTTTTGCGTCACAGAAAAAGCTTGGAGTAAATGCATCATATGGATAGGTTTGGAAATTTTTTGTGTCACATAAAAAGTTAGGAATAAATGTGTTATAATGAACATAATTTAGGGTTTTTGATAGCCTTTTCTCTATATTCATGAAAGAAAACTAGCAGTATTAGAAAGATACTAGATGCTAGTTGGATAACTAACATAATATGATAACAAGTGAACATCTTGATTGGTTTTTAATCTTGCAATGATGGAATCTCATGAGCATCAAAGAATCAAATATGAGTAAACTCATTAAATGAAGGAATATGATTTTATAGAATTATCTAGGGCCGGTAAAGAGAATGAATGGCTACAGAATACGCTATTGGATAAAGGTTTGTGGCCACAACCAACGGTAGTTATATCTTCATTGTGATAGTGATGCAATAACGTCTAAGGCATATAGTAAAATATGCAATGAAAAATCTAGACATTGGCTTGTGACATGAGTGTGTTCTGCAATTAATAACTAATGGAATTATTTCAGTAATTTATGTTCGGACAAATAATAACTTGGTTGATCCGATCATTAAGGGACTCACGAGAGACTTAGTTAGCAATAATGCCATAGGAATGGATCTTAGACTAATTATTAATAGTTAAGCATAGTGGAAACTCAACTTTACAATTTCTAACAAAATTATCAAAGTTCAACGGGTAATAACATGTGAGAAAATTATCAAAAAAGTTTTAAACCTATTGCATATTTGCTAATTCAGTCCTACATATTTCATTCTTGTCAATTGAGTTATAAACATTTTCACAATTTGTTGAATGAGTCCATTAGGCCAATTTTAGTCAAAATTCACTAATGTAAATGCTGGCTATTTTACGTAATATGGTTAGTTGACGTGGACAAATTTTAATAATTATTTTATTTTTTGATTATTGTTTTTCTTTCTTCTTCCTTTTGCCAGTGGTTGGCCATTCGACCATGGTTAGGCCAATTGATCTCGCCCGCCATAGGGGATGCTTTGCAAGGGATGGCCTCGATAGTGATGGGGACAAATGATGCCTTTAGGACATTAATCATCATGATGCATGAAAGCATTAAAGAACTATAAAATGTTGCTCTATCTTCAGCAACAATCAAATTTCCCCAACAGTGCTCGCTCCTCAATTTGTCGTGCTCAGTGCGTAGAAAAAGAGCAAACACACGGTGAAATGTTCTTGCATGGATAGATTCCCATAACTACACCACAAATATAAGCTTCCGCAAGAAGGAAAACAGATCTGAAATCAAAGGTTGGTTACAGGACGGAGAAAATGCTTCCAAAGCATGCAAAAGCAACAGTAAGACGCAAAGTTACCATTCTGATCATGTCCAATTTTGGTCGACGAAATAATCAGCATTCGGATCTACTAAGGAAAAAGTGGCGATCGCTCGCTCAAATCCTAGTTCGATCATGAACACCTGCTTTTTGACCCGAGCAGAGATGTGAATATACCTGAATACACCTGCTGGAAATAAATCAAAGCTTCTATAAGCAGCACCTAGAAATATAGGACCCAACGAATACCGGTTGTTTGACTAAAGATGAACTTTTGAGCCAGCTTTGACATTAGAAAAATGCTTCCATGCCTAGGAGGGTTCTTAGGGATTTGGAAACAGTTTATAAAGAATGAAATAAAGGTGCCTTTTTATATGATTATATCATTCTTTGCTTAATTCTTAAAGAAGTGTATGTGTTACGAACTTATAAAACAATGGTATCGTCCTGTAAGATCTTGAATTGCGCTGGGTCAAAATCAAGAGCCAAGTAGAGGTTCAGAGTCTTATGGAGAGGCAACCATCTTGAAGTTTGAAGCAACCCCTTCACTATTCCCTATCGCACGACCCTTCAACGTGAAGAATGCGTGGGCAGATCCACAAATGTGAGAAAAGTATGGAGCCGGTTGCCACGCGTCACATCTTCAGCCCGACTTGTCATCTGCTAGAAAAACTCTTATGATGCAATCGAATTCGAGATTTCTCTGTCTTAATGATAGGTTGGTAACGATCGCGAGGGAGTACAAAAACTGCAAAAATTGAAGCAAAGAAAGAAAGAAGATGCACACGCATTCTTCAGCTGGGCTGGAAATGCAAATGTTTCTACTTCCAAAGCAAACTATCCATGAGATTGAGAATAAGATTTGGCACTTCCTGTGGGCTGGAAATGCAGAAGTTTATCGATCGCATAAAGTTACATGAAAAGTAGTTTGCTCGTCTAAAAATGAAGGAGGACTAGGTTTGCTTGAATTAAAATTATGGAACAAAGTATTACTAGGTCACATATTGAGGACTAGGTTTGCTTGAATTAAAATTATGGAACAAAGTATTACTAGGTCACATATTATGGACCCTCATCAATCATCCTTCCTCTTCCCTCTAGAGAAATTGGGTTTTAAGCACTAAATGTAGGGGCACTTCAATTATGCAACTTGAGATTAAGGGCAATATGGCTTGGAGTTAATGATGTCTTTTGAAGCTGAGATATGTTCTAACTTCGATCATCTCTAGCTCTAGATACTACTGCAAAGAGGTATATTAGGCAAGTGGGACCGATTGTGGAGTGGCACGATTTGATATAGACTAGTGATATTAGCAAACATAATTTTATAGGCTGGTTTGCTTGTAAAGATATATTACCGATAGTAGAGATCATATCACGATAGAAGCCTCCGGTTGATATTTATTGTAATTTTTGTATGTCTAGTAGGGGTGTTCAAAAAACCCATCCAACCCAACCCAAATATGACCCGAACACGAAATAAGTATGGTATATGTTTCAGGTCTTAATATTGTTCGGGTAACAACTATAAACACAAATGAAATACATATTTTGGGTCAAGTTAGGGTCGGAACATTGTTTCACCCAAACACATTAAAAGCTTCAACTCAAACACACCCACCCATGCTATCTCATCTACAACTCCTTCTACTCGCAACTCATCCAGCACGTCTCGTCTCACGGGTTCATCGTCGTCACCCCTCGGGTCGGCCCCATCAATCTTTCTCCCTCTCCTTCTCTCTCTCCTCATCTTCCATATGATTTGTTTCTTTTTCGCGACCGACGCAGAACTTTAGAGGAGAGAGTATTATATGTCTGCTGAGTTATTCACGGACGGGTTGGACGAGACCTCACGGCGTCACGTAAGAGCATTTCGAATTCCCTTTGTCATATTTTTTATTAAAAAATTATCTGTCTGCGGAGATGTTCACGAACGGGTTGGATGAGACCTCACAACGTCACGTAAGAACATTTCAAATTCCCTTTGTCATATTTTTTATTAAAAAATTATCTGTCTGCGGAGATATTCACGGATGGGTTGGACAAGACCTCTCGGCGTCACGTAAGAACATTTTGAATTCCCTTTGTCATATTTTTTATTAAAAAATTATCTGTCTACGGAGATGTTCACGGACGGGTTGGACGAGACCTTGTGGCGTCACGTAAGAGCATTTCGAATTCCCTTTGTCATATTTTTTATTAAAAAATTATCTATCTGCGGAGATGTTCACGGACGGGTTGGATGAGACCTACGGCGTCACGTAAGAGCATTTCGAATTCCCTTTATCATATTTTTTAATAAAAAACCCGAAATCCGAAACCCGACCCGACCCGACCCAAATCAACCAGTTTTTTTGCTTCATGTTTTATGCATTTCGGGTTGGGTCGGGTCGGGTCAAATGACATGACCCTTATTGTTCGGGTCGGGTCGAGTAACATTAAGACTCGACCCGACCTGACCCGTTGACACCCCTATTGTTCAGTATAGAAGACAAAACTCATTTATTCTTTAAAGTAACTCAATTGGGAGTATATGGCGAAGCATCTACGCACCAAATGGTATGTGGCATTCCTTAGCAAGATGGGATTTTGGACTTCATTGGATGATAAGAGCTACAAAGGGAAAGAATTTGGAAGCATGACTCCTCAAGCAATCCTTCTTAGCGACCATGTGTTGTATTTGGATGGAGTGCAATCGTAGACGTTTCCAGAAGAAATCAATTGAGATGCATCTTGATTTGGCTTAGGATACGTAAAATTTTAAGAGGTAGGGCTTCACTTTTCCATAATTGTAGACTCTCCTAGGCAATTATTATGTTGGCAACCATGTGGAGGCTTCCTATCTCCATATTCTCACATAATTAGCTGTGTTCGTAATGTTGGGATGCTTTTAAGCTTCAATACTTCATCTTATTAATGACATTTACTTATTTACACCAAGAAAGATGCACAGGCATTGCCCCCAAAGCACTGGAGCTCGCTTTTGGAATGTCAAATCCACCAAAAGAAAAGGGGCAGATAGCTTCCTGTTCCCCCATTGAATTTACCAGAACGTGCTTTGCGAGGAGTCAGAAAGGATAGTTGCTTAATTCGGATGGCAATTGCGGCATCCCAATGTGCAAATCCGCCTCTGCGTTCCCTCTGATATGGTGGACAAACAGGTATTAATCAGCCAAATTAAACATTTTTCTACGATAAATAATTGGATAACAGCTTATAATTTACTGTGAAAATAATAATCTATTTTAGATTACAAAAATCAAATAAAAAATAATTATAAATTATTATGAATCACTATTTCAAAAATTTGTGACTCACAACAAACTGTTATTTATACAGTAATTCAAAGACTATTTATGTTAGCAAAGCCCACTATTAGAGAATATAATATAATTGCCAAAATTGAGGATTTGATACGGTGGACAAATGGGGGTTAATTAGCCAAATTAAGCATTATGCTATCAGAGAATAAAAAAATAATTGCCAAAAATTGAGGATTCACCTTAAACTCATGACTACTACTTGCTAGTTAAAGTAAGGATCGATCTTTCAATCCATCGGTCGATGAGTTAGAACTACCTATCTTTCTGCTTCTTTGCCTTGCGATTTGTTTCTTCCAGAGGAAGTATTTATGGTGAACATCTAAATATGAACTACAAATTAAATGTTGCATCCTTTTCACGCCTAATATCAATTTTTTTTGTGCATAGGGTTTTTCGATTTCTATATTTTCATCAATCTTGATCTATGCACTACCGTTGACAAGTGAAATCGAAATTGGTGTTGCCGGCAAAACATTCAATGTTTTGGAATATGGAGCAGTTGGCAATGGGCTCATTGATGACTCCTAGGTATAATTTTTTATGCCTAGCTATTTAGTTATATGTATCGAGATCACAAAATGCCGTGACTAGTTTTGCGTACCAGTCCATGTCGGTAGGCCGTGTAAAATATTTCCTCTTGACTTGACAATAAGTGATTATATTTTGCACCGAGTGCCAACTTGAGATTTTACAAATTCGTCATTTTTAAGATAATACATCAACACATATGGTGGTTTTTTTTTTTTTTTTTTTATAAATGAAACAAACTCCCAATTTTAATTAGATTAACTCTTATTCCATGGAAAAGTACCGGACGTAGGATTAGTGACTTACATATTCAGATCCCATTGAAGTTTGGGAGTTCAAAAATCCTCGTTTATGTGCGATTGCAGGTATCAGGAGAGATCATAGCACCAAAAGATCCAGCTGCATGGAAGGGGGCGGATAAGTGGTTGACTTTCCAGTGGGTAAACGGGCTCACCATAAGTGGGCCGGGCTCGTTCGATGGGTATGGCGAGGCCTGGTGGATTATCACCTGCAAGTTGAACCCCAAGCCTGTAACGAAGAATCATCCCCTTTTTCCAAATTTTGATTAAGAATCAAACGCTCGTATTTCAAATTTCCAAATTGCAAAGTGCCGATTGTTTCAGACTTCTTCTGACCCTTCTTTTTCTTGTTCGATTCGTTTGGGACCAGGGATGCAATAAGCACTCGCCAACTGTAAGTCTCGTGCAATATTCATGATACTTTCTCCTCCGTTATTGTATATAGTTAATATAGCTCAAGCCCACTAATTGAGTCTTAATACAACTTCAATCTGGAAAGGGCTTTGTTAGTATAATAGTCTTTGGGTTACTGTTAGAATAACGACATATTATGAATCACGAATTCTTGAAAAAGTGCGCCCTGCTATGATTTCTAATTATTTATTAATTATATTTTTATGGCCCAAAATGGGCTATTATTTTCACGGTAAATTAAGGACAGTTACATAAACATTTCACACATGGAAATGGCTAGATCCAATGCCCCAATCACCGTGACAAGCAACAATTTCTTACCTAGGCTAGAGAATGGTTTTGACTCCATTGTCACAAACTTTGCCATTGTTCTACTCTTTGGAAAATTCGGCCCATTTCTCATGAACTTTTCCTCGTAAGTTAGTAGGAATTATTCTGGATGATCTCATGCACTTTCGATTAGAACTAATTGTAAGGACAAATTAGATATTAGGCAGCAACAATTTCCTCAACCAACTAGTAGCTATGATAAAGAAAAGCATCTTTTGTTAACCAAAACTGTAAACGAGGAATGTTTCGTCTATATGACGTTAAAACCACAGCACTTTCGAAAGAAGTATCAACTAATGTCTGGTACTTGAATGCCATGGATTATTCCAGACGCTAACTATCAACCACTGCAATGGCGTATATGTGCAAAATGTGAACTTCAAGAACAGTCCTCAGATCCATCTAGTTGTTATTGGAAGCAGCGACGTTTATCTGCAGTTTTTGGACATTTCTACACCTGAATGGAGCCCCAACACGGACGGAATCCACATCGGAGGTTCTCATGCTGTCTCTATTCGTGATTAAATGATCGGCACCGGTAACACATCGCTCTCCTACGACACTGTCTGTGTGTATTGTCTTTTGTTGCTTGATGTTTGCTTTGGGGAGGGAATCAGTCTAATTATCTCAACACTTGTACACATTGCAATTCCTTACCTCTCATAATTCCAATTGGATTAAAGGACATGTTGGGTTTGTGAAAATGAATGTAACATTTCATCGCCTTGTGGTGTTTCTTCAATAGGTGACGATTGCATCTCAATCACCGACCAGACCTCGACTATCAGTATTACTAATATCAAGTGTGGACCTGGTCATGGCATAAGGTAAATGCACCGTTACGAATGAAATCTAAACATTGAAGAAAATGTCAGGTAGACTAATGCGTCAGAAACGATCTCAAAATGCAGTAAAAAATTGCGACCCTATTTTCATGGGTTTGTGGTAAGTTGTAAGCTGTGAAGGTGTATTAATGTACGTGCTTTTGGTGCAATTTTGTCGGGGACAGCATTGGGAGCTTGGGAAAGGGTGGAAGTGAATTAAGTGTGAGCAACATCGACGTGAAGAACATTGACTTTCATGGGTCAACCAATGGAGCTAGAATTTAAACTTGGCAGGTATGTCCGAGTTTGTCAATTGATCGATTTATCTTGCGCTAGATTCTAATTCGACATTTAGAATAAATGAGTTTTGAGTAACTGGCGGAGGAAAATTTGTGTAATTACAGGTGGGAAAAACCCGAGTTAGCCAAGTTAGATTCTCGAATCTCAAATTTACCAAAGTGCAAAACCCCATCATCATCGACCAGTACGACTGCGATGCTCCCAATCGTTGTCCCAGGACGGTAAGATTAAGATAGATAATGCATAATCCTTAAATGATTACCTTTGATTGAGCTGGTGACTTTGTTAATAACCACAATCACCGACAACACATAGATTCGAGGATTATGTTTTCCATTGTGCCGAGTTTAGCTTGGTCAGCTGAATTGAACTTAATCACCTGTGAACGTGCTGATAGAAAACCGGAGTACTCATAAGCGTCGTGCAATTCCGAATGGCATTCGGGACGTCAAGCACGGAAGTGGCCATCAACCTAAATTGCAGCGACAACGCTCCATGCACCAACATCAACTTGGACACCATCAAACTGGACTTGGACTCTACGATCCAAGGAAAGGAACCCATTTCTAGATGCAACAATGCCTTTGGAACTGCTCAAAGAATCGTCAAGCCCAAGTCTTGCCTTCGATCATAATAAGAAAAAAGCCGCCTGTGTTTGAAAACCCAGTCGGAGATCGAGCATATTTAAAATGAGTAACAAATCAAAGTGAGAATAATTTGAAGCTTCTTATACTGCATTTGAAGATATGGGAATGGTTTGAAAAGAAGTTAAAATCATTGCTTTCCTTCGTTTATTTATCAAGCATCAAATTAAAATTTTACATGTGTCCTCTTCTTTTAGTTTGTAAGTGCAAAGCTATATTGCGGCTCACTGTTTCATGCATGGTATCGTGGGATCATCAACAGTGTAGTGAATGAATTTTCCAACCCCAAAAAGGCCCGCTATGCTATTTTTGATTAGTTAAAATTTGAAACTGCAATAAAGTATACTAATTTATGAGGTTTTATGAAAATTAAAATCAATTTGTCTTTCTTGAACGCAATATAAGATCAATGTTTCATCGTAACTGGGTTGTATAAAATACTTTCAACCATATAATATCGAGATAGTTTGACAAACTAGCCGGACAGAGTATAAAAAGACTAAATGGATAATTAAAAGAATTGGTATGTTTGGTTATCATAGACATTTAGACAAAATATTTAACTAAATACTTTGATGTGTCAAAATTATGTTCTTCAGTTTCTTTAGAGCTATGACAGCCTGTATGCTCCTGTTGAGGACTTGGAACGAAACCAATGCACAAGATACATAACTATCCGCTTCCCATGTCGACCAACTGCTAATCACCCTCGTACCACACCATGGTCGACGGTGGCTTCAGATTCAAAATTCCTTCGACCAAACGTTTCCCAAGTCTTAAATCGCGAGCCTTCCATGCCATTGATCCAAGAGAAACAGCAGACCATAGCCCGTTGACATGATATGCGAGCCGTATAGAATAAGGCGCTGTCTCAAGGTGTAGCTTCCATCCGCGGTCTGGATCACTCGTGTTCAGGACATCGACAAAATAGTACTCATCTTGCGTACAGCAACAGCTGAAACTTCATAGCAATACTCATCAAATTCTCTGTAATCAGGAGATTCCAAACAAAAGAAGCTCTGCTCAGGAAGCCCGTGATGCTATTTATGATTGGTTAAAACTTAAAACTGCAATAGAGTACGCTAATTCCTTAAGTTTTATGAAAATAATAAAATTGATCTTTCTTTCTCAAATGCAATGTAAGATCGGTGTTTCATTGTGATGAAGTTTTATAAAATAAATCTGACCATATAATATAGAAATATTGTAAAATGTTCCTGCATGGATAGATTCCCCCTTCTGCAAGAATGGAAACAGATCTGAAATCAAAGTTTAATTACAGGGGAGAGAAGAAATGCTTCAAAAGCATGCAAAAGCAACACTAAGACGCAAAGTTACCATTCTAATCATCTTCAATCTTTGTCGCTAAAATGATTGGCGTTCAGATCTAAGAAGGAAAAAATGGTGATTGCTCGCTGAAATCCTAGTTCGATTACAAACGCCCGCTTTTTGACCGGAGCAGAGATGTGAATATATTTGAATACACCTACTGGAAATAAATCAAAGCCTCTATAAGCAGCACCAGAACCTAACGTATACCGGTTGCTTGACTATAGATGAAAATTTTGAGCCAGCTTTGACATTAGAAAAATGCTTCCATGCCTAGGAGGGTTCTTAGGGATTTGGAAACGGTTGGTAAATAATGAAACAAAGGTGGCTTCTTATATGATTATATCATTTCTTGCTTAATTCTTAAAGAAGTGTAAGTGTTACAAACTTATAAAAAAAGGGTATCGTCCTGTAAGATCTTGAATTGCGCTGGGTCAAAACCAAGAGCCAAGTAGAGGTTCAGAGTCTTATGGAGATTCAACTCTATTGAAGTTTGAAGCAATCCCTTCACTATTCCCTATTGCACGACCCTTCAACGTGAAGAATGCATGGCAAACGCACTTGTGAGAAAAAAATCAAGCCGGTTGCCACGCATCACATCTTCAGCCCGATTTATCACCCGCTAGAAAACAACAACTAATTTCGAACATATCTTCTAATGTAATCGAATTCGAGATTTCTCTCTCTTAATTATAGATGGGTAACGATCGTGAGGAAGTACAAAACTACAAAAATTGAAGCAAAGAAGATGCACACACATTCTTCATGTGGGCTGGAAATGCAAATGTTTCTACTCCCAAAGCAAACTATCTAAAAGATTGAGAAGAAGATTCAACACTTCCTATGAGTTAGAAATGCATAAGTTCACCAATCGCATAAAGTTGCATGGAAGTAATTTGTTCGCCTAAAAATGAAGGTTGACTAGGTCTACTCGATCTGAAATTATGGAATAAAGTATTACTAGGTTGCATGTTATAGACCCTCATCAATTATCCTTCATCTATCCTCTAGAGTAATTGGGTTTTCAGCACTAAATGCATGGTACTTCAATTATGCAACTTGAGATTAAGGGCAACATGGCTTGAAGTTGGCAATGACTTCTGAAACTGACACACGCTCTAACTTTTATCATCTCTAGCTCTAGATATTGCTGTAAAGATGTATATTAGGAACTTGTCAAGTGGGACCGATTGTGGAGGGGCGCATTTTTGATATGGATTGACGGTCTTAGCAAACATAATTTTATAGCTTGGCTTGCCTATAAAGATCACTTACCAATAGCAGAGACCGTATCATGATAAAAGCTTTCAGTTGATATTTAGTGTATCCTCTATATGTTTGATATATAAAATAGAACTCAATAATTTCTTAAGTGTAACTGGACTAAGAGTATATGGCGAACCATCCTCACATAGAATGGTATCGATGTTTTTTAGGATGATGGGATTTTGAGCTTCATTGAATGATAAGAGCTATAAAGGGCAAGAATTTGGAAGCACGGCTCCTCAAGTTATCCCTGTTAGCAACCATATTTGGATGGAGTGTAATTGTAGATGTTTCCAAAACAAGTCAATTGAAATGCATCTTCTTTTGACTCTAGTATGTAAAATTGTAAGAGGCAGGGCTTCACTTTTCCATAATTGTAGACCCTTCCAAGCAAATATTTATTGGCAACTATGTGAAGGCTTCCTACCTCCATGTTCTCACATAATTAGCTATGTTTATGATGTTGGAGGATGCTTTTAAGCTTTTGTACTTCATCTGATAATGACATTTACATATTTATACCCAAAAAAATGCACATGCATTGCCCCCAAAGCATTGGAGCTCGCTTTTGGAATGCCAAATCCACCCAAAAAAGGTGCAGATAGCTTCCTATTCGACAATGTATCTACTAGAACATGCTTTGCGTGGAGTCAAGAAAGGATAATTGACTATAAGGATTTGCCCCAGTGGCCACCCTCGCCATATGAAAAGGGAGAGATGAAAGGTTTGAATCCCTATTTTCTTAGAGGAGTTGGGGTGGGTATGATTTAATTTCAGAAGTGAGTTTCGATTCTTACGCCCTATAAGAAGGTATGGTAAAAGCCTAAGCATTAGACTAGGAGTAGATTAAAACTAACAAAAAAAAGAGAATAGTTGCTTATTTCGGATAGCCAATTGCGGCATCTTGGATGCATGATAACTATTCTTTTTCTAACAATAACTATTTTTGTGTTCCAACTTCCAAAAATAAGTTTTTGTTTGAAATAGAAATTCATTTGACAATGTAATTTCAATTTTCTATTTCTAGAATAAATTTTTAGTCCAGAAAAAGGTTTGGAACAAAAATGAGAAGTAAAAAATTTCTATTTATTTATTTCAAGAACGGAATTAAAAAATAAAATCTCTTCTTATCACTCACCCATATTATTAGCCAGTTGCCCACTCGCCACCGCCCACTGCCACCGCCCACTATCCGCTGGCCGCTCTCTACCCACCGCTGCTCAGGAAGGAGAAATTTTATGTAGTTATAAAATGAATTTCTAGTTTAAGAATAGAAATTTTGTGTTGTAATTAAACATTTATTTTTATTTAGAAACTCATCCAAAAATGGAAATAAAAAAATCTAAAAAAAATTTGATTTCTTGAACATAATGATTATCATTTGTGCCTATAGTTTGCAAATTTGCCTCTGCATTTCCTCTAATATGGTGGACAAATTGGGGTTAATCAGCCCAATTAAGCATTTTGCGATTAGAGAACAATAAAATAATTGCCGAAATCGAGGACTTGATACGGTGGACAAATGGGGGTTAATTAGCCAAATTAAGCATTTTGCTATCAGAGAATATAAAATAATTGGCAAAAATTGAGGATTTACCCGAAACTTATGACTAATACTTGCTGATTAAAGAAAGGATCGATCTGTCAATCCGCTGGTCGATGAGTTGGAACAACCATCTTTGGCATTTTTCTTAAAAAATTTTTTCCCAATTATGCTAGATTGGATGACATGAATGAGTTCAATATCCTTCCAAAAGGGCACTTTTACATACGGAAACTGAAGATTATACTTACAGAATGTATATTTCTTTCCTTAGGAAGATAAGCACGATCCGCCTTAAATCAATCCCTCGCCTGGACTACCACATATCACTACATCTTACAATATTTTCATCTGCTTCTTTGCCTGGCCATTTGTTTCTTCCAGAGGAAGTACATATGGTGAACATCTCAAGATGAGAGCTACAAATAAAATGTCGAATTCTTTTGACGCCTAGTATCATTTTTTTTGTGCGCAGGGTTTCTCGATTTCTATATGTTCGTTGATCCTAGTCTATGCACTACTATTGGCAAGTGAAATCGAGGTCGGTGTTGCCGACAAATCGTTCAGCGTTACGGACTATGGAGCAGTTGGCAATGGGCTCACTGATGACTCCTCGGTATAATTTTTTTGTGTAGCTATTTAGTTATACATATTGAGATCAGGTAATACCGTGACTAGTTTTGCATACCAGTCCATGTCGATAGGCCGTGTAAAAGATTTCCATAAGAGATTATATTCAATGAATCTCATGATTTCATATTGAAATATGTGTAGGCATTTACAAAGGCGTGGAATGATGCATGCAACACAAACGGGGGAACATCAACCATCAGCGTTCCACAAGGAAAAATTTATCTTTTGAACTGTATCATTTTCACGGGCCCTTGCAAGTCGAATATCAATCTCTTAGTAAGTGAAAAATTGAAAAATATGTCTCTTTTTCTTTCTTCCCCTTATTTAGTCCATCCATCGACCTATTGACTGCTTTTCGAGTGAATTGAGATTGATCATAGCCTCATTTTTTCGCACTGAGGGCGGACTCAAGATTTTTAAATTTATATTTTTGAAATAAATACATCAACACAGGTATTCTTTTATAAATGAAACAAATTCTCAATCGGTAAGATTAACTCTTATTCCATGGAAAAGTACCGGGCGTAGGATTTAGTGAATTTACATTGTCAGATTTCATTGAAGTTCGGGAGTTCGAAAATCCTCGTTTATGTGCGATTGCAGGTATCAGGAGAGATCATAGCACCAAAAGATCCAGCTGCATGGAAGGGGGTGGATAAGTGGTTGACTTTCCAGGGGGTAAACGGGCTCAACATAAGTGGGCCGGGCTCGTTCGATGGACATGGCGAGGCCTGGTGGAACATCACCTGCAAATTGAACCCCAAGCCTGTAACGAAGAATCGTCCCCTTTTTTTGACAAATTTTGATCAAGAATCAAATGCTCGCATTTCAAATTTCCAAATTGCAAAATGCTGATTGTTTCAGACTTCTGACCCTTCTTTTTTCTTGTTCGATTCGTTTGGGGACCAGGGATGCTATAAGCGCTCGCCAACTGTAAGTCTAGCACGTTGATACTTCCTCTATCGTTACCTTATGTAATTAAGGTTTCATGAGGATTCATTTATGAAAAGAAATCCAGATAGATATATACGTATAAATTAAGCTAGCCTTTCCATATAACATTCCATAATGTAGCTGCTTCTATCTTCCTCGATTAGAACTTGGAAATTGTAAAGACGAATTAAATGTTAGGCAGCAATAATTTCCCCAGCCAACTAGTACCTATGATAAAGCATCTTTTGTTAATCAGAACTGTAAACGAGGAATGTTTCGCCCATATGACATAAAACCACAGCACTTTCGAACGAAGTATCAACTAATTTCTGGTACTTGAATGCTATGGATTATTGCAGACGCTAACTATCAACCACTGCAACGGCGTAAATGTGCAAAATGTGCAATTCAAGAACAGTCCTCAGATGCATCTAGTTGTCATTGGAAGCAGCGACGTTTATCTGGGGTCCTTGGACATTTCGGCACCTGAATGGAGCCCCAACACGGACGGAATCCACATCGGAGGTTCTCATGCTGTCTCTGTTTGTGATTCAACGATAGGCACCGGTAACGTATTGCTCTCCTACGACACTATCTGTGTGTGCTCTCTCTTGTTGCTTGATGTTTGCTTTGGGGAGAGAATCAGTCTAATTATCTGGACATTTTTACACATTGCAATTATTAAAGCACACGTTGGGTTTATGAAAATGAGTGTAGCATTTCATCGCCTTGTGGTGTTTCATCAACAGGCGACGATTGTATCTCGATCACCGACCAGACCTCGAATATCAGTATTACTAACATCAAGTGTGGACCTGGTCATGGCATAAGGTAAATGCACCCTTACTATACGAAACCTAAACATCGAAGAAAATATCAGGTACACTAATGCGTAATAAACAATCCCAAACGCAGTAAAAAACTGCGACGCTATTTTCATGGGTTTGTGGTAAGTTGTAAGCTGTGAAGGTGTATTAATGTATGTGCTTTTGGTTCAATTCGGGGACAGCATCGGAAGCTTGGGACAGGGTGGAACTGAAGTAAGTGTGAGCAACATCTATGTGAAGAAAATTGACTTTCATGGGTCAACCAATGGAGCTAGAATTAAAACTTGGCAGGTATGTCCGAGTTTGTCAATTGATCGATTTATGTTGCGCTAGTTTCTCATTTGAAATTTAGAATAAATGAGTTTTCAGTAACCGATGGAGGAAAATTTACGGAATTACAGGAGGGAAAAGGCCGAGTTAGCCAAGTTAGTTTCTCGAATCTCAAATTCTACAAAGTGCAAAACCCCATCATCATCGACCAGTATTACTGCGATGCTCCCAATAGTTGTCCCGGGACGGTAAGACTAAGACGATGAATAATCCTTGAATGATTAACTTTGATTGAGCTGGTGACTTTGTTAATAGTCACAATCACCGACAACACATAATTTCGAGGATTATGTTTTCCATTGTCCCGACTTTAGCTAGGTCAGCTGCTGAATCGAACTTAATCACCTGTGAACACGTTGATAGAAAACCGGAGTACATATAAGCGACGTGCAATTCCAAAAGGCATTCGGGACGTCAAGTACGGAAGTGGCCATCAACCTAAATTGCAGCGACAACGTTCCATGCACCAACATCGAATTGGACACGATCGACCTGGACTTGGGCACTGCGATCCATGCAAAGGAACCCATTTCTAGATGCAACAATGCCTTTGGAACTGCTAAAGGAATCGTCGAGCCCAAGTCGTGCCTTCGATGATTATAAGAAGAAAGGCACCTGTGTTTGAACACCCAGTTGGAGATTGAGCATATTTAAAATGTGTACGAATCAAAGTGAGAATAAGTTCTTACCAAAAAAAAAAATTGAGATTAAGTTGAAGCTTCTTTTACTGCATTTGAAGATTTGCGACTGGGTTTGAAAAGAAGTTACAATCGTTGCTTTCCTTCGTTTATTTATCAAGCATCAAGATCAAAATTCTACATGCGTCCTCTTCTTTTAGTTTGTAAGTGAAGAGCTATCTTGCGGCTCACTTTTTTATGGATGGTATCGTGGGATCATTAACAGTGTTGTGAATGATCTTTCCAATCCCAAAAAGGCCCGTGATGCTATTTATAATAAGTTAAAACATGAAACTGCAATAAAGTATACTAACTTATAAGCTTTTATGAAAATTAAAAGTGATTTTTCGTTCTCGAACGCAATATAAGATTGGTGTTTCATCGCAACTAGGTTGTCGACCATATAATAACTTGGTTGTCCTGACCGAGTATAAAAAGATTAAATGAAATAACCAAAAGAGTTAGTATGTGTGGTTATCATAGGACATACGGACCCAGGAGTGCCACAACTTGACACGGAGAGACACGCTATAACTTACAAACGGTATACTTAAGTGCCAAAATCGGACCAAAAGGGATCACTTAAGTGCCAACGGTGAGAAAATCTGGCCAAACCGCCACGTGTCTATTTTCCGGCGACTTCATTTTCGACAGAAAGCATTTTTTTTTTTTAAAAATAAAAAATCCACGTGATAATTTTAATAAAAAAATTGTCCACGTCAGATTTTAAAAAATTAAAATGATTTTATTAAAAAAAAAAAAGGAGGGGATCGGCGAGGCAGCCCTCGCCGATCCCCTCCTTTTTTTTTTTTTAATAAAATCGATTTTATAATAAATTTTTTTTATTTAATATTATTTATTTAATAAATTTTTATAAATCCACGTCAGCCAAAACGACGTCGTTTTGGCTGATTTTTCACCAATTTAGTGTTTCCGTCGAGCCACGTAGGCAAGAAAATTAATAAAAAAATGCCACGTAGAATTTCCAGCAAGGTTCCGACCACTTGGCACTTAAGTGATCCATTTTTTTTTAAAAGTGGCACTTAAGTGTACTGTTTGTAAGTTATGGTACTTAAGTGTCCCTCCGTGCCAAGTTGTGGCACTCCCACTGTACTTATGCCGTTATCATAGACATTTAGACAAAATATCTAATTAAATACTTTGATGTGCTAACAAGGCATTGTATCAATTGGGAACTTACTTATTTTGTCACATCCCATCCCACAGCTCCCGACAGCCCTTTTTCACTTGTAGTTAGATGAGTGCAATGTCTCAAGATGCGTCGTCGATCATTTTTTTTATTTTATAATTATGCGTATGCGGAAACAAATATTAAACCCCGATCAACAACAACAGTATGATAGTCAGAAAGACAAATTGTTCGAAAGCAAGCTCGTCAGTTTATTTATTATTAGATTAACCCTAAGGAATAAATATATGTACAACTCTACCATAGGGCACTGTTCCAACAGCCAACTAAAAGATATAATGGCAAAGGGATCAATCTACTTCATTCATTAGGGTTGAGGTCTTATCAGTCCAAAAAGTCAGCAGCTAGGCATGCCCATCAAGAACCTGAAAAATGATTAAACTACAATTAATAAGATAAAATCTCAGTAAGTTAAAGCTATAAGCCTCGGCTAAAATACCAATTCACATTGAGAATACCTAACAGGTAAGCCCAACATAACAACCACAATCAAGTCGAATCACAGGCAACATTATCTCGCAGCTACAAATACCCTACATGAAACCAATCATGCATTTCAAACATAAATGAACATACAACCACATAATCAGAACACAACATATACATCTCATGTACATAGTAGTCAGGTGTGTTTCAATTATTATGATCCTCAAGTTACTGCCAACAATTGTGCTGACAATTTTTCGGTAAGACCAGGCACCGTCCCACCTCGTTGGGCACGGCATTGTCTGGATCTCCCGCCATAAATGGCATTCTTTAACAAAGCATCAGTCTGGCATCAACCACGACACGGCATTCGGACTCCAACCGAGCGTCTGATAAATTGGGCATTGCCACCTAGCCTCCCATTGAGTGATTGATTCAATTAATGTATACACACAAGCACCGCAAATTGTTCAATTAATTTTAATTTTCAAACACGCACACCTCAATCCACATAGGACCATGCCCAAAGTCCACATATGACACAATCAATATCCACATAATATCCACAATTAATTTCAATACCTCACACCACAATCCATGTAGGACATGTATGAAATTCACATGCAATACACCCAATACCCCCACATAGTATTCATATTACATCACATTGCAAAAATTCAACCATCAATTATTAACGTGCATCAGATTTCACAATAATCCATTATAAATAATTATCAACAAATCAAAATTCCCATAATCAATTATTGAAATAATCCACTGCCACAAATAATTTATGATACTTAGTTATTATCCGAATAATTAACCTCCATTAATTATTACCAACAATAATTTATTAACACAAAATTGATTAATCATAATTAATTAATTAAATATAATTAAATATTTTTAATTTAGACCTAACCGTATATTAACATAATTTATAGTTAAACTATAGTTAATTAACTCTAAGTGGGATTAATGCAATTAACTGTCATTTAAATAAACTAACTGCATAATCCCCATTAATTTTAAACTAATCTATCCCTAATCAGAATTTGCGCACTAATCAAGGGATTAGCACAATAACCCACCATTTAGCGACAGCAGCGATGAGGCAGACACACAAACGCCTCTGGTGCGTCGAGGTGAGTTGGCAAGGGGAGCAAATCTCGGCCAAGAGCGGCTGTCCGCTCGGCCAAAGGAGGGCCGTGAGAGGGAGAGGTAACCAGCGGTTGCTGGATGCCGCTGGATGGACGGTTTGAGCCAGCAGGGCTGCTGGCCGACGGCGTCGAGCAACGGTTGAAACGGCTGGTGGGCAACGGCTGGTCCGGCTTGAGGACCTGAACGGCCCAAACCAGAAAGGAAGGAGGATGGGTGGCTGCCGGTGGTGGTTCGGAGCTGAGGACGGTGGCTAGGCGTGCGGCTGATGACGGTGGGCGGGCGGTGGTTCAGTCGCGAACGGCAGCAGACCAGCAAACCAGAAGAATAATAGGAGGGGAGCGGTTGTTTCGGGGGGCGATCCGCTGGCGGACCGGCGGCTGGCTGACGGAACAGCCGTTAGCCGAACGGAGCTGCGGTGGCATTCGACAGGGCGGCAGCAGAGAAAAAACGCAGCTGCAGGGGCCGGAGGAAGAAGAGAAGAAGAAGGAAGGGTGGCCGGCTCGGGGCTGTTCGCGGCGGAGGTGCAGGTTGCGGCTGTTCAGCTGCGACGGGGGCAGCCGAGGACGGTGGTGGTCATCGTCGACAGCAGCAGCAAAGCAGAAAGCAGCAACCGAACAGCGGCAGTGCGGGTCGGCCGAAATAGAAGAGGAAGAAAAGGGAAGGGGCGTGCAGCTGCCGAGGTAAGAGAGGGAGAGGGAGAAGTCAAAGAGAGGGGGAACGTGATGGGAGCAGGTGGGGGTGCGGCCGAGGGAGAGGGAAGGGACCGCGCAGAAGAGAAAGAAAAGAAAGAAAAAGGGGAGAGAGAGAGAGAGAGAGAGAGGAGATAGAGCGGGTGCACGCAGAGAAAAAGGAGGGGGAAGAAGAGCGGCAAAATCCCAATTTAAATTTTCGACTAGATAATTTTTTTTTCCAATGCTTCCAAATAAGCCGAAAATTTTGGAAATTAATGAGATTAAAATCCAATAATTTAGTCATGACGTCTCGAAAAGTTCGATAATCAAATTTGGATAAAATTTTTGGTTAAGTCGATTAATTGTAATTTTAATATGTTTCAAACTAACTGATGACTATCAAAAGTCACACGCACTTGATCTGCATTTAAGATAATATTAATCTGCGTTTGAGCGAACTCAAGCCAGGGATAACCCTGGTTGTCATGTAATTGTGATAGATCAATTGTTTATTTCAAAGTACACGATCGTTAGAAATCGATTTAGGGTCGTTCGTAGTCCATATAATGACAACTCGAAATCACCCATGATCCAACTATATTTTCTCTTCAAATCAATCTAAAATTGCTCCTTGATCAGCCTATATCAACACAGGATCGTTCCTCGTCAACTCTTATGATTGAATCGTCAATCCCTAATCAAGTTCTATAGTCGTGTGCATTGAAACCCTTGATTGTCTTTCCCCTTCGATTAGTGTCTCATGAGTAATCAATTCAAGACAAGACTTAACTAACAGTACATTGATAAAATATTTATTCATATAATCCAAATGAGGTCAAAAATTTAGGACGTCACATATTTGATGAAGATGCTTTTTTTCAAAAGGAAAAAGACAAATTCGATTCATTTTTTTTGGTCCGTGATGATGTATGATAGGGAAAAGTGCCAAAAAAGTCTTAAATATTTTACATTAGTGCCAATTTAGTCAAAAAAATTTATTTGTACTAATTTAGTCATAAACATTTTGATATGGTGCTAATTTAGTCTTAAAACTTTTAATTTAGTGCTGATTCGATCATTTCGACTAATTTTGACCAAATAATATTTTTATGAACGCCAGATGGCTAACATGGCACAACTGGCGCTAACTTGGAAAACTTTTAATAATATTTTAATTTTTTTCGATTTATTTATTTATTTTTTTCCTTTTTCCTTTCCTTTTTTCTTTTCTTTTTTTGTCCTTGTTCCCTCCTTCCTCTAGCCGGTCACTAGTTGCGCGACTAGCCAGTCAACCTCGCCGACCATTGGTGAGGCTCAAGCCCTCACTAGTGACTACGAGGGCAAGTGAAGCTCGCCCTCACTAGATTTAGCAAGGGTCAAGTCTCGCCTGTTAAAAAAACTTATAGTTTTGATATTAACAAAACTTTATAAGTTTTATTGTGAAATAGAATCTGGAACAAAAAGAGTTTTCTATATGGATATTCATCATTGGCACTTGCCTCTAGCTAGTCGACCAACTGACGACTGGGAGGAGGAAGGAGGAGAATAGGGAAAACAAAAGGAAAGAAAAAGAAAAGGAAAAAGGAAAGAAAATAACTAAATAAATAATTTAAAATTTATTAAAATATTATTAAAAGTTATCCACGTTAATGCCGGCTATGCCACGTCAGCTGTTCGATGTCCACGTCAACAAAATTCAACCAAAATTAGCCGAAATGACCGAATTGGTACTTAATTAAAAGTTTTAGGACCAAATTAGCACTAAGTCAAAAAGTTTATGACTAATTTGGTATCAAATTAAAAGATTTAGAACTAAATTGACATCAATACAAAAGTTTTAGGACTTTTTGACACTTTTCACACAATACGTAGACTATTTAGATATAAATAATTTTAAAGATGATCGTGATCACACTAGGAGCAAAAGTTTCAGAAGAGGATGATGAATATGATAGCAATTATGATTTTTTATGTTTATGTTATGTGAAATAAATTTGTTTTCCAAGCTAAAATTTATGTTCTTCAATTTTTTTTAGAGCTATAACGGCCTGTATACTCCGAGTGAAGACTTAGATCAGAACCAAGGCACAAAATACACAACTATCCGCTGCATAGAATAATGCGCTGTCTCGAGGTGTGGCTTCCGTCCGCCATCTGGATCACTCGTATTCAGGACATCGACAAAATAATACCCATCTCGCGGACAACAGTTGAAACTTTATAGCAGCACTCATCAAATTCTCTGTAATCAGGAGATTCCAAACAAGGGAATGACCGCTCAGGAAGACAATTCCAACTTCCGTTATTTTGGTCAAAAACTTGTGCCCTTGACTCAGACCTGCTAGCCTCCTTAGGTCTAAAGTACACATGCCTGCTTAGTTATCAGCTGAGAATACAAACATATTGGATGCATCCCAATGAGTAAACATGCCTGCTTCATATAGTCAGCTGAGAATTCGTCCCATTGTTTCTGTTCAACATTTTTGCAAATTGCAGTAGTTCATCCCGTTTTGTGCTGACTACGGGCTAATAAGTCAACAGGCACGAGCAATGTGCTGAATAACCAGCAATGCACAGAGAATCGCACTTCTTCAACAAACAGAAGTTCACGGTGCAAGGCCATTAGCTAACAGACTGACTTGTCCCAACAGTGCGTGAGGAAGGACAAGCAACTACTGTGACCACCAAATGGAAGAATGTAGCACGAGGAATGCAAACAATTCAAACCTATCGGCAGAAACTGGGGGGCCAAACAAATCAGACAGCACAATACATATTCACAGTACACGATATAATGCTTGTATCACTATTTAGCCCAGTTTCGAAGGACAAGGTATAACTATGGAAAATAATTCAATAAACAAAACCTCCCAGTAACTGCTAGAAAGAAGACATGGTCTCATGGTGTGTGGCCTTGCAATTCCTGTCTTTTTGCATCATTGAGCAGGATAAAACAGTTGAGGTGAATGAATTAGACAAGTTCATGACTCCAAACGAGGAAAAACATCAAGTGTATGACACGGGCACCAGTAAAATTAATGAGTCATGATTCCTGGATCAGCTTAATGCAATGGCTTGGGTTAGCCTGTGATATGCAGTATGGAGCAATGGAAGAAATAGATTCAGAACTTGAAGCTCAAGGAAGAGGAAGACTATCTTAAGTGTTTGGGCTCTTTTTTTATTATTATTTTAAGATGATATTAGTCACGGTGGGAAAGTCTTTCAATTTGAATATTCGTCGCCTTCTCAGCTAGAGATGAGATTATGAAGAAATGTTCACCGTTCGATAATAGTGAAAAGCCAAAACAAAAAAGAAACATGAACATTTCCAGGAGTTTCAGGTCAAAAATTGACTTACCCTTCCCTCAACCGGCATTCTTCTTATAGTTTGTTCCAATGTGAGTCCTTCCATCTCTGTATACTGCTATCTTATTCCTGTTTCATCGTGTAATGATAACTTCATGAAGCTGTGTGAAGTTATCTAATGACTGTCATGAGGACGAACTATATTTAGTGAGCAAATAAATGAAGCATTCAATTTTATTCATTGGAATGGAAGTTCGCCTTTCATATTTGTGGTCCTTGGTGATAAGTACCCATACACACTGGTGTGTCTGCGCTAAAAACATTTGCCGATCTACAAATGCAATAAAAGAAGTTACTGCTAGGTTCTGAACCACTGGCGGCTTTCACTTCCATAATCACTGAAGGCAAGACTCGGGCTTGACAGTTCCTTCAGCAGTTCCAAAGGCATTGTTGCAGCTAGAAGTGAGTTCCTGTCCTTCGCTCGCAGAGTCCAGTTCGATGTCTGCCAAGATGATGTTGGTGCATGGGACGTTGTGGCTGCAATTTAGGTTGATGGCCACTTCCGTGCTTGACGTCCCAAATGCCTCTTGGTATTGCACGTCGCTTATATGAACCCCAGTTTCCTGTCAATGCGTTCACAAGTGATTGAGTTCAATTCAGCTGACAAAGCTAAAATCGGAAACGATGGAAAATATAATCCTCGAATCTGTATGCAGTCTGTGATGTGATTATTAACATAGTCACCAGCTCAATCAAAGTTAATCATTTAAGGATTATTCATCATATGTCCTAGTCTTACCGTCTTGGAACAACCATAGCGAGTTTCGCAGTAGTACTGGTCGATGATGATGGGGTTTTCCACTTCAGTGAATTTGAGATTCGAGAAAATAATTTGGCTAACTCGGCCTCTTCCCACCTGTAATCCCGTAAATTTTCCTTCACCAGTTTACTTAAAACTCATTTATTTTAAATGTCAAATTAGAAACTGTTGCAAGATAAATCAATAAATTGGTAAACTCGAATATACCTGCCAAGTTTTAATTCTAGCTCCATTAGTTGTCTTATGAAAGTTAACGTTCCTCACTTCGATGTTCGTCACATTTACTTCATTTCCACCCTTTCCCAAGCTTCCGATGCTGTCCCCAACACAATTGCACCAAAAGCACGGACGTTAATGCCTTTCACAGCTTAAAACTCGCTGCAAAACCATAACAATTGCTTCGCATTTTTTACCATGTATGGCACCGTCTTATCGCGCACGAGTCCACCTAATATCTTCTTCGATGTTTAGGTTTAGTAAAATAAAGGTGCATTTACCTTATGCCGTGACCAGGTCCACAGTCTATGTTGTTGATGCGGATATCCGAGATCCGGTCGCCGATCGTGATGCAATCGTCACCTGTTGATCAAACACCAGAAGGTGACGAACTGTTAAAATCTTTTTCACAAACCCAACATGTCATTTAATTCAACTGAAACCATTAGAGAAAAAGAGTTCCAATTTCTGGAATTCTCTTCCGAAAGCAAACACCAAGCAACAAAAGAAAACGCAGGAAGATAGTCTCAAAGAGAAAGCAATGCGTCACCAGAGCCTATTTTCGAATTTTGAACTGAGACATCACTAGACTCGTGAAGGCGGATTCCGTCGGTGTTGGGGCTCAAATCGGGTGCAGAAATGGTCAAGGACTCGAGCTTAACTTTGCTGCTTCCAGTAACAGTTACATGTGTCTGAGGACTGTTCTTGAATCCCACATCTTGCAAAGTTAAGTTATTGCAGTAGTCGAAACGCAGCATCTGCAATAATCCATGGCATTCAAGTACCAGACATAATCTTTTTGTCACCTAATATTTTAAGTTATCCTTACCATGTGCTAAGTACATGAGATCATCCTGCACGATTTTTGCTAACAAATTTACGAGGAAAGGTCTGGGAAATTAGATGAATTTCCAAAAACAGTACAACAGTGGCAGAATTTGTGACGATGAGTCGAAATTTTTTCTAGCCTGCCTAGGTGAAAGTTAAGAATTTGTTAGCTCGTCACAGTAACTGGGGCCTTGAATCTGGCCATTCCCAGATTGAAGCTGTATTAAGACTCAACTTGTCAACTTGAACCGGAGGAAGTTATGGGCAGCTACATTATGCGTTGTTATATGGAAAAGAGTGGCTTAATCTATACGTACATATCTCTCTGTATTTATTTTCTCAAATAAATTCTCGTAAAAAGAGAAAATATCACGAATATGGTGCAAGACTTACTGTTGGCGCGAGCTTATTGCATCCCTGGTCCCCCCACAAATCGAACAAGAGAAAGAACGGTTAGAACTACAAAAGAAGCAACATTGCAATCTGGAAATTTGATATACAAAGTGTTCAATTCTTAATTAAAATTTGGAAAGAGGGGGTGATCTTTGGTTACACTCTTGGGGTTCAATTTGCAGGAGATGTTCCACCAGCCGTCGCCTTGCCCATCAAACGAGCCCTGCCCACTTACGGTGAGCTCATTTACGCTCTCGAAAGCCAACCACTTTGCTGGATCGTGCTCATTCCATGCATTTGGATCTTGTGGTGCTATGATCGTCCCCGACACCTGCAAGCATCGAGGGAGGATTTTACAAATCACAAATTCTAATACGTCTAAATATATAAGTTCACTAAAAGTTAACATCATGGAATTGAGACTTTGTTTCATTTATAAAAGAATCATTATTAGTGCCGATATCTTATCTCATAATTAATATTCTAAAAATTTTCGAATTGACATTTAGTGCCCAAAATAACACCGTTATTCGCTCGAAAAGCGTACGTTAGGTCACTAGATGGACTAAACGAGGGAAAGAAAGAAAAAGGGATATGTTGTCTTTAATTTACTTACTACGAGATTGACCGAAGACTTGCATGGGCCTTCAAAATTTATAGGATTCAAATGGTACTCCTTTCCTTCTGGAACGGTGATGGTCGACGCCCCTGCGTCTGTGTTGCATGCATCAGTCCATGCCTTTTCAAATGCCTAAGCATATTTCAATATCAAATTATGAGATTTATTGAGTATACTTTTTTTATTGTCGAGTCGCAATGAAATCTGTTACAGGACCTATAGATATGGATAGATACCCAAAAAAAAAAAAAAAAAAAAAAAAAAACTGATCGCAACGTTATAACTAAAAAGATCAACAAAAATTATACCGAAGTATCATCGGTGAACCCATCGCCAATCGCTCCATAGTCCAAAACACTGAACGTCTTATCAGCAGCACCAATCTCAATTTCATTTGTCAATAGTAGTGCAGAGACCAAGACCAAGGAACATACTGAGATCGAGAAACCCTGCACACGAAAGTCATGTTAGGCGTGGAAAGAATCAAGTACATGTTATCTGGAGCTCATCTTGAGATATTTACCATAAGAACTTCCTCGTGGAAGTAACAAATTGCGAGGCGACGAAGCAAGATGAGCTGTTGAACTATCTTCTTCAGATGCAGAATAGAGTGATTGTCATTCGCCACGCGAGGGGTTGATTTAAAGTGTGTCATGCTTAGCGATATGAGGTAAATATTTGTAAATTTGGGAGCCCAATCTTGAGTTTCCATGTGTAGAAGTACCAGAGCAGAAAGGAATCGAACTCATGCATATCGAGAAAAAGACGGAAAGAGAATGCAGCAGTGTGATCCATTGTTTCTGACTATGAATTTACGCACGATATCTCCATGTGGATCCGGGCATCATCATCGTTCACTTTGCTTTATGGAAACAAACTCAAATTATTAATAAAAAAATTACTTCAAGGAATATGTGATAATCCATCGTAATCTAAATCTTCAAATGTGTGAAATGACACTTTGACCATTAGAGAGAATTGAAACGGCCCAAGAAAGCTCGTCAAATGGTGTCGCTCCTCTTGGAAGTTTGGAACATGGTGATTCCCTTATTCCAGAAAAATGTTCTCTTGTTATTCCAAGGAAGGGGAAAAAGAAAACCAATGACATACAACATTTATGTGAAGCAATTGGAATGTTAAACTCAATCATCTTAAATTTTTACTTAAACAAAAAAATTACAACTCTTCGATTAATATCATCTTTCGTAAGATCATAGATATTCTACTTTAGGGTTTGTTTGCTTCGCGAAGAACCTAAATTTTGGAAAATATTTTTTTAAAAATAATCGTCCATATCGTCTATAAAAATGAACGAACGAAATATATTTCATCATCTATAAAGATATCTAGACAACTATTGTTATTGATAATTAAATTATTTTTTATTGTCTAAATGTTTCGAGTGATATAATCAATTGTTTTTTTTAAATGGATTAACTTCAACATCGTTCATTATCTCCAAAAACAAACTGCCTTAAATTGTACAAATAAATCTAAAACTATATGTCAAGTTTAGATGCAGCTGAGGATAGCTACAGGACTTGTGCTCATAAATCGAGATCTGTTTCCATTCAAGATCATTCAGGCTATATGGAAACATTTGGCCATTGTTCTTTCAAGTTCCGAATATCCTTTCATAGAAATGAATTAATCTCGTAGGATATTCATGAATTGATTCGGTAAACTAGCATTTATGAAATTGACACTAGATACCAAGAATAAGAACCCATGTGCATGCATGATAAGGGGTGTTAAAACCGAACCAAAATGGAACTTATTCGAATCGAACCAAATTTTCATGTATTTTTTATTCGATTCAGACAATGAGAAAATAATCAATTTTTTTATTCCGATTTAGATAGTTTCTAACCAAAAATGAATTGAAAATTGCCCCACTTCTTAATATTATATTTTACACAATTTCTATACTTTTTCACTAAATCTGTTTAAAATATTTTAATAAAGAAAACCAAAAAACCAATCATAACTGGACAGAGTATTTAGTTTGGGGCACAAGTCGAATCAAAGCTAATGCATAAAATAGCAATCAAACCATTGACACGCCTAAAGCGTGATCTCATTACCGCCCGTGGATAAAAGATGAATCCATTTTCTTACATAGGGATAATTATACAAATGGTCTATAAACTTTAATTCAATGTATAATACCGTCCCTAAAATTTTAATTGATTCGATGTGATCCCTGAATTTAATACTAGTCGTCTCTTGAACTTTTAATTTGTTCATTGTGATACATGAATTTTTAATACATATCCAACCTAATTCCCAAAATAATGAAAATACTTATTGATCTCCTAGCATAAGTTCATTATCAATCATCAACACTTGAAATATGATGAAACTATATATTGCATCTTCTATAATCATCTAACTTGAATTTTTACTGGTCATAAGTTCTTATTTCAACATTCCAATTACGTAGATAGCCTAAGATTATCATGTCATCCACTGGAAGATCAACTCTCATTTATTGTATAAAAGTCTTTTGAATATTTTTCTTGTTCTTACTAATACCTTGAGTAGAGATAATTGATTGGACAATGTTAAACATTTTCAAGAACCACATTGAATTGATTAAAAGTTCATGATCGATATTATATATTGGGTTAAAATTCAAGAATTATATTGAATAAATTAAAAGTTCAAGAATGACAATGTATGTTGGACCAAAATTCAGGAAATATTTGTGTCATTTTACCACTTTTATAATTGAAGCAGAGAAGGTAAACGCAAGCAAGCTTATTGGCAGAAGTCAACGCGAACGAATTGATGTCGTAATTAAGCTGGGGTCTGGGAACAGTTTTGAGAGTATTGGGCCAGTTCTCAGCGGGTTTTCCTGGTCCTTTCTTTCAATGCGTCTTCTGATAAGTTGTCCAAAATAGTACTTTCCAGTTTCAATGCGTATTCGTATGCGAATGCATATTTGACGCCGACCATGCCGACATGTACGAAGACCGCGAGAAAGTTTGAGGAAGGCTTAAGATATAAGCAAAATCCCGTAGACAGAAAGGCTAACAAGATACACATCCCACATAATTAGGTTGTATAAAACTTTCTACCATATAGTATGAGATAATTTGGCAAACTTGCCGGACAAAGTATAAAAAGACTAAATGAATAATTAAAAGAATTGGTATGTGTGGTTATCATAGACATTTAGACAAAATATTTAACCAAATACTTCAATGTGTTAATAGGGCATTTGTATCAGTTTGGAACTTGCTTACTTGATGTTCAAAAGGAAAAAGACAACCTTTATTCATTTTTTTTTAGATATAGATAGCAATTATATTTTTTATCATTATGTTATGTGAAATAAGTTTGTTTTTCCAAGTTAAATTTATGTTGTTCAATTTTTTTAGAGCTATAACAGCCTGCATGCTCCGAGTATGGACTTGGATCAGAACCATTGCACAAGATACACAACTATCCGCTGCATAGAATAAGGCGCTGTCTCGAGGTGTGGCTTGGCTTCCGTCCGCAATCTGAATCACTCGTATTCAGGACATCGACAAAATAGACTCATCTCGTGGACAGCAATAGCTGAAACTTTAAAGCAGCACTCATCAAATTCTCTGTAATCAGGAGATTTCAAACAAGGGAATGAGAATACAAATATATTGGATGTATCCCAAAGAGTAAACATGCCTGCTTCATATGGTCAGCTGAGAATTCGTCCCATTGTTTCTGTTCAACATTTTTGCAAATTGCAGTAGATCATCCCGTTTTGTGCTGACTACGGGCTAATAAGTCAACAGGCACGCGCAATGTGCTGAATAACCAGCAATGCACAGAGAATCGCACTTCTTCAACAGGCAGAAGTTCACGGTGCAAGGCCATTAGCTAACAGACTGACTTGTCCTAACAGTTAGCGTGAGGAAGGACAAGCAATTGCCGAGAGCATCATATGGAAGAATGTATCACGAGGAATGCAAACAATTCAAAACTATCGGCAGAAACTGGCGGGCCAAACAAATCAGACAGTACTATACATATACACAGTACATGGAGATATAATGCTTGTATCCCTATTTAACCCAGTTTCGAAGAACAAGGTAGAACTACGGAAAATAATTTAATAAACAAAACTTCCCAATAACTGCTAGAAAGAAGACATGGTCTCATGGTCTATGGGCTTGCAATTCCTGTCTTTTGGCACCATCGAGCAGGATAAAACAGTTGAGGTGAATGAAATAGACGAGTTCGTGACCCCGAGCGAAGAAAAAAATTTTACTTACACAAAAAAAATTACGACTCTTCGGTCAATATGATCTCTTGTAAGATTTTACATATTCTATTTTAGGGTCCGTTTATTTCAGGAAAAACCTAAATTTTGAAATGTAATTTCCTAAAAATAACCGTCTATATCGCCTACAAAAATGAATAAACGAAATACATTCCATTATCTATCAAGATATTTAGACACAAATTATTGTTGATAATGAAAATATTTTTGATTATCTTAATATTTTAAGCTATATGACTAATCAATTTTTCGAGACCTGTTTTTCAAATTGTTCATTCTATCAAAAAACAAACCCTTCAATTGTACATATAGATCTCAGAGTGCTAGATGTCGAGTTTGGATGCAGCTGAGGATAAGCTACAGGGGTTTGTGCTCATAAATCGAGATTTGTTTTAATTTAAGATCATTCGGATTTCAGATTATCTTGATGATATAACTAGTATTAACACAGCACCAAGCACGTGTGCAATAAATTATAACAATAATCAATAAGAGATTAAGGAATAAGAAAAATTGCACACGAATATTATAGTGGTTCGGCTTAGATCAAGCCTACATCCACTCTCCAGGCGATCACCCAATAAGCTGGATTTCACTATGTGATCAAAGGTGATTATACACTCTTAAGTGTTAGCACTTGGTGATGATATGTCTCACAAAGTCACTCTTTTTGGTAATTCATTAGGATCACTCGGTTTCGCTCTTTTTTAGACAACTAGTGAAGAATTGAATCAGCCTTGGAATATATTTATCCTCTCTAGTCTCCTAGGTTTCATCCTCTCCTTATATACTCTCCAAGCCACACTCGACTGTTGGCTCTTTCTTTGAGAGATTAGTCTTCACTTTCCTTTCTTAGACAGACTATAAGATAAGTCTTTTTGACCGTTGGAGGTAGATTGGATCCCCTTGAATTCTGTTCGCCATACAATCAGAATCCGGGCTTCCATAAGTGTTTCATCCTTCTTTGGAAGTTGTCTGATGATTGATCTTGTTGATCAATATAAATATGGTAAGTGAAAATCATGACCGTTGGTGATCTGATCCTATAGTTCCATTCTGCCACTAGTAGACTCAGAAGCATACATTAGTAGCCTTTGATTTATTTTGTCATCTTCAAAACATTATAAGGGATTTTCCTAACAATCTCCCCCTTTTTGATGATGACAAAACAATCTCTGAATATGTAGATGTGCAATTATGCTTTTAAATATATCGATAAATCAAAGCATCATAAGCACATAATGCAATCTCCAAAATTTTATATATTCAATGAATGTCATTCAAAATGGGAGATTATAAAATTGCCAGCTCAATATTATGTATTAAATAATATAAACCAATTAGCACATATGCATATACATATTCTCTCCCTCTTTTTGTCATAATAAAAAGGCGATAATAATGAAAAATGGTGTCACGTGGACAATAAATTCACATAATATCTTTAAATATGTATGAGGCATGAAACACAAACTTTAAAGATACCATGATGATACAAATATAAAGAATATTCAATATAGCTCATATATATCAACAACAATCTGCCAAGGAAAGAAATGGATGATATACTTACCAAATTATGTAGAACACAATTTACCTTTTCTTTCATTAGTAATCAAGATCAAGATCAATTAAAAAAAATCCGTCATACTTGATCAATGCTCCCCCTCAATTTGTTGCCTTTTCGAAATGATCATGATTCTCCATTTCTTTTTATATTCACTTTCTCCCCCTATCCTCATGACAGTATTTGCGATAATACTTATCGTAGCTTGTGCACATTAAATAGAATGTTGTCCCTTTTATTTCCTTTGTAGTAGCAACATTCGCAGCATTCATTTGCTTTTAAAGTTTGAGATAGAAGTTTGTTTTCTTCAATCAAGCTCGCCTCAAATTTAATCTGCACAAACTTAACAAACTTTCTGCACAAATGCATTGTTATAATATTTCACGTAATATATAATGCCCTTTCTTGCAAAATAAATTGAATAACATATATGACAATATAAAAAATTTATTTCAAAACTATTCAACCTTTCATATGACACATTAGGGGCCTACTCAATAATATGTGAGAATTTTGTGCAATGAGTAGAATTTTTGAGCCTTCGAAAATAGTATAAAATCTCCATAATTTCGGATCAAGCTTTCCCAACCTCATATGGAAAGATATTTTGCCACCTGCAAATCCTTGTAAAATAAATAATAATCTTTGCACAAAAAAGAATATCACGCACATACCTTCCTCCAATTTGCGGATCAAACTTGCCTGATATAAAATATCTTCTAAGATTATAGCAAGTGTATCCATAAATGCAATAATATCTTTCAAAATAAAAGAGATTTCCCTTAAGCATAAATTTCAAAAGGATATTATTGATACAGTACGCAAAAAGAAAGTAGATATTTTTATCACATGTCAAATCAAGTAATAAAAATGTGCAATATCTGACAAGATTTTTTGCAATATAAATCACACGTGAGTCTTCAAAATCATCTAGAACCATAAAAATTTGTGTATAAATTTGGAAGGCAGGATGATAAAGATGGAATATTTTATTTCCTTACCCAATGTATATATTTAAAATATACCATTGATTTAGAAAAAGATCTTCGTCAATCATCGCTTGAGATATTCTTCTGATTGTTCAATGATTTGCGTAGATTTGCAATCATTCTTCTTTTGTAAAATTTCCTGCAGCAAGCTCTTTTTCTTTGGTATCCATGAATTTGGATCCTTCTTTCACATTAGAGCACAAATAGGAAATTTTCATAAAAACTCAACAATGCTTTGCTAACTCATTTCAGTAGAATATTTTAGGGAGAATATCTTGTAAAACAAATTTTTGTTTTGCAAAAATATAACAGAATAAGAGAGCATAAAATCTGATCAAATAATCATGATTATCTCTAAGCAGGATATCAAATTAATCGCACGTATCAAATTCCAACTCACAAAACTACAAAAAATATATCACACGATTCTTCCTTCAATATAACCAATTATAGAATATAATTATTATAAAATCTAAATCAACCGAAGCATAAAAAAATTATGCACAAACAGATTTTCACTTCCTTACCTTTATTACTTGCAAAAAAAAACAATTTATCTTTTCTTCAGTACCCAAATGAATTTGGGTCCATTTCGGTTAGAGGAAACATCAAATCTCCAATTGATTGACTTGGATTTCTTCCAATCAAGTGGACATTGTTGCTTAAAGTGATTATAATCACCACAATTCGAGCAATTAAAATATTGAGTCCAATAGGCTTCACAAATTGCTTACCAAAATGACTTCGATAATGGTGGATCAAAGGTTTGCGCCGCAATCTCTCCTTTACTTTCGGAAAATCATTCTTGATCTCACTATCCTTCTTGTAACCGAGGCCGGATTTGTTGTAGTGCGGCATTTGTATGGAGAGGACATGCTCTAATGTCTCATCTTCTTCAAATTCAATGTCCGCCATTAAGCATAAATTCTCCTCATCGCTATCTTTTTCATCTTCCTCGGAATTTGTCTCATCAAAATCAACATTAGATTTTAAAGCAATTAACTTCTTACCTTCTGGATCTTTGTCATTTATACGTTCCGCTTCATAGGATTGCAAGGTTCCAACAAGTTCATCAACGGATAAAGGCGAAATACTCAATGTTTCGCGGATGGAAGTTTTGACGTTGTTCCAATCCTTCGATAATCCTCTCAAAAGCTTATTCACTTTCATGGGTCCCGAGATTGGTTGTCCTTGATATGCAAATTCATTCACTATTTCAGTGAATCTGCTGAACATGTTTCCAATAGATTCTCCTGGCTTCATCTTGAATGATTCGTATTGCCCGAGAAGAATATTAACTTTGGTCTCCTTTACACGATCGGTCCCTTCATAGGTAACGTGCAACCTATCCCACACTTCTTTCGCTGTTTCACAAGAAGAGATTCGGTTATATTCATTTGGAGACAAAGCACAATAAAGAGAATAGATAGCCTTTGCATCTAAAGCTTCTCTTTTTGTTATCTCCTTTTGAGATAGAGTGACAGATGATTGAAGCGTTTCGACATCCTCTTTTCTAGTAGATGCTGACGCAATATTAGGATTGATTCCTTTCTCAACAACATCCCATTCCAACAGATCCTTTAGGAATGCCTTCATATTGTTTTTCCAGACATTGTACTCTTTCCCATCAAAGTAAGGTGGTCTGGTGATGCTTCGTCCCTCAATCAGACCTGGTGCAAAAATATTAGCCATGAAAGATCTTTAGCTTTGAAGTAATAAACACTTCAAGATATTGAGCACGAGACTCTGATACCAATTGATATAACTAGTATTAACACAGCACCAAGCACGTATGCAATAAATTATAACAATAATCAATAAGAGATTAAGGAATAAGAAAAATTGCACACGAATATTTTAGTGGTTTGGCTTAGATCAAGCCTACGTCCACTCTCCAGGCGATCAGCCAATAGGTTGGATTTCACTATGTGATCAAAGGTGATTACACACTCTTAAGTGTTAGCACTTGGTGATAATATGTCTCACAAAGTCACTCTTTTTGGTAATTCACTAGGATCACTCGGTTTCGCTCTTTTTCAGACAACTAGTGAAGAATTGAATCAGCCTTGGAATATATTTATCCTCTCTAATCTCCTAGGTCTCATCCTCTCCTTATATACTCTCCAAGCCACACTCGACCGTTGGCTCTTTCCTTGAGAGATTAGTCTTCCCTTTCCTTTCTTAGACAGACTTCATAAGGTAAGTCTTTTTGACCGTTTGAGGTAGATTGGATCCCCTTGGATTATATTCGCCCATACAATTAGAATCCGGGTTTCCATAAGTGTTTCATCCTTCTTTAGAAGTTGTCTGATGATTGATCTTGTTGATCAATATAAATATGGTAAGTGAAAATCATGATCGTTGGTGATCTGATCCTGTAATTCCATTCTGCTACTAGCAGACTCAAAAGCATACATTAGTAGCATTTAATTTATTTTGTCATCGTTAAAACATTATAAGGGATTTTCCTAACACTTGAAACATTTGGCTCTTTTCCTTTCATGTTCCGAACATCCATTCATAAAAATGAAAGGGAATAACATGACTTTCCCATATAAAAAATATGCGAAGAAAATAAAAGGCGATAACAGCCTAATGTGATTTACTGAACGCGTCATTTGAGGGAAACTTTTAGAATATTCATGAATTAATAGGGTAAACTAGGATTGATGAAAGTGGCACTAGTCATCATGAATAAGATCCCATGGTGCATGCATGATAAGAGTTGTCAAAACCGAATCGGAAAATCAGACTAGAACTGGAATTGATTTGAACTAAATCGAATTTTCAGACATTTTTGGTTCGATTCAACTTTCAGTTCGAATAATGAAAAAATAACAAGTTTTTTTTCCAGTTTAAATAGTTTCGAACCAAACCAAATTGAAAATTGCCTCTCTTCATAATGTTACGTTTTACACAATTTCTCTCCTTTCTTTACTAAACCTCTTTTAGATATTTCGATAAAGAAAACCAAAAAAACCAATCCAAACCGAACTAAGTATTCGGTTCGAGTTATATTCGATTTAGGGTGCAAGTCAATTCAAAGCTAATGCATAAAACCTAAACCGAACGGTTGATGCCCTTAATGCATTATCTCATTACCATCAAGATAAAAGATGAATCCATTTTCTTATATGGGAATAATAACACAAATGGTCCATAAATTTTAGTCTAATATATAATATTATCCTTAAATTTTAATTTGTTTAATATAGTCTCTGAATATTATTATTTATTGTGATTATTGAACTTTTAGTACATAATCTAATTTATAGAATCTATAAAAATATTCAATATTATCCCAATATAAATTTGTTATTATTCATCAATACTTGAAATCTTATGGCATCTTCTATAATCATCGTAACTTGAATTTTTACTGGTCATAGGTTCTTATTTCAACATTCCAATTACATAGGAATATCACGTCATCAGACAACTCATAGCTTTAGAATATCACGTCGTCATCAGACAACTCTTATTTATTGTATGAAAGTCCTTCAAATACTTTTCACATTGAACAGAGGATTAAAATAGGTACCAAAAATTCAGGAATCATGTTGAATGAATTAAAATTCCCCGAATTAAAGTTCGGGGATGACATTACATATTAGGTTTTGGAGATGACATTACATATTATATTAAAATTCAAGATTCAAAATTTAGGAGAATTCAAGGGATTCGTTATATGTTGAGCCAAAACTCATGAAATACAGTTGTCATTTTCCCTCTTATATAATTAAAGTAGAGAAGGTGCATGCAAGCAGGCTTATTGGCATAAGTCCACGCGTACAAATTAATACGTAATTAAGCTGGGGTCTGGGAATAGTTTTGAGAGTGCAAGACCAGTTCTCAGCGGGTTTTCTTGGTCCATTCTTTTAATGCAGCTTCTGACAACTTAATCAAAACAATACTTTCCAGTTGCATTCGCACTTGAACGCATATTTCACGTCGACATAGCGGACATACACAAAGACCCGACCGAAATCATGCGAGAAAGCTCGAGGAAGGCTTAAGATATGAGCAAAATCCAGTAGACAGATAGGCTAACAAGATACACACTCCATATAACGTCGGCTTGATCAAGCGTTATTGTTCAAGGCAGTTCGCTTAGCTTTAGGAAGGAGCTACATAATGACCAGCGCAGTGATTGAACCCGAACCAGACACCCCTGGGGATGAAGGTGCCGTAATAGAAGGTGACAGGCTGTGACTGAGCGTAGTAGGAGGACGCATGAGCCTGAACCGTCACCCACTTGGGTCTCCAACCGTCGCGCCCGTTCCTGAAGAG
Organism: Corymbia calophylla; assembly: GCA_014182845.1. Taxonomy (NCBI): domain Eukaryota; kingdom Viridiplantae; phylum Streptophyta; class Magnoliopsida; order Myrtales; family Myrtaceae; genus Corymbia; species Corymbia calophylla. The sequence continues at coordinate 39,126,469 of CM024698.1, forward strand.
GTAGAGATAACAGATTTGGTATGCGCACGGACCGTTTATCTGGAAAGTGTCTGTCGAACACCTCTCGAATGCTCTGCTGGATGGATTGTCCAGCCTGGGTGCATACACCTGATCATGATAGCTCCAGGTTATACACAAGAAGCCGCCATTCATCATCATCGAACCATGCAAAAGTAATGCAGATTACACCATTAATATATGAACTTTAAATGAATATTTCACCGCGTAAACTAGCAACAATCTAGGTTTTGACTCGGTTGAATCAATTAACAATAAAGTAGAGCTTGCAACTAAGTACCTGATTGCCATAGGCATCTCCAAATGCAAGACTGATTTGGTCTCTGGTGTAGCTGGTCGAAAGACAGCTCGTCCTTACCGATAACGAATAAGTACAGGTCCCTTCATTCTGCTACATCACACAGCTTCTTTTTTAGGATTATTCTTGTTCACAATACATGCATCAGAGAGAGAGAGAGAGAGAGAGAGAGAGAGGAAACTTTAACTACTAATGATTCGTACCCGATTGTTATTGACCCGGAAGGACTTGAGAGCATGGGGTTGCGAAATGATGGACCTGGGATTGCAAAAAGCTATGGAAAAAAGGCTCAAGCACAGCACGAAACTCAGCCGCTTGATCATTTTTCTAGCTTATCGCTTCAGCTTGCTGAGCAGAGAGGTAGAATAAAAAATGAACTGGATGGTACGTGTACCTCTGGAAATTTAAGGGGAATGAGTCATAAGACGCCTCCAAAACATCAAATCCTGCGAAGAAAGATGGAGTGAGGACACTCAAAGCGAGTAGGCACGTGTGTTCATCATCTTATTCCACCAGTGCTCACATCCTGGCAGACATTGCCTATGCATCAGAACAAAGGGACATGTGTTGCTTGTTTCTAGTCACCATGCAGGGACACGATCACCCGACGGCCAAACCCGCAACACACAACATGCCAAGTTGCACGAAATTGTGTTTTCCATGTGATAAGGAAGATTGTGAAGTTCTAATAATGGTGATACGAGTGTTCTATGCTTAACAAGCGCCCGGGGGCCACTCTTTACCAAGATCACAGTCTCCTGTTGATGCCGGTCTTGATCAAGACTTTCGAGCACCAAGAGCAGACGTTACATCGGCCTGATGTTGAATCTTGTGTCGCTTTATAACTTTCGAGCACCAAGAGGAGGAGCTAAATAGGCCAGAAGATTAGACGGAAAGCCTCACTGCTTATTATCGTACATCGTCTTCCCATTTGGGGAAATGAAACAAAAGCCATGGCTGGAACCTGGTGTTTTTCCTCGTATACTATGAGATCGCTATCACTTCAACAGAATTACAACAGTAACATCAACTAGAAAGTCAAAAGATATCTCTTCGGTCATGAACTCTTAACACTGTAGTCTGAGATAAAGAATCAAACACGACATCGCTCGATCAAGATCCCAAATCGTTCTAGGGAAATCCCTGTGCTTTGTGATACTGGTAACACCATCGAGAACATTAAGGTCAGAAACTTTCAATGGCTTCAACCAATTACAAGCAATTGACTCGACTCAAAAATCCACTGGAGGCTTTAAGCGTATTAGCCTTTTGATTCTTTCTTTGTCTGTGTTCTCCAAGTAACCCTTCAAAACATAAGAAATGATGCAGATGAGAAAGCAATCAAGAAGTATTAAACATAAAGTAGAACACATGCAACCGAACCACTAGTCATAGACTGATATTCTGTTTCGTCTAATTCTGCCTGTTAATAGCTATTATTTTAAAAAACAAGAGAGCATTTGAATATCCAAATGTCAAATCTAATCATGCAAGACTAAAACGATTATTTTAAGTGATGCTAGGCCATATCACTTGAAGGGACTGATAATAGATTCCCTTAAAACTACTAAACCTTGCCTAATAAGTATCGAACAACGCTAGTCAATGTCCCATGTCTAACAACGATATTCCCTCCATGTTCTATGAGAATAAAGAGAGCAAATGTCCGATTTCCAAGAATCAATTGGCTCCACTATTAAGTTGCAGGTAAACTATTAAGCTGTACTTATGGTTATCTGAATCAATTTGCCAACAGAATTGAGATGAAGCACCAACACCTGTAGTTTCCAGGTTTCTCTTTGTTCATAACAAAGATCCTCCTTACCTTCCAAACAATTTCATCCAGGCATAAACATATCTTTCCATACTTATCGAGGAAAAGGCGCTCAGTTGGAGGCTTTGCACATACATCTTTTACAGCTGACGTTATAACGAAGATCACTTCTGACACTACAGAAGCAAGAAGCATAAATCAGAACAGAAAAAAAAGATAATTCAATAAGATATCAACATACTCTTATATCGTCCAATGGCAAAAAAGGACAAAGATGCTCCATTGACATTTTAGGGAACAGGGCCTTCCAGTAGAGGTCTCACAGGGTCACCATAGTGAAATATCTCTAAAGAAATTCCACTAGCATGACCTGTGAAAATGTTCACTGACAGAAAACTTTTTACATGTATCATATCCATTATACAACTAAAGCAGTATTCTGGTCACAAGCCCATCCTAATGAAGGAAGTCAGAACTTGCTGCTTAGATGAATGTAAACTAGATCGATTGAAGAAACAGGTAAATGCGAAGCCATATCCCCAATGTCTTGATTCAGAGGGCCTCCTTTCTTTCCCAGACAATTTCTAAAGTTAAGTGGAAATTAAAAAAAAAGAAGAAGAAGAAGAAGAAGAATGATACTTACATGCTAGTTCATCATATTCATCCTTGCCCACGACATAGATGCTGACATCCCCGAGCACTGTATATACAATATAGACAGACCTATTGAACAGTGAACAAATCAATCAAAATAGAAAGGTCAGATATCGCACCATGCACCTGACAACAGACTCAAAGCCCAAAGTCTTGTTAACAATTTTGCCTCAAAAAGCCAAATGATATTCTTATTTCCATAAAGTAAAATGTCAAGGAAGCTCTGTTTTTCATTTAACTTTGATTAATATTACATGTTATGTTGAGTGGAACTCAACAAACATCAGATTAGGCTTGATTCTGATGTGGCTAAAGAAATGCCATGATCCATGAACAAGAGATGGTGGAACATAAGAAAGTCTATAAGAAATAAATCAAGAGGGAAATACAGCACATTGAATGGTTATGCTTAGGACCGTAAACAGTAGACACTGTGAGCTCATACAAACCCATGGAATAACATCAGATTGAATGAGCAGCAAAGTAGGACGAATCATAGCATTAGTGGCTAGTGCTGATTCTTTTTCACTTCTTTAAAATTGTATCTGAAGCTGGTTTTTTACATGAATTAAACTAAGGTCAGTCAAAATTAAAAAGTTATGGCCATTGATGCAGTCATGTTTCAAGTTGTTAAGTAAATTATTGAACCCTCCAACAAGGAGGCTCCACATTTTACTGCCTTCAACAGCACTTCAAGCAATGGAGAACAAAGTGGGAAAGGGCAACACATACTTGTGGCAGGCAACAAGGAGCTCTTCATTTTTTGCGCCTTTAAGGTTTTCAGCTCCCAGCTTAACCAAGAATGATCGCCAGTGGAGCCGTTCTTCAGCCGGAACTCCATTGAACCTAAGCCAAGAAGACAATATCAATTACAGCCCACACAACGTCGCAGATACAAATTAGAAAATACCATAGCTACCGGGTAAAATGGAAGTTGCTCGAGAACCGAAATCATTAAGCAAAATGTAAAATTGGAGGGATTCAGCATTCACATTAATAGTCATTAACTGGATCCCATAGCTACCACTATGCCTGATTAAAGGCCATTTAGTGCCAGGTGATTATGTAGTCTAGCCTCTTGACTCAACCCCCAAAAGGAAAAAGAACTCAGAAAATTATGAGGCGATCATCACGAATTACTCGTGTAAATCGGTCGGTTCCATGTTTTCTCCCTTCACAAAGATAACTAATAATCGAAACTTCCAAAAAGAACGCAAAAATTGAAACTTGAGCAAACCCAATCGAGCCTAAATGCAAACGCGTGCGAATTACTCCCCCCGCAGATCGAAGGGGGAATCAACCCGATCCCGCATAGACACACCGATCGAACACAGCAAAGGCGACGCGTCCGATCAAACGAACGGCAGCGTAAAAATCAAAATCCAACCGGGAAGCTACGCATCAGCAGCTTCGATTAAGAAACAAGAAGCCGGATCTTGCTGCCGGAAAATTTAAAAAAAAAAAAAATCAAACGACCAGACAAGAACGACGGAAATGGTTCCGCCCGAGCTCAAACCTTTCGACGAGAATGTTTCCTTCCGAGTTAGCGAAGAGAACTGCGAGAAGCATGATTTCCCCCAACGTGTTTTTCTTCTCTTCTCGTCCTTCCCTGAAATTTTGTTGCGTCCGGCGAAAGGGAGAGTCGATCGAAGTTTCAGCTCTACTCCCACCGCGGTTGAAGAAGAGAAGAAGAATTCTGTTGCGGGCCTTCTTTTGGGTCAGAAGATGGGCCTCGTGGGTGAGACGGCCCGGCCCAGATTCTCGGGAGGCCATGCAGGTTCAGCTGAGAGCTTGGAAATTTTTCACCCCCAACCAAAACAACAAAGAGGAAATCTCTCCAAAACTTTATAATCTGAGCAAGCATCCAACATACAAAGGAGTAAATAATCGTGCAGTCATCACATGAAAACTAAGTAAAAATTGGACTATTAGATCTGCTTAATAACATGAAATTTAGTAGTTAAAATATATGGATCGTAATGTGATGACATGAGGCGAAGTTTTAGTTAAATGAAACACATTTATTAAAACTAGCTTATGATTCTCGTTTACTTTTACTTGTGCTTGGGTTATTTTTCCGGTACTGATTTGCCCATACAGAATAGAGCACAAGTATACAACTCATTAATGCGATAGCTCCTTGGCTATCTACCAAATAAACCAGCTTTTGAAAAAGAGGGTCACTAATTTCATTCGAATGAATAAGAAAAAAAGAAGTGAAAAAAACAAGAAATAAGCTTAAATTAAGAGTAGATATCTCATTTAACTTTAGAGCTAGACTTGTCGTCGAAAATTTTAAACTTCTAACAGCATGCTAAAGTGGGACTAGTAAATGTATAAAGTTGTAAAATCAAGGTGGCATGATTGAAATGGAAAAAAGTGTTAGCCATTTTTTATATAATTACTTGTATTTTTATTCGAGAAAGCTACGAGAGGATTGTGCCAACCTGACCGGGTCAAGGTTTGGCATATTCGGTCCATTGGAAGAAGCTGTTGTGGGCCTGTACCGCAGGTTCGGCACCATCAAGCGGATATCTGGGCCTTTTTCTAAATCTTTTGTAAAAAGAAAATTGTTTTCAAGGAAATATTATGTAAGTGTCGTAGATTCATCTTTTCTATCGACGGGAAGGCACGAGCCCATACATAGTTATTTTAAGTATATATAATATTTTTCTTTTATAATTAAGAATTATTTAGAGATCGGAGGTGTTAATTATAGTGGAATGTTCCGTTGGACGTAACTCTAGTTTAATAATAAATCATGTTAAACCTTAAGACTCGATTTCCTTTTTTCACATTTACTATCTATTCCGTTGTGTTTGGTGTGCCTAATCTTAACATTTATAAGTTTTGTCTTAGATTTTATTTATATTAGAACACGGTTCAAGGAGTCCATAAAGAAAATTTTAGTTTCAAGTTCGACTGAAACTTTAGTAAATAGAGAAAAACAAAAATTAAAGCATTTCGATTGTCTTCACTTAAAAACAGTTTAAAAAATGACTGATATGTCGTATCTACAGCAAGCACGTAGATAATATCGTTATTAATAAAATAAGAGTTATTATTATGATAAGAAAAAAAAAATAGAATGCAAGAGGATTCGGTGCCCTGGATCGGATCAACGGTCGCGTCGCTAGCATTGGCCCGTACACATGTGATGATACATAGCACGACGACGCACGTTACGTTCCACCGCCCTCTCGTTCGTTTTTTGGAGCTCTGCTCATTATTCAAGTCATCGAATTTCGCCTCGGTGCGCGGATCCCGAGGTTGCCGACAACCGTACCCATAACTGTAGCCGTTGAAGATATCTTATCTTTACTTTTTTATTTTTTATTTCCCCTCCTTTCTGGGCCCCACCAATCTTTTACTTTCTTTAATCCACTTTCCCCTCCGAGAGAAAAATCTCCGGTTCTCTCCGAGTCTAGGTTCATTCGATACGAGCATGATTCGAATTGAGCCGATCCATCTCTTAACTCTAAAATCAATTCACAAAGTATTGATTCTTAATTTTTGAGATGAAAGACCAACCTTACTGAGCTTGGAACCGAGGACTGAACTGACTCAATGAGTTCAGTTCGATTTCGAGATCAGCTTAGGATCAATCAATAATTTTTTTTATTTTTTAAAATTTTATTGAAAAAATAAACCTACTATTTCAAATTATATATCCATCGATAATGTGGCGTTGAACAACCAAACTATAAATACTAAGATATATTTAACAAATTTAAGATAGAGTAATGCAAAGAGAGTTTTAACAAATTTAAGATAGAGTAATGCAAAGAAAGTTTCTAATCAAGGCTTTGTTTTCTTCTTATTTACTTAGCACGAGTGCCGAGCAACAAGCAGTGACCACGACAAGCGAGGCAAGGTTACTCACGAGCGGAATTGTTTATTTTGATTTTACTTGGCAAATTGAAGGCTAAAAGAATAAAAAAAGAAAGAAGAGAGTATGAGTATTAGAAAAGAATGACGTCGTTTGAGTTAGGATGTGCTATTTAAAATAGATGGAAAAAAATATTATATTTATAATACATAATATATCTAAAATAGATTATATATAAATTATACTTAATACTTAAAGTTGATCCGGGTTTAATCAATCCTAAACTCTCAGGATCAATAATCAATTCGCATAGTACTAATATAACAATTTCAGAATCAAGGATTGATCCAGTCTCTTTAGGAATTAGATTAGGATTGATAGGATTGGGTTGTAACGATGCTCACCCCTAAAATGAGAGTCCAGCCCTTTACTTCCTAACGAGCAAGTCAGATTTCGAGCCTCAACTCCAAAGGAAGGGCGTTTTTGGGGACCAGCCTGCTTCCCATTAGTCAATACGGCAGGTTCAACCCCCCTCCCCGGATCGGTCCATTATCAATCGAAGCTACGAATTTAGAGCCGCCAATTTTTCCTGCAATTGATAGTGACACATCCATGAACACAATGAGGTGTCGGGTTTGTTCTAGAAAAACTTTTTGTATTGCAGTGTTTACTCCGGCTAATCAAAATGAGTAATTTAGCGTGCGAAACTGAGATTGATTGAATAGTTCTTAGACTTTAAATTTCGTATAAAGAAAAATATTTATTAACTCCAAGCCAAACACGTAGACATCGTTGTTATTATTATTATTATTATAAAGAAAATAGAATGAGGAATTCGGTACCCTGGATCGGATCAACGATCGCGTCGCCACCATTGCCGCGTGTTCATCATGTGATGTGATCCATAGAGCGCGAGGACGCACGTGCCGTGTGCGCTACGCGTCTCCTGGGGTCCCACCAGTCGCCCATCATCAAATTCGTCGAGTGAAACAACCTCGGCTCGGGAGAGCTTACGTGGCGCTATCTAAATCTTGCCGACAGCCTACCCATCTCTGTAGCCATAGCAGATATTACTTATATTTTATTGTTCCCCCTTTTCTGGGCCCCACCAAAGTTTTTACTCTGTCCACTTCCCTTCCCACTCCAATTGGGTTCTTCCAGCTTCGCCCCTGCTTGATAAAGGAGTTGACGGCTACCGTGAAATCGCATGATCAACGATTGCTCGATTTGCGTGCATCTACAACGTAGATGCGCATTTACCCTCCTTGGTGCGACGCGCCCATGCTTTCGGAATGGGCGGCTCTCCACTTCCGTTCTATTGATGAAAAGAAAAATAAAAGGTTGCCATACATCCCCGTCGTATATCCATGTAAATGATTCCCAAAATTATATTAAGATATTGAAAAAATCTTAAATTTATTATATCTATATCAATACAATCATGACATTTTCATATTTCGTCAATTAAATTCATACAAACAAGATTAGCTGAATTTGCAAACTTGAGACTAGTAATGCTATATAGAACAACTGATATTAATAATAACAAAATTTTATAATTTTTTTAAATATATATTTTTTATTTTTCTTTCTTTCTTTTCCTTTTTTTTCCCTATCAAGTCTGGCGATGGTCCCACAAGCATGGGCTGACAAGCAATCCTCGTTGGGCTTGGAAGAAAAGAAAAGGAAAAGAAAAAAAGAAAAAAAATTATAAAAATTATCATTATTGACGCTAACTGTATCATATAGGATGATTAGGGTTCACGTTAACTATTTTCAGCAAAGTTAGTTATATGAACTTAATCGACAAAATTAAAAAATATTTAAAATTGAATTGACATAAATAAATATAGAATTTTTTTTTTTGTAATTTCCTCTTAAGGCTTGCCATTACCCAATCTGATAAATCGAAATTTATGCCGCTAATTTTTATGTCGAGCATCTTAAATTAGAGATACACATTTTAAACGGATATCAAAATGTAATCCATTTTAAAGATCAGTCGACCCTCCGTGTATCCGATGAAGTTTCGACATTCGTGGGCGGCAACATGCGGCGCGCGGCGGGTGGAACGTGCTCTCATGTCCATACCCAAGGCCATTTGTCGTTTCTGCCGACGTCACGAGGAGGGGAGATAAGAAGGCAGAATTACTCGTTGCTACAGCACAGTACCAAAAGGGAAAATTACAATCCAGTACCTGAATTTTTATTTTATTATATTAGATGCACTACACTTTCTGTATTCTTGTTTGCAAACTCTCTAATTGGAATGCAGGGTCAATTCAAAAAAAAACCGCAAACTTGGCTTTGGTGCCCCAAATCAAGCCCGAACTTTTTTTTTGTCTCAAGAAAAACCCCAAACTTTAGGTTTAGTCCAAATCTGCCCGAACTTTTTTTGTCTCGGAAAAAACCCCAAACTTTAGGTTTAGTCCCAAATCCACCGCCCTAAACTTTTTTTTTGTCTTAAAAACCCCAAACTCTTAGTCCATTCCCAAATCTATCCCAATTTTTTTTTTGTCAAAAAGAAAATCATCAAAATTTACTCTAATCCTAAATTTGTCCTCGTTAGCCTCCGTCCAAAAGCCGTATTAGTAATCAATAATTTTTTATGTCCTAAAATGGTTTTACTTTGAAAATAATTTTCTATGACATATTGCTTATTTGTATTTATTATCTATGTGGAAATGCCATGTTAAGTTGGGACTAGACCATGGGGTATATTTGAGAATAGATCAAAAATTGATGATTTTTTTAGTACAAATGGTGGGTAAAACCCCAAATTAGTATACCCGTAAATTGCGACGCATTATTTAATTTAGCAATTTGATAATAAAATTTAACAAAAACTAATAGATAGTAATTTGTTTTGGTGATCAAAAAATTAATTTTGGGTAAATTTGTCATATATGTACCAATTTGGGATTTTTCATGATATTGACTTTTTTTTTTTTTAGACAAAACCAAATTCGGGGTAGATTTGGGACTAAAATTAAAGTTTAAGGTTTTTTTGAGACAAAAGAAAAGTTCGGGCGAGATTTGGGACTCGAACCTAAAGTTTGGGGTTTTTCTTGAGACAAAAAAAGTTTGGGGTATATTTGGGACTGGGACCTAAAGTTTGAGGTTTTTTTTGGAATTAACCCTTGGAATGCATATGATTTTAACTAAATTAACATCGTATGTACATTATCAAATTTCGAGACAACGCCGTCATCATCACATGAGTCTCGTGTTAGCATTTCATCAAAGAGCTTAACTAATTTTTTGTCGAAGTGGCTTGGTTAAAAAAAAAATGAAAATTCATGCCTTGAATGATTAAAATGAAATATTTCGGTGATGTGATTGAAAAAATTAGTAGTGCAATGATTGGTTAGAAGCTCCTTATGTGTTGAGCAAATTTCTCTCTCTCGGTGGGTGTCCTTTTTGCTATTAAACTAAATTAACATCGTGCGTACATTATCAAATTTCGAGATAACACCGTCATCGTCACATGAATCTCGTGTTAGCATCTCATCAAAGTGCTTAACTGATTTTTTGTCAAAGTGGCTTGGTTGAAAAAAAATGAAAATTCATGCCTTGAATGATTAAAATGAAAAATTTCGATGATGTGATTGAAAAAATTAGTAGTGCAATATTAATTAGAAGCTCCTTATGTGCTGAGCAAATTTCTCTTTCTCGGTGGGTGTCCTTTTTGCTATTGAATTGAATTAACATTGTGCGTACATTATCAAATTTCGAGATAACACCATCATCGCCACATGAATCTCGCGTTACCATCTCATCAAAGAGCTTAACTAATTTTTTGTTGAAGTGGCTTGGTCGAAAAAAAATGAAAATTCATGCCTTGAATGATTAAAATGAAAAATTTCGGTGATGTGATTGAAAAAATTAGTAGTACAATGATTAGTCAGAAGCTCCTTATGTGTTGAGCAAATTTCTCTTTCTCGGTGGGTGTCCTTTTTGCTATTAAACTGAATTAACATTGTGCGTACATTATCAAATTTTGAGATAACACCATCATCGTCACATGAATCTCGTGTTAGCATCTCATCAAAGTGCTTAACTAATTTTTTGTCAAAGTGGCTTGGTTGAAAAAAAAATGAAAATTCATGCCTTGAATGATTAAAATGAAAAATTTCGATGATGTGATTGAAAAAATTAGTAGTGCAATATTAATTAGAAGCTCCTTATGTGCTGAGCAAATTTCTCTTTCTCGGTGGGTGTCCTTTTTGCTATTGAACTGAATTAACATCGTGCGTACATTATCAAATTTCGAGATAACGCCATCATCGCCACATGAATCTCGCGTTACCATCTCATCAAAGAGCTTAACTAATTTTTTGTTGAAGTGGCTTGGTCGAAAAAAAAATGAAAATTCATGCCTTGAATGATTAAAATGAAAAATTTCGGTGATGTGATTGAAAAAATTAGTAGTACAATGATTAGTCAGAAGCTCCTTATGTGTTGAGCAAATTTCTCTTTCTCGGTGGGTGTCCTTTTTGCTATTAAACTGAATTAACATCGTGCGTACATTATCAAATTTCGAGATAACACCGTCATCGTCACATGAATCTTGCGTTACCATCTCATCGAAGAGCTTAATTGATTTTTTGTTAAAGTGGCTTGGTTGAAAAAAAAATGAAAATTCATGCCTTGAATGATTAAAATGAAAAATTTCGGTGATGTGATTGAAAAAATTAGTAGTGCAATGATGGGTCAGAAGCTCCTTATATGCTAAGCAAATTTCTCTTTCTTGGTGGGTGTACTTTTTGCAATCACCCCCCAATGGATGTCCTTTTTGCTATTGAACCGAATTAAAATTGTGCATACATTATCAAATTTCAAGATAATGCCGTCATTGTCACATGAATCTGGCATTAGCATTTCATCGAAGAGCTTAACTGATTTTTTGTCAAAGTGGTTTGGTTGGAAATTTTTTTGAAAATTCATGCCTTCAGTAATTAAACTGAAAAATGTTTCATGTGATTGAGAAAATTCAGTAGTGCAGTGATTAATCAGAAGCTCCATCTATGGTCAGCAAATTTCCCTTCCTTGGTGGGTGTCATTTTTGCAAAACCCCCCCCCCTCACCAAACCGGGCTATGTGGTGGAGATCATTGATGCTTCATTAGGAGCTGCTTTGCCTACTAGGCAAATTCGATGTATTGATAAGATTGTGCTCTTCATTTTAGCGTATTGATATTTATACGCCCTAATCCTCAATTGAGGAGGAAGTTTTTCTTCCTCTTCTCTATAGGATATTACATTCAAGGGTTTATACATAGTAGCTTAAGGACAAAATAAGATCCAATCAGTGAATTAAATTGAATTTTTTGTCCAAGTGGTACGGATAAAAAAAGTTGAAAATTCATGCTTTAAATGATTAAAATGAAAATTTCGGTGATGTGATTGAAAAAATTAAGAATGTAGTGATTAGTCAGAAGCACCTTTTGAGGTGTGCAAATGATCCTTCCTCAGTGCGTGTCCTTTTTGCAATTGTCCCCCTGTAAGTCCTCCTTTCTTTCTTTTGCACCTCTAATCTCTCAAATTGGCATAATTAGTTACAAATTTTGATTCATGTTGTGTTGTTCTTTGGTTGGGTGATTTTCGACCCATAGACTGCTCCAACTTTATTAATCCTCTCGAACTCGTTGAGGCTTTCACAACCAGACACAAAATACTTTGTATGTTATTACTTGGTTATAGAAAGAAGGAAGAAATATTATAATGAATATCATTGTCACTAATTTGCGACAATAAAAAAGTGAACACCTTTTTTGTATAAAAATAAAGCGATGAGAGCGTTTTCAATTTGATTAGGTAAGCTGCCAAATCCTCCTCTAATTAATAACGACAATCTAGGAGTACATTGGTAAGAATGTGAAGTGGTCTAGAAAAACGATAAAGCTTAGCATGCATTTGTTGACTTTTTGTAATGTTGCATTTACTCCTCTTGATTAGAAGTCTAGCCTCCTAATTTAATCGTACATTTAGAATCTTTAACGAGCAAAATCGAGATAACTTGAATAATTTTGGAACTTTAATAACTGATTGATAGCGAATTTCGATAAGTGATTCTTTAATTGACTGACACCTAGCATTAGTTTTGATTACTTAATTGAACTCATCTGTCTACTATCCCTTCGACATCCTGGGCTGATTTTATAGATATAAAGAATCCCATTCATATTGGTGCAATGATAAGAAAATTCAACCATTTGTCCTTAAAAATGTCAACTTTCAATTTCAATGCCTATCATCATCCGTTCATCAAGCACCCCTACAAGCACAAATCCACACGACTTTGCAATGAATAGGTCTTATCAATGATAGGATATTTCACATGATGGGCATACTGACTATTTTTAACATTCAAAAGCCTAATAGAATGACATGCATATCACATAGATAATGCGTTTGATCAATTACATCACATTAGTCATATGACCATTGCATAAGATACTTTTCCGTCCCATTGAAGGTGGGGGTTATCACGCTCGATGAGGGTTCTTTTCTCGATTTTTGATTGGTTATGAGGGTTCAGTTGATTGTCAATTGGCTTCGGGTATGCTAATATAATAAAAAAGGAAGAAAGAGGAAAAAAGGGCAATGGTTATGGTGACAAAATCAGGACAGTTGCAAAAAAGCCCCTCCAAAAAAGGAATTAAGCGAAACTGCAGGGGCTCCTTATGTGCTGAGCAAATTTCTCTTTTCGGTGGGTGTCCTTTTTGCTATTAAACTAAATTAACATCATGCGTACATTATCAAATTTCGAGATAATGCCGCCATCGTCACATGAATCTCGCGTTACCATCTCATCGAAGAGCTTAACTGATTTTTTGCCAAAGTGGCTTGGTTGAAAAAAAAATGAAAATTCATGCCTTGAATGATTACAATGAAAATTTTCGGTGATGTGATTGAAAAAATTAGCAGTGTAATGATTGGTTAGAAGCTCCTTATGTGCTGACCAAATTTCTCTTTCTTGGTGGGTGTCCTTTTTGCTATCGAACCGAATTAACATTGTGCGTATATTCCATTATCGTCACATGAATCTCACGTTAGCATCTCATCGAAGAGCTTAACTAATTTTTTGTCAAAGTGGCTTGGTTGAAAAAAAAATGAAAATTCATGCCTTGAATGATTAAAATGAAAAATTTCGGTGATGTGATCGAAAAAATTAGCAGTGCAATGATTGGTCAGAAGCTCCTTATGTGTTGAGCAAATTTCTCTTTCTCGGTGAGTGTCCTTTTTGCTATTGAACTAAATTAACATCGTGCGTATATTCCATTATCGTCACATGAATCTCACGTTAGCATCTCATCAAAGAGCTTAACTAATTTTTTGTCAAAGTGGCTTGGTTGAAAAAAAAATGAAAATTCATGCCTTGAATGATTAAAATGAAAATTTTTGGTGATGTGATCGAAAAAATTAGTAGTGCAATGATTGGTCAGAAGCTCCTTATGTGATGAGCAAATTTCTCTTTCTCGGTGGGTGTCCTTTTTGCTATTGAACTAAATTAACATCATACGTACATTTTCAAATTTCGAGATAACGCCGTCATCGTTACATGAATCTCGCGATCTCATCGAAGAGCTTAACTAATTTTTTGTCAAAGTGGCTTGGTTGAAAAAAAAAAAAGAAAATTCATGCCTTGAATGATTAAAATGAAAAATTTCGGTGATGTGATTGAAAAAATTAGTAGTGCAATGATTGGTCATAAGCTCCTCATGTGCCGAGCAAATTTCTCTTTCTTGGGTGTCCATTTTGCAATCCTCCCCCAAATGGTGTCCTTTTTGCTATTGAACTAAATTGACGTTGTGCATACATTATCAAATTTCAAGATAACGTCGTCATTGTCACATGAATCTCGCGTTAGCATTTCATTGAAGAGCTTAATTGATTTTTTGTCAAAATGGTTTGGTTGGAAATTTTTTGAAAATTCATACCTTGAGTAATTAAACTGAAAAATGTTTCGTGATGTGATTGAGAAAATTCAGTAGTGCAGTGATTAATCAGAAGCTCCTTCTGTGGTCAGCAAATTTCCCTTCCTTGGTGGGTGTCATTTTTGCAATCCTTCCCCCCACCCACCCCCAACACCAAACCAGGCTATGTGGTGGAGATCATTGATGCTTCATTAGGAGCTGCTCTGCCTACCAGGCAAATTCGATATATCAACAAGATTGCGTTCTTCATTTTAGCTTGTTGATATTATATACACCATAATCCTCAATTGAGGAGGAAGTTTTTCTTCCTCTTCTCTAGAGGATATTACATTCAAGGGTTTATACATAGTAGCTTAAGGACAAAATAAGATCCAATCAGTGAATTAAATTGAATTTTTTTGTTGAAGTGGTACGGATAAAAAAAGTTGAAAATTCATGCTTTAAGTGATTAAAATGAAATTTTCGGTGATGTGATTGAAAAATTCAGAAGTGCAGTGATTAGTCAGAAGCACCTTTTGAGGTGTGCAAATGATCCTTCCTCAGTGCGTGTCCTTTTTGCAATTGTCCCCCTGTAAGTCCTCCTTTCTTTCTTTTGCACCCCTCTAATCTCTCAAATTGGCATAATTAGTTACAAATTTTGATTCGTGTTGTGTTGTTCTTTGGTTGGGTGATTTTCGACCTGTAGACTGCTGCAACTTTATTAATCCTCTCGACCTCATTGAGGCTTTCACAACCAGACACAAAATGCTTTGTATGTTATTATTTGGTTATAGAAAGAAGGAAGAAATATTATAATGAATATCATCGTCACTAATTCGCGACAATAAAAAAGTGAACTCCTTTTTTGTATAAAAATAAAGCGATGAGAGTGTTTTCAATTTGATTAGGTAAGCCACCAAATCCTCCTCTAATTAATAACGACAGTCTAGGAATATATTGGTAAGAATGTGAAGTGGTCTAGAAAAACGATAAAGCTTAGCATGCATTTGTTGACTTTTTGTAATGTTGCATTTACTCCTCTTGATTAGAAGTCTAGCCTCCTAATTTAATCGTACATTTAGAATCTTTAATGAGCAAAATAGAGATAGCTTGAATAATTCTAGGACTTTAACAATTGATCGATAGCAAATTTCGATGAGTGATTCTTTAATCAATCAACACCCACCATTAGCCTTGATGAGAACTTAATTGAACTCATCTATCTACTATCCCTTCGACATCCCGGGCTGATTTCATAGATATAAAGAATCCCATTCATGTTGGTGCAATGATAAGAAAATTCGACCATTTGTCCTTGAAAAATGTCAACTTCCAATTTCAATGCCCATCATCCTCCGTTCATCAAGCACAAATCCACACGACTTTGCAATGAATAGGTCATATCAAGGATAGGATATTTCACATGATGGGTATATTAACTATTTTCAATATTCAAGAGCCTAGTAGAATGGCATGCATATCACATAAATAATGCGTTTAATTAATCACATCACATTAGTTATATAATCATTACATAAGATACTTTTCCATCCCATTGAAGGTGGGGGTTATCACGCTCGATGAGGGTTCTTTTTTCCATTTTTGATTGGTAACGAGGGTTCAGTTGAATGTCAATTGGCTTCGGGTATCCTAATATAATAAAAAAGGAAGAAAGAGGAAAAAAGGGCAATGGTTATGGTGACAAAATCAAGACAGTGGCAAAAAAGCCCTCCAAAAAAGGAATTAAGCGAAACTGCAGGGGCTCCACCTTTAATTTTCCCAAACGTTAAAGGTCACGTCAAGTGTCCAACGGATGCGAGGGCTTTTCATCAATGATGACGGAGCTGTGAACCTGTGGACCGCCTTTCCTTTCCCTCCGCTCGCCCTCACACAAGCAAACACGCACACACTCCGTCTCGATCCGCGCATCATCCGCGGGCTAGCGCGTTCCACCAATGCGGCCTCGCATTAAGTATTCATCGACGTCTGCGAAATCAGGATCGTGCGCGAGCGTCTGAACGGATCGATATCAGCGAAGTACCGGATCAGATCTTCCTTCCCCATTCTCCTCTGACACCGCCCCGCTTCATTTCCCCACATCACACTCTCCCTCCCTCCCTCTCCTCCTTCCCTCCCAAGAGCTCATCAGATCGCTCGTGAGTTCTCTCTTCCCTCTCCCTCGAGATCTTTGAGATTTCCGCAGCGTTCTTGATCGCGCAGGGGTTTTGGGAGTTCGTTTTCGCGATCTCGTCGTGTGATCTCGGTTTCTTTCTTTCTTTTCTTTTGGGCTCCGTGCGCAGGTGAGGAATGGCGCAGATACTGCTGCACGGGACGCTCCACGCCACGATCTATGAAGTGGATCAGCTTCACCACGGCGGCGCTCCCAAGTTCTTTCGCAAGGTACGTCGTCACCCCCCGATCTCCGTGAATCGTCGCCGATCGCTCGATTCTGCGGAGGACTTTAGGATTGTAAAGTGGCGCTGCTGCCATGTGTTGCGGCCTTGATTGGAGACGCTTTTGGCTGATGGTGAGAGGGACGGTAGTTCTTTCATCGTCGCAGTGTCGAATAAAGAGAGCGTGGTTTCGGGATAATAGTATGGTGATCGCCTCACATTGGTGATGTCACTCAGGATCTCCGTCGGCCTTTTTCCCTCGAGTGTACATCGCTACGTATTGGCGATCTCTTTTATGTTAATTATGGTGTCTCTCATTTCTTTATAGATTTGATCTTGTGCCCTGACTAAACGTAACCCCTGTAATTTCAACGAAATATGAATAGCTTAATATGAAGAAAGAAAAATATAAAACGATGGGAGGGGGACATCGGGATTGGTGTGGGGATTACTTGACGTTGTCGATGTGCATGGTCTCGTATACTAATTTCTAGAAACGTGCGATTAAGATTGATGATTGGGAGTGACTGTTGGACTAGATGCTGTAAATCCTGTAACGATATACATCATGTCAATCGGCCTTATTGGTAGACCAGATGAGGGAACATCTTATACGAAGAGGCATATCGTTGACTATTGTCGCTGCACTCTTTAAGCTTCTGCATGTGCATCTTTCTCGAGCATCGCTACTGATGGGATCTCTGTTCTAGCTTCAATCGTCAAAAGTTTGCTAAACTTCATTTTCGTTGCAGATTATGGCAAATATTGAAGAGACTGTTGGCTTAGGCAAGGGAGTGGCGAAACTGTATGCCACAATTGATTTAGGAAAGGCTAGAGTTGGAAGGACAAGAATGCTTGAAAAGGAACCTTCTAACCCACGCTGGTATGAGTCCTTCCACATCTATTGTGCCCACATGGCCTCAGATGTTATATTTACCATCAAGGATGACAACCCTATCGGTGCAACATTGATCGGAAGAGCATATGTATCTGTTGATGAGTTGTTGGGCGGGGAAGAGCTGGATAGATGGGTTGAAATCTTGGATAAAGACAGAAATCCTATCGGTTCGAAGATCCATGTGAAGCTGCAGTACTTTGATGTCAGCAAAGACCGCAATTACGGTAGGGGTATCAGAAGTGCGAAATTTCCTGGAGTTCCTTATACATTCTTCTCTCAGAGACAAGGATGTAAAGTATCTCTTTACCAGGATGCTCACGTCCCGGATAAGTTCATTCCAAAAATCCCTCTTGCTGGAGGCAAGTATTATGAGCCTCACAGATGTTGGGAAGATGTCTTTGATGCAATCAGCAATGCAAAGCACCTGATCTACATTACTGGTTGGTCAGTGTATACTGAGATCTCTCTTGTTAGGGATTCAAGGAGGCCAAAGCCTGGGGGAGACATCACTATCGGGGAGCTGCTAAAAAAGAAGGCCAATGAAGGTGTTAGGGTGCTGATGCTCGTCTGGGATGATAGGACTTCTGTAGGTTTGTTGAAAAAGGATGGACTGATGGCCACTCATGATGAAGAAACTGAACATTACTTCCATGATACTGAGGTGCACTGTGTCTTGTGCCCTCGTAATCCTGATGATGGCGGAAGCATTGTTCAAGATCTAGAAATTTCCACCATGTTCACTCATCACCAGAAGATTGTTGTGGTGGACAGTGAGATGCCTAGTGGGGGGTCACAGAGAAGAAGGATTGTGAGCTTCGTAGGTGGTATTGATCTCTGTGATGGGAGATATGACACTCCATTCCACTCTCTGTTCAGGACATTGGACACAGCTCATCATGATGACTTCCACCAACCAAACTTTGAGGGTGCTTCGATCACCAAGGGTGGTCCTCGGGAACCTTGGCATGATATTCACTCACGGCTTGAAGGACCCATCGCTTGGGATGTGTTATATAATTTTGAGCAGCGATGGAGAAAGCAGGGCGGTAAGGATCTGCTTCTTCCACTAAGGGAGCTAGAAAACATGATCCCTCCTTCACCTGTTGTGTTCCCTGATGACCCTGAAAGATGGCACGTCCAATTATTCAGATCGATAGATGGTGGAGCTGCTTTTGGCTTCCCTGAGACTCCTGAAGATGCTGCTAGAGCTGGGCTTATAAGTGGTAAGGATAATATCATTGATCGAAGCATTCAGGATGCTTATATACATGCAATCCGACGTGCCAAAAATTTCATTTATATTGAGAATCAGTATTTCCTTGGAAGCTCTTTTGGTTGGTCTGCTGATGGTATAAAGCCTGAGGATATTAATGCCTTGCATCTCATTCCTAAGGAACTTTCACTTAAAATTGTTACTAAGATTGAAGCTGGGGAGAAATTTAGCGTCTATGTCGTAGTCCCAATGTGGCCTGAGGGCATTCCAGAGAGTGGATCGGTGCAGGCAATATTAGATTGGCAGAGGAGAACAATGGAGATGATGTACAAGGATATTATCCAAGCTCTGGAAGCGAAGGGCATCGAGGAGGACCCTCGAAATTATTTGACATTTTTCTGTCTTGGAAATCGGGAGGTCAAGAGGAGTGGAGAATATGAACCTTCAGAAAAGCCTGAACCTGATTCAGATTATATGAGAGCCCAGGAAGCCCGGCGATTCATGATCTATGTTCACGCCAAGATGATGATTGGTGAGTGTTTTGCATCTTTCTTCTTGTTTGTCTTATAATTTCTCTCCCCTTCAGGTTTTCATGTTCAATTATCTTCAACATTAGAAGAGATCTTCGGAGTTGTAGCAATTTGGGGTATGGTCATATAGTCGAAAACTTGAAATCCTCATAAAATGTACGAGATTGTGTGTCCATCCAATTAACATGCTCCATGTGTGCATGGTTTTTATTCTGGTTTGGTTGATGTCCTACCTTTTCTTTTCTTTTTTTTGTATCAGGTTCTTATTTGGGAAATGATTGTATTGGATGTTTCTTTTGCAGTTGATGATGAGTATATTATAATTGGATCTGCCAACATCAACCAGAGATCGATGGATGGTGCCAGAGACTCAGAGATTGCAATGGGAGCCTACCAAGCCCATCATTTGGCCACAAGGGAGCCGGCACGCGGACAGATCCATGGCTTCCGTATGGCTTTGTGGTATGAGCACCTGGGAATGCTTGATGACTCATTCCTCCAGCCTGAAGGTGAGGAATGTATCAGGAAGGTGAATCAGATCGCTGACAAGTATTGGGATCTTTACTCGAGTGAGACACTTGAGCACGACTTGCCTGGTCACCTGCTTCGCTATCCTATTGGAGTTGCCAGTGATGGAATCATCACTGAACTGCCAGGATTCGAGAACTTCCCTGACACAAAGGCTCGGATTCTTGGCACCAAATCTGACTACATGCCTCCCATCCTCACTACTTAGTTTAAATGATTTACCTCCTTTCCCCAAGACTTTGGTCCATCTGCTTGGTTGTGCGATTCCAATAGTAGTTTTCCTGCTTGTCTTCTTTGGTATTGCCGGCTGTTGTAGCAGTATAATAAAGTGTTTCCCCATTTATCTCGTGAAGATGATATTTGTTTTGTTATCAGCTTGTTCATGTCGAGATTTGCGGAGTCTTTATGACAATAGGATGTTGACTGGTGGCAGTTTGCCTTTAGTAGTGCATTGTATCTTTCCTACGGCCTGTATACGAATCTCTCATCGAACATTGATTAGTATACTACAGTGCAGTAACTTGACATTCCGAATTTATTACATTAGTTTGAGTCCTAGGTTTTCCGTGTAGCTAGTAAATTGCAAAGATTGATTATGACCAGATTGAATGACTAAAATTTTTTTGCAAAATGTAAGGCTTGTCCGACATCGAGGTGAATCTAGCCGGATGACATGGTGAATTTGGAGCTTTCTGCTCTGTGAGTTTGATTCAGCACTTACTGTTTTGTCCGCTTCATTGGGTGGTTCTTTTTAAACTTAACCTATAATTGTCCTCTTTGCCGATGCGACTAGGGTGATCGGTTTTCGGTTCGGTCCGGTTCCAAGGTGAAACCAGGAATCGGACCGGAAGGACCAGTTCCCATTTTTTGGGACCGTGGACCGGACTGAACTAATGGTTCGGTCCGGTCCGGTTCGGTCCAATAGGATCGACCACTTAGCTAAAAAAATTTAAAAAATACTAGAAATATTATTATTTTAGGATTTATTGCATTTTTTAAGAAATTTAAAAAATATATTTTAAATAGAAAATTGTCGGTCCGGTCCGATTTCCTTTGGAACTGGGAATCGGATTGAAAATCACCGGTTCCATTTTTATGAAACTAAGAACTGGACTGATGCTCCCGGGAACCGGACCCAACCGGCCGGTTCGGTTCGGTGCGGGCGGTCTAATGTGCTCATCCCTAGATGCGAGGGGCAAATGTAAAAGAAACTCAAAGACTTCTTCACATGCCAGGTGAATAGCAGTGGCCCGTGAAATCATTGTGAAGGCTATTGAGATAGAGCGACTAGAGAGTAAGAACAATCACAAGTCGCACATAAACTTAGCGTGAAATTGAACTTATTTTATGCAAAATCGATGGAATTTTGAACGTGATCTAATGGCGAACCATGGAAGGAACCAGTTGGAAAATTTTTCTACTTTATAGATCACCTCCCCTTTTTGGTATTGACCAAAGTAGAAAAGACGCCACAGTTAGCAACAACAATATCGCCAATGCTGCTGTTGTTCATTGGCCGTCTTTCTCGACATGACCACTGCTGGTTGCCCTTATTAAATGTTATTTCCATCTATTTATTTTAAAAAAAAAAATGCGAGGTTGAGGTTATTGGGTTCAATTCTAGCATAACTATCGTTAGGGGTTCATAACTCCCAAAACTAGTCCAAGACATTATCCAGGAAATGAATTTGGGCCTTTCGTTTCATATGAGAATTGGTGTGTTTTAGTCGACAAATCATATTTATGGGTACATTTGTCAAAATGAGTCCATAACTCATTTATGACCTATTTAAATAAATGAGTCATAAATAAGTCAGGCTTTATGTTCTAAATTACCCAAAATGGGTTTCCAAAATGAGATGACTAAAATATATTGGTCTAGTTTAAATCCAATCACAACACATTTTACAACCTACTCTCTCTTTCCCTCTTTAGCTTTATAATAATATTATTTTTTATAAAAATCGAAATTATATTTAATTTTCAAATTTCCCTTTTCTTTTATTTTTTTCTTATTCTTTTTTTCTTTCCATTTCCCCACCCCCTTTCTTCCTCCATCTTCCTCAGTCATCAGTTGCTGACAGCTAGCAACCTGTGAGGTGAGGCTCGAGCTTGAGGGTGTCGGGTGAGCTCAAGCTCATCTGGCAAGACTCAAGCTTGCTATGGCCGGTCACCGAGTCATCGTCATGGTGGCGATTGACCAAAGAAGTAGCACAAAAAAAAAGTAATTATAAATTAGATTTTAAAAAATAAAAATAAAAATATTAAAAGGAGTCACGGAGGAAAATTTTAATCATATTTTTCATATCAAATGGCGAAAAATATTTTTAAATTTATTTTCAGATATCTAGCAAAAATGAAAAAAATATTGTAATTTTCTTGAGAAAATACCTCTTGGAAAATATTTTCCAAGGAACAAACAAAGGCTTATTTTTTAAAAAATTATAAAAATTGTCTATTAGAATTGTATTACATGAAAGTATTTTAGCAATTCCATTTTTTTTAAAAAAATCATAAGAAATAAACTTTCCTAAATTTAGTTAAATGGGTTAGGTCGGGGATAGGTTAGGAATTTTGCACTATGATAAATGAGTCATTAATGGGTTAAATGGGCCGATTTGGGTTGGACTATTTATGACTTGATCTAAACTTGACTCGACCTACCCGTTTAATAGATCTACTTATGGGATAGCTTTCCTTGAAATTGGTAATTGTCCCAATCAACTCACTTATTGGAGGGATAGCTTTTCTTAAGATCATTGCTTGCTCACTCGATTGGTAGAGAGAAGATCCGGCAAATGTTGAAACGTTTGAGTGGATGTAAATGAGGGGGAGAGCTCCCTATTTGTACAAGAAGTCCCCATTATAACCGTTAATCGATTTTAGATTTAATGGATGAGATCGCATCTTCTCATCTATCAACTATTTGTATTTATGCCAATAATGCTCTAGAACTTGGACAATTACCTTATCACTTGTCCTTGGGAATGTTCTGAAAAACCTAGGTGTTGGATAGTCTTCTCAGATTGAACATGGTCCTTTGTAATGAGAGGAACCTCGAGACCATGACAATTTTGTAAATGGATCAACTCATCAATAATCATCACCTCACTGATTGGATTGTCAATCCTCATTTCATCACCAAAAGCATAAACTTCAGAACTCTGGACAAAATCAATGAGGACAACAAGACTCCATATAATCAACACACGACCATATCTCCAATCCGACCAAACTCTGCCCACTAAAATACACAGCAAGTTTTGATCGTTGACCCCAAAATTCCATTCCCTAATGCCGTGCGGTGCACCACCGAACAAGACCCCTAAGCCACGCCAACCGAAAGAACAGAACAAACGACCCACCAAGAAAAGAAAACTTCTTCGAGGTTTCTGAACTTTTCCACAATAGAAACAAACTGAGCAAAGAGACTGCTCCCTCCAGTCTCCTCAGTCCGACAAAGCCAAAACCAAGGTGTAAAAACTAGGTGTGTGCAATCGGACCGGACCACCAGAAAAACAGGGTGGGGAACCGGTTCCCGGTTAAACCGGTCCGGGTACAGGTTCCAATTTTCGGGAACCGGTTGAAACCGGTCCAGGAATAGCAGAACCGGACCGGTTTTGGAACCGGTTTTTACCTTGTTAAAAAAAAAAATCATCTCTCTATATAATGCTTTTGAGTGTCTTTGTCTTCGAAGAAATGTTAAAATAAGAAAGATTTTCTCTAAATCAAGTTAAGAAAGAATTGTTTTGAAAGAATTGTTAAAAAGAACGTTTCTCATGAATTATTTTTCTTTTTTAATGATCCCACTTTCAACTATTACTATAGTCACAGGACAAATGCTATTAATTATTGTAGCACTAATTTTCAGTCCAACTTAAGAAAGATGTCCTCTTAATAAGAACTCTGTCGCATACATATAAGTAAGCACATTATATCATATTAGAAGTATTTGTGGGAATGAGAATAATATTAGATCCATATTTGTTGCTAATGCTTATGCATTCTTAGTATTTTTGCTTTGTCTTATAACGTTAGGAAAATTACATTGTTGTTTTTTCGCTAATTAATGTAAAATTTGAAGCTGTATAAAATATTGAATGGTTGCAAAACGGGTTCCAATAAAAACAGGGTTGACCCTGTTCCAGGATCGGAAAAACAGGATTGGGTCCAAAACATAGTCCAATAAAAACAGGGTCGAGTATAGGGTCCAAAAAAGAGGAACCGATTATAACAGGGTCGGGTACAGAGTCCAGGTCTGAACCCTACCTACTCTGGACCCGATCACCCAGACCCTCGCACACTTTTCTTCCGGCATCCCCTCGTACACTCCATCCAAATTCTTCGTCACCCATCTCGTCATCACGAGCTCTCAGTCTTCCACCACACACAATAATTATTTGGATTTCGATCAGTGCCCTTTAAAATCCAGCAACAGCAAAGTTGGCAGCTCATGAGTTACCCGTCTCGGACTGCTCTTCCGCATGCCCTCCTGAGTTCTGAGCACTGACGCACACCCACTTCGAAGTACAAGGAACATCCTTGGTCCTAATCCATCACAAACTCTCACGATGACTTATGCAGGTAATCTGGTTTTGGCCACTGTCATGCTGGTCTCGAGCATTGTCCTCCTCCTCTCTTTGTCTAGAAAGAGAGTGCCTCCACCTGCACACGACATTCCTCAGCGTCATCAAGTGGAAGCACCTCGCTCTTGCTAGCTATCTTCAGGTTCTTGTTCTCGATTCACCTCTCTCTCTCTCCGGAAAAAAAACAAAATATTGCGAATACTCATTCTATGATGTCAAACAGTGCGTGACTCTGAAAAAGTTTTGTTGGAGAGAACCGCACGGATTTCATTTCATATCTTAACACGAGTCAGACCATTTTTTGAAGCGGCGTTTGTGTTTGTGTGCAGACGGGATGAAAGGAGAGAAAAAGAAGAAGAGGGTGACGTTCGCCGATGATGTGAAGGAAGATTGCTCGGTCATGCCAAGCACGGAGGTGTCGAAGAAGCTTGAGAGGAGCTGCAAAACTGAAGAGCGAGAGATGGTCGGGATGCGGAGTAATGGAGTTGCTTCTAGGATCGAGTGCTCGTGTTGATCCATCACATGTGAATCTCATGTAAATAAGGAAGAATAAGAAACCTTTCATTGCTTGTTAGGAAGATATGTATTTAGAAAAATCAAAATCTCTCAGCGAGTTTGAGAAATCCTGCAGATATCGGATTCATAATTGACCTCTTTGGCAACCTTGAGAAACCTTCCAGAGTCCTGCAAATGAATCCTTTATGTCGCTAGGTGGGAAAATTATTCAAATTTTTTTTGACTTATTGTATTTTCATAAATTCAATTTTCAACTTTTTAATTGCATTTCCATATTTTACCAATTGACTTCATCCGGTCAATTTTGATCGGAAATCTCTAATGCGGATATCATCCGTAACACATAAGACGATCAGTGTTGAAACGAACAATTTTTAATAATAATTTTTGAATATATTTATTTATTTCTTTTTTTCCCCTTCTCCATTTTCTAGTTACTTGCCAGGCCTTGATGATGGCCGGCAAGTTGGAGGAACCTCGCTTGCCCCTGGCAAGATTGGACCTCACAGTCTCCGGGCAGGTCAGCCTCCCATGACTGGGTGAGGCTGGATCTCACCAAATCTTGTTGAGAACTTAATTGATAAGAATCGGTATCCTAAATCTAAAAGAAAAGTTAGTAAATTCAACATGATGGTTGGCCTTGAAAAAGCCCCCAAAAAGGATTTATGACGTGCAATTGTTACTCGTGGGTCAGCCCCGGGGAGAGCAAGAACAGAGAAAAAAGAGAAGGTCCAACAGTCGTCCATCGTACTATACTGTTAAAATAATAACATAATATTAAAATAAAAGCCGGGACTCATTTTCCATTCTATATAGTCCCGATCGAAGCGTTCTTCTTCTTATTTTATCCTCGTCTCCTTCAATCATAGCACCAGGGAAGAAGACGAGAGAACGCCGGGGGAGGCTCGGGCGAGCGAGGCCCGCCTCCATAGCTGCTGCTGCTGCTGCTGCGTTAGGTGATGAGCAGTTCTGGGAGATACAATTGAACCCATGATTCTTTCTCGCAGGTCAGAAAATGCTGTTCTTTTCCGGCGGCGGATTCCTGAGCCGTGCGTTTTTTTTCCTCTTCCTGGTGTTTGATGATTTTGACCGGCGAATTCGTGAATCTGTTCTTCAGGGTCCTTTGATCTCTCTTTCCCCGAATCGAGTCCCGATGGATTTGATCTTTCTTCGAGATATCTCTCCCCGGTTGGATTGTTCGTAGCTTATCGACGTTCTCTTCCTGCATTGTGTTTGCGCATGGGGTAAGTTGTCTGATTCCCATCTTTTCAAGTGATGATCTTTGGTCTGTTTAGGAGCTGGGCTGTGATTGTCGATTGGGTCCCAAATTTATGAATTCATTTGGAAGTCAACGGAACTTGGAATGATTTAGCTGTGCGGAAAAGATTTTAGAATTTTTTCTTTAGACCCGGGGATAATGGAGGCTTGCCCATATATTGGAGAAAATATTGGGTAGGTGAGATAATCCACGTGGGTGGTGCAGCTCACCACTCAGAGAAGGACACGTGGCGTCCACGTCGGCGGTGGGCCACACACCGGGCGAACCCCTCTCTCCTCTCTCCTCTCTCTTCTGTCTCCTCTGCCGAAACCGTACATCTCTCTCCTCTCTCTCCTCTCTCTCTCTCCTCTGCAAAGGGGAGAGAGAAAGCCTGACCTCTGCTTCGGCGAGGGGGGAATGCAACGGCGGGGAACGCGACGGCGGGCACTCCCCGCCTCCGCCTCCCTGAGCCTCGCCCTCCCTCCTCTCTCTCCTCTCTCTCTCTCTCCTCTGCAAAGGGGAGAGAGAAGCCCGACCTCTGCTCCGGCGAGGGGGGAACGCGACGGCGGGGCACTCGAGCACTCCCTGCCTCCACCTCCCCGAGCCCCGCCCCTCCGCCTCAGCTCGTGGATCCAGACGCCGACGCCGCCTCCGCCTCCGCCTCCACCGTCGCCTCCCCGAGTGCCCCGCCCCCGGCGAGGAGGCTGGGCTGAAACAGGACATGAAGCTGGAGGATTAGCGGGGAAATGGGCGGCGCGATTCTTCAGGTTCCGATTCATGGAATTCGGCCGCGGAGGACGTGATTTTCTCGCCGCCGAAGCGGAACCCAGAAGATAAATCGCCTTGGGAGTCCGCCACGAAGGTCGATCGATTCATGGAAGAAGTCGAATAAGTCGAAGTCGCCATCGCCGTCGCCCCCGAGCAAGGGGGGCTGCTTCTGGTGCTCGTCGAAGAAGCCGACGCCGAGGAAGCGGGATGAATCTAGGGCTATCGAGAAGGCGATGAGCAGGAGCTTTAAATGGATGGAGGAGGACGAAATATTGTCTGATTTGGGGGCTTCTTAGTTAAAGAGCAGAAGAAGTTGCTGAAGAAGACAATGAAGGAGGCGGAGGGGCGGGCGTCGGGGAGGCGGAGGCGGAGGTGGGGAGTGCCCGAGTGCCCCGCCGTCTCGTTCCCCGCCGTCGCGTCCCCCCCCTCGCCGGAGCAGAGGTCGGGCTTTCTCTCTCCCTTTGCAGAGGAGAGAGAGAGAGAGGAGAGAGAGGAGGGAGATGTACGGTTGACAGAGGAGACAGAGGAGAGAGGAGAGAGGAGAGAGGGGTTCGCCCCATGTGTGGCCCACCGCCGACGTGGACGCCACGTGTCCTTCTTTGAGTGGTGAGCTGCATCACCCACGTGGATTATCTCACCTACCCAATATTTTCTCCATATATTGCATTTGCAATATTGGAGAAAATATTGCATTTGCTTCAATTAAACAAAAGTCAGACCCGACCTGTCCTTTCTTGGGCATAAAACGAAGGGATATAGAGGCTGTCTATAAAGTACGAAGTACCTGTTTGATGCTAAATCTTGAGCCCCCTGGTTTTGGAAATCCAGGTCGCTCATTTTGCCGATTTTGTATAGCATAGAGTTATTCTTACCTGTAGCAACCTACCCTCGAGTGGCTGCCCTCTGAGGAATATGTTTGTCAATTACAAATACGGCTCTTTCAAGTTTATACTTCGTGTGACATTGGATTTTCTATTTTAAACTCGAATTAACCCTTACAAAATTAAAATACGAGGAGTTGCTACTAGCTAATTAAGGTCGGCTAGAAATAAATTGAGACGTGGGAGTGTTGTCTCAATTTCCATGGAACAGAGATATCGGAATTAGTGCCCTTTTGTTATCTAAACTTGATTATTCTGTTAGCTAAAGTGTTCTTCAGTTTTTTTTGTCAATTTTAGGATTGATTTGCTAAGTGTTTATGTGATGTTTTTATTAAAATCTTAACCGTGGTAAAAGAGAACAACCAATGAATTACAATTGCACAATCAAGTACAATCAAATTGAAGTGGACAACCGACGACCTAAGTATCGTCTCTAAAAGCAAGCAATACAAAACAAACTCCATTGTAAAACTCTAAAGAGCTTATAAATTGGGTTTCAATTTTTTTTAAGGATTTTTCAAATTATTCAAAGCTAAGAGAAGTCTATTTGAAAAGAAATTTCTAAAATTAATTCAAGCCTCTAAAAGTCTAATGGAATCAATTAAGGGGATTTTTCTGAAAAGTTCTCCAATTTTTTTTGTCATATTTTTATTATTTCCGAATTTTTATTATTTCTTGTTTTTCCTAACTCTGCAAATTTTATTTCGGATTTTCTCATTTCTTATTATTTTCTTTATTTTACAAATAATTTTTAATGAATTTTAAAATTGTTTATTATTTATATATCTGAAAAGAACTCCAGACCGGGTTAGAGGACTTGGCCCTCATGGTTCGGGTTAAGTTTTATTGGGCCGGGCATAAGGCATGGTCCAATTTTATTTAAAAAAGGGATATGTGCACTATAAGTTTTAAAACTTATCGTAAAAGTGTAATTAAGTTTTAAAACTTTCAAAAACTTTAATCAAATGTTAAAACTTACCAAATTGATGCAATGGAGTCCTTTCATTAAATTTGTTTAATGGAAAATGCTGAAATGGCATTTTTAAATTAATTTATTTTTCATAGGTGGCATTTTTATTACATTTTTCTTTATATCTTTTTAAATAATAGTAAAAAACTAAAAAAATATAAAATAATTAAAAAAACAAAACTATAACAAAAAAGGTGTAGGATCATAGCTAGGTGCTACCACCGTTGCCCACATTGCCAAAGGGACCAATGAAGATTGTCGGCCTTAAGTGACGGAGGGGAGGCAACTCTTGCTTGGGGCTGGCGAGGCTCGACTGGGTGACGCCGACCCTCGCTTGAAGCCGACGATGGCCGACCACCCCGATGATGGGCAGCGGTTGCAGTGCCTAGCCATGATCCTTGTCCTTTTTTTAAAATTATTTTAGCTTTTTAAAATTTTTGCTATTATTTAACTAATATTTAAGGCAAAAAATAATAAAAATGCCACGCAAAAAAATAAATTAATTTAAAATGTCACATCAGCATTTTTAATTAGACAAATTGACAAAGCTAACGGAATGACTTGATTGTACGTCTTGAAAGTTTTATGATTCAATTACATTTTTGTGATAAGTTTTATGATTTATAATGCACATATCATATAAAAAAAATTCGACCTTCAATCATCCTAGGTCACAACTCGACTACTTGACCCGACCCAACTAATCAGATTTGACCCTGTCAAGATTGTAGTTGGCTTTTTATCTTTTTCTTTTATGATTTTTTTAAAATTTTAAATTAAATTTTCTGTTTTTATTATTATTTATTTCATTTCTTTGCGCCGTCTTCTTACCTTCATCTGTCCTCGCCGAGAGTGACACTAGGATTTCTTCTAGTCGAAGTCAACCTGACGTCGACGTCATCAATGATTGACGCTGATGCCAGTACTGATGGCCATCACCGCCGATCGTCTAACCTATCGCTGACCATTTATCCCAATTTGCTGATTTCGGCCACTAATTTCCAGCCAACCGAAACAACAACAACAGCACCTTGACTGAACTACGTATATAGTCGAATAAAAAGTGTTGGAGGTACCGTTGTCCCTAATTGATATGATGAAGATATTTTTACTCTAATTGATATCATATATTCAATATAATTTCCTTTGATTGGTACTAGGGTGAGCATTCGTCCGTGGACTGGCCCAGTTTTGCTCGTCCTGATTTAGTTCTCAGAGAGATTAAGTTGGTCCTTAGTCCTGAGACTCTTAGACTTTACATTGTGTGAATTGATAACCTGGAACAATCTTATACATAATATTATATAATTTTTTTCTACTCTAAATTTTAGTGCCTCATCCTTTGTTCTCTTCGAATTTGTCATGTAAATTAGAAAGTAGAAAGAAATCAAACCCTAATCTTACAAAAAAAGAAAGAAAAAAACCTCTTACTTGCCTTGCTTGCCTCTACTCGCTTGCCTAACTGCTTGCCTTTGTTCCCTCACTTTGCATGTTCGTTATTATGGTTTGTTGATTTTAGCAATTTCTATTGTTACCTTATTTATATATATACTTGATGTGTATTGATATTCGTAATTTGGTTATTCAATATCGCATTATTGATGGATATATAATTTAAAATAGTATGTTTGTTCCTTTAAGGAATATAAAAAATGAAACAAAAAAATAATCGTTTGGTCTTGGGTTGACCTTGGAACTGAATCGATAGAGTTAGTTTGATCCTTGATCCCAGACTCAACAGGGTTGATTCTCGATTTCTAAAATTAGGGACTAATACTGTGCGGGTTGGTTCTTGGATTAGGTACTAGACCAACCCAACCCGAACCATACTCAATTATCTTTTCTCCTTTTCTGCATATTCTTGACCAGATTATTTTGGCTCTTTGTAATACAATGAGGAAGGAATACACTTGACTCCTATCCTCCTCCATCAAACTTTTCATCGGTCCATTTTGTGACATGGTATTAGAGCCTACACTCTGAACTTGCTTCTGCAAGCCGATTCGTTCAATGGGTTCCCATCCCAATTCAACCCATGCAAGGCTAGACGAATCGGGAAAATTGTCCAAAAAGTCTTAAATTTATTGTGTTTTTGCCAATTTAGTCTTAAAACTTTTTAACTTTGCCAATTTAGTTCTAAACTTTTTCATCTTTTGCCAATTTAATCCTAAAACTTTCAATTTTGCCAATTCAGTACGAAACCTTTTCACACTTTGCCAATTTGCTGATGTGGATTGTTGCCACTGACATGGCACTTTTTAAATAATACTTAAATAATTTTTTGAATTTTTATGGTTTTTTCTTCTTCTTTTTTTAAATTTTTTTCAGCGTTGGCAATTCACGTTAGCAAGTTGGCAAGATAGACTCGATTGACGAGTAGTGAAAATGTTTAGGACTAAATTGGTAAAAGCGCAATGAATTTAAGGCTTTTTGGACAATTTTCCCCTGGACAAATCCGTCAAGCACTTTCCAAACGGGCTTTGTGGAGAATAGTGGACCAGGAGGAGGCCCACATCTCGTTACCAAGCCCAACCCGACTCCTGGCGGGTTCGCAATTTCCGAACCAAAACGGTTCGGGTTTGCTAGGTTTTGGGGCAAACCTGGCTCTAGCTTTTAGCCCCGGTTTTTTCCTTTTGTAAGTATCGCCAACGACTTATTGGAATTAGGCGACCCTCTATGCACCTCTGCTGCTGATGGACTAGAACTTCGGCTCATTACCCCACAATTCTCGGGATGGGATAACTACTCCGTTTGGTCCCGAGAACTCCGATGAGCACTTGTCATGAAGGACAACGATGGCTTCATCGACGGCATTATACCGATGCCGTCTGATGAGCGGCTCACACAACACTGAAGGAAGTGTAACCAGCTTGTCTGAACATGGATCAGGAATTGCCCCAGCCCAGAAGTGGCCATAGGACTCCCTCCGACTGAAGATGCAAGAAAAATATGGGAGAGGATTTTGGAAATGTATGATAAGTCCGATAGGGCCAATATTTTTGGCCTAATTCAAGTCCTATCGGAGTTAAAACAGGGCAACCTTTCGGTCATTGCCGTTGTTACCCAACTATCAGCGCTTTAGAATGAACTGGAAATAGCAGAAGAAAAACTTGACAGCTCGGAAGCCACTCTAGCACAATTTCGAGTGATTAAGGACAGGAGAGTGTAACAAGGTCTTTGTTAATCTTAAACAAAACCTACTTACCCTTTCGAAGCCAGATTCTCGGCATGGATTCGGTTCCTTCGCTTGGACGAATTTATCAACTTACCATGCAAGAAGAATCGTAGCGGCTCGCCTCAGTGGAGTACCTGAAGGCCGGCAATCGCATCATCCTCCCAGCAAAAGTGATGCCAGAGTAGTGAAGTGCTGCCGCAAAGTCCGGCCTTGGAAGTCTCACTCGCTCGGGCACGGCACTAGGATTCCTGAGTGAGGAAGACGATGGACCTTCTTTCCGAATCGATGGCCACGATCTAATCATGGCGCACCGATTTGACGATCCAGGACACGCGCGTTCTTCAATCCATATGAATGGCCGAGATTCAATCACAAGATTGGATTAGTCCTGGGCATGCGGCGCGATCCGATGGCTAATCCTTCATCTTGGCCGCGCCCAGATCGGACAGTGCATATCATGCCATGTCGGCTTTCATGTGGAAGGCATCCAATGGCCAAGATTCAGCCACATTGTCTAAATTAAATAGCCAAAATTCCAACAAAAAGCAAAGGTAAATTTTGCGATTATTAAAATGCTCTTGACATACTAGGGAAAATTGTTGAAAATTACATCGGAAGCTGGCGCAACAAATGCTAAAGCCAACCAGCCCATCAACTAGGATCAATTCCGACAAACAATGAGAGCTCTAAACCAATTGATGACACAAGATAAATTCGCCAGTTATATAGGTATATCCTATTATTTAATGAACTCTATTTTAATTAAAACATGAATTATTGATTCAGATGCTAGTGATCACATAGCGTGATGAAAGTTTACTTTCACATATTCGTAAATTCACTCATAATACTTTGGTTCACCTCCCCAATGGAAGTGACGCCCTTGTCACTAAGATTGGCAACATCCAAGTTAGTTTATTTATCTCACTAAAAAATGTCATTCTCATTCCTAAGTTCCAACTCAATCTCATTTCCGTCTCCAAGCTTTTTGAAGACAATTCCCATCAAATCCTTTTTGATTTTGATCTCTATTTTTTTTAAGGACATTTTGATTGGGAAGTTGATGGATTTATGATGGGCTATATCTCATGTAATGCCAATCAAAATAATAGTGTTTTGTTATCTCATCAATGTCCGGGTCACAATGCCCTTTTTCCTCATCTCAAGTGCCCCTTATGTACTTTGGCCAAACAATCACGGGTGCCTTTCCCTTAAAGTACATCACGAATGATCCCTTTGCACTCTTGCATATGGATTTTTGGGAGCCATATCACACACCACTTCGTGATCATTTTTTTTTTCTCACAATCGTGGATGATTATACGCATGCGACTTGGGTCTTCCTGATGCAATCTAAAGCCCAAATTCTTTCCCATCTTACGAATTTTCCTTACCCTGATTAAAAATCAGTTTCATTAATCCGTTCAACAAGTTTACACTGATAATGCTCGTGAATTTAACCATGAAAGTTCCACACTCTTCACCTTGAATGACATCCTTCATGAAAGTTCCTGTGTCTACACACCTCAACAAAATGAGGTTGTCGAAAGGAAACATCTTCACCCCTTAGAGGTTGCTCATGCTCTCAAATATCAAGCTTTCATTTTTGAAATGTTTCGGAAAGACTGTGTGGTCATGACAGCCTAATTAATAAATCGAATGCCGATTCAGATCCTGAATGGATGAACCCCTTTTGCTATTTTGGCAAAAGACCCAATACTCAGCACTTTTTGTGCTTCTAGATGCCTATGTTATCTATCTACTGTGGGCTCTCGGGACCACTTGGGTCCTTGTGCTCTCAAATGCATATTTTTTGGATACCCCACTTTCCGTAAGTAGAGCTTCTCAATTTAGAAACAACTTGTCTTGAGATTGATTTGCTAATCAAATAGATGTTTTGCATTACAAAGTTGGTTTTACAAAACAATCTTCAAGATTGAGTTAATTAAAGCTTTCTAAGCGTGAAATCCAAGCCAGATCACTAGCCATTTCATACATTCTGGACATGTGTCACTTTTTGAATGTGTCATGTTCTAAACTTGTATCTTGTTATGAACTTGTGTTAGGATGAGAGCATAACTAATTCTCTGGGTCCAAAAATCTTCATCTTTAGTATAAAGTCTCAACTTCTTTAACTCGGAGGAAATTATTGGACTTGGGTCTGAACAAGATTAAGATTGCTATAGGCTTTTCTTTCAAGAGTATTTCCGCGAATCAATAAACTTGAAGACATTTATCAGACTTATCAAATTCTTATGGATAATTTTGTTAACTTCAAAATCTATTAGGGAGTTTTCTCAGCAGTTAGTAGCACTCTCAAACCTTGGGCTGCATGCCTGCAACTGGGCGGACGAGTGACTTCAATTTTCCTTTTCTTTTGTTTGATATTTCTCATGTCTATTCTTGTCTATTTACAACAGTCTCGCATATGACATAAAAAGCATAATTGGTGAAGCTTCTCTTTGTATAGCAACTTTTTTCCCCATTCCACAGACTTGTCCTGTGGAGGACTAGGCTCACGGCCTAATCTACGTCTATTTGAGCGATCTGATGATTCTTCTTTCACTTTCGGATGTGTACTTGTGAAGGTCTATTCTGTCTACCAATTCCGAGGTGGGCTCCGGCAATGCAATTCTGAAGTTCTGAATTGTACCAATTCAACCTGGCTGCTTCAACTAATAACGTTTGCGAAATGAATAGTTGAAAAGTAGAGATTTTCGGCTAGGTACTGAGCAGAGGGATCGGCAAGGGGGGATCAACGCTCAAATCCAGGCAAAGAGCTCGGCTAAGAGCTGCTTAAACTGGGCCCGCCCTTTGCTGTATTTCGCTTTTGGTGCTAGGGCTAAGTAATGGAGTGGACATAATTTTTTACACAATGAATCGAAAATAATGGTTTCTTTGGCACACTCAGTGATGCTATCAACTTTGTGGGGTTTAGAAGTTTCATGCATGGATATCTAATGTGGAGCAGTCATAGGCTTATATGCAATAGGCTGTAGCACCTCAAACTACTGTCTTTCTTGGTGGTTTGTCATCTCATGCTTTTTGAATGTGTTCTTTGACTGAACGATATAACATTCGGAACAGAGAGAGGTTGGCTAGCGTGCTTTTTGAAGCCCAAAGTAATTCAGTCAAGGGATGTTCCACCGAAACAAGTAGAGACTAGGGGTGAAAGGGTGAAAAAACCAAGCAAGTCAGAAGATTTTTGGAGTTCAAGCACCTTTGATATGGACCGATGCAGTTTCGCATAAATTATTCATTGATGTCTGTAAATTTGAATCGTGCGTGAGTGTGTGAATGTCAATCTTGAGATCTCTTGGGAGTCTCTCAAATCCCTCTTCCCTCTCCATCTCCTTGCCATCAGCTGTAATCTTCTGCTGTGGCTGTCAATCTTGAGATCTCAGCTGCATTCCTGATTGCGCAATTTTTGGTGTTGTATTAGGTGCTTAGGATTTGAAGGGACCGTTAGGGGTTTTCTGGTTCACGATATTGTTGTGTGATTCGGTTTTTGCTCCGTATGCAGGTGAGAAATGGCGCAGGTACTGCTGCATGGGACTCTCCATGCCACGATCTATGAAGTGGATCATCTTCACCATGGTGGTGCTC
Source organism: Corymbia calophylla (assembly GCA_014182845.1). Classification (NCBI taxonomy): domain Eukaryota; kingdom Viridiplantae; phylum Streptophyta; class Magnoliopsida; order Myrtales; family Myrtaceae; genus Corymbia; species Corymbia calophylla. The sequence goes on from CM024698.1 coordinate 39,162,282, forward strand.
GCAAGTCCTTTCGCAAGGTATGTCTCCTCGATCTCCATGAATTATCATTGATCATTCGATTCTGTTGAGGAACTAGGCTTTCAAAAGGCGCTGCCATGTGTTTCAAGCTCGACAGGAGATGCTTTTAGCTGATAGTGAGAACGGTGTTCTTTCATCATCGCAGTGTTGAAAAAAAGAGTGGCCTCGTGATGATAGAATGGAGATCGGCTCGTATTGGTGATTTCACTTAGGATCTCTGTTTTACTTTTTCCACGTGTGTATATCACTACATATTGGCGATCTCTTTTGTGTTTAATGTGGTAGCTCTCATCCTGTTATGGATTATCTTGTTTTTGGGGCCCTTGACCTCAGTGATCTTGTGCCCTGACTAACTAAGCTTAACCTGTGTTATTTCAATGACACGTGGCTTATTTTGAAGTAAGACAGGTAAAAAATAGGAGGGACTTTGGGATTGGTCTAGGGATTACTTGATGTCGTTGACATGCACGGTCTCATGCACTAATTTCTAGAAACATGTGATTAAGATTGATTATTGGGAGTGACTGTTGGACTAGATGCTGTTATTCCAGTTACAATATTAAGCTCTTCACAGAGGCTGATTAAATAGATATCATGTCAGTCGACCTCATTGGTGGACCAGATGAGGGAATATCTTATATGAAGAGGCATCTTATTGACTATTGTCGCTGCACAGCTCAAGCTTATGCATGTGCATCTTTCTCAAGCATCACTATTGATGGGATCTTTGTTCTAGCCGAAATAATTATCTTAAATCGTCAAAGTTTGCTAAGCTTCATTTTCGTTGCAGTTTATGGCAAATATTACAGTTGGCATAGGCAAGGGAGGGGCGAAACTGTATGCCACAATTGATTTAGGAAAGGCTAGAGTTGGAAGGACAAGAATAATCGAAAATGAACCTTCTAACCCACGCTGGTACGAGTCCTTCCACATCTATTGTGCCCACATGGCCTCAGATGTTATATTTAACATCAAGGATGACAAACCTATCGGTGCAACATTGCTCGGAAGAGCATATGTACCTGTTGATGAGTTGTTGGGCGGGGAAGAGCTGGATAGTTGGGTTGAAATCATGGATAAAAACAGAAATCCTATAGGTTCGAAGATCCATGTGAAGCTGCAGTACTTTGATGTCAGCAAAGACCATAACTACGGTAGGGGTATTAGAAGTGTGAAATTTCCTGGAGTTCCTTATACATTCTTCTCTCAGAGACAAGGATGTAAAGTATCTCTTTACCAGGATGCTCACGTCCAGGACAAGTTTATTCCAAAAATCCCTCTTGCTGGAGGCAAGTATTATGAGCCTCACAGATGTTGGGAAGATGTCTTTGATGCAATCAGCAATGCAAAGCACTTGATCTACATTACCGGTTGGTCAGTGTATACTGAGATCTCTCTTGTTAGGGATTCAAGGAGGCCAAAGCCTGGGGGAGACATCACTATCGGGGAGCTGCTAAAAAAGAAGGCCAATGAAGGTGTTAGGGTGCTGATGCTTGTCTGGGATGATAGGACTTCAGTAGGTTTGTTGAAAAAGGATGGACTGATGGCCACTCATGATGTAGAAACTGAACTTTACTTCCATGATACTGAGGTGCACTGTGTCTTGTGCCCTCGTGATCCTGATGATGGGGGAAGCTTTGTTCAAGATCTAGAAATTTCCACCATGTTCACTCATCACCAAAAGATTGTTGTGGTGGACAGTGAGATGCCTGGAGGGTGGTCACAGAGGAGAAGGATTGTGAGCTTCGTAGGTGGTATTGATCTCTGTGATGGGAGATATGACACTCCATTCCACTCTCTGTTCAGGACATTGGACGCAGCTCATCATGATGACTTCCATCAACCAAATTTTGCGGGTGCTTCGATCACCAAGGGTGGTCCTCGGGAACCTTGGCATGATATTCACTCACGGCTTGAAGGACCCATCGCTTGGGATGTGTTATATAATTTTGAGCAGCGATGGAGAAAGCAGGGCGGTAATGATCTGCTTCTTCTGCTAAGGGAGCTAGATGACGTTATTATCCCCCCTTCACCTGTTATGTTCTCCGATGACCCTGAAAGATGGCACGTCCAATTATTCAGATCGATAGATGGTGGAGCTGCTTTTGGCTTCCCCAAGACTCCTGAAGATGCTGCTAGAGCTGGGCTTATAAGTGGGAAGGATAATATCATTGATCGAAGCATTCAGGATGCTTATATACATGCAATCCGACGAGCCAAAAGTTTCATTTATATTGAGAATCAGTATTTCCTTGGAAGCTCTTTTGATTGGTCTGCCGATGGTATAAAGCCTGAGGATATTAATGCCTCGCATCTCATTCCTAAGGAACTTTCACTTAAAATTGTTAGTAAGATTGAAGCTGGGGAGAGGTTTAGCGTCTATGTCGTAGTTCCAATGTGGCCCGAGGGCATTCCAGAGAGTGGATCGGTGCAGGCAATATTAGATTGGCAGAAGAGGACGATGGAGATGATGTACAAGGATGTTATCCAAGCTCTGGAAGCGAAGGGCATCGTGGAGGACCCTCGACATTATTTGACATTTTTCTGTCTTGGAAATCGGGAGGTCAAGATGAGTGGAGAATATGAACCTTCGGGGAAGCCTGAACGTAATTCAAATTATATGAGAGCCCAGGAAGCCCGGCGATTCATGATCTATGTTCACGCCAAGATGATGATTGGTGAGTGTTTTGCATCTTTCTTCTTGTTTGTCATAATTTCTCTCGCTTTTGTTAGGATTTGCTACATAATCATAAAAAAAAAATAATAAAAGTGAGAAAGAGAAATTAAGACACAAAGTTTTATCCTGATTCACTCTTAAAATTAGGACTACATCCAGCTAAAAATTCCACTATAATTAACAAGTCGCACATTTCTATTACATTCTTCAATTACAAAAGAAAATAGAATATATATAAAGTAGCTATTTATGCGCCTAGTTCCAAACTATCAATAAAATATGAGCTCAAACTATAAAAGTCTTTTAGCATCACGAGAACTGCCCCTTCATAGTTGATGAGAGTATAAATTACGCCTCAACATTCTCCCACTTGATGAATACTCCACATGCTTTTGTAAACCCAACACTATTGTACACCATTCAAACTTTTTTGCAATCATTGCCTTGATAAAAAAATCTGCACTATTCACATGTGTATTAATTTTCTCCAGCACTATAGTTTTCTGTTCTACTTTCTCTTGGATGAAGTGATATTGAATATCAATGTGCTTTATTCTTGCATGAAATCCAGGATTCTTAATCGTGAATATAGCACTCTAGCTATACACCCAATCTTCACTCCTCTGTGTAAAAGCAAGCTCTTTATACAATCTGTGCATCTAGATAACTTCCTTTGTAGTATAATTAAGGGCCATGTACTCTGCTAGTATTAGATAAAACAATCATGCTTTGTCTCTTATTCATCCAACTCACATCTCTGTCGAATAAGGAAACAACTTATCCCCTACTGACCTCATGCTATCAATGTCACCTCCCCAATCAACATCCATAAAACACTTTAGTTCTAATGTTTGTTGTTGTTTTAAGCTTTTCATGCTTTCATTAGCATAGCTCAAAGTTAGATGTACCATGAAAATAACAAAACACATGCTTTGCTATCATCCAATGCTCTTTCTTCGGATTGGACATATATCTGCTCAATACTCCTACGGCTTGGGTAATATTTGGACGATTACATACCATAGCATACATCAAGCTCCCAACTGCGCTTGCATATGGGACTACTGTCATCTCTTAGCTTCCTTTTTAATCTTAAGACACTAGAGCATTGATAACTTAGAACTTATGGACATTAGGGTCTTTACTGATTTATAGTTTGCCATGTTGAATTTCTTCAACACACTTTCAACATATTTCTTCTCACTTAGCCACAACTTCCCCTTCTCATGCTCCCTTTTTTTCTGCATGCCAAAGATGAAGTTTGCTGGGCCTAGATCTTTCATTACAAACTGTTTTTCCAATAGTCCTCTCACAATGCTATTCATTCTTGAACTATTCCCAATTAGCAGCATCTTATCAACATATAAGGTTAAGATAATAATGTCATCATCTAACCTTTTCACATAGACATAATGATTAGCATTACAATGAACAAAGCCAAGCATTAAGACATATGAGTCGAACTTCTGACACTACATTCATGGAGATCGTTTCTGGTTAAATAAAGATTTGTTCAGCTTGCAAATAAAATCTTCTTTTCCTTTGACCACAACACCTTTTGGTTGCTTTGTGTAAATATTATCCTCTAAGTCATCATGGAGGAATGTTGTCTTCACATTGAGCTGCTCTATCTCTAAATTTATGTAGCTGCTCCAAATAAGAAAGTCTTATGAAATTTAATTTTGCAATAGGACAAAAAAAATCTCACTATAATTGACTTCCTTTATCTGTGAGTATCTCTTCGCAACCAACAAGCTTTGTATTGTTCTATCTCTCGTATACTGATATTTTCTTCTTGGTCACCTACTTGCAACCAATTGCCTTTTGATCTACATGTAATTTTACTAGACTCCACATTTCGTTTTTATCTAGTAAGTCCATCTCATTCTTCATGGCTTTCTCCCATTGTTTGACATCCTCTATTACTTCATCGACAATACTTGGATAATACATCTAATAGTGAGAGCACAATTTTAATTATCGGTAAACAAGGTATACCTCTCAGGTGGTCTTCTTAGCTGTGGAGACCTTCCTAAGACCGGTTCAGGTGGTACTTCATCTTCAAATTTAGTTTTAGAATCTACTATATCATCCATCCCATCATACTCATCAACTTAAGAATCTGAATTTTTTGTTCCAGCTTGTGCAACCTCTATCTCTTCCTTCAAACCGACATCTAACTCAACCTTTGTGATTTTTCATGAACTTGTGAAACAATTTGATTTATTGTAGATTCTTTGAACACGACATCCCTACCATAGATGATATCTTTGCTATCATAATTCTATAGCTTAAACCCTTTGACACCATCCTTGTACTCAATGAATATGTACTTCTCTAACTTGCTCTCAAGCTTGTTCATTTTTTCCTTTGGCATAGGCACATATGCTTCATAGCCAAACACTCTAACGTATGATATGTTTGGCTTCTTCTTAAACAATACCTCAATGGTATCTGATCCTTCAAAGTTGACACGGGAGACATTTTCTTCAAATAAAATGCAATAGCTACTGCTTTTGCTTAAAATTTATATGCTAAGCTTGCACCACTTAACATACTCCTTGCTTTCTCCATAAGAGACTAGTTAAGTCTCTTTGCCACCCCATTCTACTAAGGTGAACATGGCATTACTTTCTGCCTTGCAATGTCATTGTTTGCATAGAATTGATCAAATTTCGTTGAACAGAATTCTCCTTTATTGTTAGTCTGCAAAATTTTGATTTTCAATCAAACTAATTTTTCACCAAAGCTTTGAACTCACAAAATTTTTCGTAACATCATCTTTCCTCTCTACGAAATATATCCACACATCATCAATAAAAGAAATATAATATCTTGATTTCCCAAACAATGCAACACGTGTAGAATTGAAAGCATCATTGTGGATTAGATCCAGGATCCCTTTAGCTCTCCCTCCCATGGATTCAAAAGATGTCCGATTATGTTTTCATGTAGACAATGTTTAGAAAACCTAGAGAACAACTTGGGATTCCATCTACCATCTTGTTTGAGGTAAGGGTCATCAGCTCTTTTTCACTAATATTACCTAATCTTCAATGCCATAGCATTGAAAGAGCCTTTTCCACCTACTTTGAGATATAACTCTCACCACTAATCACTGTGCTTCCTAATAACTTCCAAAGTTTTCCATACCATTTGCCTTTGGCGATCACTATAGATCCATGGGTTAGCTTGCATGAATACTTGTTCCTGGTGAAACTAATACCATCATTTGCCATAGTTCCCATAGAAATAAGATTCCTAGTTTGATCAGGAATATGCCTCACATCCAAAAGATTTTTGATTGTCCCATCTTTCATCTTCAACTTCACCTTTCCATGACCAACAATATAAGCATCGCGTAATCCCCCATTCACACTATACTTCCCTAATATGGTTCATAACAACAAAACCAATCTTTGTTAGGTGTCATGTGGAAAGACACTTTAGTATCAATTATCCATATACTGTGGTGACCCTGTGATGAATTGTAAATGAGATACATGTCTCTTTTACTACTATCATCATCCTTTTTTGTACTAGAGGACAATGCTTCATCTCACTCCTCTAGACCTACACTTTTGCTTCTACAATCCTTTTTCAAGTGTCCGGGTTTTTTACAGTTCTAATATGTTATTTCCTATCGATCTTGGCTTTTAGATCTTCCTCTAGGCTTATTCTTGCCACTAAATATGGATTTGGAATGTTCAATATTCTTTCCTTTTAAGAAAAGAGGCTCTTGTGTTACATTGGTTCTCCTCATCTCCTCAGACAATAGAGTAGCTACAATGCCCTCAAAGGATAATGCACTAACATCAGCACTAATCGAAACAATTATATGTTCCCATGAATTCGGCAGTGAACGCAACAAAGTACATGCTTTGTTTTCCTCATCTAGATTGACATCAATCGGTGCAAGTTGCCCATAAATAGTATTAAACCTTTTAAGTTTGCAGAAAAAAATCACCTTTGCCCATCCAAAGTTTGTACAGTCGCTTCTGCAGAAATAACTTATTCAGGAGTGACTTGCTTTGATAAGGATTTTCGAGCTTCATCTAGAGATCCTTCACTGTCCTCTCATAGATCACGTTCATTGGGACATTATTAACAAGGCATAGCCAAATCAAGCCTCACATCCTCCAATCATTGATGTTCCACTCCTTCAATTCATTGGATGTGGATTCTTTCAACTTGACCTTCTTCAACTTTCCCTCGGTATTCTTCTCAAGCTTATCATCTTCATTCACATGCTACAGCTCTTTATCCGTGAGTAGAGCCTCCATCTTCAATTTTCATAACTCGAAACCCTTTCCTTTGAATTTCTCTTCTTCAATATGTAATTGACCAAACAACATCTTCCCAAGATTTGATTTTTTTCCGGATCTCTCTTCACCAAGAAACCCTAACCTCAAACATGGCTTTGATGCCAAATGTTAAGATCCGCATATAGTCATAAAGAAAATTGAGAGTAAAAGGAAGAAAGAAAATTCGAGATGCAAGATTTTATCATGGTTCACCCTTAAAACTAAAGCTTATAGTAACTATTGATGAGTCCAAGCTCAAACTACTAATAATATATGAGCTCAAATTATAAAAGCTCTCCGGCGTGATGGCGATGTTGCACCGCACTTTACAATATATTAGGTTTTCATGGTCAAGTCTTCGGAGTTGTGGCAATTTGGTGTATGGTCACACGGTTGAAAACTTCAAATCTTCTTAAAATGTACGATGTTGGGTGTCCATCAATTAACATGCCCCATGTGTGCATGGTATTTTATTCTACTTTGATGGATGTCCTAACCTCCTTTTTTTTGTATCAAGTTCTTATTTGGGAAGTGATTGTATTGAGATAGTTTCTTTTGCAGTTGATGATGAGTACATTATAATTGGATCTGCTAACATCAATCAGAGATCGATGGATGGTGACAGGGACTCAGAGATTGCAATGGGAGCCTACCAACCCCATCATTTGGCGACAAGGGAGCCGGCACGCGGACAGATCCATGGCTTCCGTATGGCTTTGTGGTATGAGCACCTGGGATCTCTTGATGACTCATTCCTCCAGCCTGAAGGTAAGGAATGTATCGGGAAGGTGAATCAGATAGCTGACAAGCATTGGGATCTTTACTCGAGCGAGACAGTTGAGAGGGACTTGCCTGGTCACCTGCTTCGCTATCCCATCGGGGTTGCCAGTGACGGAGTCATCACCACACTGCCAGGCATTATGCACTTCCCGGACACTAAGGCCCGGGTTCTTGGCACCAAATCTAACTACATGCCTCCCATCCTCACTACTTAGTTCAAAAGATTTACCTCCTTTCCCTAAAATTGCTTGGTCGTGGGATACCAACAGTAGTTTGCTTGGTTGTTTGTACCAGTTTAATAAAGTGTTTTGACTGTCCTGTCTCGCAAAGATGATATTTGTTTAGTTGTCAGCTTGTTCATATTGAGATTTGCGTGTTTTTATGACAATAGGATGTTGACTGATGGAAGTAAGCCTTTTGTAGTACATTGTATCTTTCCTACCGCCATAGATGACTCTTATCGTGCACCGTTTAGTATGTTACGGTGGACAAACTTTTAACATTCCAAGTTTATTACATTAGTTTTGAATCCTAGGTTTTTTATGAAGCTAGTGAAATGCAAAAGAATTAATTGTGACCAGATTGCAGGACAAAAATTTATGGTAAGCTTTACTAGTCTGATTCTGTGCTTTTGTTCTGTCCGCTTCATTGGTTGTCCTTTTTGGGGTGTGAAGGGCTTAGACGCGGCTCAAATGGAAAAGAAACTTGAGCCTTCTTCACAGCCCAAGCAAATCGCAAAGGCCCGCCCTTCTCTGTTTGTCTCCGAATAATGACCCTAGCGTCAATCTTAGTTCTTTCCATCTTTCTAACCTTGAAGACCTACTGTATTGCTCCGACATTGTTTGTCAGAACGTCCGTTCATTTCTGCATTTCAGGGTAGAGCAGCTGATGAAGTATCTTAAACGATTAGAGGTTGATGTGGAGCGAGCATGTACCTAAGATTCATCGAAGTACTATGTTAAGATGATGTAGTGCTTAATAGCGCAAGCTGAATGACGGGCGATGGCTGACAACATTGTAAAGGCTAGTGAGATATAATAACCGAAGAGTAAGAACAATCATACGTTGCACATAAAATTAGCGTGAGATTGAAGTCATTTTTTGCGAAATTAATGGAATTTTGAAGGTGATCTAATCGTGAAGCATAAAACGAACCAGTTGGAAAATTTTCTACTTTAGGTCACCTCCATTTTTGGTGTCGATCAAGTAAGAAAAGACTCCATTACTATGCGTATTTTTTATATCTCTTCCCCCATTATCAACAATAATGTCACCAATGCTCCTATTATTCATTTTGGATGTCCATCTCAAACATGGCCATGTTGATTACCCTTATTTAATGTTATTTCCGTCAATTTATTAAAAAGAAAAAAAGGAAGGTCAAGGTTATCCAGTTCAATTATAGCATAACTATCTTTAGGGCTTTAGAACTCTCAAAACTGGTGCAAGACACTATTTACAAAATGAATTTGCGTCTTTCATTTCACATGAGAACTGACGTGTTTTGGTCGGCTTATCACACTTATGGGATAGCTCTCCTTGGAAATGGCAATTGCCTTTGGGCTTCATCATAACCACCTTATTTTGGTCAACAATAGCAAAGTGACTATTATTGTAGGCAATATCAAGAAGAAATTCAATTCATTAATGGATCAATCCATTGAATATCATCACCTCACCGATTGGATTGTCAATCCTTGTTTCATCACCGAAAGGATATACTTCAAAACTCAAGACAAAACACAATTTCATATGATCTACACTTGACCAAACTTGAAATGTTGAGTATTGGACACCCCAAGTACTAAAACTTGACATGGGGGAATACTTTAAGTACAAAATATTCTGAAAGGTACACTTAAGTGCAAAAATCGGAGAGCAATGAATCACTCAAATCAAATTACCTACGTGGTATTTTTCAGCGACTTTTTATTGACGTGGCAATTTTTTTTTTTTTTAAATTATCCAAAATGCCACGTCAGCTGTAAGCTCCCAAAATTGATTAAAAAATTTAAAAAAGGGGAAAGAGAGCTTTAGTGAGGGCTATGGAGGCCCTCATCACCGCCGTTGGGCATTGAGCAATGGTCGATGACCCTAGTTGACCGTTAGAGGGCGATGGTGGGGTGGCAGAGGTGAAAGCCTCCATAGCCCTTGCCGAAGCTCTCTTCCCATATTTTTTTGAATTTTTTAATCGGCTTTGGGGGCTTATTGCTGATGTGGCAATTTTAGGGCCAAAATGACATCGTTTTGCACTGTCATCCCATGAGTCAACTAATTGACGAGTCACGTACACCACTTATATTATTAAAATAAGTCATGTTAGATATTTAGTTATTCTTGTCGGAATTGACATTTAAGTGATACTTAAGTATACTTTTCGGAACTTTTGACATTTAAGGTATTCCCGTGTCAAGTTTTGACAATAGTACTGTACTTTTATCATGCAATTGGCCAAACTCGGGTTTTAAGCCCGGTGCACCACCAAACATAAAATACACGGCGGGTCTTTTGACCGATTGACCCCCACACTTTTCTGCCGGCAAAATCCCATTCCCTTTTGCCGTGCGGTGCACCACCAAACATGACCCCAGGCCACGCCAACCAGGTAATCTGGTTTTGGCCACTGCCATGCTGGTCTCGAAAGAACGACAAAAGAAACGACCTCCCAAGAGAACCGCTGACCGAACTTTTCCACAACGAGAGAAACAAAGACTGAACAAAGAGATTGCTGCAAAACCTCCAGTCTCCATCAGTCCGACAAAGCCAAAACCAAGATGGAAAAACCATGATGGAAGAGGAATCGTATCGTAAATTTCTAAAAGAAAAGTTAGTAAATTCAACATGGTGGTTGGCCTTGAAAATGCCCCCAAAAAGGATTTATGACGTGTAATTGTTATGCGTGGGTCAGCCTCGGGGAGAGCAAGAACAAAGAAAAAAGGGGTTAATTCCAAAAAAAACCCCAAACTTTAGATCCAGTCCCAAATATATCTTGAACTTTTTTTTGTCTCAAGAAAAATTACAAACTTTAGGTTCAGTCCCAAATCTGCTCCGAACTTTTCTTTTGTATCAGAAAAAACCCTAAACTTTAATTTTAGTCCCAAATCTACCCCGAATTTTGTTTTGTCTAAAAAAAAATCAATATAATGAAAAATCCCAAATTGGTACACATATAACAAATTTACCCAAAACTAATTTTTTGATCACCAAAACAAATTATCATCTATTAGTTTCCGTTAAATTTTACTATCAAATTGCTAAATTAAATAACACATCACAATTGACGGGTATACTAATTTGGAGTTTTACCCTTCATTTGTACTAAAAAAAATCACCAATTTTTGATCTGTTCTCAAATATACCCCATGGTCCATGACATTTCCACATAGATAATAAATACACATAAGCAAGATGTCATAGAAAATTATTTTCAAAATAAAACCATTTTAGGAGATAAAAAATTAGGGATTACTAATACGGCTTTTGGATAGAGGCTAACGAGGGAAAATTTAGGATTAGAGTAAAATTTGACAATTTTCTTTTCGACAAAAAAAATTGAGATAAATTTGGGAATGGACTAAGAGTTTGGGGTTTTTTTAAGACAAAATAAAAGTTTGGGGCATATTTGGGACTAAACCTAAAGTATGAGTTTTTTCTGAGACAAAGAAAAATTCGGGGCAGATTTAGGATTGAACCTAAAGTTTGAGATTTTTCTTGAGACAAAAAAAAGTTTGGGGTATATTTGAGATTTGACCTAAAGTTTAGGGTTTTTTTTGAAATTGACCCTAGAAAAAAGAGAAGGTCCAACAGTCGTCCATCGTACTATACTGTTAAAATAATAACATAAAATTAAAATAAAAGCCGGGACTCATTTTCCATTCAATATAGTCCCAATGGGAGCGTTCTTCTTCTTATTTTATCCTCGTCTCCTTCGATCATAGCACCAGGGAAGAAGACGAGAGAACGCCGGGGGAGACTCGGGCGAGCGAGGCCCACCTCCATAGCCAGGCGGCTGCTGCTGCTTCTGCGTTAGTGGGCAGTTCTGGGAAAGGGAGAGAGGTAGAGGGAGATACAATTGAACCCATGATTCTTTCTTGCAGGTCAGAAAATGCTGTTCTTTTCCGGCGGCGGATTCCCGAGCCGTGCGTTTTTTTGCTTTTCCTGGTGTTTGGTGATTTTGACCGGCGAATTCGTGAATCTGTTCTTCAGGGTCCTTTGATCTCTCTTTCCCCGAATCGGGTCTCGATGGATTTGATCTTTCTTCGAGATATCTCTCCCCGGTTGGATTGTTCGTAGCTTATCGACGTTCTCTTCCTGCATTGTGTTTGCGCATGAGGTAAGTTGTCTGATTCCCATCTTTTCAAGTGATGATCTTTGGTCTGTTTGTTGATTGGATCCCAAATTTATGAATTCATTCGGAAGTCAACGGAACTTAGAATGATTTAGCTGCGCGGAAAAGATTTTAGAATTTTTTCTTTAGACCCGGGGATAATGGAGGCTTGCCCATATATTGCATTTACTTCAATTAAACAAAAGTCAGACCCGACCTGTCCTTTCTTGGGCATAAAACGAAGGGATATAGAGGCTGTCTATAAAGTATAAAGTACCTGTTTGATGCTAAATCTTGAGCCCCCTGGTTTTCGAAATCCAGATCACTCATTTTGCCGATTTTGTATAGCATAGAGTTATTCTTACCTCTTGCAACCTACCCTCAAGTGGCTGCCCTTTGAGGAATATTTTAGAGGTATATGTTTGTCAATTATAAATACGGTTCTTTTAAGTCTATACTTCATGTGACATTGGATTTTCTATTTTAAACTCAAATTAACCCTAACAAAATTCTATATAAGGAGTTGCCACTAACTAATTAAAGTCGGCTAGAAATAAATTGAGACGTGGGAGTGTTGTCTCAATTTCCATGGAACAGAGATTTCATAATTAGTGGCCTTTCGTTATCTAAGCTTGATTATTTTGTCAGTTAAAGTGTTTTTCAATTTTTTCGTCAATTTTAGGATTGAATTGCTAAGTGTTTATGTGATGTTTTTATTAAAATCCTAACCGTGGTAAAAGAGGACAACCAATGAATTACAATTGCGCAATCAAGTACAATCAAATTGAAGTGGACAACCGACGACCTAAGTATCGTCTCTAAAAGCAAGCAATACAAAACAAACTCCATTGTAAAACTCTAAAGAGCTCATAAATGGGGTTTCAATTTTTTGAAGGATTTTTCAAATTATTCAAAGCGAAGAGAAGTCTATTTGAAAAGGAATTTCTAAAATTAATTCAAGCCTCTAAAAGCCTAATGGAATCAATTAAGGGGATTTTTCTGAAAAGTTTTCCAATTTTTTTGTCATATTTTTATTATTTCCGAATTTTTTTTTATTATTTCCTGTTTTTTCTAACTCTGCAAATTTTATTTCGGATTTTCTCATTTCTTATCATTTTCTTTATTTTTTAAATAATTTTTAATGAATTTTAAAATTGTTTATTATTTATATATCTGAAAAGAACTCCAGACCGGGTTAGAGGACTTGGCCCTCATGGTCCGGGTTAAGTTTTATTGGGCCGGGCATAAGGCATGGTCTAGTTTTATTTAAAAAAGGGATATGTGTTCTATAAGTTCTAAAACTTGTCGTAAAAGTGTAATTAAGTTTTAAAACTTTCAAAAACTTTAATCAAATACTAAAACTTACCAAATTGATGCAATGGAGTCCTTTCGTTAAATTTGTATAACGGAAAATGCTGAAGTGGCATTTTTAAATTAATTTATTTTTCATAGGTGGCATTTTTATTACATTTTGCTTTAATTCTTATTTAAATAATAGTAAAAAACTAAAAAAAGATAAAATAATTAAAAAAACAAACTATAACAAAAAAAGGTGTAGGATCATAGCTGGGTGCTACCACCGTTGCCCACATTGCCAAAGGGACCCGCGAAGATCGTCGGCCTTAGATGACGGAGGGGAGGCAACTCTTGCTTGGGTCTGGCGAGGCTCGACTGGGCGACGCCGACCCTCGCTTGGAGCCAATGATGGCCGGCCACCCCCCAACGATGGGCAACGGTTGCAGTGCCTAGCCATGATCCTTGTCCTTTTTTTAAAATTATTTTAGCTTTTTAAAATTTTTGCTATTATTTAAATAATATTTAAGGCAAAAAATAATAAAAATGCCACGCAGAAAAATAAATTAATTTAAAATGCCACGTCAGCATTTTTCGTTAGACAAATTGACGAAGTTAACGGAATGACTTGATTATACTTTTTGAAAGTTTTATGACTTAATAACATTTTTGTGATAAGTTTCAGGACTTATAGTGCACATATCATAAAAAAAAAAAATTCGACCTTCAATCCTCCTAGGTCCCAACTCGACTACTTGACGCGAACCAACTACTCAGATTTGACCCTGTCAAGATTATAGTTGGCTTTTTATCTTTTTCTTTTATGATTTGTTTTAATTTTTTAATTTAATTTTCTGTTTTTACTATTTATTATTTCATTTCTTTGCGTCGTCTTCTTACCTTCATCTGTCCTCACCGAGAGTGACACTTGGATTTCTTCAAGTTGAAGTCAACCTGACGTTGACATCAATGATTGACGTTGATGCCAGTGCTGATTAGGGGTGTCAATGGATCGGGTCGGGTCTGGTTTTTATGTTACCCGACCTGATCTCAATTGCAAAGGGTCACACTCTGACCCGACCTGACCCGAAACGCATTAGACTCGAATAAAAAACCGGGTCGGGTTGGGCCGGGCCGAGTCAGGTCTGGTATTTGGGTATTTTCTAGCAAAACTCTAAGAATACATTACATTTATCAAAAAAGCCAGGGCTGACTCGACCCAACCCGTTTCGACCAGCTCTAAATGATACCGGCTCCATACTTGGATAAGATTTTGACCCGACCCGAAAATATCCTAAGTTTAGGGTCGGGTCGGGCCGAGCCGGGCCGGGCCGGGTCGGGTCGGCCCGGGTCTTTTTGACACCCTTAGTACTGTGGCCATCACCACCGATCGTCTAACCTATCGCTGACCATTTATCCCAATTTGCTGATTTCGGCCACCAATTTCCAGCCAACCGAAACAACAACAACAACACCTTGACTGAACTACACATATAGTCGAATTAAATTGTGTTGGAGGTACCGTTGTCCCTAATTGATATGATGAAGATATTTTTACTCTAATTGATATCATATATTCGATATAATTTCCTTTGATTGGTACTGGGGGAGCATTGGTTTGTGGACTGGCCCAATCTTGCTCGTCCTGATTTAGTTCTCAGAGAGATTGGGTTGGTTCTTAGTCTTGAAACCCTTAGACTTTACATTGTGCGAGTTGATAACTCGGACCAACCTTATACATAATATTATATAATTTTTTTCTACTCTAAATTTTAGTGCCTCATCCTTTGTTCTCTTTGAATTTGTCATGTAAATTAGAAAGTAGAAAGAAATTAAACCCTAATTTTACAAAAAGAAAAAGAAAAAAACCCCTTACTTGCCTTGCTTGCCTCTACTCGCTTGCCTTTGTTCCCTCACTTTGCATGTTCGTTATTATGGTTTGTTGATTTTAGCAATTTCTATTGTTACCTTATTTATATATATACTTGATATGTATTGATATTCGTAATTTGGTTATTCAACATCGCATTATTGATGGATATATAATTTAAAATAGTATGTTTGTTCCTTTAAGAAATATAAAAAATGAAACAAAAAAATAATCGTTTGGTCTTGGGTTGACCATGGAATTGAACGGATAGAATCGGTTCGATTCTTGATCCCAGACTCAATAGGGTTGGTTCTCGATTTCTAAAATTGGGGACCAATACTGTGCGGGTTGGTCTTTGGGTTAGGTACTAGACCAACCCAACCCGAACCATACTCACCCTTAATTGATACTACATATTAGGGAATTATCTTTTCTCCTTTTCTGCATATTCTTGACCAGATTATTCTGGCTCTATGTAATACAATGAGGAAGGAATACACTTAACTCCTATCCTCCTCCATCAAACTTTTCATCGGTCCATTTTGTGACATGGTATTAGAGCCTACACTCTAAACTAGCTTCCGCAAGCTGATTCGTTCAATGGGTTCCCATCCCAATTCAGCCCATGCAGTGCTAGATGAATCGAGAAAATTGTCCAAAAAGCCCTAAACTTATTGCACTTTTACCAATTTAATCTTAAAACATTTTAATTTTGCCAATTCAGTTCTAAACTTTTTCACTTTTTACCAATTTAATCCTAAACCTTTCAATTTTACTAATTTAGTTCGAAACCTTTTCACACCTTGCCAATTTGCTGATGTGGATTGTCAGCATTGACATTGCACTTTTTAAATAATACTTGAATAATTTTTTGAATTTTTATGGTTTTTTCTTCTTTTTTAATTTTTTTCAGCGTTGGCAATTTGCGTCAGCAAGTTGGCAAGATGGACTCAATTGTCGAGTAGTGAAAATATTTAGGACTAAATTGGTAAAAGCGTAATGAATTTAAGACTTTTTGGACAATTTTCCCCTAGACAAATCTGTCAAGCACTTTCCAAACGGGCTTTGTGGAGAATAGTGGACCAGGAGGAGGCCCACATCTCGTTACCAAGCCCAACCCGACTCCTAGCGGGTTCGCAATTTCCCAACCAAATCGGTTCGGGTCTGCTAGGTTTTGGGGCAAACCTGGCTCTAGCTTTTAGCCCCGGTTTTTTCCTTTTGTAAGTATCGCCGACGACTTATTGGAATTAGGCGACCCTCTATGCACCTCTGCTGCTGATGGACTAGAACTTCGGCTCATTACCCCACAATTCTGAGCACTTGTCACGAAGGACAATGATGGCTTCATCGACGGTATTATACCGATGCTGTCTGATGAGCGGCTCGCACAACACCGAAGAAAGTGTAACCAGCTTGTCTGAACATGGATCAGGAATTGCCCCAGCCCAGAAGTGGCCATAGGACTCCCTCCGACTGAAGATGCAAGAAAAATATGGGAGAGGATTTTGGAAATGTATGGTAAGTCCGATAGGGCCAAAATTTTTGGCCTAATTCAAGTCCTATCGGAGTTAAAACAGGGCAACCTTTCGGTCATTGCCGTTTTTACCCAACTATTGGCGCTTTGGAATGAACTGGAAATGGCTGAAGAAAAACTCGACGGCTCGGAAGCCACTCTAGCACATTTCGAGTGATTAAGGACAGGAGAGTGTAACAAGGTCTTTGTTAATCTTAAACAAAACCTACTTACCCTTTCGAAGCCAGATTCTCGGCATGGATTCGGTTCCTTCGCTTGGACGAATTTATCAACTTACCATGCAAGAAGAATCGTAGCAGCTCGCCTCAGTGGAGTACCTGAAGGCCGGCAATCGCATCATCCTCCCAGCAAAAGTGATGCCAGAGTAGTGAAATGCTGCTGCAAAATCCGGCCTTGGAAGTCTCATTCGCTCGGGCACGGCGCAAGGTTTCCTGAGTGAGGAAGACGATGGACCTTCTTTCCGAATCGATGGCCACGATCTAATCATGGCGTACCGATTTGACGATCCAGGACACGCTCATTCTTCAATCCATATGAATGGCCGAGATTCAATCACAAGATTGGATTAGTCCTGGGTATGCGGCGCGATCCGATGGCTAATCCTTCATCTTGGCCGCGCCCAGATCGGACAGTGCATATCATGCCATGTCGGCTTCCATGTGGAAGGCATCCAATGGCCAAGATTCAGCCACATTGTCTAAATTAAATAGCCAAAATTCCAACAAAAGGCAAAAGTAAATTTTGCGATTATCGAAATGCTCTTAACATACTAGGGAAAATTGTTGAAAATTACGTCGGAAGCTGGCGCAACAAATGCTAAAGCCAACCAGCCCATCAACTAGTATCAATTCCACCAAACAATGACAGCTCTAAACCAGCTGAAGACACAAGACAAATTGGCCAGTTATATAGGTATATCTTATTGTCTAATGAGCTCTATTTTAACTAAGATATGAATTATTGATTCAGATGCTAGTGATTGTATAGTGTGATGAAAATTTACTTTCACATATTTGTAAATCCACTCATAATACTTCGGTTCACCTCCCCAGTGGAAGCGACACCCTTGTGACTAAGATTGACAACGTCTAAGTCAGTTTATTCATCTCACTAAAAAATGGCATTCTCATTCCTAAGTTCCAACTCAATCTCATTTCTGTCTCCAAGCTTTTTGAAGACAATTCCCATCAAATCCTTTTTGATTTTGATCTCCTTTTTTTTAGGACATTTTGACAAGGAAGTTGATGGGTTTATGATGGGCTATATCGTTGGGCCATGTTACCTAAATATATTGATTTTCCTTATTTTCATGGAATAAGGGCATCTCATGTAATGCCAATCAAAATAATAGTGTTTTGTTATCTCATCAATGTCTGGGTCACAATGCCTTTTTTCCTCATCTCAAGTGCTCCATATGTCCTTTGGCCAAACAATCACGGGTGCCTTTCCCTTAAAGTACATTGCGAATGATCCCTTTGCACTCTTGCTTATGGATTTTTGGGAGCCATATCACACACCACTTCGTGATCATTTTTTTTTTCTCTCACAATCGTGGATGATTATACACACGCGACTTGGGTCTTCTTGATGCAATCTAAAGCCCAAATTCTTTCCCATCTTACGAATTTTCCTTACCCTGATTAAAAATCAGTTTCATTAATCCATTCAACAAGTTTACACTAATAATGCTCGTGAATTTAACCATGAAAGTTCCACACTCTTCACCTTGAATGACATCCTTCATGAAAGTTCCTATGTCTACACACCTCAACAAAATGAGGTTGTCGAAAGGAAACATCTTCACCCCTTAGAGGTTGCTCATGCTCTCAAATATCAAGCTTTCATTTTTGAAATGTTTTGGAAAGACTGTGTGGTCATGGCAGCCTAATTAATAAATCGAATGCCGATTTAGATCCTGAATGGACGAACCCCTTTTGCTATTTCGGCAAAAGACCCAATACTCAGCACTTTTTGTGTTTATGGATGCCTATGTTATCTATCTACTGTGGGCTCTCGAGACCACTTGGGTCCTCGTGCTCTCAAATGCATATTTTTTGGATACCCCACTTTCCGTAAGTAAAGCTTTTCAAATTAGAAACAACTTTGTCTCGAGATCGATTTGCTAATCAAATAGATGTTTTGCATTACAAAGTTGGTTTTACAAAACAATCTTCAAGATTGAGTTAATTAAAGCTTTCTAAGCGTGAAATCCAAGCTAGATCACTAGCCATTTCATACATTTTGGACACGTGTCACTTTTTGAACGTGTCGTGTTCTAAACTTGTATCTTGTTATGAACTTGTGTTAGGGTGAGGCATAACTAATTCTCTGGGTCCAAAAATCTTGGTCTTTAGTATAAAGTCTGAACTTCTTTAACTCGGAGGAAATTATTGGACTTGGGTCTGAACAAGATTAAGATTGCCATAGGCTTTTCTTTCAAGAGTATTTCCGTGAATCAATATACTTGAAGACATTTATCAGACTTATCAAATTCTTATGGATAATTTTGTTAACTTCAAAATCTATTAGGGAGTTTTCTCAGCAGTTAGTAGCACCCTCAAACCTTGGGCTGCATGCCTGCAACTGGGCGGACGAGTGACTTCAATTTTCCTTTTCTTTTGTTTGATATATTTTTTTTTTGGTAAGGTAAGATTGTATTTGAAACGACCAAGGAACTGTACATAAGGGGGGCAGAACACGATACCAACTCATACTCCACTAAACTACATGTCACTGGAGTGGCAGGGTACCGCGGTCACCAAAAGTAAAAGAAAATACAAGGAGAACAGGGTGTATAGAACCCATATCACCTACACTAAGCCAAGAGCATCTCCACTCCAAAAATCCGGGGGTCTATCCCCCAGCTGCGCTGAATCCTTCTATTTCTGGGGTTGTCTTCGATCGACTTGTAAGCGAGGCCTTTATCCTTCACCACCTTAAAAAGGTATTGTTTCATGGAAGGGACATAGATATTATGTCCACGGAAGAAGATATCATTTCTGGTCTTCCAAATGATATAACAAAGCGCTCCAAAGGAGAAACGAGCTATCTCTCGGTAGAATCCCTTTCCAGATAAAGTGTTTATAGCCCAAAGGAGATTATTCGACCAAGAGGAGTTGTTCCATGGAAGGTTGCATTTAGCGGCCCAGAATTTTGACATAGCATTAGAGATGTGGCATTCAAAAAAGAGATGATTAACTGAGTCAGGCCTAGACTTACACAAGGCACAGACAGAGTTAGGAATCCCGCCAAATGTCATGAGGTAGATCTGAGTGGGAAAACGATTCTTGGTAATAAGCCAGAGAAGAAATTGATGTCTAGGGGCCAAGGCATTGTCCCATACAAAAGAAGACCAGTGAACCGGGTTAGCTTTTCGCCGGATTGTGTCCCAGGCCGAAGCATTTGAGAACTTTCCGGCGGCATCCTAGACCCAAGTGAATGTGTCTTGCCCAACTGAGAGCTGGGGAATTGGTATTTGCCACAAAACCAGCTCTTGGCATACCTGAGCCTCATCTGAGGAGTATAATTCCTTAGCCTTTGCTTGTCTATTTACAACAGTCCCGCATATGACATAAAAAGCATAATTGGTGAAGCTTCTCTTTGTATAGCAACTTTTTTCCCCATTCCACAGACTTGTCCTGTGGAGGACTAGGCTCACGGCCTAATCTACGTCTATTTGAGCGATCTGATGATTCTTCTTTCACTTTCGGATGTGTGTACTTGTGAAGGTCTATTCTGTCTACCAGTTCCGTGGTGGGCTCCGGCAATGCAATTCTGAAGTTCTGAATTGTACCAATTCAACCTGGCTGCTTCAACTAATAACGTTTGCGAAATGAATAGTTGAAAAGTAGAGATTTTCGGCTAGGTACTGAGCAGAGGGATCGGCAAGGGGGGATCAACGCTCAAACCCAGGCAAAGAGCTCGGCTAAGAGCTGCTTAAACTGGGCCCGCCCTTTGCTGTATTTCACTTTTGGTGCTAGGGTTAAGTAATGGAGTGGACATAATTTTTTACACAATGAATCGAAAATGATGGTTTCTTTGGCACACTCAGTGATGCTATCAACTGTGTGGGGTTTAGAAGTTTCATGCATGGATATCTAATGGGGAGCAGTCATAGGCTTATATGCAATAGGCTGTAGCACCTCAAACTACTGTCTTTCTTGGTGGTTTGTCATCTCATGCTTTTTGAATGTGTTCTTTGACTGAACGATATAACATTCGGAACAGAGAGAGGTTGGCTAGCGTGCTTTTTGAAGCCCAAAGTAATTCAGTCAAGGGATGTTCCACCGAAACAAGTAGAGACTAGGGGTGAAAGGGTGAAAAAACCAAGCAAGTCAGAAGATTTTTGGAGTTCAAGCACCTTTGATATGGATCAATGCAGTTTCGCATAAATTATTCATTGACGTCTGTAAATTTGAATCGTGCGTGAGTGTGTGAATGTCAATCTTGAGATCTCTTGGGAGTCTCTCAAATCCCTCTTCCCTCTCCGTCTCCTTGCCATCAGCTGTAATCTTCTGCTGCGGCTGTCAATCTTGAGATCTCAGCTGCATTCCTGATTGCGCAATTTTTGGTGTTGTGTTAGGTGCTTAGGATTTGAAGGGACTGTTGGGGGTTTTCTGGTTCACGATATTGTTGTGTGATTCGGTTTTTGCTCCGTGTGCAGGTGAGAAATGGCACAGGTACTGCTGCATGGGACTCTCCATGCCACGATCTATGAAGTGGATCATCTTCACCATGGTGGCGCTCGCAAGTTCTTTCGCGAGGTATGTCTCCTCGATCTCCATGAATTATCATTGATCGTTCGATTCTGTTGAGGAACTAGGCTTTCAAAAGGCGCTGCCATGTGTTTCAAGCTCGACAGGAGATGCTTTTAGCTGATAGTGAGAACGGTGTCTTTCATCATCGCAGTGTTGAAAAAAAGAGAGTGGCCTCGTGATGATAGAATGGAGATCGGCTCGTATTGGTGATATCACTTAGGATCTCTGTTTTACTTTTTCCACGTGTGTATATCACTACATATTGGCGATCTCTTTTGTGTTAAATGTGGTAGCTCTCATCCTGTTATGGATTACCTTGTTTTTGGGGCCCTTGACCTCAGTGATCTTGTGCCCTGACTAACTAAGCTTAACCTGTGTTATTTCAATGACACGTGGCTTATTTTGAAGTAAGACAGGTAAAAAATAGGAGGGGATTTGGGATTGGTCTAGGGATTACTTGATGTCGTTGACATGCATGGTCTCATGCACTAATTTCTAGAAACATGTGATTAAGATTGATTATTGGGAGTGACGGTTGGACTAGATACTGTTATTCCAGTTACAATATTAAGCTCTTCACAGAGGCTGATTAAATAGATATCATGTCAATCGACCTCATTGGTGGACCAGATGAGGGAATATCTTATATGAAGAGGCATCTTATTGACTATTATCGCTGCACAGTTCAAGCTTATGCATGTGCATCTTTCTCAAGCATCACTATTGATGGGATCTTTGTTCTAGCCGAAATAATTATCTTAAATCGTCAAAGTTTGCTAAGCTTCATTTTCGTTGCAGCTTATGGCAAATATTACAGTTGGCATAGGCAAGGGAGGGGCGAAACTGTATGCCACAATTGATTTAGGAAAGGCTAGAGTTGGAAGGACAAGAATAATCGAAAATCAACCTTCTAACCCACGCTGGTATGAGTCCTTCCACATCTATTGTGCCCACATGGCCTCAGATGTTATATTTAACATCAAGGATGACAAACCTATCGGTGCAACATTGCTCGGAAGAGCATATGTACCTGTTGATGAGCTGTTGGGCGGGGAAGAGCTGGATAGTTGGGTTGAAATCATGGATAAAAACAGAAATCCTATAGGTTCGAAGATCCGTGTGAAGCTGCAGTACTTTGATGTCAGCAAAGACCATAACTACGGTAGGGGTATTAGAAGTGCGAAATTTCCTGGAGTTCCTTATACATTCTTCTCTCAGAGACAAGGATGTAAAGTATCTCTTTACCAGGATGCTCACGTCCAGGACAAGTTCATTCCAAAAATCCCTCTTGCTGGAGGCAAGTATTATGAGCCTCACAGATGTTGGGAAGATGTCTTTGATGCAATCAGCAATGCAAAGCACTTGATCTACATTACCGGTTGGTCAGTGTATACTGAGATCTCCCTTGTTAGGGATTCAAGGAGGCCAAAGCCTGGGGGAGACATCACGATCAGGGAGCTGCTAAAAAAGAAGGCCAGTGAAGGTGTTAGGGTGCTGATGCTTGTCTGGGATGATAGGACTTCTGTAGGTTTGTTGAAAAAGGATGGACTGATGGCCACTCATGATGTAGAAACTGAACATTACTTCCATGATACTGAGGTGCACTGTGTCTTGTTGTTGAAAAATTGAATGTGTGTGGAAGCGTGGTTTTGATATGGTTGATAGTTTGTGTTTTGATGTGTGCAAGTGCATGTGCATAGTATGTATTTGGTAGAGGATGGACAAGGGACAAGGTAAGAATGCTTTGAGGAATATATGCAAGGCTTATGGGACATGATATGAATAGTTTATTTAGTGTAACAGAATAGTTTGGAGGAGATGTGGTGAAGGATTCACCCCACACATGCTGTGGAGGTCTAAGCCTCTCACATGCACGGTGGAGGCTAAGCCTCACACACTACAAATGATGTCCACCAAGTCCTATTTATAGGCGTGGGTCACCGCCTCTTCTTGACCGACTTACACACCTAGATGACCCTAGACAATTCTTTATTCTTCAACTTTGACTTCTTGTTGCCCACGTTCTGTTTCTTCTTCATTCTTCAGCTCACTTCCAGATTTTTCTTCATAGCCACTATTTTTGACTTTTCAAGATTTCTTTTGCTGCTGATTGCTTGCTTCCCACGTGCAATTTCTTCTTCAACCTGTCTTCTTATTCTCTTGCACCCTTCTTTGCCGACTTGGACAACTTCTTAATTAAGTATACTTCATGCTTAAGTAGACTAGCTGATTCTGGAGTTTTCCAAAATGGATCACCAATTTCCAACACTTGTGCCCTCGTAATCCTGATGATGGGGGAAGCTTTGTTCAAGATCTACAAATTTCCACCATGTTCACTCATCACCAGAAGATTGTTGTGGTGGACAGTGAGATGCCTGGTGGGTGGTCACAGAGGAGAAGGATTGTGAGCTTCGTAGGTGGTATTGATCTCTGTGATGGGAGATATGACACTCCATTCCACTCTCTGTTCAGGACATTGGACGCAGCTCATCATGATGACTTCCACCAACCAAACTTTGCGGGTGCTTCGATCACCAAGGGTGGTCCTCGGGAACCTTGGCATGATATTCACTCACGGCTTGAAGGACCCATCGCTTGGGATGTGCTATATAATTTTGAGCAGCGATGGAGAAAGCAGGGCGGTAAGGATCTGCTTCTTCCGCTAAGGGAGCTAGAAAACATTATCCCTCCTTCACCTGTTGTGTTCCCTGATGACCCTGAAAGATGGCACGTCCAATTATTCAGATCAATAGATGGTGGAGCTGCTTTTGGCTTCCCCGAGACTCCTGAAGATGCTGCTAGAGCTGGGCTTATAAGTGGGAAGGATAATATCATTGATCGAAGCATTCAGGATGCTTATATACATGCAATCCGACGAGCCAAAAGTTTCATTTATATTGAGAATCAGTATTTCCTTGGAAGCTCTTTTGATTGGTCTGCCGATGGTATAAAGCCTGAGGATATTAATGCCTCGCATCTCATTCCTAAGGAACTTTCACTTAAAATTGTTAGTAAGATTGAAGCTGGGGAGAGGTTTAGTGTCTATGTCGTAGTCCCAATGTGGCCCGAGGGCATTCCAGAGAGTGGATCGGTGCAGGCAATATTAGATTGGCAGAAGAGGACGATGGAGATGATGTACAAGGATGTTATCCAAGCTCTAGAAACGAAGGGCATCGTGGAGGACCCTCGACATTATTTGACATTTTTCTGTCTTGGAAATCGGGAGGTCAAGATGAGTGGAGAATATGAACCTTTGGGGAAGCCTGAACGTAATTCAAATTATATGAGAGCCCAGGAAGCCCGGCGATTCATGATCTATGTTCACGCCAAGATGATGATTGGTGAGTGTTTTGCATCTTTCTTCTTGTTTGTTATATAATTTCTCTTGCTTTTGTTAGGATTCGCTGCACAATCATAAAAAAAATAAAATTATAAAAGTGAGAAAAAGAAATTAAGTCGCAAATTTTATCCTGATTCACTCTTAAAATTAGGGCTACATCCAGCTAAAAATTCCACTATAATTAACAAGTCGCATATTTCTATTACATTCTTCAATTACAAAAGAAAATAGAATATATATATGCGCCTAGTTCCAAACTATCAATAAAATATGAGCTCAAACTATAAAAGTTTTTAGCATCGCGAGAACAGCTCCTACATAGTTGATGAGAGTATAAACTACATCCTAACATTCTCCCACTTGATGAATACTCCATATGCTTTTGTAAACCCAACACTGTTGTACACCATTCAAACTTTTTTGCACTCATTGCCTTGATAAAAAAATCTGCACTATTCACATGTGTATTAATTTTCTCCAGCACTACAGTTTTCTGTTCTATTTTCTCTTGGATGAAGTGACATTGAATATTGATGTGCTTTGTTCTTGCATGAAATCTAGGATTCTTAATCATGAATATAGCACTCTACCTATGCACCCAATCTTCACTCCTCTTTGTGTAAAACCAAGCTCTTTACACAATCTGTGTATCTAGTTAACTTCCTTTGTAGTATAATTAAGGGCCATGTACTCTACTAGTATTAGATAAAACAATCATGCTGTGTCTCTTATTCATCCAACTCACAGCTCTGTTGAATAAGGAAACAACTTATCCCCTATTGACCTCATGCTATCAATGTCACCTCCCCAATCAACATCCATAGAACACTTTAGTTCTAACGTTTGTTGTTGTTTTAAGCTTTTCATGCCTTCATAGCATAGCTCAAAGTTAGATGTGCCATGAAAATAATGAAACACCTACTTTGCTATCATCCAATGCTCTTTCTTTAGTTTGGACATATATTTGCTCAATATTTCTACTGCTTGGGTAATATCTGGACAATTACATACCATAGCATATATCAAGATCCCAACTGTGCTTGCATATGGGACTATTGCCATCTCTTTAGCTTCCTCTTTAATCCATCTCTTTAGCTTCCTCTTTAATCTTAAGTCACTAGAGCATTGATAACTTGGAACTTGTGGACATTAGGGTCTTTACTGATTTATAGTTTACCATGTTGAATTTCTCCAATACACTTTCAACATATTTCTTCTCACTTCGCCACAACTTCCCCTACTCATGCTCCCTTTTTATTTGCATGCCTAAGATGAAGTTTGCTGGGCTTAGATCTTTCATCTCAAACTGTTTTTCCAATAGTCCTCTCACAATGCTAGTCATTCTTGAACTATTCCCAAATAGCAGCATCTTATCAACATATAAGGTTAAGGTAATAAAGTCATCATCTAACCTTTTCACATAGACATAATGATTAACATTACAATGAACAAAGCCAAGCATTAAGACATATGAGTTGAACTTCTGGCACTACATTCATGGAGATCGTTTCTGGCTAAATAAAGACTTGTTCAGTTTACAAATAAAATCTTATTTTCCTTTGACCACAACACCTTTTGGTTGCTTCGTGTAAATATCATCCTCTAAGTCATCATGGAGGAATGTTGTCTTCACATCGAGCTGCTCTCTCTTTAAATTTATGTAGCTGCTCCAAATAAGAAAGTCTTATGAAATTTAATTTTGCAATAGGAAAAAAAAAAT
Organism: Corymbia calophylla; assembly: GCA_014182845.1. Lineage (NCBI taxonomy): Eukaryota > Viridiplantae > Streptophyta > Magnoliopsida > Myrtales > Myrtaceae > Corymbia > Corymbia calophylla. Next base: position 39,188,902 of record CM024698.1, read on the forward strand.
CTCACTATAATTGACTACCTTTATCTATGAGTATCTCTTCACAATTAACGAGCTTTGTTCTATCTCTCGTATGCTGATATTTTCTTTTTGGTCACCTACTTGCAACCAATTGCCGTTTGATTTGTATGTAGTTTTACCAGACTCCACATTCTGTTTTTATCTAGTAAGCCATCTCATTCTTCATGGCTTTCTCCTATTGTTTGGTATCCTCTGTTACTTCATCGACAGTACTTGGATAACACCTCTAATAGTGGGAGCACAATTTTAATTATCGGTAAACAAGGTATACCTCTCAAGTGGTCTTCTTAGCCGTGGAGACCTTCTTAAGACTGGTTCACGTGGTACTTCATCTTCAAATTTAGTTTTAGAATCTACTCTATCATCCATCCCATCATACTCATCAACTTAAGAATCTGAAATTTTTGTTTTAGCTTGTGTAACCTCTATCTCTTTCTTCAAACAGGCATCTAACTCAACCTCTGTGATTTTTCACAATCTTGTGAAACAAATTGATTTATTATAGATTCTTTGAACACTATATCCCTGCCGTAGATGATATCTTTGCTATCATAATTCTATAGCTTAAACCCTTTGACACCGTCCTTGGACCTAGAGGTGTCAAAATGGGTCATAAACCCATATTATGACTCACTTTTAATTAAATGGGTCAAATATGGGTCAAGTGAAAGTTAAATATTGGTTAAATATAAGTCAAGTAAAAGTTAAATATGGGTCAAATATGGATTGAGTAAGTCATTTAACATAGAGCTTAGAGTGAGTTTGGGTTTCTCTACAATAATAATGGCTTTTAGCAATATGGGTCGGGTCGGGTGTGGGTCACTAGATTTACATTACATGAATTTGGGTCAAAACGGATTAAATTGGTCAATATGGGTCGGACCATTTTCGACCCGACCCACCCATTTGACGGGTCTACTTGGACCCAATGAATATGTACTTCTCTAACTTGTTCTCAAGCTCGTTCATTTTTGCCTTTGGCACAGGCACATATGCTTCATAGCCAAACACTCTAACATATGATATGTCTAGCTTCTTCCTAAAAAATACCTCCATGGTATTCAATCCTTCAAAGTTGACATGGGAGACTTGTTCTTCAAATAAAATGCAGTAGTTATTGCTTAAAATTTATATGCTAAGCCTGCACCACTTAAGATACTCCTTGCTTTCTCCATAAGAGACTAGTTAAGTCTTTTTGCCACCCCATTCTGCTAAGGTGAACATGGCATTATTTTCTGCCTTGCAATGTCATTGTTCGCACGGAATTGATCAAATTTCGCTGAACAGAATTCTTCTTCATTGTTAGTCTGCGAAATTTTGATTTTTCTATCAAACTAATTTTTCACCAAAGCTTTGAACTCACCAAATTTTTCATAACATACCTTTCCTCTCTAAGAAATATATCCACACATCATCAATAAAAGAAATATAATATCTTGATTTCCCAAACGATGCAGCAGGTGTAGAATTGAAGGCATCATTGTGGATTAGATCCAGGATCCCTTTAGCTCTCCCTCCCATGGATTCAAAAGATGTCCGATTATGTTTTCATGTAAAAAATGTTTAGAAAAGCTAGAGAACAACTTGGGATTCCATCTACCATCTTGTTTGAGGTAAGGGTCATCAGCTCTTTTTCACTGATATTACCTAATCTTCGATGCCATAGCATTGAAAGAGCTTCTTCCACCTACTTTGAGATATAACTCTCACCAATAATAACCGTGCTTCCTAATAACTTCCATAGTTTTCCATACCATTCACCTTTGGCGATCACTATAGATCCCCGGGTTAGCTTGCATGAATACTTGTTGCTAGTGAAAGTAATCTGCCATAGTTCCCACAAAGATAAGATTCCTAGTTTGATTAGGAATATGCTTCACATCCGGAAGATTCTTGATTGTCCAATCTTTCATCTTCAACTTCACCTTTCCATGACCAACAATATAGGCGTCGCGTAATCCCCCATTCGCACCATACCTCCCTAATATGGTTCATAACAACAAAACCAATCTCTGTTAGGTGTCATGTGGAAAGACGCTTGAGTATCAATTATCCACGTATTGTGGTGACCTAGCGATGAATTGTAGACGAGATACATGTCTCCTTTGCTGCTATCATCATCCTTTTTTGTACTAGAGGGCGATGCCTCATCTCACTCCTCCAGACCTACACTTTTGCTTCTACAATCCTTTTTCAAGTGTCCGGGTTTTTTTTTATAGTTCTAGTATGTTTTTTCCTATTGATCTTGGCTTTTAGATCTTCCTCTAGCCTTATTCTTGCCACTAAATATGGATTTGGAATGTTCACTATTCTTTCCTTTTAGAAAAAGAGGCTCTTGTGTTACATTGTCAGAACGTGTTCTCCTCATCTCCTCAGACAATAGAGTAGCTACAATGCCCCTGAAGGATAATGCACTAACATCAGCACCAATCAAAACAATTATACATATCCATGAATTCGGCAGTGACCACAGCAAAGTACTTGCTTTCTTTTCCTCATCCAGATTGACATTAGTTGGTGCAAGTTGCCCATAAATAGTATTAAACCTTTTAAGTGTGCAGAAAAAAATCATCTTTGCCCATATGAAGGTTGTATAGTCGCTTCTGCATAAATAACTTATTTAGGAGTGACTTGCTTTGATAAGAATTTTCCAGCTTCGTCTAGAGATCCTTCACCGTCCTCTCATAGATCACGTTCATCAGGACATTATCAACAAGGCATAGCCAAATCAAGCCTCACATCCTCCAATCGCTGATGTTCCACTCCTTCAATTCATTGGATGTGGATTCTTTCAACTTGTCCTCCTTCAACTTTCTATCGGTATTCTTCTCAAGCTTATCATCTTCGTTCACATGCCACATCTCTTTATTTGTGAGTAGAGCCTCCATCTTCAATTTTCATAACCCGAAACCCTTTCCTCTGAATTTCTCTTCTTCAATCTGTAATTGACCAAACATCTTCCCAAGATTTGATTTTTTCCCGGATCTCTCTTCACCAAGAGACTCGAACCTCAAAGATGGTTTTGATGCCAAATGTTAGGATCCACATATAGTCATAAAGAAAAATAGAGAGTAAAAGGAAGAAAGAAAATTTGAGAGGCAAGATTTTATCATGGTTCACCCTTAAAACGGCAGAAGTATAGTGCAAGTGCCAAAACTTGGCATGAGGGGACACTTAAGTGCCAAAAGTTACAAAAAGTATACTTAAGTGTTACTTTTTTTGAAAATTGGATCACTTAAGTGCCAACTCCAGCGAATGCTGCCGGAAATCCGACGTGGCTTTTTTTAATAATATAAATCGCTTACGTGACTCGTTGGAAGCTGAGTAAGCAAAAATACAGCTAAAATGACATCGTTTTTTACTGATGTGGCATTTTAAAAATGTATTAATTAAATAATATTAAATAACTTAAAAAATATTATTATAAAATCGATGTAATTAAAAAAAAAAGAGAGGAGAGAGGGAGGGGAGGATCGGGCGAGGGCGTGCAGCCCTCGCCGCCACCGCCGTCGCCAAGAAGGGCCGGCGACGGTGGGTGAGGGTTGACTGGGGTCGCCGGGCCCTGGCTAGTGGCCAGCGACCCCAGCCGACCTACGGTGAGAGCCTACGGGCCCTCGCCCGGATCCGGGATGAGGGTCGCGACCCAACCCCCCCCCCTTTTTAAATAAAATCGATTTTTTAATATTTTTTTTGATTTGGACAATTTTTTTCCCTTAAAATTGCCATGTGGATATTTTATTTTGAAAAAAAAAGCTCCATTAGCAAATAATATCACCGGAAAATGACACGTGGCAATTTTGCCGAATTTTTTCACCGTTGGCACTTAACCGATCATTTTTGCTCCGATTTTGGCATTTAAGTGTAACTTTCCGAACTTTTGGCACTTAAGTGTCCCCGTGCCAAGTTTTGGCACTCTAGGGGTCCGCATGTCCCCTTAAAACTAAAGCCTATAGTAACTATTGATGAGTTCAAGCTCAAACTACTAATAATATATGAGCTCAAATTATAAAAGCTCTCTGACGTGATGGCGATGCCGCACCGCACTTTAACATATTTTAGGTTTTCATGGTCAAGTATATAAAATGTTAGAAGAGATCTTTGGAGTTGTGGCAATTTGGTGTATGGTCATACAGTTGAAAACTTGAAATCTTCTTAAAATGTACAATGTTGGGTGTCCATCAATTAACATGCCTCATGTGTGCATGGTATTTTATTATACTTTGGTGGATGTCCTAACCCCCTTTTTAGGTATCAAGTTATTATTTGGGAAGTGATTGAATTGAGATAGTTTCTTTTGCAGTTGATGATGAGTACATTATAACTGGATCTGCTAACATCAACCAGAGATCGATGGATGGTGCCAGGGACTCAGAGATTGCAATGGGAGCCTACCAACCCCATCATTTGGCCACAAGGGAGCTGGCACGCGGACAGATTCATGGCTTCCGTATGGCTTTGTGGTATGAGCACCTGGGATTGCTTGATGACTCATTCCTCCAGCCTGAAGGTAAGGAATGTATCCAGAAGGTGAATCAGATAGCTGACAAGCATTGGGATCTTTACTCGAGTGAGACAGTTGAGCGGGACTTGCCCGGTCACCTGCTTCGCTATCCCATCGAGGTTGCCAGTGACGGAGTCATCACCACACTACCGGGCATTAAGCACTTCCCCGACACTAAGGCCCGGGTTCTTGGCACCAAATCTAACTACATGCCTCCCATCCTCACTACTTAGTTCAAAAGATTTACCTCCTTTCCCTAAAACTGCTTGGTCGTGGGATACCAACAGTAGTTTGCCCGCTTGTCCTTTTTGATATTCCTGGTTGTTTGTACCAGTTTAATAAAGTGTTTTGACTATCTTGTCTCGCGAAGATGATATTTGTTTTGTTGTCAGCTTGTTCATATTGAGATTTGCGGGGTTTTTATGACAATAGGATGTTGACTGATGGAAGTAAGCCTTTTGTAGTACATTGTATCTTTCCTACTGCCATAGATGACTCTTATCGTGCACCGATTAGTATGTTATGGTGGACAAACTTTTAACATTCCAAGTTTATTACATTAGTTTTGAATCCTAGGTTTTTCATGAAGCCAGTGAAATGCAAAAGAATTAATTGTGACCAGATTGCAGGACAAAAATTTATAGTAAGCTTTACTAGTCTGATTCCGTGCTTTCGTTCTGTCCGCTTCATTGGTTGTCCTTTCTGGGGTGCGAAGGGCTTAGACGCGGCTCAAATGGAGAAGAAACTTGAGCCTTCTTCACAGCCCAAGCGAATTGCAAAGGCCCGCCCTTCTCTGTTTGTCTCCGAATAATGACCCTAGCGTCAATCTTAGTTCTTTCCATCTTCCCAACCTTGAAGGCCTACTGTATTGCTCCGACATTGTTTGTCAGAACGTCCGTTCATTTCTGCATTTCAGGGTAGAGCAGCTGATGAAGTATCTTAAACGATTAGAGGTTGATGTGGAGCGAGCATGTACCTTAGATTCATTGAAATACTATGTTAAGATGATGTAGTGCTTGATAGCGCAAGCTGAATGACGGGCGATGATTGACAACATTGTAAAGGCTAGTGAGATATAATGACCGAAGACTAAGAACAATCACACGTTGCACATAAAATTAGCGTGAGATTGAAGTCATTTTTTGCGAAATTAATGGAATTTTGAAGGTGATCTAATCACGAAGCATAAAACGAACCAGTTGGAAAATTTTCTACTTTATAGGTCACCTCCATTTTTGGTGTCGATCAAGTAAGAAAAGACCCCATTACTATGCGTATTTTTTATATCTCTTCCCCCATTATCAACAATAATGTCACCAATGCTCCTGTTATTCATTTTGGCTGTCCAGCTCGAACATGGCCATGTTGATTACCCTTATTTAATGTTATTTCCGTCAATTTATTAAAAAAAAAAAAAGGAAGGTCAAGGTTATCCGGTTCAATTATAGCATAACTATCTTTAGGGCTTCAGAACTCTCAAAACTGGTGCAAGACACTATTTACAAAATGAATTTGCGTCTTTCATTTCACTTGAGAATTGACGTGTTTTGGTCGGCTTACCACACTTACGGGATAGCTCTCCTTGGAAATGGCAATTGCCTTTGGGCTTCATCATTACCACCTTATTTTGGTCAACAATAGGAAAGTGACTATTATTGCAGGTAAAATTCAATTCATTAATGGATTAATCCATTGAATATCATCACCTCACCGACTGGATTGTCATCTTTGCTTCATCACCGAAAGGATATACTTCAAAACTTAAGACAAAACACGATTTCATATAATCTACACTTTGACCAAACTTGAAATGTTGAGCATTGGACACCCCAAGTGCTAAAACTTGACACAGAAGAACACTTTAGTACAAAAGGTTCTGAAAGGTATACTTAAGTGCAAAAATCGGAGAAAAATGAATCACTCTAGTCAAATTACCTACGTGGTATTTTTCGGCGACTTTTTTTATTGACGTGGCAATCTTTTAAAAAAATTATCCATGTGGCAATTTTTTTTAAAAAAAATTATCCAAAGTGCCATGTCAATCGTAAAAAGCTCCCAAAATTGATTAAAAAATTTTAAAAAAATTTTAAAAAAGGGGAAAGAGAGCTTTAAAAAGCTCCCAACCATCACCGCCGTTGGGCACTGAGCAATGGTTGATGACCCTGGCTGACCGCCGGAAGGCGATGGTGGGGCGGCAGCGACGAAGGCCTCCATAGCCCTTGTCGAAGCTCTCTTCCCATTTTTTTTTAAAAATTTTTTAATTAATTTTGGGGGGCTTATTGCTGACGTGACAATTTTAGGGCCAAAATGACATCTTTTTGAACTGTCATCCCATGACTTAGCTAATTGATGAGCCTCGTGCACCATTTATATTATTAAAATAAGTCATGTCGGATATTCAGTTACTTTCGTCAGAATTGACATTTAAGTATCTTAATTTAAAAAAAAAAGGATGATACTTAAGTATACTTTTTAGAATTTTTGACACTTAAAGTATCCCGTGTTGGCATTTCTACTGTACTTTTATCATGCAATTGGCCAAACTCTAAGCCCCTGAAATACACGGCGGGTTTTGACCGTTGACCCCAAAATTCCATTCCCTTTTGCCGTGCGGTGCACCACCAAACAAGACCCCAAGCCACGCCAACCGAAAGAACAAAAGAAACGACCTCCCAAGAGAACCGCTCTGAACTTTTCCACAAGAGAAACAAAGACTGAACAAAGAGACTGCTCCCTCCAGTCTACTCAGTCCGACAAAGCCAAAACCAAGATGGAAGAGTCCAGACCCTCGCACACTTTTCTGCCAGCATCCCCTCGTACACTCCATCCAAATTCTTCGTCACCCATCTCGTCATCGCAAGCTCTCAAACTTCCGCCACACACAATTAGTATTTGGATTTCGATCAGTGCCCTTTAAAATCCAGCAACAGCAAAGTTAGCAGCTCATGACTTATCCGTCTCTGACTGATCTTCCGCATGCCCTTCTGAGTTCTGAGCACAAACGCACACCCACTTCGAAGTTCAAGAAACTTCCTCGGTCCTAATTCATCACAAACTCTCACGATGAATTATGCAGGTAATCTGGTTTTGGCCACTGCCATGCTGGTTTCGAGCATTGTCCTCCTCCTCTCTTTATCTAGAAAGAGAGTGCCTGCACCCGCACACAACATTTCTCAGCGTCATCAAGTGGAAGCACCTCGCTCTTGCTTGCTATCTTCAGGTTCTTGTTCTCGATTCACCTCTCTCTCGGGACAAAAAAAGAAAAAAAAAAGAAAATTGTTGCGTAGACTCATTCTACGATGTCTAACAGTGTATGACTCTGAAAAAGTTTTGTTGGAGAGAACCGCACGGATTTCATTTCATATCTTAACACGAGTCAGACCATTTTTTGAAGCGGCGTGTGCAGACGGGAGGAAAGAAGAAGAGGGTGACGTTCGCCGATGATGTGAAGGAAGATTGCTCGGTCATGCCAAGCACGGAGGTGTCGAAGAAGCTTGAGAGGAGCTGCAAATCCGAAGAGCATGAGATGGTCAGGATGCAGAGTAGTGGAGTTGCTTCTAGGATTGAGTGCTCGTGTTGATCAATCACACGTGAATCTTATGTACATAAGGAAGAATGAGAAACCTTGCATGCTTGTCAAGAAGGATTTTGTAAGTGGAAAGATCCAAAATCTCTTAGCGAGTTTGAGAAATTCTGCAGATATCAGATTTGACATTTACCCGTTTGGCAACATTTAGAAACTTTCAGTGTCCTAATCAATCCTCTTATGTTCCAGAATGCGAAAAGTATTACAAATTAAAAGAATTTGTTTTGATTCTGAATCAAAGGAAATTTATAACAAAAAGTATTACAAATTAAAAGAATCAAAAGATCAAATTTTTTTATCAAACGCATTTCTATTCTCGAAGTAAAAATTTTAAACAGTTTATCAATCACCTTAAATACTCAGAAATTATTTTAGGGAGCAGAATAAAAAAAAGATAATTTCTGATCAGAAATTATTTCTAAGAGTAGAATCGTTGCCAAACACACCCTTAATGCATATTTGTCAATTTAATCTTAAACCTTTTAAGTTTGCCAAATGTGTCCAAAACCCTTTTTATATTTTGTCAATTAAGTTATTCTGACTAATTTTGGTTAGACATGATGTGGCCGCTGGTCGTGTCATTTAGGATGACACGACTTAGGATGACTAGTATTGACATAGACAAATTTTAATATTTCTTTGAATGTATTTATTATTATTTTTTGAATATTTCATTCTTCCTCCTCTAGTCGGTCATTGGGTGTTGGTGATGGCCAACAATCGACTAGAGGTGAGGAACGACAAGGTCATACTCATTGGCCTTGACCGAGCCTCATCCACCCCTGGTGAGGCTAGATCTTGTCGTTGCTAGGTGGGTTTGGCCTCATCATGGTCAGGTGAGGCTTGGTTTCGCCAAATCTTGTTGATAACTTCATTGATAAGAATTGCTTGTTAATAACTTCGTCGATAATAATTAGTAATAACTAATTTCTAAAAGAAAATTTAGTAAATCTAACATAATGGACAATAAGCGATGCAATAAAAGTTGGTAACTTAATAAAAATTAATCAATATAAAAAAATCAATAAACATTGATAATCATTTATAATGTGAGAAAAATCAGTAGGTCACACAAATAAAGGCCAGTAAGATTATATAAGAGTTGATAAAATCAAGACATTTACATGAGAGACAAATAAAAGTTGATAATAATAACAAAAATTGCTAATATAAATAAATATTGATGAGTTATTTAAATGACAGTTGATAATCCAATCGTAAAGTTGGCAAGTCACTAAATAAAGATTGACAAATCCTTATTGGTCTTATAGAAGCCAATTTATAATGTTGTTTAGAAAGACCGATTAAAGTCGATAAAATATAAGAAAAATTAATAGTATACAGACTGTGAACAAAGATCTAGTATTTTAATATAAATATCGGTAAGTTGTGAATAAATTATCGAAAATCCAGCTTCTTAACCAATGATTTTTTGCTGCCTATGGATTTATTTTTCTTCAAATCAATCGGTACGGAAAAAGAAAAAAAAATCCATAATAGTACGGTAGATGCATCCTCTCACGCTAAGAAGCAGTGGCATGGGGGCGAAGCAAAATTCCAGACGCAAGGGCAAGAGTTGTGCTCCACCGATTTTGTCTGATCCATCATGGGATCTCAATAAGGAAAATCATGTGATTAGGCAGACGCAAATGTGGGTTCCGGCGTAAAGATTTTAGCTGTTAAAATGCCTACCATAGCTTCTAGTCACCTCATCCTGCCCTTAACTCTCAGATAAAAATAAAAAATAGAAGGTTGGAAATTCCAACATCGAGAACATCATAAAAATGTCAATTTATCATCGTAACCAATTGACCCATCAAAGAAAAGTTCCGAAAGATCATCATATAGAGCGCGTCGCCGTATGTAATTATCATAAAACATCGCATTATTAGGCTCAAATCGGCCCTTTTAATTGGACCATAAATTGAGAAAACATATGTCTTAACTCACCGACTTCCAACCTAATCACGGACCGACTCGTTCGATCTTTTCGGCCGAATTTGACCGAAAAATTCCCAATTCTCATCCCGTGCTGGCCCCCTATTAATTTATCCGGAAAGAAGTATTTATCAAGTGCAATTATTACGCGTGGGTCAGCCCCCGAAAAAAAAGAAAAAAAAAAAGAAGGTCCAATAATTATCCTCAGCTCGGACAATATTTTCAAAATAAAAAATAAAATAAAAAAGAAAAGCCGGGGCTCATTTTCCACTCTATATAATCCCGATCGAACTCTTCGTCTTCTTTTTTCCCTCTTCCTCGTCTCCTTCGATTATAGCACCGGGGAAGAAGGCGAGAGAACGCTGGGGAGGCGCGAGCGAGCGAGGCCCACCACTTCCATAGCCAGGCTGCTGCTGCTGCTGCTGCGTTAGGTGATGAGCAGTTCCGGGGAAGGGAGAGAGATAGAGGGAGATGCAATTGAACCCATGATTCTTTCTCGCAGGTCAAGAAATGCTGTTCTTTTCCGGCGGCGGATTCCTGACCGCCGCGCGTTTCTTTTTTCTTTTTTCTGGTGTTTGGTGATTTTGACCGGCGAATTCGTGAATCTGTTCTTCAGGGTCCTTCGGTTTTGATCTCCCTTTCCCCGAATCGGGTCTCGCTGGATTTGATCTTTCTTCGAGATATCTATCCCTCGGTTGGATTGTTCGTAGCTCATCGGCGTTTTCTTCCTGCATTGTATTGCACATGGGGTAAGTTGTCCGATTCCCATCTCTTCAAATTCGTTTTTTGCGATGATCTTTGGTCTGTCCAGGAGCTGGGGCTGTAATTGTTGATTGGGTTCCAATTTATGATAAATTCGGAAGTCGAAGGAGCTTGGAATGATTCATCTGTGGGACAAAGATTCTAGATTTTGTTCGTTTGACTCGAGGATATAATGGAGGCTTGCCCATATATTGCATTTGCTGAATTAAACCAAAGTTGACCCGACCTGTCCTTTTATGGGTTTAAAACGAAGGGATGTTGAGGTTGGCTATAAAGTATAAAGTACCTGTTTGATGCTAAATCTTGAGCCCCCTGGTTTTTGAAATCCAGATTGCTCATTTTGCCAATTTTGCATAGCATAGTGTTATTGTTACTTAAATGAGGAGCTGTGGTTATTAGTTCTGGCTTTTGGTTGAAATTTGCTATAGAATATCTAGTGCCCCTTCTTCTCGCGAACCAAAGATCTATATGGGTCAACTAGATGGATTCATTGAGAAAATATAAGGGCGACATAACATGGCGGCTTGACATGAATGGCCAGGCCAATCTAGGTATTTCATGATGCGATTTAATTAATTTACATTTTTGTTCGAAAATTGCGATGGATAAGGACAATGCATTGGTTGATGTATATTATGTTGGCTTCTTGTTAATATAACCTATGTTTTCTGTTTGATGGCTTAATTGGACATGTTACTAGCACTCCCAAACTTTTGGTCTGCATGCCTGCAACTGGGCGGACGAGTGACTACAATTTTTCCTTTTCTTTTGTTTAATATTTCTCGTTTCTGCTCTTGTCTATTAAGAACAGTCCTGCATATGACATGAAAAGCATTATTTTTGGTGAACTTTCTTTTTGTATAGCAACTTTTTTCCCCCATTCCACAGACTTGTCCTGTGGAGGACTAGGCTCACGGTCTAATCTCTGTCTATTTGAGCAATCTGATGATTCTTCTCTCTCTTTTGGATGAGTCTTGTTAAGGTCTATTCTGTCTACCAATTCTGACGTGGGCTCCTGCAATGTAATGCTACAGTTCTGAATTGTAGTCAGCAGTTCAACCTGGCTGCTTCAAATAACAATGTTTACAAGATTAATTGTTAAAAAGTAGTTTTTGTCCGGCTAGGTACTGAGCAGAGGGATTGGTAAGTGGGGATGCAATGCTCAAACCCAGGCAAAGAGCTTGGCTAAGAGCTGCTTAAACTGTGCCCGCCCTTTGCTGTATTTCACTTTTGGTGCTAGGGCAAAGTAATGGATTGGACATAACTTTTTAATCTTCGAATTGAAAGTGATGGTTTCTTTGGCACACTCAGTGATGCTATCAACTTTGTGGGGATTAGTGAAGTTTCATGTATGCAGATCTAATGTGGAGCAGTCATAGGCTTATATGCAATGGGCTGTAGCACCTCAATCTACTGTCTTTCTTGGTGGTTTGTCATTTAATGCTTTTGAATGTGTTCTTTGACTGAACGATATAACATTCGGAACAGAGCAGAGGTTGGCTTGCATGCTTCTTGAAACCCAAAGAAATTCAGTCAAGGGATGTTCCACCGAAACAAATAGAGACTCAGGGTCAAAGGGTGAAAAAACCAAGCAAATCAGAAGATTTTTGGAGTTCAAGCACCATTGATATGGACCACAGCGCTGTCCAGTCACAAGGAAGCATGTCATCAATCAGTACATCACAGACCCTTAATGCACATGGGGGTACCAGTTCTGGTGGAACTCCCGAATTTGTCAATCATGGTAAGTTTATGACCACTTCTTGAATCTGTCCTCCTAGCTTGGGTTTGCACTTTCTGTATGTATCAGATGCTATCATGCAACATTGAGGGAGAGAGTCATCAATGATTGGTGCTTGTGGTTACACATGAGTTGGCATCCTTCACTGCCATTTAGAAGAATTTGCCCTACCATGTCTCATACCATATTCAGTCACATGTGACTCTCGAAATGTTTTCTGTGCATTAGGTCTTCTTCTCTGGAATCAAACTCGGCAGCAGTGGATAGGTAATAAAAAGGATGAGATCCGACAAAAACAGGTCTTAGAACCTAGACTGAGGTTAGTTCTTCATGGCTTTCACTGTGTTTTGTTGCCTGAAAGGATTGCCCAGTTGATCTGGATAAATGCAAGTGCAACTGAGTCTGACCTGGTTGGGGTAAAAGCGCAAGAAAAGTGTAACTTAAGGCTCCTTCAGTAATTTTCTAGCTGTGATGTAGGTACAGAAACAATGAAGAGTACAAAGTTTGTGCATGTCGATGATAGAAGGAACTTATTCCAGGTAGAACTAGGATGCTGTCATTAATGGTGCTCCGGGATTGGTTGTAACTTCAAAGAGTTTCATTGGAAAGACTGCCATCTCGAGTTTACTACTTGGCCCAACTCCATTCTCTACAAAGGCTGAATTAGTGGCTTAACGTAGTGATCAGACAGTAGTGCACATTTGTGTGGGAGCATCTGTTCATCCAAGAGCTAGAGCACTGATGCCTATCTTTGGCCTGAAAGGAAGAATGAAAATATAAGAACAGCTCATGTTACGCTTATTCTTGGGCCTTCTATGACCCAGACAAATCATTTGGCTTTGCCTGTCTTTCTAGCATTACCTTAGCATAGACAGCTTTGAGCTCTTTCTTGATAACTGAATGATGATTTACTCCTGGCTTTGCAGTTGGAATGCAACGTACGAAAGTTTACTCGGAAGCAATAAGCGGTTTGCTCAACGTGTCCCTCTCGCAGTAAGTCACCATCCTTGAAAGTTCTTGAGTTCCTCTGTGATTCATTTGTTTGTTTTAGGTCTTTTCGTCTTACCTTTCCATGTACGCTTCATTCCAGGAAATGGTTGATTTTCTTGTGGACATCTGGGAACAGGAAGGGATGTATGACTGACCGAGCCTTCCATTTTTTGATGGGATCATTGAGTGCATTGTTTAACCTTCCTTATGTACGTTGCAGCAAGTCAACTCTGGTTAATTGAATTGAATAGCTTATGAATCAAAAGGCGATTATATTCGGGTGAATTTGTCTGTCGCCACATTGTCAGTTTTTGCACAAAAAACATCGTAAGATGGCTGGTGATGAACAGAGCCTTCAATATTGGATCAAAAATCAATTCATAAAATTTAGCTGCCTGTGGCTGCTTGCCATGACAAGTTATGCAGAATGCTCCCTTTCTCGCCATACTGCTGTTTTCCCGCTTGCATTGCAACCTCTTCAAGGTCTACCACCTCGGCAACGGGCTGTGACGGCCCACCTGGACCCCTTGCCCAGCCACGGCCCATTGGGGGAGGCCGTGGCCCTTTTTGGGTGGACTGTCGAAGCCCAAAAATTGACCTCTATAATTTCGCCAGTCACATCATTTTTTACTATTCTTTAATCTTCACTCACACATCATTACATCACTTCCAAATGCTCGTGCTCCTATAAAATTGGTTTGTTAATTTTATTTGTCTCTCTCTTCAAAGATTTAATCGAGTTGTAAATGTTGGAAGAAAAGAAAAAAGCAATAATCACGTCAGATCTTAACAATTCAATCCGGACTTCGGTTATTTCGTCAACAACAATGAATACCACCTCCCTCTCTACATTAACCTAATCTGACGATAACGAGACAATACGACCTGACCTTTGGGAGGAATTCCAGGGGCGAACGTCATAAGATGGTCCCCATCAAGACGCTTCCTTGGAGGATATTATTACCCATGTAGGAACCTCCAAGCGACTACGGCGCCGACTTCGCGAAGAAGAACGTCCAGTCCCTGGATGACATTCGGGCTTGAGATTAAAGCTGATGGCGTCTAGACGACCATTTGCATGGTACACAGCAGAGTTTTAAGAGGAATATTGTCAAGTGGGACGAGCTAGTTGAGGAGGCACCGGCGTTGACATGAGGAAGAGTTGGCCAAGGGTGGGGGCAGCTCATATATAAGGCCGGCAAGTTGGAAGCTCATTCAAGTATGAAGAGGTCAGAAATCAGCGGAAGCTGACAAATTATTGTCTTGCGGCTGAGCAATCCTTTGGCTTTGTCAAAAGGTCCCCGCATTGCCTGATCTGTGTAGACAGCTCTATAACCTTAGTTCAAGTTTGTTTCCCGGACAACAAACACCAAAAACTGCAAATCGCTATACGATGAGAAGAGGGCGGTGTTGATGCATCTCCGTTGACAGGTAAACTTCGAGTCTCTTTGAATTTTGATTTATGGACTAACCCTAAGAATCACACAAATTGGGTCGTCGTTGACCATTGGTTCAATGAGGAATGCGAATTATGTTACCGAGCTCTTAGGTAGTATCTTTGCATGATTCCCCAAATGTGGTGGCCAAAATTCGAGAGTTACTAATGAGTCTAGCATCTCTGGTAAAATCTACAGGATCATGCAAGACAATGCTAACGTGAACACCACCCTAATTCGGAGTATGGTGCAATAGCTAAATCTTGTTTGCAATGGTATTTTCTTCCACGCACGGTGCACATATTGCATTACCTTGTGCGTGCAAGACGGCCTTCGCCAATTGCACGATTCTATGGCCAACGTACGTGGGTGGGTTCAATATGTTAGATCCACTCCACTAAATCATCAAGAGTTGGAGGTCCTCTACATGACACCGAGAAGGCAAGCTGAAATTCCCCATAGCCGTCCGATGGAATTCGATGTGCAAAATATTGAAGAGGCCTGAGAGGAGATGGGTGTGCTGACGCTCCACTCCACCGCTCATAATGCAAGCACCGATCTCTTGCCGTTGACCCAACAAAATTAGAAGGTTGCTGAAGTCTTTATGGACTTCTTGCAAGTTTTTAATGCCGACACAAATGTTTTGAGCACCAGCCTTTATCTCTTGAGCAAACGAGTTGATTTGTTTCTAACGCATGACGTCGGCTAGATTAGCTAATAACGAGAGTGATCCCTTCTTCTACGAAGCAGTAATGACCACGAAGGCGAAATCCCTCGAATATTGCAGGGACATTCCTCCTATTTTTTTTAGTGTCCACTGTTTTGGATCCAAGTTCAAGTTCGAGGGGTCGAAACTCCCGTTATATAAGGAAAATTGGGGAATGGATGAGAGGACCAAGTGGTATAGAAATACCCAATGGTGATGAATTGATTCCGGAATGTATATATTGCACGCACTTTTAATTCAATATGACGAGTTCCGTTTCATGGATGGAGATGGCACCTTTACTAAGCATGGCTCGTGACTTGTGGAAATCATGGAAAACAATAGGAGCCATTTGTTTGCAAAGAATTTAAAAATGACCGTGGTAAAGTATGATTGTGTTTGCAAGAAATGACTTTAGATGAGTGTACCTAACGTGAACAATATAGCAATGGTGGCACCACATCATCCAAATCAAGGTGAGGAATATCACTGGACATTCTCTTTGGTGTAATTTGTATGTAGTTGATATTAGCCAGCCACTACGCGTAACTTCTTTTTCTTTCTTTTTTAAATTATTAGAAGATGTGCTAGTATTTTAACTTAGATTAATTGAATGGGTGTTTTCATTAATTTTTCATAGTTACTTTTTTAATTTAACATTTGGAAAATTTTAGTTCAATTATTTTTTATTTTTATAAAAATCCGAACTTACTGTGCTCTGGATAATTTAGATTAATTTTTATAAACTAATCATTTTTAATTTTTAATTAAAAATTAAAAATTACTTAACACTACCACAGAACAGGACAAAAAAAGGGAAGAGGGGAAGAAGTGACGTGGATGCATTGCCATACGGAACACTCCCCTTCTCACTCTACAAAAAAATGGAAAAGAATTCAAATAGATAAAGAGAAAAAAGAAAGAAAAAAGAAAAGAAATAGCATGTTTGAGAAACCCCAAGAACAATCTCCGAGCATCTGTCACAAGAAAGAAGAGCCACCTTTTCTTGATGCGTCAAGAAACTGATCGAGACTTCCTCGGCATTCTCGAATCCCACTCACTGTCGAGCTTCCTCTCTATAACTCTCGACCCTCTCCAGCTTCTCACCAACGAACGAACGACTGACCCTTTGCTGGAAACAAACGTACCGAGACGATCAAAAGCCACCATGGCTCTGGCTCGTTTGGCCCTCAAGAACGTGCAGCAGAGGTTGGGTTCGGCTTCCTCTGCTTCCTCTCTATGCAGGGCAGGCCAGATTAGACAGAGGTGGAGTAGCAGTGATGAGACGATGGCGATGAGTAGAAGGTTCCTGGCAACAGCGACCGAGAAGGCTTCCGATGACAAGGAAGTGGCGGTGAGCGAGAAAGGGGACAGCAGGAGGTTCAGGCTCTTCCCCAGGAAGAACCGCAGGAGGAGCCTCTGGCGGAGGAACGAGGATGCTGACTTTGTCCCTGCTCTTTATGGTAAAAAATGTTTTTATGTCTATTGTAGATTCTCGGTTTCCTGTATTGTTTCACAGATGGTCCTGTCGTTTGCTTCATCGATTCGGGTTCGGTTTGTGTCCTATTGGTCTGAGATTAGTGAGATATTTCACGAGAGGAGAAATTTCACTTCTCTGATCAGGATCAAACTTGTTAAATCAAGCTCATTAGGATTAAGAATGTTTCTGATGCTAATTTGAGCACCTTGGTTTGTAAACCCTTTTTTGGCAATTTTCAGAGTTCTTTCCTTCGGGGCTCGGCAACGCGCTGATGCAAGCGACGGAGAACATTAACAGGCTGTTCGAGAACATGAACATATCGCCATGGCAACTCATGGGCCGGGTGAAAGAGAAGGACGACCACTACAAGCTGCGGTACGAGGTCCCGGGGCTGACCAAGGACGACCTGAAGATCACGGTCCACGACGGGATCCTGACGATCAAGGGCGAGCACAAGAGAGAGCAAGAGGAAGGGTCGGACGAGGAGTACTGGTCCGCTGAGACGTATGGGTATTACAACACGAGCCTAGTCCTGCCCGAGGATGCTAAAACGGATGAGATAAAGGCTGAGCTGAAGGATGGTGTGCTCAACATCATCATTCCCAGGACCGAGAGGCCGAAGAAGGATGTCAAGGAAGTGAAAGTCCAGTGAGCGTGCTTTGTTTCTGTGTAGTGTGTGAAGTAGGTTCTTGTGACCCTGTCTGTTTGGTAGGCTGAGAGATCGCTCGCTCTTAGGTTTAGCTTCAGCCTTGTAGTTTCGGCTCGCCCCTCGGTGGTGAGCGGCTTGTTAATAAAGTTTGTCAAGTTGGCATTGAAAGTATTCATGTACCAAGATGCATCTTTTAAATCAAAGGAGTTTCTACATACAAATGGTATTGATGATAACGTGGACACTCCATTACAGCGTAAGAAATGTGTATGTGGGAGGTGTAGCCTCGCATTTGATTATTGAAACCTGTCCATATTGCTTAGTGGTTTTCAAGTACCATGAATAACCAGAACAGGGTTCTCACGTTATTTGTCCCTTAATAGAATTTCTTGGTAACCACGAGTGCATGAGAAAAGCTCTGCGAGCCCCTGTGAACAATAACATACCGGACGAACTGACAGGAACCTTGGTACCCCCTGAGGGGTACTGCTCATCCAAATGGAGTCGGGACTACCGTCTTCAATGTCGCTCAGAGGATGGTCCAAAAGTGTCTCAAAAGTCAAAAACTTGGGATCAGCTAAAATGGGTCAGAGCCAACATCTCAAGATGATTAAGGTAAAAGTAATTAAGGCATTCATTAAATACTTTGTCCAAAATGCACCAGTTTCCAATCCCTCCTCCTTTTCTTTCTTGTTGAGTTTCTTCTCCATTGGTGAAGTATGTAAGCTCTGTCTCTTCCACAGGGGACACCCCTCATTCTTCTCTCTCTCTCTCTCTCTCTCTCTCTCTCCCTCCCATAAATTCCTGCCTCGGTTCACTAAGGATTGTCTCAGGAAGTTGTTCTCCCCCCCCTCCTCCCTCTCTCCCTCTCTCCCCCTCTCTGTGTCTGTGTCTATCCCCTGCGTCTCCATTGTTACATGCAATATTCCATTTTCACATACAGCACGGTTAGCAGTTGCATGAACTGTGATGGATAGCTCAACGGGCCATTCACATGCCTTGTTAGTTGCAGCAACTTTTGTCTTTGTCTTCAGTCTCACGATTCCACCGCTAAATTCAGGTAAAAAAGGAGGTCATCACGTTCCTGTCTCAATTGGTTACCCGTTCTCTTTTCGTCTCATGCCATCTTATCAAAGATTTCTTTTGAAGGGTTTTTTAGACTCAGTATGCACCAGGTGGTGGCTTTTTTATCTGTTTCTCGTTTTGTAGGTGAGAGCCTGAAGCAGGGAGAGATGGTTCTGGGCTCGAGGCCTCCGGATTGTGTGGACAGGTGCCTCGGTTGCGCACCTTGCGTGCCGACTCTGGTCATTCCAGGCTACCAGAAGAAGCATTTTGGGACATCGTCAAGTGAAGATCACATCCATAACTTCCAAACGGAGGGGTTCAGAACATCATCGTCGGGTGAAGACGGCAATAGTTACTATCTCCTCTCATGGAGATGCAGATGTGGAGACAAGATCTTTCATCCTTAGACTCTGGCAAAACGAAGTACCCAGAATTAGTGTTCATGTAGGAAGGATATCCCCTTCTCTAGCTCGCTCTGTCCCGACTCTTTAAGTCTTGTATGGGGTCTTAATTGCGCAAATGCCGCGAACATATTTTTAAGTAATGAAGCTGCTTCTCTGTATTATTCCTTCACGTCCTAGTGCAATTCACCCGTAAACTTCAGGCTGGCGGGTGAGCAATCGAGAGGCTGAATACGGTGTGCACGAACGCAAATGGATGGACATGAGACGCATTGTCATGTCGCCATGAGCTGATGAAAGCTCACGGAGAGGACAGAGAGAACGGAGAAGGGTCTTTTGGAAGTCGCATCTTGATGTTGCCAGTTCAAAGAAGGCTCCTTCTCAATAACGTACGAAATCACAAGTACGATCCTCCTTTTTTTCTGTCTCTGTGCTCGCTCCGTATCATACCATCGCTTAATCACAGTTCGGCAGCATTATTGCACCTTCCTTCTGCTCGAATATTCACCATTCGAATTTTCAATAGCATTGCTCTCCAACCTTACTCATCCGACTTTCCAAGGTTTTATCTTGCGGGCTTCGTGTCGCTTTGCATCCAAACCGTCGACTGAAGTTGCCTAGTTTACGCCCTGCCAGTTTGCATAGCCATTCTTATCAACATATCCGGAACGGAATAGAGAAAGTAATTTACCGAGTGACGGACCTACAAAATGAGTGTCTGGATATAACTAGCAACTAGAAAATAAAAAAGAAAGAAGACAGGTCGATAGTGGCGTAATTGTTCAGAAGATAGTGGCGTCGAAAACATCCGAACCGATGCATAACTCCGTACAAACAAGCTAACACATATGTCCATATGATGATTATGGTTTTCTTTTCAAGGTCAAAAACTTAGAAAGATTTCGCATCTGATTCTCGCTCACTGGCCCCCTTAATCTTTGTGAGAGTATGAAAATGTTAGGCCTAATTAATGGCGGAATTGATAAAACCAAATCGGATACAATTTAAAAATCATTGTCAAGAGTAGGAGTGAAAAAACCTTGAGCCCGCTCAAACCGTGCTTTGAGTTTGGCGACTCGCCAGGCCATTGTCAAGTCTATTAAATATTGAATCTATCTACTCTGTCTGTGGATAAAAACAATCTACATTTCATAATTCACAAGAAAAGTAAAATGAAAGAAAAAGAAAAGAAAATAGTTCTTCTTAAATACTTTAATCTTAAATTATTATAATTTTACTTCCTAGTGGATTGGATTAATGTTATAGCTGCAGTTATTGTGTCTCTAATGTTTATGTTGACACAAGCTCTTCGCAAGAGTGCTTTGCCCCTATTTCGGTGATTTGCATGGTAAAGTGGCGACTTCTAAGAGACATTAGAGATTCCAAGGTTCTTCAATCATCAGTAAAACCTTTCGCTCAATTCGGTATCCAAATATATTAGGTGCTGCATAAGAACAAAAAGATCTGCAACATTATCTTTGGTTGACAGCCAAAAAATGGTCAGAGAAAATCCATATTCCATATTCTACACACTAAGACAAAATCCTCGTATTTGATAAATTCCCAACTTTTTTCTTGCTCGTTCTTTCCTTAAGTGGTTCTTTAATGATGTTAAGAAGAGCTCCTTTCACTGTAACTATGCTGAGACGTACTCCGTTCAAATCTCAATTGCTGTCACAGTACGAAGTTCCTTTCCTCCGAGTCTTTTGTTCTGATGCTCTACCTAATTGTCTCATCTGATGTGTTGGTGCGATTCATACCTACTTTAAATATCATAAACTGTTTTCTCCTCCTTGCCCCAATATCCTTATGGCTGCTAATTTCTTCTTCTTCTTCTTTATTTTTCTTTTCTTTTCTTGTTGTTTCCTAAAACAGGTATCAAGTTAGAAGAGGCCCAGGGATGCACAAAACCTTCATTCTATGCCCAGAATTGGGGGTAACTACACTAGAAGTGCCATTACTTTCGTACGGCGCTCACTTTGGTGCCAAAACTTTTTTTTCGCTCACTTGAGTGCCAAATCGGAGTAAAATTGATCACTTGAGTGCCACTTCGCCGGAAAACTGACGTGGCAGCCGGAAAATAATATTTTAATATTTTAATTAATTTTTTTGATTTTTTTGAATTTTTTTTGAATTTTTTTTCTTTTTTATTTTAAGGCCGGCGAGGGCCACCGTTGAACCTTGCCGGCCGCGAAACCCTCGCCCAATTTGGGCGAGGGGGCCCTCGCCGTTGGCCGCAAAGGCCTTGGGTGAGTTTGTCGCGGCCTCCCCGCGGCTGCCGAGGGCCATTGTGGCCTTGCCCAGGGCTAGATCTGGGCAAGGGCCGCTTGGCCTTCACCATCGCCGCCGTGGGTGAGGCCATCGACGGCCTCACCGGCCTCACCTAGGGCCTTCGACGGCCTCGCCGGCCTCACCCAAGGCCTTCGCGGCCGACAGCGAGGGGCCCCTCACCCAATCTGGGCGAGAGTTCGGCGGTCGGCGAGGGTCAACTGTGGCCCTCGCCAGCCTTAAAAACAAAAACAAAAAAAACAAAAAAAAATTAATTAAAGTATTAAAATATTATTTTCCGGCGAAGTGACACTCAAGTGATCGATTTCACTCCGATTTGACACTCAAGTGAACGAAAAAAAAAATTTTGACACCAAAGTGAGCACCGTACGAAAGTAATGACACTCCTGGTGTCCCAACCCCCAGAATTGCTTTGTAGAGGAATGCATCAACATCTGCAAATCATTATCTGGTGACACCATTAGCGGGAAATGTGTTGACAAGGATCATTGTTGTTGCATCTAGAGTTTCTTGCTTTTATTGGAAATTTAGAAAATAGACATTAATACATGAATAAGAAACTTTTATACTTTACTCTCATGTCATATTTGTTTCTAGTTTATTAAAGATACAGCATTATCATATTTGTTTCCATTTTATGGAATGCCAAAGATTGATATTGTTACGCAAATTCTGACTGAAAATATCTCTTATACTTTAATGGTTTTTATATTTACATCTGAACAGTTTGATCATTGTAGATATCGAGGGACGATTTATTGATTGCCTAATGATGACAATATCTTAAACTTGCCCTTAATTTGCTTTCTGTTTTTCCAGAACCAAGTGTTCAACCAATGCTCATGGCTTTCAAGAAAGACAAGGATCAGTTTGTAACATCATTGTGCTGCTCAATTCGATTTTTTTCCCCTTGGTGCATGAACGTGTAATGTTGCGTTCATATCACTAAGCTAATTACACCTGCTCTTTCAAGAGCCATGTCTCATGATGTGCGGTATAGTTGAATTTAGGAAATTACTAGGGAATTGGGGAAAGAACTATAGAAAGAGCGGTCATTCATTAAGGCTTTATAAACCATTCAGAGGATCGGTATAGAAGCGCAAAAGGTTGTAGTTATACGGTGATTTCTGAAATATTACTCCATCAGGATTTGTGACAGTAGTTGGATGGTCTAGGTAATCCCAACAGAAGGCTGAAATTTCACTTTTTGGATCTTATAATTACAGTTCATGAAGAAAAAGAAATTGGAGCTTTACAAGATACATAACTCATTTGAAGATGAACCCTGTCATTTTTTTTTTTGCCTTTTTGCAGCTTTGCTAAAATACCCTATTACATCTATGGAGAAAAATTGGAAGCCCGGACTTCATGTTGAGCCTGATCTTGGCATACCTCTCGACCTACTAGACCTGATAATACGCAAGTATTTTCCTGGCCACACTAATCTCTTAAATGGTGTAACATTGTCTCGTATCATCAATTATTTGATTTCATTTCACTTTTTGATAGTCCTCCAAGTATTTGCAAACCCCTTGATCCAGAGAAAGAAGAAATACTGCGTGACGTTGCTGATGTGGCGACACCAATAAAGAAAGATGATAAGAAGGAAAGAAGGACCTATCAATAAAGGTGTTTCTTGGCTAGTTAAAATACAGCTTGTATCTCCTCTCAGTTTGGATTCAGCAGCAGAACAGGTGGATGCGCTTACTTATGGGACCATTTTTCAGCAACTGGAATTGCAGTGTTTAACTGAGAAACATGCGAAATAATTGCGTGAAATGAAGGTAGGTCACATCATTTGGAGAATCTCAATGACAGACCTTCTCTTTTGATCATTTATCCGAAAATATCCTTATTATTAGGATTGTTTGTCGTTTTCTTTTTGCTAAAAGAGCAACCTAATTCCAGGGAAATACGAATTAAGGAAATCGAGGCGTCGTTTGAGGCCTACGCGGTCCCTTCTGCAGATGAGGTAAATATCATTGAACTGTGGTGGATATTTATGCTAGTCACAATGAGGGGTCTTCTTTTAATTTTCGATGGCAGATATCAAAGTATATGTAAAGATAAGGACGAAGAAAACAGCTGATATCTCTTTAGTTAATACTGAATGTCCGTTTCTACCCACCCATACGTAACGAAGCATCAAACAAATCAAGAGAGGGACCGCCCTCGCCATTTATCATCTCGTCACCAGAACGAAGGAATGAAAAGGCAAAGGTAGGAATGGCAGAAGGGGTAGCTGCGGCTGCGGACGTTGCTAGGGGGCCGCTCAGGGGAGATTGCGGCGGACGCTGCTCGGGGGTCAATGTGGAAGTTAAATATAATAATATGAAAGAGAGAAAATGGGAATTTTCAATACATTTCAATGTATATGTATAGAAGATAGTATATAAAGAGCATATTTATAGGCTTTATGATTTGACTATATAAAGGAACAATATCAATTGAGATAAGTACGGGGATATTCACACAATTTTGAGAGATAAAGAAAATATCATGATTTTTCTAAATATCTATAATATCCCCTCTCAAACTTAAGACATATTGAAGATATCAACTTGAGTTTGAATGCAAGTACGTGGTGGAAGATGCAGTGTCCAGCAATTGTGGATGGTGAAATAGCTGGATGTAGTTGGCCTGAGAGCGGCGAGTCTGGTGATGGTATGCTTTCTCGAAATGCACACGAAACATCGAGAATTGGAGGTATTAGAGTCGAGCAGCATGTGTCCTTTGCGATCGACTTTACTGTCATATAGTAACTGAAACATGAACGATACAACTGATATGATTATAACAAGTGGATAAGCCAAGTACTGCTGAGGGAAAATACCTTTGTGGAGAAAAGAAAAAAACTCCACTTGATGACGCATCATAGACATCATAGAACAACCACTAGGGTGCTCACTCAAACAGGAATGATGCATTTAGGTGAACATTGTTGAGTGGTGGGGATGGATTTATTTGCTTGGGATGAAAAAAAAATAGAATTGGGAAATTTCCGAGGTGCACCCGATGCTAGATTGTTTGACTACGACAAGAAACCGGAACTTCTTTACTCCAAATACCTTAAATTCACAAACTAATCAATCAGTCCCTAGGATTCTCATTGCATAGTTAGCGCCATATGCTAAACCCTCGGAATATTCGTACAAAATCCTCTATGGCGTATGTATGGCAGACCTTCTCTTAATACTGTGCTAGGAATGATTGGAATCTATGTCCGTGGGTAGATAACAAACTTATTGCCCTAATCACCGGGCTTTCGTCAATGATCATCTTACACTGGAATATCACAATCATCGAGGGCATATAGCCTATCACACGGTCGATCCTTACTCCGCTTCTATCCCCAATTGCCAAAAGAAATGAATGGGATCTACACATCATTTGCTCATGATGTAGAGCCTCCCCAGCCAAACAAATATTTAAGGAAAGTTTTAAAACTCATAAAATTTGAGGATACAGGAAGACGGAAATTAGACAACTAACAATGGTTACAAAATGTATCGAACAGAGGTAGTGATGCAAATTAAAGATTACAGCACTCTCACCTCAATTGCGGATCCGGATTTAGTAAACGCCAGATTAGATCATGAGCTTCTGGTACCAATCGAAACAAGGACCCTATCATTTCATCTTTCAGAATATACATGTCACGATATGGATGATCACCAAATGGATGTCTTCCATACGCCATGCAATAGAAAAGGACACAACCTAAATTAAACATGTCTGTTGCCGGCGTTTGGCACCCACCACAAAGAAGTTCAGGTGCTTGCCATCACGAGGTTCCACAATCTCCATCACGTACATCAAAGATCAACAAAAGAGGCATCATCCCTAAGACCATATATAGATATTTTTTCATACTATCAAATTTTCCACCCTTCATAGTGACGATGATTCAATAATCATGATGCTTGCTTGAGAGTGGCGCATGGATATGTGACATGGCGTGATCTTTTGGTAATTACAAAATTTATTATTTGGTAATTATGGAGATATGCTGGTTATTCAGCCAGCATCTTCTGTTTCGGTCCGATTTCGGGTCAACCCTTTCTTTAAATTTCCCTATCCACCACTATTTCTTGACTACGCCAAATTACGATCGCCCTCATTGTCACTCCTATTATTGCCGTGCTTGCATTCGTTCCCCCGACGAAATATGCTTTGTCCGGCGCTTTCGAGACTTGCGTTGCTATTTCTAGATTTACGCCTTCTCTTCTTCTTGGAACTTTGTTTTTTGAAATTACGATTGTCACATGCCGACCCGACTCTAACAGGCGATATGACACGATCATCCTCATACTCAAAGGACGCCCAATTTCAAACGTAACCATCATTAACATAATTATCAAGATTGTGTATGCCCTTCTATTTGCTTGAAGAAAGAAACAACATGAATATATACGTGTGGCAAGGTGAATAGATTAATTTTTTCTGGGGTGGCATCAGTTGTTCCTAGATATCTTGTAGGGGTGTTAAATGGATGGGTCGGGTTGAAAAATTGTCCGACCCATTTAACCCGTTTTGACCATTTTAATTTAATGTAAATCTGATGATCCATACCTAATCCAATCTATATCCAGCTCATACCCGATCCGACTCATATTAATGAAATATGTTAATATTTAGTTCAATTTAGGAAAATCTACTTTCACCTATTTAATCCATTCTAAGCTCTTCACCTATGAATAAAGACTTTATATTTAATTTAAAAAGTAAATAAAATAATAAAAAATTAGTAAATAAAAAAAATTGTGAACACCTTTAAATTGAAGTAATTTTGAAAAATAATTTTTTTTTAAAATCGAATTTTTAATATTTTTAAAAATTTTAGTTTTATTATTATTATTTCTTTTCTTTTCTTTTTTCTTTCTTTCTTCCTTCTTCTTCCCCCTTGTTCCTCCGCTGGCGGCGACTAGCCAAGATGCTTGCTGGCAAGCCTGGGCTCGGCCAAGGCCGGCTAAGTCGAGGCTCGGCCAATCTAAGCGAGCCCAAGCTCCATCACAGCTGACGAGCTCCCGAGCTCTGTTACGGCTGGCGAGCCCGAGCTTGGCCAAGGCCGGCGAGCTCGGGATCAGCGATGGAGATGGCGACATGACAGCGGGTACGTGATGGCTGCAATCGGTTGGGATCGGAAAGGCAAGGGAGTGCTTTGCTCACCCAGAGATTTGCGAGCGTGGATGGAAGGAGAGAGAGAGAGAATAGAGGATGCAGAGGATGAACTGAAGCGAAATGGTGTGTTGTGGGGCTCGTGGGTGCTGCGTAGGTTTAGGAAATATGGATCATTTTCAGTGACTCATATTTTAAACGAGAATGAGTTACCCAAATAAAAGTAGGCCTCTTAAAAATGAGTTAAAATATGAGTACATGACTCATTTGGCCAGCCCTAATATCTTGAAAGGCGAGGCGAGGGAAAGGAAAGAACCCGTTCTTGCTCTTGTTTCTCGGGATCGCATCGCGACGATCACGTCGCGATTTCCTTGGACGTCTTCTTCTTGTCGGACGGCAACGGACCATTATTTTTATCCGACACGACGAAGTTCTTCGCCACTGCCCTTAGCTCCGTCTTCAGTATTTTCCCGGCATGATTCTTGGGCAGCTCCGCCATGAACTCCACCTTCTTCGGCACCATGAAGTGCGCAAGCTTCGCCGGCAGTACGATATGATCTCCGCTTCCTTCACGTCGTCCGTTTTTCCAGCCGAGTTCTTCTTGACAACGACGAAGGCGCATGGGCTCTCCCCCCACCACGGGTGTGGCATCGCCACCACTGCCACCTCCCGGACCCGGGGGTGCTGGTACAGCACGCTCTCAACCTCCACGCTGCTTATGTTCTCACCGCCGGAGATTATGACGTCCTTTGACCGGTCCTTGATCTCGAAGTAACCGTCCGGGTGGACGACGCCGACGTCTCCTGTGAAGAGCCAACCATCCCGGAAGGCCTCGGATGTGGCCTTTGGGTCCTTGTAGTAACCCTTCATGATGCTGCTCCCCCGGAGGACGATCTCCCCCGTGGTCTTCCCGTCACGTGGGACGCTCCTCATCGTCTCTGAGTGCTTGACGTCAACTTCGGCGAGCGTCAGAGTGCCGATCCCCTGGCGGGCCTTGAGCTCTGCCTGCTCTGCCGCCGGCAGCCGGTTCCACCTGGCCTGCCACTCGCAGACGAGGGCCGGTCCGGTGGCCTCTGTGAGCCCATACGCGTGGGTGACATGGAACCCTACCGACTCCATCTTCTGGAGCAGAGCCGCCGGTGGGGGGGCACCGCCAGTGAGGACCTCCACTGGGGCGGCGATCTCACGGCGCTCATCGGGCTTGGCCTCGAGGAGGATGTTGAAGATGATGGGGGCGCAGCACATGTGGGTGACGCGTTGCTCCGCGATGTTCCGGTACATGTTGAGTGCGGTGGGGTTCCGAAGGCACACGTTGGTGCCACCGCGGGCAGCGACGCCCCATGTGAAGGTCCACCCATTGCAGTGGAACATCGGCAGCGACCAGAGGTACACCGGCTCAGTCCGCATCTCCCACCCGAGGATCAGGCTAAGGGTGCTCAGGAACGCGCCACGGTGGCTGTACACCACCCCCTTAGGCTCCGACGTTGTCCCGGACGTGTAGTTCAGTGCGATCGGGTCCCACTCGTCTTGGACCTCCTCAGGGACATATGCAGGGTCGCCACTCCGGACGAGCTCCTCATACTCCAGCTCGCCGAGCCGGACCCCAGTTGGTGAGTTGACATCGTCGATGACGACGACCCAGGGTGCAGCACGGGACTTGGAGGCAGCTGCAAGGATCTCAAGGGCCTCGCAGGCTAGCGGGATGAGCTTGCAGTCGACAAGGAAGACCTTCGCACAGGAGTGGCGGAGGATGGTGGCGATGTCGGCGGCCCTGAGGCGGGTGTTGATGGTGTTGAGGATGGCGCCAGCCATCGGAACGGCGAAGTGGACCTCGTACGTGGCCGGAACATTGGGCGCCAGGATAGACACCTGCGCGTGCGCCCAAGGACATGCGTCCTGTTATTCCTGACCCTTTTTCTAGTGAAGATCAAGTGAAAAAACTTCATTCTATGCAATCAGATGCTTATGCATTATATTTAAAGTTGACCTACATGTCAACATCTTATTCCATGCCTGAAAATTGCACATTTCTTCTTACCAGGAACCAAACAAAAACAGTTAAGTCATCCTGAAACTGGCTTACAAAGAGCTTTAAAAACAGACTAATCTAGGATGCACCAGCCTAACCACATATGTCATTTGTGCTGCAGATGGACAAACTCATGAGCCGAACGCGATTTCATCTTTCTGAACTAACAATTCGAGAAGCGTAGTTATCTGAAACAATACACGTACGACGTCATTCTTGGCGACGTTGAGGGAGTGGAGAGAGGAGGCCAGACGGAGGCACCGCTCGTGGGTCTGGCCCCAGGTGAATCGGGTGGACTCATAGACGATTGAAGTACGGTTGGCGTAGACGGAGGCTGCCCTCTTCAGGAAAGTGAGCGGGGTGAGCGGCACGTAGTTCGCTTCGCATTTTGGGAGGCAATCCATCGCCTGCATGGTTTGAAGAGGGGAGAGATTAACTTTTATATGGGAAAAGAGAGGATCCTCTTGTCGGGCTACCGGACCTGTTCAAGCAGAGCACTTATTCTGGAAGGCTCACCAAACCCCGTTGCTAATAACTACCAAAGATCATTCTCCATCGCGAGTTAACCTTCAGCACCTGACCAACAACTCCAGATTGCCAAACCAGCACTAATTTTTAATGCCATGAACAGCCAAGAAAGCTGCTACATGTCTAGCCAAGCAGCATTCTCCGTCTCTTTCGCCGTTCCTATATTGCTGACTAGCCCAAAGCATTACCGCGCTCCGAGACTAGACTGCACAAACGCTAAAATTGACATCACTTGTTAAATGCTGCAGATTCGTGGTCCATGATATCAAGCGCCTTGTTCTCGACAAATGCTTCAACAAACACCCTAGCAGGACTCATCGTTGTCCTCCGAGATATCCGCCTTCCAGATTCGTGGTCCTTGGCCACTGCTCAGTAGCCGTGAAGTAGGTTAGTTGCAGGCCGGTTTGTAAAATGGGGCGCTTTTTGCCTATCCTGGGCTAGGCCATTCGCCATCACTAGCTTGCACTTTAGGATGGAGACATATATACATATGTGCAGATTCGGCGTTTGATTATGTCTCCTCTCTGTCTCCGTCCCCTTCTCTTACATATGCGGTCTTTACTTTCGAATCTCTGATCGTTGCCATCTTAGTGTAAATCTAACACTTTGTTACGGTCACAGCATTACAGCAAGGAACGTGGGCATAGCGGGTACAGCATTACAGCTTTAGGCTTTTGTGAAGATAATAACAAATTGTGAGTTATAATTTCTTGAAAAAGTAGCTAATTATTTATTTTCTGTGACTCAAAATAAGCTGTTAGTTTCACGGTGAGTTAAGGAAAATTAAATAAGCATTTCTCATGCGCAAATAATCCATCTTTGTGGAGGTTGTGGTGACGAGGATTGTCCCAAATCAGCTCGTTGATTAGGGCCTTCTATTGTCTTTTTAATTGTTATTTGATTCTTTATAATTTCTATTCCAACTCCATCCAAATTGGATATGTTACTATTTGGTGTTATATTTGTTATATTTGACTCTCTTTTTAAATAGATGTTCGGATATTGATAGTCCAATGGATTTTCTATTCTAATCGTATCTTTTTGCCATGGTTGAGTATGTCGCTTGCCCTTGTCGATTGAACAGTGGGGCTTTGGGCACCGGAATTAAGTATGAGAGATGGAAAAAGGGTTGATACTACAAGTTCGTGAGACTGGCACCATGGTGTTCAGGTAAGAAATCCAAGAAAAATTGATTCTTACAAGATCTCTGAAAGTAGGATTTCTCCCTCGTGTGCAAATTTTTCGGTAGCTGATTCCATTCTGCTGATGATGGCGACACATGTCTAAATCAATTGTTGTGCCAAAGTAATCTAGAAGTCTTGCTTGAGAGATTAGATGTTTGAGACAAATTGCGCATGGCACGGTTAATATAAGGATGTGGCTTGTGAAACTATCCTTGGGAACAATCTGTCGAGGGAAGGCTGGCCTAGCGTTTTGGCTCACGAAGCGCGGCATAGGCTCATGCTCAGCCAGGAAAGTTTTTGCTCATGATGAATGGTATTAGAGCAAGTTTCCCACACTGTTTGGGCCGTGATATCAACAAAACTGTTTGATAAGATCAAAAGAAACCTAGTGGAAGAAAGAAAGTGCTGCTAAAAGAGCGTAGTTGGCTCGAGATGCCACATTTGTAAAGGAGAGCATAGGTGGCTGAAGAATCACAAACAACTTTAATCGGAGTAGGCAACCGATAGAGTGGAGCGGTAGTTTCGTTGGGCGAGCATTTGCCATTCACGTAAGTCTCAGGGGAGTGAAAGTGACTGTCGAAGAACGCAGGGAAGCAAGAGGATTATCTGCAATGAGAGCGTTGCGAAAAATTAATGATGTAAGATGGGCCACTAAATACCCAAAAAAAGAGTCCATGATCGCCAAAAAATGGAATAAAGTAAAGAAATGGGTATTGCACAACACAACAGTCAGGGCAGCAATGCCGACGCCTGTCACTTTTGATGTTTTTGTTATTTTTGCCGAGCTCACCATCTTTGTCCACTTTGAGGGCGTGTTTGTTTGAGAAAAATTTAGAAAAAATTTAAAAAAATAATCTGAAATGGACCTTATTTCATATAAAAGCATGAAATGTCATTACTTTTTTAAATAAATACTTGAAGTAGATTTTGTTTCAAATAAGAATTTAAAATGACTATATCTATTTCAAATAAAGATCTGACTTTACAATGGTTAAGGGCATTTTTATTTTTTATTTTTTATTTTTTTATTTTCGTTTTTCTTTCCTTTTTTCTTCTTCTAATCAAGGGCATTTTCGTCATTTATCATTTCTTCTTCTTGGTGGCCGGTCGGGCATCAGCGATGCCTATAGAGGGCTGAGCGAGGGTTGCTCTCGCTCAATTCGGCGGGGGATAGCCTTGCTTGGGTGAGGTGACCCCCACCTTGGGGGAGGCCACCCCTCACGGCCATCCACAACTAGCGGCCGATGAGGGCTAGACGTCCTCGCCTGTGGTGGCGAGGGCTCGGCTATCAGCTAACGCCAAAAAAGAAAAAAGAAGAAAAGAGGAAAAGAAAAGAAATTTTGGATGAAAATACCATTGATTGATTGGAAAATTTAGCCGGCTAGCAACCGGTAAAGTCAGGCCCTTATTTGAGACAAAATTCACTTTAGTCCATTATTTAAGAAAATAATGGCACTTCAAGCCATTTTTTGGAATTTTTTGAAAAATTTATGTCGAAGAAAATGATTTTACCAAATTTATTAACAAAGAAAGTGATTGATATTTCTTTATTTGGTTGTAAGCATGAAAATAAAGGGAAATAGTTTTTCAATGTTTGGATTTTACTTCCAAAAATATTATATTTTTAAGGAAAAGTTATGTTATTATGCTTTTTAAAGGAGATTATAGATTTTAAAGAAATATGAAGCTATGTATTCACAATTGTTAGCGTAGAGAACATCGAACGTATGATAAAAGATCAAACTTTGATGAAATACTTCTAAAAAGAAAATATGGAAAAAAGAAGTTGTAAATTCTAGTAATTATAATATGCTAGGCGAGCTCTCCAGCTTACTCAAGAAGATTTTCAAAGAGACCCCCGAAATAGTGTCTTGGTGGACCTTGAGAAAACTCGAAACCGGAAATTTTATGAACTCCGGTCCATTGAGGAGTCATTTTTCAGACAGAAGTCCAAGGTACGCTGGCTTAAAGAGGGGGATCAGAACACAAAATTCTTCCATCATTTGGTTAACAAACAACACTTGCAGAACAGGATTATGTCTGTCCAGGACAATTCTGGATCGTTGGTGACAGACGCATGGGAGGTGCAACATGTTTTTGTCTCCCATTTTCAAGAACTATTAGCCCCAGTTAATATGACTCTCAAGCCATTTGTCTAGGAGATTAAGGATACTATTCGGATCCCACTCAATGATGACCAGGTGCGTTCCTTGTCTCAACCTATACTTGCATCGGATATTCGCGCCTCTATGTTTTCTCTTGTCGGGGTAAAGCCCCGGGTCCTGATGGCTACAATGCTAATTTTTTCAAACGAAACTGGGATATTGTTGGGTCTTCAGTTATAGAGGCGGTGCTGGATTTTTTTAACATTGGATGCCTATTAAGGGAGGCCAATAACACTATTCTAGTATTGGTTCCCAAGTCTGCTAATGCTTCCTCGGTGTCTAATTATCGGCCCATTGCATGTTGTAACACCATTTACAAATGTATTACTAAGATTCTTGCGAATAGGTTGGCAACAGTGCTCCTGTCTATCATAAGCCCTGTGCAGATTGCCTTTGTGAAAGGTAGGAGAATTAGTAATAATATCTTGTTAGCACAGGAACTATTCAGCGGATTTCACACTAACCCATATTTTCCATAATGTGCTATCAAAGTTGATTTCTAGAAAGCATACGACATCCTGGACTAGGATTTCCTAGAGACAACTCTCGCTGCGTTTGGGTTCCCCCACCACTTCGTGAGACTGATCATGGTTTGTGTGCATACTCCAAAATTTTCCATCTCAATCAATGGTGAACTCCATGGCTTCTTCAGTAGTGGGCGTGGGCTAAGACAAGGAGACCCCCTGTCTCCATATCTTTTTACCCTTGCTATGGAAGTCTTCTTTGGTATTCTTGATCGACAAACTCAACTTCCGAGTTTTCAATTTTTTTGGAGGTGCAAGGCAACACAGCTCACCCACCTCTTTTCGCAGATGATGTTTTCTTATTTAGTGAGACCAACATACCGTTGGTCTCCTGTTTAAAGGAGGGCCTTTGTTCTTTCTCAATGTGGAGTGGCTTACATCCAAATTTACACAAGAGTGAGATCTTTATGGCAGGTGGCTCAACAACGGTTCGGGCTCAAATATGTCATACTTTTGGCTTCCAACTAGGCTCACTTCCTGTTCAGTATTTGGGAGTTCCTATTATTTCTTCTCGATTGAGCAAAGTGGACTGTAATGTTCTGGTAAGTCTCCTCACATCACGGGTACAATCTTGGACCCTTCGGTTTTTATCTTTTGCCGGCCGACTACAGCTCATTCGATCGATGTTATATGCTATACAAGTATATTGGGCTAGTGTCTTTTTATTGCCCATATCGGTAGTAGAACGTATTGAGCAGATTTGTCGTCAATTCCTCTGGAAAAGGCCAGGCCTTGGTTCGGGGGGAGCCAAAGTATCATGGGAGGATGTATGTCTCCCGAAAAAGGAGGGGGGACTAGGCCTGCAGAAAGTCCGTGATCACAACAAAGCGGCTATGATAAAAAAACATTTGGATCTTATTCACGGATAAGGAATCCCTTTGGTGTAAATGGATTCATGCCACGCATTTAAAGAAGAGAAACTTCTGGGTCTCTACCACTCCAACTTTTTGCTCGTGGGCATGGAAAAAATTGCTTGCCTTTAGAGAGGAAATTAAGGGCTTCTTTAAGTGGCGAATAGGGGATGGTCGATCCACTTCATTATGGTTTGACCCGTGGCATGATGTAAGGCCGTTGAATACACTATTTTCTGATAACTACATATACCATTCGGGATTGACTAGAGAAGCAACGGTGGCTGACCTGTTCTCCCCTGCTAGCCATGCTGGCCATGTTGTCCTTTAGGAGCTGCAATCTTGGCACAGCCCAATTCCCGCTCTTACTCATATCTAGGATAGGTTTATTTGGGAAATGCACCCCTTTGGCACATGAAGTACTCCATCAGGACCAGCCCGATGCACTTCGGCGAAAAGCCCCTGTAGTTCCGTGGTCCTCATTTGTTTGGAATAGGTCCATAGCTCCAAGGCACCAATTCCATATGTGGATGATTGCGAGAAACCGTCTTCCCACTCAAACATTCCTCCTATCTTATGGTCGTATCCCGCGGTGGCCTGTGTTTTTTGCAACTCTGTGCCAAATTCTATCGATCATTTATTTTTTGGGTGCCATGTATCTAGCTCCCTAGTTGGTTTTTGGGCGGCTAAATGTAACCTTGCCTAGTTCAACTCTTCGTGGCTTGACAACCTGAGATGGGCGTCAGATCTCTATTCAGGTACCAGTTTCTATAAAGAGATAGTGCGTTTCTCCTTTGGAATCCTTTGCTATGTAATTTGGAAGACCAAGAACAATATTTTGTTTTGCGGTCAACCCCTCCTCATCCCCTCGATGAAACAACACCTTATAAGGGCCGTCAAGGACAAAGCTTCCACCTTCAATCAAGTTGTTGACAACTCGAGGAACAGGAGGCTCCAACGGTCCTAGGTGATGGACCCCGCTATTTTTGAGATGGATTTGGTGGCCCCTAGGCGGAGTTCATAGGCTGTAGCCCATCCTTAGCTCCCACGACTTGCTGTTTTTTTTTTTCTATTGCGATATATCTGGCAGCCCCGAACGGGTTCTTTCCATTGTTACTTGTACTTAGTTTTCCTTTGTTGTATACTTGGCTACCCTCCACTCAATGGATGTTTTGTCTGTTGAGTGCATGCTGGTGCCTTGTATCCTTTCCTTGTACAGCTTGTTTGGTTGGAAGTTATATAATTACTTATTTTACCAAAAAAAAAAATTCTAGTAATTATAAACATAAATACGCATGAAATTATTCAATTTTTACATCCTTTTTCTCTGATTTTGAAATCAATGTCAGAAACAGTAAAGTGATGGGTACAATTTAGTTTGACATTTTAAAATATACTTACTGTATCCTTCACTCCAACACCATGAGATAAAATTATAAGGAAGAACATCACAAATTGATAGTATTATCAATCAAATTAGGATTAAAAAAAAAAAGAGAGCACGTGCAG
This sequence comes from Corymbia calophylla, assembly GCA_014182845.1. Taxonomy (NCBI): domain Eukaryota; kingdom Viridiplantae; phylum Streptophyta; class Magnoliopsida; order Myrtales; family Myrtaceae; genus Corymbia; species Corymbia calophylla. The sequence continues at coordinate 39,224,372 of CM024698.1, forward strand.
AACATACTAAAAATGAAAACATTTATTTTATGAAAATAAATTATTTTGTAAATATTTTTCAAAAAGTGGTCATCTGTAACACTTAAAAAAATTGAAGAGAAAATTCCAAATAAGAACTTGGAGTAAGACTTTTTTCTCAAGAAATGATTTGAAGTGAACATTGTCTTAAATAAAGATTTAAAATAACCAACTTAGTTTCAAATAAGGGCTGTAACTCATTAGATGACCAAACCTTATTCATAGCTAGGGGTATTTTCGTCAAAAGCCTTTTTTGGTTTTCTTTTATTTTCTTCTCTCATTTTCTATTTGTTTTCTTTCTTCTTCTTCTTTCTGTCTTCCTTCTCATGCCCGGTCCTTCGCTCTGCATCAGCTCCCACTTTGACACCATTATTCACAGCCAATTGCCTTTCTCCAACAACAAAATCCTCCCGAGCCGTGTCTTTAGTATCGGCTTCCCAAAATCGTTGTCAATGGATCAGATCTGTGGCGTCGTGGCTCCGGCGGTGACTGATGGATCGTCTCGTGTTGATTCCTTTTCTACCCCATAAGCTCGAAATTCAATTCAACTCTCTCATCTAACTCCTCCGATTTCAGAGAGCTCAAAGGGTCCTAATATTCCCTATAAAAGGAAGAAATTGTTTTAAGTCTTCACATAAACTGATAATTAAGTCTCTGGCTTCCAAACACCCTAGAAATCAAGAGGTTGATCTTCATAGTCACAGCTCAGTAGGCCGTTCGCCCAGCATTTCCCAAGCATCATGAGGATTTCATCGTTGAATAAGGTGACCGGCGGCGGATAAATAATCCGTCTCCTCATCACCAAGATCGACGAGAGCCTGCGCGAGAACGCGAAGCTTACGAACTCACTGGCGGGGAGATTGATGATGGTGTCCAAAAAGGGAGGTGATGCAGGGCGAAGCACCAGATGTGAGGAAGATGAAAGAAGAAAGAAAGGAGAAAAAAAAAGTGAAAGAAAATGAAAAGGAAAGAAAAGAAATACTTTTGACAAAAAATGCCTCTCGTTGAGAATAGGATGTAGTTATTTAGGGAGTTTGGACCTTTATTTAAAACTAAGTTGGCCACTCAATGTCCACTTTAAACCTTTTTCTTTTTAGAAAATGGCCTCACTTTAGCCTTTTAATTGGAATTCTCCCAAAAATAAATGAATGAAATTTTTTTTATTATCTTCGAAAATATTTGTTATAAATTGTTGTCAATAATAAAAAAAATACTTTTTATTAACTAATTATTTCAAAATATACGAATTGTCATTTCTAAGAAATAAATTTTAAATTATTCATTTTCTTGATAATAATAACAAAGACACTTACTTTTGTTTGATTGAAAATTCATTCAGTTTATCATTTGGAAAACTTTCAAATAAGAGTTTGAAGTACTCTCATTTTATCAAATAAAGACTTAAGGTGCATTATGTTACAAATAATGATATGAAGTGTCCTCAATTTCTCAAAGATTAACATAATCCCATTGGCCGGATAATATTTTCGTCTTTCTATTTTTTAAAATTTATTTCCTTTTTTTGTTAATTTTCTTTTAATTTACCCCTCTTCCCTCCATTGGTCATGGCGAAGGTTGCCGAACTAAGGCCAGGATTGCCCTTGTCGATGCTAGGCAAGGGTTGCCCTTGCCAACGTTGAGCGTGTGCAAGGGCTTGCCCAGCCTAAGCAAGGGGATCCTCGTCGAATTTGACAAGGAACTCCCTTGCCTGAGGCTGACGACCTCTGTCGATCATCAACGGGGCACGATGATAGTCAGGGAGGAAAGAGGAAAAAAGAAAAGAAAAAAAAAAAGAGAAAAATGAGATTTTTTTTTTAAAAAATGCTTATAATTTTTGGACTAAATACCCTTTTTAGATAGTTATAATAGTCACTGATCAACCAAAAGTCTTTATTTAAAATGATTTGGCCACTTGGTTTTTATTTAAGACGATTTATCACTTTAAATTTTTATTTAAAATAATATCTATTTCGAATATTAATTTGAAAAAAATGGTGGCACTTTGAAATTTTTTATTATCATTTTTAAGTTTCAGACAACTAAGAGTATAGAAAATGTTTTCACATGATTTCTTTCAGAAAAACAAACGAAACCCGAAGTTGCATTTGCATGCTCTCTTTGGCGGCTTCACGATAAGATATTGCTTCGCCGGGCACGGAGCAACAACTCTCCCCACCACTGCTAGTCTGAAAGCGCGACTGTTTCCGTGAAAACAATGGCGAGCTCCAATTCTCAGAAATGGGTTATTCTGCTACGTGGAGATTACATGGAAGACGATGAGGTGGGTTCATCGTACCATCGATCCCCTTCGCCGTCTTGTTCATTTGGTCTCGAATGGATGCATCCTTGGGCTTGGTGGGGGGTGAAGAGATGGGAGTTTTCTTTCGTCTCTGAATGCAGGTGATGGGTTCCGTCCCAGGCGCTTCTGGCGTACGGGGGGTGTCGGCGGACGCCGTTTGTCCGGGAAGGAAAGCCGGCGATGTCTGTCGCATCACCGCTCGACAAATGGGTGCGCACCAGGTCTCTCTCTTTCCCTCTCTCTCTCCCCCCGTCCCATAATTGAGCTCCTCTTGTCTCTTCCCATTTGGTCTTTTGTCTTTTCACGTCATTCTCTCCGGTCGATGGTGATGGAGGAGGGCTTGTGGAGTTACGTGATTTGGTTGGGCAATCCATTTTCACGAATGGCTTAAAGTTGTTATTGAAACCTTAGATGGAGAGTCAGATTAGAGGAACTCGTAGATTTGCAGCAGACATTCTGAATTTAGTCATCTTGTTTTTGATTTGGAAATAGGTTCATGACCGCGATGAAGGGATGCATTGAGGAAGGACAAAAGGTAACTTGACACACTTTTTGATCATTGGTAACTTGATACTCTAAACTTCTTTCGGGCGAAAATCCATATGTTCTGTTTATGTATTTATGGTGCCTCCTCCTGAATCAACTGATGCGTCACTTCACAATATTTGTAAGGGGTCTACTAACGGACAACATGAATCTAAGTCCAATTGGCTAGCATTTAGTTTCAGCTTCTGTTAACAGTACTAAGTATTATCTTTTGAGCTTCCAATTCTATAGGGGATGCAAAGTCACCCTTTCAAAGACCTAAGCAGGTGCTATTCTGCCAATTTGAGAAGTACATCACCTCTGGTTGAGTTGAACAAAAAAATAGATAGACTGATCAATTTACAATTGATCCAAAGTATAATGGGCATTTAGAAATTTTACTTTTTGAGTGATGCCTGCAACACGTTGACATGACTAACAACCACAACTATAATAGAACCTTACTCCTGGTTTTGTTGATTATCCTTTCGATATGAGCAGACTAGAACCAGACCTGATCATTGAACATTTGGTTGAAGCATGTGCTGTGTCAAACTTTGCTTTTCTCTCCTTGGTAGTTATTGTCAGCTCCTTCATATTGAATGCGCAAGATGAGATTGTAGTTACACTTGGTGACAGTGAAATCCTGCTGTTTGAGCATGTACATGTGATCTCGTCCTGCGTGCTTGCAAGAGAGGAAATTCAGAAAGTATTTATGATTTTTCTACATCATGTGAATATTGCAGAGGCGACATTGAATCGGAAATATTGAGGATGATCTACATTGAGTTGAAGAAGGCTTTTACTTCAAAACCCTGTCTATCATTCTTTAATCATCATCAAGACAAATGTCCATGCAGAGTATGTGACAAGTAAGCACTCGTTCAAATAGAAAAAATTTCCAAGCTACTCATTAAGTTCACAGTCAAATTTAACATAAACGAATGTCAAAAGGAACAATAGAAAGACCTAACAAACTAGAAACACTCCTGTCAATTGCATGCTTTTGAACAAGTCTCTTCTTGTTTTTATATCCGATTCCAAGTGTTCAGAGGTCCTCCTCTTCATATTCTTGGGTAAAAAACTTGAATCCTTGCCTTACAGCATATGTTAACATCTCCTGGTCTTATATGTCTTGCTATCGTTTACCTTACACATCTCAATGTCCATATTTAACTCTCAGTTTTCAAGGAAAACTGTCTAGATACCCTTTGTGCTTCAAGCAATTTGCTAAGTCACTACTGCTACTTTGATTTTAGCAATTAGAGTCCTTGGACTTCTATTATCTGCTGTGATGATTTACTGTCCAATTCTGTGCGAATTTAAAATGGAACTATTGTGCAGAGTGGCATTGGAGGATGCCAAGTTACCAGTTCCATTTTGGAACCTTAAAGGACGCTGTAGCGATTGTCTATTCTCACAGACGTAAATTGCATAGGTGCATATGTGAAAATATGTGGCGCTTGCTTTGGAAGTAATGTGGATAGCAAGGAGATTATGGACTTTTGTTTTTCTTAAACCCCAAAAGAAACTCGACAATGTATTCTATTATCTTCTAAGTTTGCTGAGATCATTTTGATAATCTGGATGTGTATTTATACTAACATTGTTAAAATGCTCATGCAATTCTTTTATAATGTGTATATAGAAGAAACCATGTGGCAACATTTGATAATTTGTGTAATCAGACTTTAAGCCCAAGAGATTTCTTTTGTTGCTTACATTTCATCTTTTGTCTCCATTGAGCAATTAGAGAGCTGAGTGGTTCATCTTTTCTACCTTCGTAGGCATTAGTTACTCTGTTCTGAGCTTTACCTTTTTCCCTCCTACCTTTTGCAGATTTATTCCATGTCTCGGGATCATAGTTTTACTTAAACGCCACATTCACTGAAATCAAATTCGGTGAATATAATGGCCTACTCATACCAGGAGGACAAGCTCTGGAGTATCTTGCAATGGATCAATCTGTTCTACAATTAGTTAGCAAATTTTCTCATGCTAGGAAGCCAATTGCCTCTATTTGTCATTGCTGATATTGGCTGCTACAAATGTTGTTAAAGGTCGCAAGTGCACCACATTCCCTCCTGTGGGACCTGTTCTGATTGCTGCTGATGCTCACTGAGTTGAACCTGAGAGCTTGACACTCCGTATTACCAATGGTAATCTTGTGACTGGGGTAGCATACACTGGACACCCTGAGTTCATCCAGTCTTTGTAATGGCTCTGGGTGGCGGCATTACAGGGTTGGAAAGACAGATTTTATTTCTCTGTGGTGTATGTGTAGAGACTTTACTGAACATTGGGACAGCAATGGCCTTTATATTTTGTGGTCCTGCGTCTGTCTTTTCAACTTATTAGCAATCCATCTTCTAACTTGAGTATTTTGAAGCTGGTTCTCTGCTATGGATCGCTGGATACTTCCTAACCTCTTCCACTTCAGTTTGGAATGTGCTTTGAGGATATTGTCTGAGATGTGTTTCGAAAGAAATTACTCCTTTTTGTTTTTCTTTTTGGGTCCACTTTGTTTGGTTGTCAATTAGAGCTTCTGGTTTTTCCAAGAGATTTTGTTATGACTAAAATGCAGAGTATATCTTTTTCAATTGTAACACGTTTTATCATCCTGCTTATATTGGATGGTTAATTGAATTTACTTATGTCCTTGTCTGGACTGATGCTACAGATCAGTCAGTGGTTTTTGAGTTATCATGAAAAGCATAGAAATGTGTAAATTATGACACATGAAAATATTTCCCAAGGGTAATATGTCTAGCAATGAATTGGTCCTAGCTCGTCTTGGGTTACCTATTTGCTTTAAGATAGCAGTGCAGATGGTCGGTTGAATCCAGTTGAGTTCCATTCAATTTGTGGGTCAATTACCGCCATTCTGTTGCGCTGTTTTAGGTGAGTCTATGATTGACAGGATTAGTTGTCCTTGTTCTAAGTGGCTGATTAATCTATGCAATTTCAGGTTAAGACTGTCATGGACAGATACTTATGCTTATTCAAAATGGATGGTTCATTGAAGCACTTCTTTTATTCTTCTGCTATTAGCCTAATAAAATTCATTATATTGTCAAAGAATCACTAAAAGGCACAATGAGCCACTTGCTCATATAGTTGATTTCATGCTTTTTCTGAGAGGGAGCTAAGAGAAAATTATAAGTAGTTGTGCTTTTGCTTAAACTTTAGGGGGTTCGTTACCTCCCGAGCTTGCTCCCACTTAACATGTCATTAGACCATACAGTTTAAGCGAAATTGGATAAAACCTTTCCCGCATGGTTGATTTTACAAGATTACTTAGAAGATTATGAGCTAAACGTACCATTTTTAGTCTCTTCAAGCTCTAGGGGGCCATGTTGATGCAGTCTGCCCCAAGAAGATCGATGGCACTTGCCCAACTGCAGTTCATGATTTTGAAGGTGACAAGACTTACAGCTAGAAACTGGGCCATGAATTTACTCTATCTGCTGCTGGTGCTCTCAAGGTGCTTTCTTGATATTAATAATGGGACAAAACAACATACGGACTCCAGGAGTGCCAAAACTTGACACGAAAAGATACTTAAATGCCAAAAGTACAAAAGGTATATTAAATGCAAAAATCAGAGAAAAATGATCGATCATTTAAGTGCCAACGGTGAGAAAATCCAGTCAAAATGTTGACATGGCATTTTTCCGGTAATTTGGGGTTGAAATGGCGTCGTTTTTGTTGCTAATGTGGCGAAATAAGCTCAAAAACGGCGCCGTTTCGACCCTAGATCGCCGGAAAAATGTCATATCAGCATTTTGGCCAGATTTTCTTGCCGTTGGCACTTAAATGATCATTTTTGCTCCGATTTTGGCATTTAAATGTACTTTTTGTAACTTTTGGCATTTAAGTGTCCCTTCTTGCCAAATTTTGGTACTCCGACTGTACTTATGTCTGGACAAAACTATCGATTAACTGTGATTGTTTCATATCAATAGGGTAGTAAGTCAGAATGCATCATAAAAAGTCGCATAGATGCGCACACGTCCTTTATCTGCTATCTCAACTTTTAAAGTATAAGGCTTTTCAACAGATTGGTGGTGATAAAATGTGATATGCCTGAAATAAATAAAAAAAGAGAAAGTGGAATGTGTGGCCTTGTTGAATTTTAGCAATTGGCATGAAAATGTCTTAAAAAATGAATATTTCGTTGTTGTATCTCGAGATCACTAAGGTACAACGGGTATAATTATCGTGATTTGCCACAGAATGTATAGCAAATCCTTCTGTGAAGCTCATCGTGGCGCTGTCACGTGCCACATGGTTATTACCTGATCCAATCGATCGTTGCTTTGCCGAAGGAAGTTGGTCACGGGAGTGGCTCGGCCTGGTCATCCGTAGTTCATTTCTCAGTTGATATCACTGCCGGGTTACAAGGGTAACTTTCTAGCTGCTTTCCTGCTTGTGCATGGATCAAATAAACTGCATAGAATCCACTTTCTTACAGGCTGTAAGAAGGAAAGTATGAGAGGGGTTTGTGTTCTGTGAGAGTCGCTTGAAACGGTACATGGCTTTTCTGTCACATTTGATGCAACATCAAGTCTGTGTTGACAGATCTCTGTAAATGTACCTCTTTGCTTGTCTTTACCTTGGGCAGAAACTTGGGACGTATGACAGCCTTCTCTGCTCACAAATCGGAAAGATCTCTAGAGCGCGTCTAGTGTTCATCAGTTTTTCTCTCCTCTTTCCTCTCTCCCCTTTCCCCCGAGCTATGATCAAATGAAAAATGAGTAATGAACACAGACTTGTATGGAAAAGTATCAAAAAAGATTTTAAAACCATTACATTTGCACCAGCTAATTATAAACATTTCGATTATATCAATTGAATGTTAAATCTCTTGATAATTTGTCAAATGTAATTTATTTGATCAATTTTGACTGTAAATCACTAATATAAACACTGACTCTTTTACGTGACACAATCGGTGTTATTATGGCTAGTGAGGGTGACCTTGTTCTAGTCGTACCACGTAGAAGAAGGGCTTAGATGCTGTTTTTACCATTACACTCTTCCTTCACATTGGATTCCCGATCGATATAAGATTTTAGTGGGAGTGGCACAAGCGACAATGAGTTTACTTTAGGCTTGATTTTCTTTTTACTTTTTGCTTGGGAAATTATGGGAAGTGGACGGAATGAAGGGGCGTGTGGACAACACCAGGTTAGCAGATTCTTTCTGTAATCATCTCCGAGAAGAAGATTGAACACTCACTGATTTTCATTTCCCATCTGTCACTCTTCCTCCCTCTCTTGTTCCCGACCCCATACGCAGCATAAATCCGTACGCGACCACCTTTCAGCACGCTCTTTCTTCACTGTCTGCCGATTCGCTATCGGAATTTGAGTTATTCTTCCTTTCGATGGATTCTGAAGTTGAATATGAATTCTCTGTGATGTGTTTGCCATCCCCAGCAATGTACGATATCTTCGAGAGGAAATGTATCAAAAAAATTCTAAACTTATTTCATTTGTGTCAATTCAGTACTAAACATTTCAATTAAATCAATTTAATTCTAAACTATTTGAATTTATGCCAATTTAGTTCTTTCAGCCAATTTTAGTAGGATATTACTGACATAGATGTCGGCTATCTTATGTGGTACAATTAGAATTGTCATGAACAATTTTTACAATTTTTTAAAAAAATTGACTTTATTATTTTTTATTTTCCTTTCATTTGATTGGTGACTAACCCTCACCAGATTCCGATAAAAAAAAAACCCTCACCAAATCTCAGCAAGGGCTGCCTTTGGGCTAGGGTTAAACCCATGCTAGCTACAAGCGAGGGCATGACGATCCTTGCCTAAGGCCTTCGCAACCCTGTCAGCTCTTGGTGAGGAGGTCCTCACCTAGATGTGGTAAGGACTTGGGTGAGGGCCGCGACTAAAAAATATTTATTAAAATGTCAATGTTAACACCGGTTGTACAAAGAGAAAATAATAAAAAAGAAGAAAACAAAAAAAATCATAAAAATTCAACAAATTATTAAAATATTATTAAAAGGTTAATATGAATAACGTCCGTACGACTTAGGATAGTTAGCATTCGCGTCACTGATTTCCAACCGATTTAACCTAATGAACTCAATTACCTCAAATGCAAATTATTCAACATTAAATTGGACCAACTGAAAAGTTTATAATTAAATTTGTATTGATATAATAAGTTTAGAGTTTTTTTCTTGTAGTTTCTCCTATCTTCCACGCATTAAAGTTTGGATCTCCCACGCATTTAAGTTTGGAGCTCGTTCAGGACAATCGCTTCGTTTAATGGCTTCGAATGCGATGCTTTTCTTTTCTAAATATGGTTTGAGGGCAACGTATCAAGTCCCTTTTTCATACAAGGAAGACGACTGATCGATTAGAGAATTGGGTTTTTTCCAAGCACTCATCTGCATAAAAATCTCTGTTTTTCTCCATCGGTTGGGGAACGACATGATCAATTGCTGGACCCATCATTTCGAAAATCCACGTCACATTAAAGGAAAATGGGTTCTCCACAAGCATCAACTTCTCAAAAAATATCTGCCTCGACTCATCACCGCTGAGGGCCACCGTCGAGTCCCACATCCGTGGCCAGCGCCGCCCTCGCCTTGTCCCTTTCCCGATCACCAATGCCATATCCGATCCGACATCAGGATTTCCCCTTTATTCAACATCATTGCTAGCCGGAGACTTGCTGTCGCTCCCGGTACCGTTTCAAACTTAAATAATTGTTGGGAATCGGACCCAAAAAGTGCTCCTTGATTTTTCATGATAATTGGGATTTGATTCATCGCGGCGCACTCTCTGTGAAGTGGGTAAAAAACCACCCAAAAAGGCAAAAAGAAACGAAGACATGACCGAGCCGAACCAACCTCTTTTTCGATTGAAGCTCATACTCAATCTGACCCCAACTGTTGATACCTCTTAGTGGTACAAACAACAAATGATGGTACATTACATAACTCTGTTGCATCAACAGGACGATTTCTGTTGAAATGGATATCATCTAGATATTTTCCTACCTTTTGGGCCAATAATGAAGGATGCAATCATGATACCGATGGAAAAGGAAACTGTCCACTACGGATATTAAGGCAAGACGATGACATTGATATTATAAGTTGCGCACATGAGTCTGAGGCCACCGATACATGCCAGTCGATTTTGCCACTTTACTTGTTTTTAGGAATGATGTTGGCGATTGGTTCTGCACTTTGCATAGGGACATGAGGAAGATCGGGTTAGACCCTTGTGATGTGCTCCTACAGAGAGATTTGCAAAGGAAAACTTTTGAAATTCGTTTGAAAATAATGCCCTCTAGAAACCATTTTCCAAATGCATGGTGAACTCGTTTATGACATGAAAATGCAATGGAGTTTCTTTACGAGAAATTGTAAGAATAATAATCGAATAATAATCGATTCCAACAACATAATAATTGATGAGCGGCGTTGGGAGGTACAAAAATGAGGATAAGGTTTTCTTTTATGGCCCATCTCCTCACTTGGCGATGGTAATTGTAGGTATGGAATACTACTTATATAAGAAGTTCTCATTCAATTCAGGACAGTGTCTAGATGGCATTTTTATTGGAGGTGATGGTTGGTGGTGTTGCTACATTAAATTAATCGATATAATTTTTTTTGTCATTTTGGGATTTACCTAAAATAATTTTCCACACTTCACTAACCCGGACACCAACTATCTTGTATAGTGTTGGTGGCACTGATGTAGATTTTTTTTTCTTATTTTATTCTCCATTTTTCCTTTTTATATTTTGTTTTTACATTGTGGTCGGTGAATTCATTGGCAACCCTCAAGGCTCGACCTTGCCATCGCCAAATGAGGGCTGCCTTCGCCTAACCTGGTGAGGGTTAGACCCTTGTGGCCCGAGCATCAATATGCTCTTGCCGTAGAATTTTAAATATAAAAAGGATAGGGCACTTTCATAGTATGTTTGAATTTTGATTTTCAGGTTTTCATATTTTTTTTACTTTGTCCTATTTAACTTTCAACCCATTCTTAGACTTTTTGTCATACCTTTTTACATAGCGTGGAAGTCAAAATCATATTTTAAGCCAAACGTATCCATCCCGACCCTTTGAGAAGACGAGAATTTAAACTCCCACCTCCCCATTCCCATATGAGAATGATGGTCATTAGAGTAAATATAATGGTATTCAGGTTTTCGTGATTAGCACACGGTTGATTTGGTGTCATTCTATTCCTTAACATATACAAAATACCAAAAAAACAAAAAACAAAAAAGGATTGCTTGTGGCTTAGTAAAGCCGATTCCAAACGGGCCCTCTTACTCTGAGTGGGGAATATCTCCCCACATTATTTCTGTTGGTCGGGTCCACGTCGTGTGAGGCCCAGCTAACACTAGAAGAACAAAACAGTTCAAAAAGAAGAAGAAGAAGAAGAAGAAGAGAGAGTAGGTTACTTCGTGCGTGTGCCCCCGGAGTGCGGTTAATTACGAGAGAAAAATTGGTGTGGCCCACGGAAAAGAGTACCAAAACAAGGGAGAAGAAAAGATGACTGAATTTTGCGGCTCCAATTTGAAAGCTTAACTTTGACGAAATTAGGTCAAATTTCGATATGTTGTTCATGCGACCGATGGTTATGAGTCGATGGTTTTTGTTCGTCGAGAATTACCTTCAAATTCTCCGATCACAGTTAGGATTTTCTTGCTCCGAATTTGTTAATTCACTTTTGTGGTGAGGAAATGTTCTTGTAATGTTGATGTTGAGCCTCTAATGTATGACTAAAGAATAATATTTTATGTATCCTGCTATTTTCGGTGATTAGTGAAAGTTTTTTGGATGATCCGTGATTTTTCTTGCATAGGGTCTTCCACGTTAAACCCTGGTATTCTTATTGGCTCTGTCTTCTTATTATTTCCGCATTGGAAGAATAGATTGACCGGTTGTTGTCAAGGCTAAGTTGATTTCGATCCTTTTAATTTCACGACAGAAATTGATCATGGATGAAATTTAGTACGTGGTTGAATTATTGCCAGGGTTCTCTCCCAAGGACAAAAATGCAGAAGACAGATAAACAATGGAGGACAGTGAGGACGGTCCTGGTTTTGACAGTGACTGTCATTATAAAACACGCTCCGATGGCAGGAGAAAGTCTGCTTCATGCATCTGTCCTGTCTGGCTTGAGCACCTAAATCGCCGTGCTCAGATTAATTGAGTAATCGCCATCTTCTTTTTGAAACGTCCGGAGGAGCGAAGGAAAATGCATGCGCATGCATGAGAGGACATGAGAGATTATAGTGAGGGAGGAGACAGCAAGAGTGCTGCGGGCGAGCCGGCGTTACGCACGGTTTGTTCCGGGCTCGGCTCCATCGAAATTCAAGATTCGGCCAGCTTCGAGTAAAAGCTCGAGTTCGAGCTATTCGAGTCGCTTGTCGGGTCGAGTTCGACCATCTTGGCATTTGAAGGGACGGGATCGTAAGTTTTGATGAGAACTTACATGTATTTTTCAAAAATAGAAAGGATTAATATCACGAAAAATTCAAAATTAGTATGTCTGTGACGAATTTATTCCAAATTAACTTTTAACCCCAAGAATCTTTAAATCGGTACATTTGTGACAAACTTACCAAAAACTAATTTTTTGACCACTAAAAACTTTCAATTAGTACATTTATGATAATTTTAGTCTCCATTAGCTTCTGTTAAGATTAATACCACAAAAAATTAAACTCATATACCTATAACAAGAAATGTGTAAAGGAACTAGGAATTGCCCAAAACTGCATCGGAATCACAGTTCCCAAGGGAACTAGTTCATTTATTGGTGTGGAACTACTCATCCACCCACCGAACCAATAATATGTATATACCTTAATTTTTAAGAAAAATTTCCAACAAATTTTTTTTAAAAGAAAAATGGAAACCTTAAAATCCAAAATCTAAAGCTCAATGCTCATCACGTTGAGTTCTCATCTCGCCTTACTCTCACATCGTCCGAGTCATCTCTCCATCTCTTACTCGTAGCTTCAACTCTCAAGCTTAGCGTCCATCAACTCATGGCTTTGACCCTCAACTTTTAATATAAGTATAATTTTTTTACTGATCTTGTAGTTAAGAATAAGAAAGTTATTTGTTTTTAGCTCTACTTTGGCTTGCTGAAAAATGTGGCACTGAGTGCATGAAGCTTGATGGGATCGATTCCATGTACTAACCCGAGAATTAGACCGGACCGACAGTTTGGCTTCCAAGTGGATCCATGGAACCAATGGGCGATTCTGAGTTCCAATTTTTTGACATCGGTCCTCAATAGGTAGTTTCCAATTCCATAGCGGGAACCGACCACCCGAGCCATGCTAATGGAGGGTGACCCGTCAACTACGACATATTATCAAACTCAGTAATTTAACGGAAACTAACACATGGTAAATTTGTTACAGATGTATTAGTTTGGAGTTTGATGATTAAGAATTAAATTGGAGTAAATCTATCTTAAGTATACCGATTTGGGGTTTCTCATAATATAAATCAAAATAAAAAGGTGACAGAATTAGGTGTATCAGATTGACGCGTATGGTCAAGTTTAGCCGACCGGGTTGAGCTCTGAGTGTCTTGATTACCATTCGCCTAACATTCGTCCCATCCTACGGGGAAATCATATGGGACACAAATTTTAACGTTTTTCTTTTAATGTCGATTGAGAAAAGATTCCATGGTTACATATATCTTTTAAATTGTACGTAAATGCAAGAAAAACCACTCGCTTGTCTTGCTCAAATTACTGCTACGGGAAAAAAAACCGAAAAAAAGGTTAAAATTAAAAAGCCGTCGTCGGCTTCCTGCTTGCTCTCTTCTCTCTGTACACGTGTTTATTCGAATCTCAACTCAACGTCGTAGAGACCATCCGACGGTGGGTCACTCAGATCTCTCTTCAAAGGCGAGACAACGCAAGAACCTGTTGCTCTTGCGGCGCGGGATTGTATCGCGACAGATCTGTCGCGACTTCCTTGGACGTCTTCTTGTCGGAGGACGACGACGACGAGCCGTTGTTGTTCTCCGACCAGACGAAGTTCTTCGCCACCGCCCTTAGCTGAGCCTTCAGTATTTTTCCGGTGGAATTCTTGGGTAGATCCGCCATGAACTCCACCTTCTTCGGCACCATGAAGTGCGGAAGGTTCTTCCGGCAATACGATATGATCTCCGCCTCCTTCACGTCGTCCGTTTTTCCGGCGGAGTTCTTCTTGACGGCGATGAAGGCGCACGGGCTCTCCCCCCACCGTGGGTGTGCCATCGCCACCACCGCTGCCTCCCGGACTCGTGGGTGCCGGTACAGCACGCTCTCGACCTCCACGCTGCTAATGTTTTCGCCGCCAGAGATTATCACGTCCTTGGACCGGTCCTTGATCTCCATGTAACCGTCCGGGTGGACGACGCCGACGTCTCCGGTGAAGAACCACCCGTCACGGAAGGCTTTGGATGTTGCCTCTGGGTCCTTGTAGTATCCCTTCATGATGCTGCTCCCGCGGAGGACGATCTCACCCATGGTCTTCCCGTCGCGCGGGACACTCCTCATCGTGTCCGCGTGCTTGACGTCTACGTCAGCAAGCGTCAGTATGCTGACCCCCTGACGGGCCTTGAGCTCCGCCTGCTCCGCCGCAGGCAGGAAGTTCCACTTGGCCTGCCACTCGCAGACGAGGGCCGGTCCGGTGGCCTCTGTGAGCCCATACGCGTGGGTGACATGGAACCCGAGCGACTCCATCTTCTGGAGCAGCGCTGCCGGCGGGGGGGCGCCGCCGGTGAGGACCTCCACGGTGGCGGCGATCTCGCGGCGCTCATCGGGCTTGGCCTCGAGGAGGATGTTGAAGATGATGGGGGCACAGCACATGTGGGTGACGCGTTGCTCGGCGATGTTCCGGTACATGTCGAGCGCGGTGGGATTCCGGAGGCACACATTGGTGCCGCCACGGGCGGCGATGCCCCACGTGAAGGTCCACCCGTTGCAGTGGAACATCGGCAGCGACCAGAGATACACCGGCTCGCCCCGCATCTCCCACCCGAGGATCAGGCTGAGGGTGCTCAGGTACGCCCCGCGGTGGCTGTACACCACCCCCTTGGGCTCCGACGTCGTCCCGGACGTGTAGTTCAGCGTGATCGGGTCCCACTCGTCTCGGACCTCCTCAGGGACATAGGCTGGGTCGCCCCGCCGGACGAGCTCCTCGTACTCCAGATCCCCAAGCCGGACCCCAGTCGGCGAGTCGATATCGTCGATGACGACGACCTGGGGGGCGGCGCGGGACCCAGAGACGGCAGTGGTGAGGATCGCGAGGGCCTCACGGGCGAGCGGCACGAGCTCGCAGTCAACGAGGAAGATCTTGGCGCCGGAGTGGCGGAGGATGGTGGCGATGTTGGTGGCGTTGAGGCGGGTGTTGATGGTGTTGAGGACCGCGCCGGCCATCGGAACGGCGAAGTGGACCTCGTACATGGCCGGTACGTTAGGCGCCAGGATAGACACCTGCATGTGCGCATAAGGACATGCACCGTGTTATTCCGGACAACTTTATTTTACACCAAGAGTAAAGCGAAAAAAAGGAAAGAAGAAGAAGAAAACAAAACCCCATTTAAATGGGGCCATATGGCCGTAAATAATAAGTAAAGTACACCCACATCATCAGCATGCCCGATTATTTATTTAAAAGCTGTATAACCCCCCCCCAAAAAAAAAAAAAAAAAAAAAGAGAGAGAGAGAAAGAAGAAGAAGGAAAAACCATAATCATAAAACAGGCAGACACACACATTCATTCAGAATGCGCCAATTTAGGCAGGCATCGTGACTCAGGGGCTAGACTGGCTTACGTACCACGTCGTTCTTGACGACATTGAGAGAGCGGAGGGAGGAGGCGAGGCGGAGGCAGCGCTCGTGGGTCTGGCCCCAGGTGAAGCGGGCCGACTCGTAGACGACGGACGTGCGGTCGGCGTAGACGGAGGCCGCCCGCTTCAGGAAAGTGAGGGGGGTGAGCGGCACGTAGTTCGCTTCGCATTTCAGGAGACAGTCCATTGTTGCCGATGGCCTTGTCTGCTCGAAGGAAGAGAGAGAGAGAGAGAGAGAGAGAGAGAGAGATATGACTGGTGGGGGGGAGAGGGAGAGAGTGGATATGGAAGTGTTGTGTGGTATTGGGAGGGAGACTATGTTTATATAGGGGAAGAGAGAGAAAGTTATTGTGGTGGGGGCAGGAGGGGGAGGGAAAATCGTGGAAGTTATCCGAGCAGCTGCGGAGAGATTGCCAGTTTGACGAAGAAAAAACCTGTTGACCCCCCTTTGTTTATTATTATTATTATTACTTTTTTTTTTTGGAGTCTCCACATTCGTGTTTCGGCTGCTTGACTTGGAACCTAACCACCAGAGCCCAACACCTCTCCTTTCTTCAATAGTTTAGTAAAAGCACGTCACCATCTTCGCATCACTCGGATTAAGATCGATCCACGCCGCATCATCTTATGTGAGGTCCCTAATAAAGATTACCCATCTAGCTAGATATTTCCAGTCGACCTAGTTCATCTGTGTGATCGGATCGCTCGATTCTTTCTTACACAAAAGAAACTACTCCGAAGAAGGATCACATGTACGGATCAGAGGCGTGAACTTAACCGTTCATTGGAGGACTCCAAAGGTGTTCTATGAATGTCTACGTAGATAAGTCCCCTCCACCCGTATTCCCGAGTAATTAAAGTAATATGAGATCATGCCAGATGAGCTCATACTTCTTTTTTATTTTTATTCTTCTCAGCCCAGCTCTATTCCACTTTATTATTGTATGTGGCGATGAAGCTTGCTATGTAGAACTTGATATTGAAAGGCGAAAAAAGAAGGGTTAATACAACGAAATATCCATAATTGGTACACTTGTGACAAATTTACCCCAAACTGATACACATTTGACAAATTTACCTCAAAACTAGTACACTTGTGATAAATTTACACTCTATTAGTTTCCGTTAAATTTTATTATCAAATTGCGAATTCAAATGACACATGACAATTGACTTGTATATCAGTTTGGAATTTTACTCCTCGTATGTCATAATTATACCAGTTTTGTAGTTTTTTGCATTATTAATCCAATGTAAAGAATGGTGTATTTATCACAAATATATTAGTTTGGGATAAATTTATCACATTTGTATCAATTTGGAGGAGTTCCCAATGATAGGAAACACATATAGATGTGCTTCATCTGGGCTGCATCGCTTTTGGAACGGATAAAAAGGGACGGAATCGAAAATCGATCACGTGCCGTGGCCGCAAGCTGAGCCCCGTCCTTTGGCAAGCCTTCCCTCCATATGCGCCCTTGTGCTGACCTCCTCAAAATTTATGCTTTCCGCCCGGTGGTCGCAGCCTAAGATTCATGAACGAAGTCAGTTTCAATTCAAGGACTTGAGTAACTCGTTCGTGCGGAAGCCGCAGCATCGCTGACGTCCCGCTCGACCGTTTTGCATTATTAGTCGATGACCGCGATGGAGAAACGAATGGGGGATTCGAGATCGGGAAAAGGCTTGGTTTTTCGTTTTCTTTATCTTCCCAAATCCGTCTGCAGTTCTCATCATACTGGGTACACTCCCAATTTCCTATTCCGGTTGTTATTATAGATGCCACGTTATTCAGAGGATCCAATGACGCAGCACGCTGCTTTTTCTTAACCAAAAGAAGGTCAAACGCGACAGGATAATGTAAGGATAGCCGAAGCCGCAGCGTCCCGACAAAAACCACGCGAGGAGTAATGACGAAGGCACGGGAGGGGTCACTGGGCAATAGCTCCATTGCAATGTGAACAGGAGGGAGAGAGGGACCTTCATTATGGTCAATTAAGTTATTGCGGTCTTTCTTTTTGCGCACTAGTTTAATTTCTTGATGGCGCTGCTAAGCTAGGCCGGCAGGCCACGAAAAAAAGAAAAAGAAAGTCGCTCAAGATCCGAGCAGCCAAAAGGAGAAAAAGAATGAGTAAACAACGAAAAGGGTCGCCCGCGAAAATGCCCAGGAAGAAGCTGCAGTATCAAAATCAGCTTGGGCATATTCCCTTCCCATCCGGCTTCACGTAGCGGTTAGAAAATGCAATATTGGAAAGGCGAGGAGGGTCTATGGTCGTTGTCGTATCCGACTTCTATAACTGTAGTGGAGTCATGGACTATACAGGACGCAGACCTAGAATTCGGAGAAAACAATGACCTTTGCTTGTTGCCTAGAATTCTACGGGGAGTTGCTGAAAAGAAGGAGACGAAGACTCGATGGGGATCTCGTCTACAACGTAACACAACCGCCTCAATCTCCGTAGATGTACGCGTGTCCAAATAGGCAGATCGACGCGATTGGTTCGTCGAGAGATTAGGTTTACGCCAATTGCATCCAAGTACGAAAAATTGTAAATTGCAAGGACACCGAGTGGGTCTGGATGTGAATTTCCATATTCGAGTGACGTTTGACTTTTGAAAACTTTAGTAGTATGTGTTATTATCATATTGGCATGTGACGGGAGTTGAGACACATTTTAGAAAAAGAAAAAGAAAAAGAGGAGAGTGTTTATCCTCTCTCGATGTCTCATTGAGAAAACCTAGATGCTGGCGTCGAGAAAAAGCCTCGCTCATGGACTCGTGAAAAGGGGCATCGCCCGGAACACGGAAATGATCCCGGTCCTCATCGTGGGGGCTCACGGGGTACTCCATGGACCCCTCGGTAGCCGATCCTCCACACCCGGGCACTGGGGTCAGGAGAAGCAATAGAAAGGAAAGCAACATGCAGAAAATGCGTTCGACTAGTCCAAGCATACTTGTCAACGGGTGGGTCGTCGTAAGAAGTCGGAGAAACCAGAAGCCAGCAGGGAAATTCCCAGTCTTTTTCTCAGTTCTTTCGGAGTCCACACGGAGTGAAAGAGACAGAGGTGGACTAAACTCCACTGGTCCTCCCACCTCGAAGGGGCGTTCGGCTACGTCTCCTTCCTAGGACGCCAAGACTTGGACGTTACGACGTGTATCACAGGTCAAGGACCCCCTCTGGCTCGACCGGTTCCTAATTTTCCAACTGACGTCGCGGCCGAGCCTGGAACTTTGGTTACCAAATTGTTTAAGTTGATCGCTTTTCTATAGTGCCCGAGAAAATGATCAAGTTGCGCATAAAAGAAGCATTTTTGCAGAAGTAGGTTGCCGACGTCAGGCTGTTTTTAACTCCATCCTTGAGCTGTGAAGCAACAGCGTGACCGCCCCCTAAATGCTGAGCTACTTATATTCCTCAAAGAGGTTCCATGTTAGGATGAACGCGCGCGGAGACAAAAAGTACGAGACGATAGCGTCTTCCGCTGGTTTCCATGACTTTGGCTTTCCCTCTAAGATATTTGTTTTAGGATTCGTGGTTAATTCGTCTCCTAAGGTCATGTGGTCAATGGATTCGAGCAGTATTCATCCTAGAAATCTATCTTGACATAAAACCTCTTCGCACTGACACAAAAGGCCTTGAAGAAGTATGGAGGGGCCTGGTGGTTAGCATGCCGTATCCATTAGTCCATGGTTAATAGATGTGTGAAATTTTATGGAACCATTACTAGATGTTCTAAAAGTTTAAGCTATTAGATGAGAGCCTAATACTCCCTCTTGCGCTTAGTTTGGCTTTTTCAGTATAGTACTAAGTATGTAAATTTAATTAGGGAAACAAATGAGATATGGAAAGATTTGAACTCGAGACCTCCTGCTCTGATATCATGTGAAATTTTGTGGACTATTATCAATTATTCTGAAAGTTTAAGTTGTTAGGTGAAAACTTAACAGGATTCAAGAAGAATGTCATTTTCTCTATCCTAATAGAACCTTGGGTCTGTGGGTAGGATTTCCATCCTTTTCTTCTTCTTTTTTATGTATATGGAGGTAGATTTATCGGTAACTCTTGCTTAAAATCCTCACCTCTCTCAATAACATTTCTACCCACTATTAACGAGAAAGTCCATCTCAAATAGACAATATCTAGGTCGAATTTGCATCCACCGGCCTCGTGAATCACGCGAGAGGCAAAACATCTAAAACTTGGTTAGGTGGCTCGGGTGTCGAATCAATTGTCCCCGGGCAATGTCGAAAAGTTATGGTTATCGACTCACCATGACCACAAACTTCAATTTGCGCGCTTTCGCAGTGGTCCTTTAACCGTCGAGCCAACCATAGGAACACAGTGTTTTGTGGATGCAATCGACTGAAGTTATGCATAGATTGCGACGAGATGTCCTTTGATTTTGCATTTCGTTCTCCACCGGTCACGAAATTGAAGGTTCATCTTTGCACGGACGTGCCGTTTTCAAAGGGGAGGGTTTTTGCGTGGGGAGTGTGGATGTTTCATGAGAAGCTAAAGGACAAAGCAACGACAGGTTCACTAACTCCCGCCGGACATTGGACCAACCACGCTCGACATGCTGTGGCGTGTTTCGGCCCTTGTTGTGATGCACATGACCTTAGTACTTTACTCCTCCGTTTCCACAGGAAGAAATACAAATCAATCTCACTCGCTCTTCAACCGCACGTTGAATTTTGAAGTCACAAGAATCGTTGGCCAGACGTATTGCTTCAATCCGTTTACACCAGGAGGGAAGGAAGATTTTGGGCGGTGATGCATCTTGAATGCTACGAGACATAAAGTGGGGCCCGATGAAATATTTAATCTGAGCACGAATCGACTTAATGATATGCATTAGTAGACATTCGAGATTCATGCATTGGTAATGGATTTAGCGTATCCATGGCAAATCATTCAAATGAATATAATAAGAATCTAATATCATAACCTACTACGTGTGAGATGCATGCTTTGTTGTCGATGCCTTAAATGACTTTTGTGAAACTATAGTTTGTATATTCTTTTCCAACACAATTCACACATGTCATCATTAGTTTGGATCATTGTTCAATTCCTGATACCATGGCTATCGAATTCGTAGCTATAAAGGTGAGCTGTCTATAAAAAGTTAAAAAGTACCCGGGTTGTGCATCATACAAAAAATTAAGGGAGATGACATCTCTCAACTCGTGAGAAAATAATTATAATTGCAAGTAGCGGACTGAAAATGAGGGGGAGAAGAAAAGGTAATGAATAGATAGTGATATGATGAGAGCAAAGTTGGTTGTGGTTTGGTAACCAATGAGAACGACGGAAGAAAGTTAATGAAATCGTGGGACTTTTGTAATGGTTCTTGTTTTATCCGAATTGGTTGCTACGCTCGATTGGCATACCTCAGGAAGGTGAGACGTAATTTTTAACCTCAACCAGAAAAGAAGATGAATACTAGGGTTTGTTCGGTAAGAGGTTGACACATGAGACGAAACAATTACTTGATAATTTGCAGGTTCACTTTCTAAGTTCAGACCCGATGTACAAGACGAGTTTGTATATGTTGCATATCAGCTCCGTTATAATGAGAAAAATCTATCATCAACTTGTGCTATGAATCAAGAAGAGTTATCCCATTTCTTGGCGCTGGTAGAGTAAATGTAACCAATACTCAATCTCCTTTGTTTTGTTGATAGTTATCAAATAAGAGTAAGTCAAACCGCGTAAGGTCTCACACTAATTTATGCATTATAATAGAGGTAAACCGGCACTTGTTCCTCTATTTTTACATGAAATTCAAAATTATCCCTCTACGCTTTTTTTTTCTTCAAACACGGCTCAATACTCTTTAAAAAGTATCACCGACCATTCAGAATCGATAAATTAATGAAATTTGCTAACATGGACTTGACCCAATTAAATATATACAATTTTTTTTTCTAAAAACAATACGGCTCCTGTCTCTCTCTCCCCCCCTTCCCTCCCTCCCCTTTTTTTAATACAATTAATCCAAACTTTGGTTAAATCAATTTCACGATTACACATATCGTTAGGTCCACACGAATCATATATTTTTAGCTCCACCAACAGGGCAGCGGTTGACCTTCAAAGTTACTGTACATAAGAGAAGCTGTAATTTGGATATAAAAATCCGTAACGTGAAACACGATCTCTGAAATATACCCAGGAAAGAGCAACACATCCGGTCTCCTCTCAAATTGCGGAGGCACAACCTCATCATTTATCATCACTGGTCATTCCCAGCTTCATCCGGCATGAACGATCCAAAATCGTCCACTGACGCAGCGTGTTTCGTCCCATCATTTTGCAGGAGCGCACCCTCTCTTAATAAAGTGCTCGGTATGATCGCCCTGATGGGGTGGCGCATGCCCATATAATTGGACACCGTTGGAGAGCCCCTATACTTTTCCGGGGTCGCATCAAATGTCAGATTAGATTCGGAGATGGGTATACTTGCTTTCCCCTCCACCACAACTTTATTGATTGCGATCCCTTGTCTTCGGACCCGACGAATATATCTCTTCTATTGTTTGGGTTCATTTTCATTGGAGCATGATTATTTTTCAGGTCATGTCACGGCTGTAGCCCTGTTGTCAAATCAGATTAACTCAAGAGAGGGACATTTCACTAATGTTTGTGTAATCTCATCGAGACGAGACATTCAAATAATTCTCTGTTGTATGTATTTCTATTACTCTGAATCGTGAAATAATTCAAAAAACAGTATTTCTTGACAGGCAAGTTGGTTTTAGTTCAGTTAAGAAATGCAATAACTACATATTCTCTTCTACTATTAAGTGTGATGGATTCCATATTGAGAAGTAAATTTTCTTTATGAAATAGTCTCGCGACCCAACATGTCCAGATTTGTATTGTGTAATTGCGCATTACTAATTGACACATTGGAGTCATGAGAATAATAGGAAAATTATATTAAAAGTTCTAATCTTATTAGATGGCGGTCAATTCAGTATGTTGAAATGACTATATTTGGCAAATTGTCAAAATATTTAATACTGAATTGATTTTGAAAAATTGTCCAAAAATTTTAAACCTATTTCACTTTGACTAATTCAATTACAAACCTTTTAATTTTCTCAATTAAATCCTAGACATTTTCACTTATTGCCAATTAAGTCCATCCAACCAATTTTCACTAGAAATTGTTGACGTGGACACTAGTCATCTTACATGATATGGAAATTTTTTTTCCTTCTCTTTTTTTTTTTTTTTTTTCAATTCCAGTGAAGGCCAGCCGATCCTCATCAGACTTGGTAGGAAAAAAAAAAAAAAGGAAAGAAAGGAAGAAAAGAAAAGATTAAACAAAATTATTAAAAAATATTTAAAAATCAATTTAAAAATTATAAAAAAATTGGCCATGTCATGCCGACCATCCTATGTGACATTACGGTATTCACATTAGCGATTTCTGATTAAATATGATAGGTTTAAGACTTTTTGGACTATTTTCTCATTAGCCGTCGCACAATAGGTCTATGGCTTTTTTAGGCAATTTTTACTAAGAATAATTTTATAAGAACAAAGGACCTTATATAAATATTGCTTATAAGTTCTCTTTTCAAACCGACATTTAGTTATTCTGAAAGTTTATTTTAGGTTGTCGAGCTCAACATTGGTCATCCGCAAATGCTTTTGTATATTCAGTAAATATGATATATGCACGATATATGCAAGCGCAATATACAACCACTTGTTTATAAGCATCATACCCGGTTATGCTTCTAAGTTATGATAAAGTATCTCTACTTTATATATAGGCAAAAAATAATAATAATAATAACATAGTTGGTGTGATGATGAACCAATCCAAATGTTTACACGGGAATAGGAACCGTAACCACCTTTGCATTTAGAAAAGAGAACCGTTTTCCATTGGCTCCTTTCTCTCCATTCAACTTGACTCTGTACTCGATTTAATCTTTTTTTGCTCATAGGCTATGAATAATTTTTGGTTCATATCCTATAAATTTAAGCTTTTGGGAAAAAACGACCTGTCTAACAAGCTAACTCAATCAAGATGTTGATGCTAGAGACTTTAGCCCAAGTTCGAATAAGTATAAAATGAGGACAAGGTCATCTCCATGGCATGGTATGTTTCAATGAAAGCTCGAATCGAACCGGATTCTCGAGCTCAAATTATGAAGATAATCTATGATAGGATAAATCATTGTATCAAAACTTTTTGAGCAACATCCAACATTTGGTTTTTGGGGACCCATGTTAGGCATAACACATCTTCCGTCACGCATCATGAAATCCTATCCTAAATGCATGCATACATCTATTGATTGGTCAATTGAAAATGATGGAAAAAATTATTTAAAAAGTCTTAAATTTATTGCAATTTTGCCAATTCAATTTTAAATTTTTATACGTTTTGTCAATTGAGTTTATCTGTCTAACTTTAGCCAAAAATCACTAACGTGAACATCAACTGTCTAACATGGTATAGCTAGCAACATTTTTTTTGGGTTAGGTTAGTGTTAATGTGAATAACTTTTAATATTTTTTAAATATTTTTTCGATTTTTTTATTTCTTATTTTTATTTTATTTTCTCTCTTTTTTCCCGGCCATTAGCAAGCCTCACCCAGCAACGATGAGGTTCAACCTCACGGCCCTCGCCTATGGCATGTTGTCAAGGCCCAATGACCAACTAGAAGAGGAAGAAGGGAAGAAAAAAATATAAAGAAATTCATAAAATATTAAAATATTAAAATATTATTAAAAATTGTCGACTTCAGTGCCTGCCATGTCATGTAGGACACTCAGCATCCCGTCAATGATTTCCGACTAAAATTGACCAGATGGACTCAATTGATAAAACTTGAAATGATTTAGGATTCAATTAATAAAATTAAAAAGTGCATGATGAAATTAATAAAAGTACAATACGTTTATGATTTTTTAGACAATTTTTCCAAAAATAAAGTCCTTTTTCCCTTTAGTCTTTTGAAAACCATGTAAATGAGCAGACATGTAGGAACTACTAAAGCAAGCAAATCTAAAAATCGAGAATGAGTGTTAGATGGGTTTATCAATTACTTAAATCCAATCCATTTCTATAACTTTCTTTTCAGTCTCTCTCGCTTTTACTCTCACCTCAGTTTGACTATGAGTTTTGGTAGATTGAATTAATTATAGAAATATTTTAGCAATATGGATTAGGTCTGGTATGGATTGGACATGAGTTGGGTTGGGTCGTGAAAAATGAGTGAAAATGAGTTAAACGGGTCTATTTAGGTAGGATCATTTATGATCCGACCCGACCTAACTTCCTGTCTGACAGATCTAGTTTCTCCTTTCGAGCCGATAAGGGCTCAACAGGCCCACTGCCATAGCGTTGGTGCAGTGATATCTTCCTAATGCACCGCCGTACCTTTATTCTTCCATTGGCGACGGTCGTTGTCAGGTTTCCTAACTCTCCCTATAACTGTCCAACGTCATTCTCAGGAGCAGTAAAGCTTCCTCGTCCATGTTCGTTCGTTGAATCGTAGTGGGAAACCGTCCCCTCCCGGCGACGATGAAAGGAGAAGGACCCTTTTGCGGAGGTATCGATTTCAAACTTCAATTCATGCGGGGGAACCAAGTAATAAATTCCAGCTTCCCAAGAGATTCTAGGAAGGGGACCGTAGGAACAACGGACGGCTCTCCATGGAAAGAGAAGGCAGCCATTCTGGTCAATCACGTGAACTGCGTACGGGCGCTTTGCATTGCGTACCGACCCACCGACGAAGCTGTGAACCCCACATGATTTATTGCATGGGCGGCAATGCCCCCCATCGGCTTTGCCATCGCCGACGCCGATCTTGTCTAGGTAGGAAGGGCTTTTCGTTTACGGCTTGGCTCTCCATTGAGCACTCCTAACCCTTTGTTTCACGTGGAGCCTTGCAATTTGCATGAAACTTGTGTTTGGGGTCGCCCCGACGTCCTATCATTATCGAGCGAAATTTAGAGCCTTGCATGAACACATTGTAAGCCCCACCACATGATTCTCAAGATTCATCACACAAGTGGGATAGTTATCAGGCACGCGAAGTTTTTAAAAAACGCGGGCTCTTATTACATGTTGGGATGTAGTTCATACTCCCCCATCATTGGATTTGGACTTATGAATAATTACTGGATAAATATAATTTTCTCTCTTATAATTAAAGTGACATGACAAAGAGATATAGGGCACTAATTACAATGGAATCATCTGCCGTTGAATGTAACTCTAGTTTAAAGGTGACTCGGGATAAAACTTATGTCTTGAATTTGTTTTTTCTCGCCGAATCCTAAACACAATCAAGCACGCGAAGTTGCAACGAACCAGGCGGGGGGAGGGTTTCAAAAGGGTCAGATCCGCACGGCATTAGCTGTACGTGAATCGGTTGGGCCGATGTTCGGTGGTGGTGGTGGCGACAGAAAGGGGGTGGTGATGGGCCTCGTGTCCGCACCGGGCGGTCATCGGACGTGGATTCCGTGGGAGGAGGAATTGCAATTCAAAGCAGCCATCACTCCGATTCTGGACATCCAGAAATGTTGTCTGGTCAATGGCAAGAAAAGCATGGTGGCCTGGGCGGGGTCGGGTCGCTTTCTTTCCCCCCCTCTTTCCCCGTGAATTTCGTGGCCCCTGATTTTCTTTTTTCTTTTTCTTTTTCTTATTTTGCTTTTGTTGGTAGGTGATTGCCGTGGTCCACTGCCGATGGACATTTTTGTCATTTTCCCAGCCCGATAATGATTGCATCGTTATGCTTCTCCCTCCCTTTATTTCTTTTTCCTTTTTTTAAAAAATATCCAATCATTTTGCTTCGATGCAATCTCATATAATTCTTAAAAAATGAACCTGATTTATTGTTGTTCTATTTGTTTTGGAGCTTTGTGGACTTGCTTTGTTATTATGATTTCTAAGATCTTTTTTTATGTATCATTTGGATAATGCATGGAAATTTCTTTTTTATAAAAGAAAAAAAAAATGCCCCCAAGTGGCAAGATGGGGAAGGCAATATTGGAGAGCTCGGCCACGTCGAGATGGGGACACTCGTTTTGTAGATTCTTTATTGAGAATTTGGTTTGTAGCCATTTTCATTAAGCACTCAAAGTAAGCAAATATCTCGATCCAATGCACTGATTACCGCATTTAATCTTCTAAAAAGAACGTCGATAATCTCATTTTTAGTGAATTATCCTCAATCGTTCGATGCAATTGGTGATGATATGTTAAACAAAAGCACAAATTTATAGATAAGTGATGTGTGTGTGTTTTTTTCCCCTCAGAAGTAAGTAATTTGTGTCAAAAAGTGTCTATGTTAAACATTTTCTAGATTTTACTTGTCAATTAATACAAAGACTTGCTCAACAATGCAAAAAAGAATATAGGTTTTTTGGAAATTTCTCTTTTTGACAAAACTAATTTCTACTGAAGTAAAATCTAACAATAAACAAAAAAAAAATAGTGTCTTTAATATACATTAGATACCCACAATAAACAAAACAAAACATGTGAAAATTCTTATTTATGACAATTAGATCGTACATAGAAATAGAAAATTTTTGAAAGTAAATAATTTGGGACAATTGCTTTAAATTGCAATCAAATGATTGAGAGCAATTTTGTCTTTTCCGGTAAAATTGGGTGGATTTAGTGATACATGAGATTAAATATATCTAATAAATATGTCAAGCCATCCGTTAACAAGGGCCTCATTCTATTAATGAGTGGATTGGTACAGTTGACTTATTTAGCGAGGATTCACAATTAAAAGATCTCTCTTTTATACGGTAGGAGGAAAAAATTACATTTTTAGGTAAGTAAATCTAAAAATACATGAATTACCCAACTAATCTCGTGGATTAGAATTCATATTGGTGACGTGTATAGCAAAATTTGCGATTGGTGGTGTGAAGAATCGAACCTACATCCAGCGCTAAATCCAAACACATATGTTAGCACTCCAAAAGAAAAAAGGATGTTGGAAAGGAGCAACTATTCCGCTTTTGGACCTACGAGGTTGGCCCAATAATTTCAATGAATAATCATAGTCCATATAAGCTTTGGCCCAAATGGCCCGGAGGGCACCTCCATACAGGGTTGGGCTTTCAAGGTTGAATCCCTCACTATTCGGGCCTCACTACAGTCCATTTTAGGCTTAAACTGGGCCCAGGCCCATTAATCAATTTGTCCGAGTTTGTTTCCCAAAATATCCAATAATGCCAAGGCTTCATTTATTTCACTAAAAATAACTTCTACAAAAACCTTTTTCCGGATCATCCGACATTTGTTTTATTGAAAATGAACTTGTTAGAGAAAACATTTTCCATTAATGGAAATAAAGTCTTCTAAAATAGGGGAAAATATTTTCCGCTTTTAAAAATAGGAAAAAAATTTCTATATCTTCTTTCATCTCACTTTCTTTCACCAAAAACGTTTTCCTTTTTTTTTCTTTTTTCTTTTCTTTTAAGTTTTCTTAAGGATCGATTTTTAAATTATTTTTTCTTTTCTTCCTTTTCTTTTTATCTTCTTCTTCTTTGGTTGATTGTCGACCGTGATGGCCAACGATTGGTGCCTAGCGAGCTCAAGCCTCACTCGAGGTCGTTGAGCAAGATTACGCCTTGCTAGATCTAGCAACCCAAGGAGGGCTCAAGCCTCGCAATAGGCTTGGCGAGGCTCAAGCTTGCCTAATGCCAATCACCGCCCGTTGTTATGGTTGGTGATCAGCCTAAGAAGAAGAAGATAAAAAGAAAATAAAAATTAATTTAAAAAATAAAAATCAATGTTAAAAAAATAAAATAATAAAATATATTTAAAAAGTGCATAGAGGAAAGTATTTTCCTTATCGAATAGCGGAAAATATTTTTCATCTCATTTCAGGTTTCAGCCGAATGTCCGAAAATAATTACATTTTTCTGGAAAAGTATTTTCTAGAAATGTCACATTTTCCATGAAACGAACGAAGCACAAAATTACCATTTGTATTACTTGCGAAAATGAGTCGACAAAATAAAGCTTCATCGTCAATGAAGACCTGTAGGCGTCGTTCGTTGTTGATGGTAAAAATATCTTCTCAAGGCCCATTGCCTGATCCATATCATTCTTAAAGTCCACATGCCATGAGAATTCAGTGCACAACTTCCCCCCCACCCCCACTCCCTTCCAGCCGCATTCGTTTATATGTCGTGGTTGTTTTCAAGGACGAATGAGTCTGCTTTGAGGCATGTCGATGCTAGCTCATGAAATCAGCAAAAACCTTGACTAGTCGATAGCCTAAGCGAGGTATCGTGTGAACCGAACTTCCATGTCCCGCATCAAATATTTTTTTCCGCGCATAATGTTAAGGTCTTGAAAAAAAAACTTCCCTCGTGTCGAGGCTCAAACTCCAATACATACCTTAAGTTGAATCGATGTTTTATGCTCTAAAACAAAGGGGCCGATGGAAAGCAAATCACCCCACCATCTAACAGCCTAAATTTTTAGAATAGTTGACAGTAGTCTCACAAAATCTCACATGATATCAGAGCTGGAGGTTCTGAGTTCGAATCTTTCCAGACCCCATTTACCTTCCTATTTAAAATTTCCACGTTTGGTATTAGGTAAAAGACCAGATTAAATGTGAGAGTGAGTGTTTGAATATTTAAATAATAAATCACACCTTCATTTTATTTTATTTTGTCTCAAACCACGTTTTCATTTAAAAATTTAACTTTTGGAATAGTTAATAGTGGTCCCACAAAATCTTACACTTTAATTGCCATCAAGAATGTCTCATCACATGCTTACGGAATGTCGAAGTATACAATTTCAAGTGAGTGCTAGTAGAATATTCAAATAATAAACCACACATTTATCTAATAACTTAAATTTTTTAACAATTGGTGATGGTTCCACAAAATCTCACTCTTTAATTTACTTGACATCAATAATGTCTCATCACATACTTACGAAATGTCAAACTATACAATTTTAGAAGTGCCGATCTCTATCAAGATCTCATAATAGGGACAACTCATTGATTGTCGGATGAGAAAATACTTTTTTTTTATCGATTTTATTATATTCCTACTCTAACTCTTATTTTCAGGCTTTTGTTCTACTATCTTATAGGGCATGGGAGTCAAAATCCATACCTAAAATTATCCCCACTCTTACCCCTAAAAAGGTAGAAATTCGACCATCACCCCCACCTTCTCTTTTTTATGCGGAAAAAATAGTCATTGAGACAAATCACTGTAGTTCAACGAGATGGTACATTAGCGTGTCAGCCCTCTTGTGGGTTAACTAAAGGTGTCGGGGTTACGGACGGATTTAGTCTGCGATCATCAGCACGACACGTAGCCCGCGAGTCCCAGTTTGGCCAGCGAGTCAAACGTTCGGGGGTTAACCAACGGTCTTGGATGGATGGTAGCACGCGACAACCCCCGACTTTGGAGAGAAGCCGACGGGACGAAATGGCTACGATGGCATGCGACAACCCCCGATCCTGGAAGAAAAGCCAACGGACGAACGGCCATGACAGACACCACGTTCGAGCTCTATATAAACCGACGCCCGTCCTACTACGCTGCAGCACCAACGATCTGCAGATACATCCTGAAGAGAGCTTCGTATAGCAGATCGATACCGCGAACGTTTGAGGAGGGCAAATGGCGGTCAAGGTGTACGGCTCGATCAGAGCGGTTTGCCCGCAGAGGGTGATCGCGTGCCTCTTGGAGAAGGAGGTGGAGTTCGAGATCGTGCACGTCGACCTCGACGCCGGGGAGCAGAAGAAGCCCGCGTTCCTCCAACGGCAGGTACGGAGGTCGGCTGGTCAAACAGTCGGTCCTTTTTCTCGGACATGCCGCCATAAAAAGGAATGGACGTGTCCGTCCTACTTTTAAGGCACGTTCGTTCCATTAATGCATGAAAAAACGGAGGAAAGAAGTGGGCCGTGATAGTAACCTTGCAAATGAACAAAAATCGATGCATAATTGCTCTTTTCCTATTATATTGGGGATTCTTTCATATATTTTGGCTGACGTGTGCAAACGCTTTGTTCTTTTTCATTAGCCATTTGGTCAAGTTCCGGCAGTAGAGGACGGCGATTTCAGGCTTTTCGGTAAGATCATGGATCAGGAAAATTGGACAAAGAAACACTTGCGACCCATAATACTTCTTGAACCGAAATGAGTACAGACGATAATTATTTGATGTCCGCCATTATGCAGAGTCGAGGGCGATAGTAAGGTACTATGCGACCAAGTACGCCAACCGTGGGGCTGACCTGCTGGGCGCGACCCCGGAGGAGCGGGCCGTGGTGGACCAGTGGCTCGAGGTGGAGGCACACAACTTCAACGAGCCGGCCTTCAACCTCGCGTTCCAACTGGTGATATCGCCGCACCTGGGCCTGCGGAGCGACCTGGCTTTGGTCCACAGCAGTGAGCAGAAGCTGGAGAAGGTGTTGGACGTGTACGAGCAGAGGCTGTCCAAAAGCAAGTACTTGGCCGGGGACTTCTTCTCGCTAGCTGACCTCAGCCACCTGCCGGCGCTCCGGTGCCTCACGGAGGAGGCCGGGCTCGGCCACTTGGTCAAGGAGAGGGAGTTCGTGAACGCTTGGTGGGAGGACATATCGAGCCGGCCCTCGTGGAAGAAGCTGTTGACCCTTCTTTGATTACTGTGGGGGAAAAGTCTCTCGTGGGGATTTCATTCGACGACTTCCTACGTCTATGATTTGATAACTATATCTATAATAAAGAAATCCTATTTCAAGAAATCCTTTTTACAGGAAAATGTATTCTAAGTTACGCCGAGAAATTTTTTTTTCTCAATTTTAAGCATACATATTTTCTTTGACCATACAAAGGTATTTCGCTGACCGATCATTTTCAACAAATTGAACGCGTAAAAGTTTGGAAAATTAATTCGTGAAATATTTTTCCACTCAAATAAACACCCTCTAAGATTGATTAAGTTTACGAAATCTATCCATCATAGGCAAACTGCAATAAACATTTAAATGAGCGGATCAATTCCGGCATTCGGTAGAAGTCTCTCTCATCGTCTAGTTAATCGATTTTACATACCAATCTTAATATATTCGATATTATTCTCACCATGGAAAATGAGATTCCCGCTTTCTCTTTTGCAATTTTATATTTTTCGGAGGATGATTGTGACAATAGCGGACCATAAAGAAAGGGTCAAAAGATTATTAGATTGACTATGAATATATGATGTACTAAAATATATATAACCTTTTTTTTAGATGAAATCCGCGTGAGTCGCAATGTGTTTCTACATACGAGCTACTAAATTCATATGTACTCGATAAAGATTTATAATTTTATTTACAAGGACAATGTGTGTTCTAATCTTCCAGAAAAAGAAATTAAGTCCTTCCTAATCCATCGTGCCGAAGTTGGTCAAAACAACTCATTGTCCTTCAATGACCGACGGTACGTTGAAGAGTGTGGGATCTCGTGTTGTATTAGAATCTATAATGAAAATCAATATAATTAAATGCATATTTGGTAACGTGCCAAACAGTGCATGATTGACTAATTAGTGAAATTGAAAGATTTTTTATAAAATGGATTGTCATATAATATAGGGGTGTCAATGGGTCGGGTCGGGTCGGGTTTTTATGTTACCCAACCCGACCCCAATCCCAAAGGGTCACACTCTTACCCGACCTGACCCGAAACGCATTAGACCCGAACAAAAAAAAAACCAGGTCAGGCCGGGCCGGGCCGGGTCGGGTATTCGGGTATTCGGGTATTTTCTAGCAAAACTCTAAAAATACATTACATTTATAAAAAAGGCTCGGGCCGACCCTACCCGACCTGACCCGTTTTGACCCAGCTCTAAATGATACCGGCTCCATACTTGGATAAGATTTTGACCCGACTCAAAAATACCCTAAGTTTAAGGTCGGGTCGAGTAAGGTCGGCCCGGGCCTTTTTAACGCCCCTAATATAATATGATGTGAAATATTTTTTATAATTTTCCCTAATTGAACTGACAAAGACGTTAGAATCGCGATTCATGTCAGGACATCAGAGGGCGACGTGTCGAACGTGGGGATTGCTAAAATGGCGAGCTGTATGGAAAGACATTGCATGTGGCTGGGACCTGGAAGGTCTCTTTCAAGTTCCGATTTGGTAGTCGATAGCTTTCTAGTAGAAGACGTGGCATTTAGGATTCCACAGTAAAGTAAAGATTCTTGAGAAACGGATGCCGTGGCCATACATAAAATTAAAAGAGAGTGTGTAAATTATGCCCGCTGATCATAAAAGCAAGATGATTCGACGGGTCATATAGACAATAAAACTGGCTAGAAAGTACATGTTCATCTCGACTTAGTTATTTTTGTCGTTTATTTACTTTTTTTTCCTGTTTTAAATTTAGACATCGCTTATATAATTTAAGTGTCTGAAATTGTGTAAAATTCTACTGGTCAATATCTTGATATTTTAAACACAATCTATCGTTTTGTATTAGCTAAAAGTCAAATTGTGAGTTTTTTTTTTTTAAATTGTAAGGATTCAAAAAGGTAAAAGCAGGAAATCTAAAATGGTTAATAGAGTCAGAAGTGTGTATGAATTGGGTGTATGAAGCAGATTTACTGGTTCTTTATTGGTAAGAAAGGTTGGGAGGAGCAACCCGCACTAATAATTACCACTCGACGTTATTATAAGGGTTCAACACCCATCGTTGAACTTATGTTTAAGTTATAGTTACTTCACAGTACGTACCAAGGTACCACTCGAAGGTTGAAAGGTTGGCAAGCCCATCACCACCGCCCTACCAAGATATTAATGGTCATAAAGTCTTTTACCCAATGCTGCAACTAGGCAATGCAGCACAAATTGTCTAGAGATTCACTCACAACGCGAATTGAACTTGTGAAAGATAAGTGACCCATTTATCATTAGACTAACCACCTTAAACTTTTACTACCTGAATTTTATTTTCCATTTCTACCCATACACTTCTATAATATAAACATACACTAGTCTGTCACATGTCTTACCATCAATAAAAAAAATTTCTTAGAATTGCCTTGTGCTTGAAAAACACTTTTGACACATAAACATTTAAAGTATAATGCTAGATTGAGATACTAAATTGATTTACTAAGTGATTTCACATATTCTGATTCTATAGATAAATAGGTCCACTGACCTAAATGGCGGAAATGTGTAAGATACAATAATGAATAACTAAAAAAAATCATATTGCGGTCATGTGGAATTTATTGTACAACGACTTTACAGTTATGCACTGCAAAAAGTCGTACTGTCACGTCATACAATAAATATAGCACACCACCAGTCGCATTCTTCAACATCACTTAATGAACCAATTCAGTGTACCAAATTACTCCTTGATAAGAGGAGATGATGTTCGGACCGGAGCCATGAGAGATTTAGCAAAAGCAATGGGCAGTGTAGCTAGTTTCTTGACCTTGCTCACACGGGCCTTCCTTGTGAGGTTGTCGTAGTCGTTGGCTTCGATCTCGTCCAGGATCTGCCGGTACAGCAACAAGGATGCCCACACCTGCATTGCCAAATGGAGACAGTACCGTAATCAGATCCGTCCGCCCGAAATGAAAGAAAATCGCCTCGCAGGGACACGATGGAAAGGGTTTAGATCGCTGACCGGCCATCGGCTGGCTGCATTCAGCTCGGTCACTCCTTTCTCGGCCTCGTCGTAGAACGTCCTCGCCCTCCCGATCTGATTTTTCATGAAGTGCCTCCATTTATCCGTGACCTTCCCCGCAAATATGTCGTCATCTGAAAGCCCTGCCTGCGCTAACTCATCCTGTGGCAGATAAATCCTCCCTCTTCTCGCGCTGGGAAATTACCGGACGTTCATATCAAAAGACAATCTGTCGCCAGGAGGTCGCAACAGTGATATATCAAATGCAAAAACTAAGGTTTACCGATGTAATGCAGGCCTGCAACCTTTCAAATTTGTTAAATTGTCATTAGGTCATGCTGTGTTTTTATTTTTAGTTATTCACGACAGACCCGAATACTAAAATCAAGCAGAGGACCTTTCCCTTACCTGTTACCTGTCCTCGTTATGAGATTGTTATTGCCTCTTGAAAAAGCCTGGTTTTTTAGTTCACAGCAAGACATTCTCGACAACTTCAGCGAAACATGCGATAAGCAAAGCATATGAAGTAGGATGGCTCTGGACTTACTCTTCGCCGACATCCCTGAGAATGTTGGTCAGCTGTAGAGCTGTTCCCAAGGCCAATGCAGCATTATAGACACTCTCCATCGTTGCCCGGGAATCGGGTGCGATTCCGCAGACTGGAACGCTCATGAAGCCCACAGTACCCGCGACGTAATAGCAATAGAGATATAGCTCGTCAAAGTTCATGTATCGCGACTTCTTGAGGTCCATCCTCATCCCTTCAAGTAAGTCTTTAAATGGCTGCAACAACAAATGCAAAAACATGTGCCCGAGTTTTAGAAACACAGAGCCACTGATTTAAACTAAGCCAAACGAGCTCGTAAACTAAGGTGTTCCACATATCATTGTACCCTGCAACTGCTGTTGACTAAGAGACGAGAATGGCCGAGAATTGCAACCCAACTCCTGAACCTTACATACTGAATACGATTGAATTCTAAACTTTTTAATTGATTCAATCAAGTCTTAAACTTTTACCAGAAAATGCAATCGAGTACTAAACATTTCAATTGATTCAATCAAGTCATCAACATTTATCAAAAAAATTGCAATTGAGTACTACAATAATGTTGATGAGTGCAATTTAATTATGTCATATAAGCACTTTTGAGTAACACTTTTATAAGAATTATTCATCGAAATGACTTAAATGGCACTTTTTGAAAAATGTTTTAAGACTCAAGTGAAGTTAGGATAAATAAGATTTAAGACTTCTTGAGGAATTTTCCATTCTAGAGACACCCCATTATGAAGCAAGTTACGTGATTTATCAACAAAAGATCTTTCGAAGGACATCCGAGACCTGAATGTCAACCGGGAATTTGGCAACGGTGTCTGATAAAGCAGCATCAAACGCATCAAATGGACGCCCTTCAAAAAGTTCTTCTAACCTCGATTCCCACCTATCTAAAGCATGAGGTGTCAGGAGAGAAGCGTAAGGCCCGTCTACGAGTTCATCCGTCCTCCTGCACCAAACTGCAATCGACAGTGTTAAGAAGGAGGACTGCATCGATGTGCAAGATACATCCCTGCATTGTGCACACCAGTGCAGAAGTTGTACATGAATAAGTAAGCATCAATCTCGAAAAAAGACTGAGGCTGAAGGAATATGCATAATGTAGGGCCAAATCAAGAATACTTTGATCATCCACTATTAGCAGCGTGTGTATATATTCTAAAGGAAAAGTCAACATCAATGGAAGATGACAGCATACTAGTTCACATACACAAATACCAAAATTTTGAATTGCCAAATATAAGCAAAGAAACAAGCAGATTACTAAATGAAGAAGAAACCACCAAATTCGCTGCCTTTGACAGGGTCGTGGGGTCACTTGGCTTCAGGCACCGAAATCTCTTTTCTGGTTTTGATTCTTCCTAACAGCTATAATAACGAGATGTTTACACTCCACGAGCTAAAACAGCCGCTCTGAAATAGGCCGAACCAGTAAAACCTGCAGAGCTGTGGAGACTTTCAAGAGAGTATTAAAAGGAACGAGGCCAGGACATGGAACCCACCACCAATCGCCCACATAGCTCTTTGCCTTTCCGGAGTCAAGAGCAATGTCCCTGCAAACCCAAAATAAGCAGAGAAGAGCTTCATCAGATTATACCGACCCAAAACCAAATAAATTTCTCGAAGAAACGTGGAGAAAAATCCATAACACTATCAAAGGAAATAAACAATGAGCATGGAGAAAGCAGATAAAGAAGAATGATTGGCTAACCCAGGTAAAAAGTCTTGGCATGTTCAGCGCAGACTTCGCGGCATCTGTCATATGCATCGTCCAACATGCTCAAAGTCCCAGGAAGAACGATATCAGGTTTGACCTCCAGATTGGCCTCTGATCTCAGTCGCTCGGTCACCAGAGCCGCCTGCTTCAGCACCATGCTGTTCACCCTCTGCACCGAGGATTCCACTGCCGTGGCTTCTTCATCTGCCGCCAAGCTCACAATCAAGCTCGAGGCCGACCTCTTGCTGCTTATCGAGCACCAACTCAGTTTCTGGCTCCTACCTGTCTTTGTCCTGTGGCTGAACACTCGCAGTCTCTCCGCTAGGACAGATCTCGACGAATAGGAGTAGCGAAACAAGTCGACGAGTCCGAGGCTTGTGGGGATTGTCTCTGGGTTGAGGGTGGTGGCGACCCATGTTAATGTCATGGGCATGTTGCCAAACTCGAATAGTTCACTTCACTTCACTGCACCCTGCGAGTGGAGGATCGAGAACTACGTAAACCTGAGCTGATCAAGTACAGAATGAAGCTTCGGAGCAGCAAGAACCCACGCTCCGTCAGGACTAGAGGGAAAATTTGAAAAAAAGAAAACCCAGAGTGGGGCATTTTTTCCAAAGGACCCAAGGCTTTGTCTCAAAGGATGCGAAGTAGGTAATTTCGTCTCAATTGACGTACCAATCTCACCAACTGTACAAATCTCACCAGATGCCGACCACATGCGTGTCACGTGCTGTATTTTTCGCCACGGGCAGAAGGAGCATTTTTTGTCCCAGGATGTCTTTGCCAGACAGGATATCAGCAGCAGCATCAAGCAAGAACAAATGCATACGAGTCGCTCTATGTTCAAGAGGGTGGATGCAAAACCATTACTTGAAAGCTCAGGTAACATCGTAACATCTTGCGAGTCCCAAATTGATTATAACATCGGGCTTTTGACTGACGAAGCGACTTTGTACGTTATTGGGGGGATGGGTTTGACCTTTCTTTATCTTTCCAAAAAATGATTTGAGAGAGAAGTCAAAATGGACGAAATTCTTGTCTAGACTAAAATAGTAACAAACAAAAGTCGGCGTGTCCTATCCTGATTATGTTAGAATTGATAACATTTGCCGCGTGGAAAATGAAATTAAGACAACTAATTATGTTAAAATCATAATATGGAGTAAGTATACTAAGAGTGCCATGACCTTTATAAGCGCCGTAACTTTTTTATCATTCACTTAAATGTCATAAATTTGAAAAATCGATCATTAAGTGTCATTGATGATTTGTCCCCCCGAAAAACCAACATGTACATCGGTCATCCTACATAACATCACCGATGCTGACATGGACAATTAATAAAAAATTCAAAAATTTAAAAAAAAATCCGTGTCAAAATGTGAAATCAATAAAAAAATCCACATCAAACAATTTGCCAAGAGTGGCACTCAAATAATTAACTTTATTCCAATGTAGTATTTAAGTGAACGAAAAAAAAATTATAATATTCAAATGAATGTCATACGAAAGTTATTATACTTATGTTGTTCGTGCCTCTCACAATACCAATGGTTAATAACACGAAAAATCTTTAACTGATACACATATGATAAATTTACTTTAAAATTAATTTTTTGACTATGAAAAATCCAAAATTGGTATATTTATAACAAATTTATCTCAAATTAATTTTTTTATTACAAAAAACTCTAAATTAATACATTTGTGACAAATTTAATATCTATTAATTTCCGTAAATTAGATTAACGCCATGATAAATAAGAAGTCAGTACATCTATGACATATGAAGTCCAAAACCCCATGCTACTCAATTAGTTGAAAAAGGCTTATTAAAAGGAGGGATTATATCATTGTGCGCACGGAGACAGCATCATGATTCATGCCTCGGGCATCTTATTCTCCAATGTTTGACTTTTCCATTTGTGTGCTTATATTAAGAGAGCGACAAAGGTGGAACATATCAAACGTAATATTTTCCGTAAATGATGAGATATGGATATCCACGAAGGGCAGACAAAGGGTTGGGACTTGCAAGGTTTCTTTGGAATGGGTAGCTGATGGCTTCAGAAGTGGTAGTTAGGCTTGCTCCGTGACAAATGATAATTAAAGAAGACATGGTAGTTGGGATTCCCACAGCTCATGAAGATCGAAGACCAAGTTTCAAGTTTCATCTTCTTATAGGAGAGCTGCGGTTTTTCTGAGGATGTCTTGACAAATGCATCTCAATCTTTTGATGACCGTCTGATTGAAAAAAAAAAGTGTATCGGATCCGTTGAACCTAGAACTTTTAGGTTCTTGTGTGTTACGACATTTGTGTTAGAATTACGTAATGATGCAAAGACTTACAATGGGCTATCATTCAAGGATGCATCCCTCGATGGACTATAGAATCAACCCAAAATACATGCAAGTTGCTATTTGTTTCGACCTAGCTATTTTTGTTTTTTATTTATGTCTTTTGCTTTCAAGAATAAAACGTAGCAAATATTATTTATGTTTGAATGATTGTGCCTAATACTCAAAATATCAATTTTGTAACGGAAGAATTTAGAAAAGTAAAAGCAAAGGTCTAAAATGGTTTAAAAAGTGAGAAAGTATGTATGAATTGGAAGCATGAAGCAAATTTTATTTTCTATAGGTAAGAAGGGTGGGGAGGGGCGACCAACCCTTTATAGTTGTATGCACAAGGGTCAAACACTCACTATTGAATGCTAGGTTCGAGTTTAATTACACTGGACCACCATTTGTAGATATGAAATTGACAAGCTCATCTCCACAATCCCCATCAAAATACTTGTCATTAAGAAGCCTCTTCAAGCAAAGTATGTCGCAACTACGTAATACAATAATTCTAATCATTCAGAAATTGTTTTTGATATGAATCGAACTTGTGATCTCATAATAAAAAGTGATATTTTATATCATTAGACTAATTTCCTTAATCACAATAGCCCATCGGTTGAAGCTTGCACTCTATCATTTAACACCTGATTTTTTTCTCCCACGTCCATACGCACACTTCCACAAGATATATATATATCAGTTAGCCCCACGCCTTTTGCCACCAATAAAGTTTTTCTGAGAATTGTATTGTGCTCGGAAATGCCTGACTTAAAAACATCTAATGGACAATGCTTAGATTGGGCTACTAAACTGATCTCTTTGAGCGATTTGACAAATTCTGATTTGATAGATAAGCAGGCCCATTAACCTAAATAGTAGAAATTTCTAAGTTACAATAACATGTGGTGCAGTTGCTTTTTGTGCGATGTTTTTGTCCAGAGATAAAATAAATTTTAAAAAAAATTCACTTTAAACTATATTCCACGTCGATTTCACAACAAAATGTCATTCAGTTGCATTGTACAATAATATATTAAAGGAAAAATGACACAAATATTTTCTAAATTTTGGCCAAATGTTCAATGTGATTCATAAACTTTTAATTTATTCAATATAATCCCTAAACTTTAATCAGTGTGCGATATAACTCCTAAACTTTTAATTTGTTTAATGTAATCTTTGAATTTTTTGAACATGTTCAATTTAATTCATAGCCTATTTGAAAATGTTCAATGTTATCCATGATCTTTAATTATTGAAATGATTACATTAAACATGTTCATATAATTTAAGCATTAAGTTAATCATTTACCAAAAGTTTAGAAATTATATTGAACATTAAGTCAAAGCTCATGAATCACATTGAGCAAATCAAAAATTCAAATACTACATTGCACATTTAGCTAAAATTTAAGAATCATTTATGCCATTATCCCTATTTTGAAAACCAATTACATTTCGCAACATTATTTAGCAAACCATTTTACTACGCCATTCTTATGTTCTCAACATTACTCAAGACTATTCAAATGTATCGAGCGACGTAGTGAAAGGGTGAATCGTCCAAACTCCATCAATTTGTTATTCCATCAAATGATGGAAGATCTCCGACCGCGGTAGAAAAGTAATGGAACTTTTCAAAGAGGCTTCGGCTTTCCTGTCATTCTGATTGACAGAGGCAGCCTTTCCTCGGACAACAATCCTACGACAAATTAGATAATGAGAAACAGAACTTTTTTACAGCTTGATCCGGAG
Organism: Corymbia calophylla; assembly: GCA_014182845.1. Taxonomy (NCBI): domain Eukaryota; kingdom Viridiplantae; phylum Streptophyta; class Magnoliopsida; order Myrtales; family Myrtaceae; genus Corymbia; species Corymbia calophylla. The sequence goes on from CM024698.1 coordinate 39,265,100, forward strand.
GAGGAAAACGCCACGACTTTTTTAACAGCTTTAAAGACAAATTAATACAAATTCATGGCCACTTTTTGCAGTATATCAATTTCTAATGTACAAAAGCATGCTAAGCCCCCCTCCCCCCTGCCTGCTTTCTTTTCTCAATTTGCCCCTCCGTAAGGAAGCTGATTTGATCACTGTATTTGATTTGGTCATGCCTTGATAAGAGGAGAAGATGCTCGGGCTGGAGCCACAAGAGACTTAGTATAAGCAATGGGCAGAGAAGCTAGTTTCTTGACCTTGCTCACATAGGCCCGCCTCGTGAAGTTGTTGTAGTCATTAGCTTCGATTTCGTCCAGAATCTGACGGTACAGCAACAATGATGCCCATACCTGCATAAACCCAAACCAAGACATATTATCACCAGATCCATCCACCCAAAATGAATGGAATGGGCTTTTAGGATATAAGACAAGCCATTTGGTAATTTGGCTTTGGCTTATGTCAATCTAAAGGTTTAGATGGCTGACCGGCCATCTACTGGCTGCATTCAGCTCGGTTACTCCTTTCTCTGCCTGATCGAAGAACATCCTCGCCCTCCTGATCTGATTCTTCATGAAGTACCTCCATTTCTCCGTGACCTTTCCTGCAAATATGTCATCATCTGAAAGTCCTGCCTGGGCTAACTCATCTTGTGGCAAATAAATCCTTCCTCTTCTTGCGCTGGAAATTAATGGACATATTAAAAGACAACTGGTCATCAGAAGGTTGCGACAGTGATATGCTTACGATTGACAGCTGCCAAGCAGAGAAGAGAGAGAAAGAGAGAACCATATGATTTTCTCTGCCTGGACATTTGAGCAGACATATACATCCCAACCTAAACCATTCCTCGAATTGTTACTTTTTCATGGAATCAAATGCCCTTCTAGTGTAGACAGACACAACAGGCTTAGATATATAGGGTTCTGAGGGACTTGCAGAAGGCACAAACGTACTCAGTGCAAAAACTAAGGTTTACCAATCTACTACAACTTTCACATATGTTAAATTATCATCAGGTTATTCACTGCATTCTGAAATTTGAGAAAGCCATAATTATTCATGATAGGCTCAAAATCAAATTAACCAGGGGACTTTTCTTTTAGCTGTCCCCATTATTGGATCATTAGAGCCTGTGGCAAGACCTACTTTTACTTCACAGCAAGACTTTATTGACAATTTTAGCAAAACACGTAACTGAAGCATATGAGAAATAGGATGGGCGGAACTTACTCTTCGCCAACATCCCTGAGAATGTTGGTTAGCTGATTAGCTATTCCCAAGGCCAATGCAGCATTATAGACACTCTCCGTTGTTGCCTGGGAGTCAGGTGCAATTCCCATGACTGGAACGCTCATCAAACCAACAGTACCCGCCACATAATAGCAATAGAGATATAGCTCATCAAAGTTCTTGTATCGTGACTTCTTAAGGTCCATCCTCATCCCTTCAATCATGTCTTTAAATGGCTGCAACAGCAAAAGCAAAACCATGTCAGAGTTTCAGAAATACAAAGGCCACAATGGCATGCCTCCTTGAAACTAGTTTAAAACTTCCCAAAAGAGTTCATATTCCCAAGATGTTCAAGATATAACTGTATATGCAACTGCTCCAAAGCCAAATCCTAATCAACAGAACAGGGAGGTATATGTCTAAAGAGTTCACTTGGAGACGAGGGAGAATAAGCCACCCTAATACGAAGAAAATTGTGATGTTTTTATGAAATGCTTAGACATGATTCATCAACAAAAGATTTCTTGGGGGAGATCCAAGACCTGAATGTCAACCGGGAATTTGGCAACAGTATCTGATAAAGCAGCATCATACATATCGAATGGACGCCCTTGAAAAAGTTCTTCCAACCTTGATTCCCACCTATCTAAAGCCGTAGGTGTTATGTGAGAAGCATTAGGCCCATCTACAAGTTCATCTGTCCTCCTGCACCAAACTGCAATTGACAGTTTTAAGAACGAGGACTACATCTATGAACAAAAACATCCCTGCACACTAGTGCATAAGTTAAACATTAAAAAAGTATGGATCAATTTCAAAAAAGACAGATTAAAAGAAACCGCATGATGTAGGGCCAAATCAAGAATATTTTGACCATCCACTATGAGCAGCGTATGTATATAGACTAAGGAAAAGTCAACATCAATAGAGATTAACAGCAGCCTAGTCGCATACACAAACTTCGGCCAACTAAAGTGAAACTGACACGAAGTATCAAAATTTCAAATGCCAAATATAAACAAAGAAACCACAGATTATTAAACGAAGAAGAAACCTCCAAATTCGTTCCCTTTGACAAGGTCCTGGGGTCACTTTGCTTCAGGCACTGAAATTCCGTTTCTAGTTTTGCTTTCTATGTGATCAGCTAATTCTTCCTACCAGCTAATCAGAGATGATTACACTCCACAAGCTAAAACAATCTCTCTGAAAGAGGCCAAACCGGTAAAACCTGTAAAGCTATGGAGACTTTCAAAATAGTACTTTTAAAAAACGAGTCCACGGCATCAAACCCACCATATATCGCCCATATAGCTCTTCGCCTTTCCGGAGTCATTAGCAACGTCCCTGCAAACCCAAAAATAAGCAGATAAGAACGTCGCCAGATTATACCGATTGAAAGCCAAATCAATTTCTCGAAGAAACTAAGAGAGAAACCCATGACTATATCGAATAATACAAATGAAAAAAGTAGATGAAGAAGGGTGATTGGCTAACCCAAGTAAAAAGTCTTGGCATATTCAGCGCAGACTTCGCCGCATCTATCATAAGCATCGCTCAACAAGCTCAAAGTCCCCGGAATAACAATATCAGGTTTGACCTCCAGATTGGCCTTTGACCTCAGTCGCTCGGTCACCAGAGCCGCCTGCTTCAGCACCACGCTGTTCACCCTCTGCTCCGACGACACCGGCGCGGCAGCTTCTTCTTCCCCCGCTGCCGGGCTAGCAATCAAGCTCGAGGCCGAGCTCGGGCTGCTTATCGAGCACCAACTCAGTTTCTGGCTCCTACCCTTCTTCGTCCTGTGGCCGAACACTTGCAGTCTCTCTCCAAGGGCGAATCTTGACGAATCCGAAAAGCGAAACGAGTCGACAAAACCGAGGACCGAGGGGATGGTCTCCGGGTTGAGGGTAGCCGCGACCCATGATAATGTCATGGGCATGTTGCCAAACTCGAATGAATTCACTTCACTTCACTGCACTCTATGAATGGAGAATCAAGAATTGCTTAAAATCGAGCTGACCCAACACGAGAATGGAGCTCTGGAGAAGCGAAAAAAAACCAAGCTCCGTCACGAGAACTCTGCGATCGAATCAGAAGGGATAAGGAGTGCCAAAGAGGGGAAAAAAAACAAAAGACAAGATCGTCAGAAACAAAGACCACACTCACATGAACAGCGCTCTGTCACATGATCAATGAGCCTCAATCTTGTCAAGGAGACAAGGTGGAAAAACACGGCTCGTGCTGGTTTATAGGGTCAAATAAAAGAGTTTTCCTTTTTCTCCTTCCGCACCTTCCTTTCCCGTCCGAGTGAAAGCAGCACACGCACTCGCGCACCCTCTCCTCTCGAACGCGTTTCAATCACTCCAACGCAGGCGCAATAGAAATCGCCAGAAGAAATGGAGGGGTCACTGAGGAAAAGGGAGCATCATACGCCATACGGGATGACACCGTTGAAGAAGCCCACATGTCGTCGCCACAGACACCCCCTCTTGAATCGAACCAGTGTCTCCACTCAATCCCCCCACGAATAAAATTATAAAAAGCGCGGGCCTTCGGAGCACCAACGTCACCACAAAGAAAAGATAGGAAAAAGAAAATAAAAAAACACACTAACAACCGCCACACTCTCGAGCGTTCGAGATCATCACGATGTTCTGCTGCTTCTCTTGCTTCTGCTGCTGCTGCTGCTGCTTCTGCTCTCCGTCTTTTCATACGAAAGTTTTCGCCTTTTTTTCGTTTTCCATCCTCTTCCCCTATATTTTGTGGGGCAGGGGGATGAATCGGTGCAATTCCGGGTATTTTCAATGACGATTCGTTCGACCCTTTTCAGAGCTTCGCTGGACCGTGGTGGGTCAAAAGTCGGCAGCTCTCGTTGACTGAGGAATTTGCAAAGACAGTTTCGACGTGCCCTTGTGGAGCGAACATAAAAAATTAGGATACGAGGCTCGCGTTCCCGATTAAGGAGGCACTTGTGGTGGGATTAAGAATAAGGGGAGAGGATTAAGGTGGTGTGGCAGTACACGGCGTATCCGTCCAGACATGGAAGCGAAGGACGCGTGGAGGATAACGTTATCAAAAGTGGACGGGGGACAGATAAGAGGTCGGCACGCTCACGTGGCGCCTCCTGATTGGTGGTTTAGCCAATACAAGATCTGGGTGAGGGTCGTGGGGGACGGGGGGATGGGTCCCCCTCCCTGCACTCAGTGTCTACACGAAACAGTAACCTCCTCTTGCGAAAAATAGGAAAAGAAAAACCAAAAAGAATTGCTCCTTCTTGTACTAAAAATGCGTATCATAAGGCTTCTATACTCGAAAATAATTTTTAATTAAAAATGATTCGTTTTTATTCTGTTCTCGAGAATAATTTTTGAATATTTGAAAATATTTGATAATTATCTAAAATTTGTATTCTTAGGATAAAAATACATTTGATAAAACCTTAAAATTTCTAATTCAAAATTGTTTTTTAAAATTTTTGTAAAGATTTAAATAGGCTTTTTCTCTTCTCTTTCTTTTCTTTTTCCCTTTCCGTCTTCTTCTTCCTTAAGTGGCCGGTGGCTGGCATTCGACCAGACCAAGGCCGGCACCCTCGCCGGCCCCCAATGACATCGAGCCACAATGAGGCTCGCTGGCCCACCGCCAAGTCAACATCAGCTTATTTGGGTGACATCGACCCGATGATGCGCCGGCAAGGTTAAGCCTTGCCAACCTCGCCATGGCTGAGCGAGGCTAGGCAAGGCCAACCTCATCGACCCATTGCTAGGCTAGCATCGCCCAACCAAGCCGATGTTGATATGGTAGTGGGTCAGCGAGGGCACCAACCCTCATCGGCCAATTGTTGGTCATGGCCGAGGCCAGGTGACTGGCCAAAAGGAAGTAGAAGAAAATGAAAGGAAAGAGAAATAAAAAAATTTGGTCTTGATTCTGGAATTGTTCTCAAGAACAAATGAGCAACTTTTTTTTATTCTTAATTTTGTTTCAAATCTATTTCCAAGAACAAAAATTTTACCAAATGAATTTCGTATGCCAAATATATTTTCGAAAACAAAAGAATAGAATTAAATATTATGTAGCAGTTAGGATGCGCATGGCGATACTTCTATGCCCAAAAACAATTTCTATTAATAAATAATTCTTTTTTATTCTATTCCCGATAACAATTTATGAGCATTTGAAGATATTTGCAGAAGCGTCCCAAATTTTTATTTTCAGGATAGAAATGCATTTGATAAAACCTTAAAATTTCTAATTCAAAAAATATTTTTTTAATTTTTAAATGATCTAAATACATTTTTCTTTTCTTTTTTTTTCTATTCTTTTTCCCTCTTCATATTCTCTTCCTTTAAGTCATTGGCAACTAGCGAAAAGCCTGATGAGGGCCGGTGCCCTTGTTGGAGCATTGCCGAGGGTTAGCGAGGCTCACCGGCCCACTTCTAGGTCGATGTCGGCTTAGCTGGGTGACGCTAGCCCTTGTTTGGCAGGTTATTGACCTCTAATCGTCGACCATGGTCGAGGCCGGCGGCCGACCAAAAGGAAGAAGGAGAAAATGAAAGGAAAGAGAAAGAGAAATGAAAAAAATTCGGCCTTGATTTTGGAATTGTTCCCAGGAAATAGAAAAACAATTTATTATTATTATTAATTCTAGTCCAAATCTATTCTCGGGAACAAATTTGTTCTCGAGAACAAAAATTTTACTAAATGGATTTCTGTATCAAATCTATTCCCAAAAACAAAATAACATAATCAAATATTATTTGGCTAGTTAACAAATAGACCCTAAGACCTCCCAACAAATGCGATTGCATTTTCAAAAGCCTCTAACTCAAGACAAGTCCGAAAGAAAATTGAGTTTTAAGTATTTTCAAAGAGTTAATATATATTTTAAATTTTGACATTACTAAACTTTTATAATTTTGAAAATGTCCTCACTTCGCATGACTTCGCCAACAAATCAGTTTCAACTAGATCTGACACCAGTGAGCCTCATCTAAGGTTGCATGACCCCCAACAACACCGACGGTCCTCACCTAAGGTCGTCCACTAGTGCCAAATGTGGCTCACCACCCGTCACTTGAGCCCTTCGCTAGTTTGAGATTTCTTTTTTAATAAAAAATATCAAAGTCATTTATAAAATGAGATTTTCCTAAATAATGTCTAAATTGAAGTTGCTTCATAAATTAAAATTTACCGAACACTCATTATAATTCAAATAAATTCTTTTGACCTAAAGTCATTTGCATTTTTCCAAATACCTCCCCCAAAAACCCAACCAAGTACAGCCTCAGTGCATATTAGGTCGTGGTTCTTCATTTGGCACGCCACGGTGTAAAAAATCATTACACGAGCAAGTTCCAGGAAACTGACGTGTGGACGTTTTTAATTTTGATAAATGGGCCAATTTCATTAACATATGAAAAGTTCTACCTCGTGTTGTGAAAAAAATATTCCACATGGATGATGTACTTTATATAAATCCTTAAATTATACCCTTCAAAAATGTGGTATATTTAAAGGTAGATGCCGAGTTTCTAGAAAATATAAAATGTAAGAGAGAGATGACCCTACTAATATATATGAACTATCACGGTTTTCCATCCGACAAGTTCCACCTGCCACGGCCAAACAATTACTGCGAAAAAGAAGCCGCGAGCCAATGCATGTGTAGTTTGTCAATTTAATGGATTAATCTTAATTTGACCTCCTTTGGATTAAAGAAAAGAGGAGAGGAGGTCAATTAAAAAAAAAAAGATGTTAATTATTTAATCAAAGATCCAACCGATCACCATGTCTGTATTGTAAATATGCAATTACAAATAATCTAGCTAAAGTAATAGGAATTAGACCTAAGACAGTCCCAAATAGAAAAACTTCAATCAATGAATTTATGAGGAAGAAGATTTTCTACATCCGTTCTAATGAGATGGACTATGCATAGATGAATATGTTGTGGGGTTGAGGAAATTTATCCTATGGTCGCTTTGATTTTTCATGCATGTACAAGGGTAAAATAGGACTTGAGCAGGTTCTTAAAATGTTTAAAGGGAAGAATAAGAAGAAGAGGTTGCAAGGCAATGCATGTGTAATTTGTTAATCTAATGGATTATGAATTTATGAGGAAGAAGCATTTCTACATATGTTCTCATGAGATAGACAATGCGTAGATGAATATGTTGTGGAGTTGAGGAAATTTATCCTATGGCCGCTTCAGTTTTTTATGCATGTACAAGGAAAAAACATGACCTAAGCAGATCCTTAAAAGGGTCAAGAGGAGGAAGAAGAAGAAGAAAAAAAAGAAGTTGTGACCCAATGCATGTGTAATTTGTTAATTTAATGGATTATGAATTTATGAGGAAGCAGAATTTCTACATTTGTTCTAATGAGATAGACAATGCGTAGACGAATATGTTGTGGGGTTGAGGAAATTTATCCTATGGTCACTTCGATTTTTCATGCATGTATAAGGGAAAAATAGGACATGAGTAGGTCCTTAAAATACCCAAGGAGGAGAAGTAGGCAGGAGATCTACCAAGAGGTGAGAGATCCTGCATTGTCACCCTCGTACTCCCTCTCAGTTGGGAAGACAAAGATTGACCGGGAATTAGGGATCTCACAGTGAAAGTAAACATCACATTAGGATTAGGATTTTGATTTTGGCTACCGTTGGAAAATGTGAATATAGTAACCTCCCGCGCTTGAGATGAGTAAGAGTAGATGAAAAGCTCATTGCTAAGTTGGCATGCCTTACGACATTGTTCACAACCACAGGCCAATCCTAGTACCCTCATTGTGATCCGTATCGAATATGAGATAGACAAATCGTAGATGAATATGTTGTGGGTTTAAGGAAATTGATCCTATGATCGCTTCGATTTTTCATACATGTATAAGGGCAAAACAGGACATAAGCAGATCCTTAGAAGAAGAAGAAGTTGTGAACCAATGCATGTGTAAATTGTTAATTTAATGGATTATGAATTTATGAGGAAGAAGAGAAGAAGAAGAAGTTGTGAGCCAATGCATGTGTAAATTGTTAATTTAATGGATTATGAATTTATGAGGAAGAAAAATTTCTACATTTGTTTTTATGAGATAGATGACACGTAGATGAATATGTTATGGGGTTGTTGTGAGCCAATGCATGTGTAAATTGTTAATTTAATGGATTATGAATTTATGAGGAAGAAGAATTTCTACATTTGTTTTTACGAGATAGATGACACACAGATGAATATGTTATAGGGTCGAGGAAATTTATCCTATGATCACTTTGATTTTTCATTCATATACAAGGGAAAAACCAACCCCCGGATGTGAGGATTTTCCTTTAAAACGCATTTGTGCAGAGGCAAAAAAATAGATAAACGGAGTGGATTAAAATAGATTAAAATTATTTAAAATTATATATATATATAATAATAAACGGAAGGTATAGGGAGCGTAATTGATGGAGGAATTAGGAAGTAGGTCGTGTGTGCAGGACCGACTCTCTATTTGTCAGGAAGTGGTGGGAAATTGTATTGAAAAAGAGAGCGGAGACGCCCCCACCATTCCCGTTCCCATTCCCATTCCCATCCACATCGCTTTGCTCTGCCTTTCTCGTCCACGCATTTCGGTCAGTGCGCGCAGGGTCAGCTCGTTGCCACGCCGGCCTTTTGCACTTTGTTTGACTTCTGTTCTCTTTACTCCTTTACTTAAAAGACTTTTCCCTTTGTCGCACCTGTCATCTCTGTCTCTCTCTCATTGTTGTCGTTACTTGGGTAGTGATCATGAACGGAAGGAAGACGAGGACGATCCCAGAACAGTTTCTGTCATGTTCTCGGCTACAGAGAACGGAGACGATTATTGGGTACGTCCGTCGATTTCATCGCACTCGGACAATTTTCTCGGTCTTTCGATTAATTGTTATGTTTCGTTATGACCGTGAACCAGGAGCATCCGGGGGACAAAAAACGTAGTGGCATGCGTGCTTTTGTCGGGAGGTACATGATTAACATAGCGCACTTCGAGTTATACAGTTGAAGAAGGCTTGGGCCTTCGGCTCTCGGCCGAACCCGGACAGGACCGCGCGTGCATCGCCCGCTTTTTACCTGCCAAGCCTGTCTACTGATTTTTGCCTGATCTAGCGCAGCGCCTGCAGGCCTTGGCAAGTGCAAAAGGGTGAGATTATCGCGCGCATAGGCAGCACCGTGAGTTGCGTGATGAGAAAGACCTAACTTGGTGATAGAAGATGATATAGGTTGCCCAGAAAATTGGAAAAGCCGACAGGGGATGCGAGTTTGCATCGTATTGGACCGTACACGAGTGAATGATAAACTTGTGATTTGGTGATTTTAGCCGGTTACTTTTGAGATACTTTATAATAGACGTTCTTGGAACAGAAACCTCTTTCTTTCTCAGTGGATTGAATTGATTTTTGTCTCCTCTCTTTCCCTTTCAACATTGAAGTATTGAGAAAAAACCCATCATGGATTACTCCTTTTCTTGGGCCTCTTCACAACCCATTTTGAGATCTTTCAGGATTATGACCTAATTTTATCGACTAGGCTTGAGGTTTTCCATGCCCAATTTGGTGTCTTTCAGGAGTATTGAGAAAGGATACTCCGAGAGTCCAAACATCGCGATGGCGAAAAGGCCCGGGACTTGATGTAACACGCTCTGACCTGCTTCTGGGTACGTTCGAATCGACTGCTCTACTCCAGCAATCAAATAAAAACTACACCTTTAGGTGTTTTACAGAGAATTCAAGATTTTATGGAGTACAGATACAAGAATTAAGAACGTAAAAAAGCCTCCTTTACATCGAGGGCAAAGGCAACGCAAGGGAGAGTGTAGACTGCCGGGTTGAACCGGACAATATGGAGGGAGACGGCGAGGAAGAGGGAGGACTCGAGAGCTTGTTGAAATGGGGTCGCGAGCTCGGAGTATCCGACTCTTTCCCTCCCGAAACGGCAGCGCAGCCTCGCTCCGCGTCTTGTCTTGGCCACACCCTCTCCGTCTCCGACTTCCCCGAAGCAGGCGGGTATGTCGATGTTGTGTGTTGGTTTTCATCTGGTTTCAGTTGCTAAGACATGACTGCTTTCTTGGGTCTCCTTAAGTTCCATCGATTTTCCATGTCTAGCTACTTATGATGTAATAGGACGATTCTTTGTATGTGCAGAAGAGGATTGGGTGCAGTTCGTGAGGTTAGGAAAGGTGAATTGGTGTTGAAAGTTCCTAAGTCATGCTTGTTGACCACAGAGAGGCTCTTGATGGATGATCAGTGTCTCTCTGCTGCTGTCAAGAATCGTCCCTCTCTCTCCTCGGCTCAGGTGATTATGCTTGGATTTTGATATCACCCTTTTCATCAATAAAAGTGTATGGATATCCAACACGACACGAATGTATTGAGAAACTCAATTAGGAATATAACATGACAGGAAAATCAATAAAGTTGAAATAGACCTGCATTTACATGTTTCGATCCATTTGTTTTTTAAAACAACTTTTCATCATATTGGATCAAATTGACAATGAGACGAGGTGATGCAACTAGTTGACGATCACACAATGAAGTGGAACGAACAGGCACCCTATCGTAGTATTTTTACTTTTTCTCCTGATTCAAATTGTGTAGTAGATCAAAAATTCAGAATCAGAGTATTTGCTGAATAGCTAGATTCGTGTTTATTTGATTGTTGCATTTGAAATGCAGATTTTGACTGTTTGTTTGCTATATGAAGTGGGTAAAGGGAAGAAGTCATGGTGGTACCCTTACTTAAAGAACCTTCCCAGAAGTTACAGCACACTTCCGACTTTCAGGCAGTTTGAAGTAGAAGCTTTCCAGGTTCAACTCATGTACTTGCACTTACAGTTACAATTTCATGCATCTCTTTTGTGTGAATTTACTTTGTCTTTATGCGGAAATGGTTTTCCCATGTTGATAGGTGGATGATGCAATATGGGTGGCCAAGAAGACCAGATGGAAGGCAGAGGCAGAATGGAAAGAAGCTCATGCACTTATGGAGGAACTTAAGTTTAAGCCTAGACTTATAACTTTCAATAGTTGGCTTTGGGCTTCTGCAACTGTGAGGTTACTTGCTCTTTTCTTGCATGGTTGATGTTCCATGACTTGTTTGTTCATACATGGATGTGGTAGGGTCTTTGCCCGCAACTTGGTTTATTAGATCTAATTTTTGGACAAACTGGTTTGGCCTTATTCTATTACAAGTGAGGAGCTGAACACTTTCATTTATTCTTTTTACTGGCTCCATACTTGAAAGTCATTTATCTGAAATGTTTCTATCCCCATAGGGCCATGGTCATTATTGATATGTTTCTAGCATCTTCATTTCAATGTATTAAACTTTGAAATCTTGATTGTATTCTAGATATCCTCAAGGACATTGCACGTTCCATGGGATGAAGCTGGATGTTTATGTCCTGTGGGGGACTTGTTCAACTATGCTGCACCTGGAGGGGATTTGGCAGAATCAGACAATATAACTCTTACAAGGTCCCTGCAAGTTGGATCTTTAAGCCATGAGGAAGCTGAATATAACTCGAAACCAGAACAGTTGGACACTCTTTCTCAGCGATTGACAGATGGGGGATTTGAAGAAAGCGTTAACGCATATTGCTTCTATGCTAGACAGCATTATGTGAGAGGCGAACAGGTACTTTAACATTTGTTGCATCACCTTAAAGTGTATGTTCTCATAAAGCAGCATTATCTTGTGATTTCTATAGGAGAATCAAAGTAGTCCGTGCCTTCTTTTTCCTCGTATTGGCATCTAGTTTCAGGATGCAATAGTGCAAGTTCTGCATAGCAAGCTTTCTGATTATCCGTTTCAAACTGTATGTTGTAGTTCCTGCATCTGTCTTTCCCCAGAAACATTCTTGCTTGTCATCCTTTTGTCTTGACTTGGTGTCACACCAGGTGATCAATGAAGTGGAGGGCGAGATTGGTTTGAGGGAACTTTTCTCTTAATATTTTGTGGATAACTTACATTGTTTGATCACTGAGGTCCAGGGCCTACTTTCCAATAATAACATAGAGGAATTGGTCTTCTTTCTGTTGGGCTTTGTGAACACTGGCTGAATGTATCTGGTTAGAGATATAATATTGAAGTTTTGTTTAGTTTGGAAATATTACGTTTTCTTTGACATTGGTTCTAGGCTATTATCAGCTTAACAGAATTCTAGCTGTATACATTGGTAGTCAGAGGACAATGAAGCTGGACTACATCATGGTGATTAGGTAGCATTTGCTATATGGATCATCTTATTCTACAGTCTCTTTTTAAAAGCACTTCTTATTTAAAGTCTACACATTTCTGACGAAAAAAGGGTCTAAACAGTTGAGGATCCCTTAAAGCGTTTCGTTCTTATAGGTGCTAGCTATCTGAGGGCACAACCTTATCTTAAGCTCCAAAAAGCCCCCATTGGTAACAGTGGACTCTCTCCTAGTTGGCTCTTTTAGATGTTCTCTATTTCAATCCTCTCATTGATTTGTAAAACAAAATGTTGAATGCCCAAGCTTTCATGGTTTCCTCTAAAAATTTAAGGTCCTTGGTTTTAGATCCGTTCTATTTCTTTGGGTTTTGGTCCTCTTTCAATTGCTCATTCAGAAAGCAGTTTCCTCTTTGTTTCAATAAGGACTGTAGGCTGCAGCAGACACTTGTTTGCATTTCCATTTCTTTGCACTGAACCTCTTATCGGCATTGCAAACACCCCTTTCAAATAAAGGGACTCCTTTCTGACCTCAACATTCGCAAATTTCAGATAGGGTGCGTTTGTTTCATGAAAAATCAATGATTTGGAAATCAATTTTGTAAAATTGATTGGTTGTATTGCTTAGAGAAATTAATTATTGCCATTGTGGTCCTCTAACTTCTATTGCTGCTGGCCCCATAATCTTTACTCTGGCTCTTGATTTGTTTGAAAGAGGCTGGCAAGTTCAACTTAACCTTCATTCACAAAAGTGACTCCCATGCAACCAGTTCAAAGTAGTAGAAGCCAGGTGTATATACCTAACATCCAGTACTTCTGCAATTCCTATTGACCATCCACTATTAGAGCATAAGGATTAGGCCTCAAGGCTAATTTTTCTTGTAGGACAAATTTTGTTGGATATTCCTCCGTGTGTCGCTGTGGGACTATCCTTGATTATTTTGTGTTGTCTCCCCTATGAAGGTTTACCCTTGCATTACCAATTCACAGTTCCGCTAGGATATTTGCACTTGGCATATGGATGTGGGCATTCGACTACTTAGGGCATCTTACCTACTGCAGTTAATATTGTATGAAATTACTTAAGCTTCAGAGTTTCGGCTCTGCAGGTAACGTAAGTTAGTGAAGAAAGCTCGAGCCCGAGTTACTACTTGAATACGCATGCACATCTAATGTTACTTATAGTGACCAATCTTTTTTAAGTAGGTGTTTAGGTCTTGGTATCTTACCTTCTTGATAGTTGCCATTTCTTGTTTTGTTCTCCAATCTGGCAGTTGGATCTGAAGCCCACATTTGCAGATTACCTCGTCTCCATATTTTTTTGTTTAATTCTCCCCATTAGGTTTGATGATGTCAAAATAACGACTGTCGTAACTCTGTTTAAATTTCGCATCTACCTGAAAATGAAAAAGTTCAGTTGCAAGTATAATGGCTGAGAGTTGGCCCTTCAATCATTTGTTTGTAATGTCATCAAGTGAATTGTCTATCTTAGTCACGATAGACCATAAAGTCAAAAAAAGGAAACCCGTACAGTCTGGCCTTCTTTTATCACCTTAATAAGGTCAAACATAGTCTCGGCGCACCTTTCAGTTGGACAAATCTGTTTGGTCGAATAATCAGTATGCTTGGCCATGTCATACTTTGTTCTTGTGAGAATGAGAGCAAGATATATCTCTAAGGATGTCCTGTCATGTGCAGGTTCTCTTGAGCTATGGTACATACACTAATTTGGAGCTGCTGGAGCATTATGGATTTCTTCTTGACAACAATCCAAACGACAGGGCATACATTCCCCTTGAACCTGGGGTGTCTTCTTGCAGCTCATGGCCTACGGAATCTCTGTACATTAATCAAGGTGGTGAGCCTTCTTATTCACTGTTGTCCACATTGCGACTATGGGCCACCCCTTCAAACCAGCGAAGATCTGTGGGACATCTGGCATATTCAGGGTCTCAACTCTCCCCACAAAATGAGATGCGTGTTATGCACCTACTGTTGAAGTGTTGCAATACCGTCCTGCAAAACCTGTCCACTTCAATTGAAGATGACCGACGTCTCCTATGTAGCCTCAACCAAGTGGATGGTATCGATGCCCCTGTGGAGCTTCTTGACGTGTTTTTGAAACTTGGAGCTGAAGGTGGTGCTTTCTTAGAAAGCCTTGGCCTGCGAAGCAGAGCTAGTGTTGCAGAATCTATGTCTTGGAAGATCGAAAGGGCATTGGAGAGGTGGAAATCAGCAGTTCAGTGGAGGCTGAGGTATAAGAGAACCCTTATGGATTGCATCACTTATTGTTCGAATGTAATTGACTCTATTCACTCTCCGGGACCCCTCCAAATGGAATGTGCTGACTGATGTTTTAAATCATCAGATACAAGAATTCACTTTATCTTTCTCTTTTCTTTTTTTTCGGATAAGCTAGGATACAAGATAATTCTAGAGAGAGATAACAGAAGATATGGCTTGCTTTTGCACGAGAAGTATCTTGCATTATTATAGCAAATGGCAGGTTGATGAAGTCATCTCTGGCACTTTACATGTTCTGTTAGTAGCATGTCCAATCTCAAGCTTTAAATTTTTCGGCTGTCTTTGGAACATTGAGTTCGAATGGCTAGTTACTTGAACTGTAACCCAGCACACAATGCAATGGTCCGTCTGATTCAATTGCTCAAAGATCAATGCTGGGATTTGCATGTGATGATAGGTATGGTTTTCTGTGGTATACAGGCTGTGCAAGAGTTTTCTCCGAGCTTGTTATACCATGTATCAAGAGAGATATGGGCAAAAGCTCAAATGTTTCTTTCATTCGATTTCTCATGCGATGTTTCATCCATCTTTGCTCACCTCCAAGATACCAACTACTGCCAAGAACCGAACCGTGCAATTCGCGGTTTGTGATACACTGGTCCCCGATGTGAAGATTTTGCTAGCTTTGCTAATGGCTTTTATCGATCTCACAAGTCATTAGATAAATCATACTTCAGTTTGGAGGTGAGTCCATCTACCAAACAAAACAGACAATAATCTCTTTGAATTCTGGCTATCTAATAACTTTTAAATCTGTTTCACGAAAAAAAGACAATTTTAAAAACGTTCTTTTAAAAAATTTGTAAGGAAAATACTTACACACATATTACTGCCCATCATAAAAACATTTTCAATTAGTTAATTATCTTAATCGATATAAAAGATTTTTTTTATAAAAACATTTTTAAATTATTATTTTTTCGCAATTCGGAATTTCCTTTTCTCTAGTTATACAAAAGTTTGTAATTGCAATTACATGTCCCCCAAGGATCAGACTTCAATTTCATTCCCTACTCTAATAAAGACATAGACTAGCCTAAGCGATTGCCCTATTTTTCTTTATTTTTTCATTTAAATGATTTTTTTGTGTTAAGATATATCCTCAATAAAATTTCAGTATTTCAAATCCTCTAACCAAACAAAATATTTCACCGCAATTTCATCTTTCTAGGGTTTATGGAGGGGCCGAGAAAAGATGGATCAGACATCTGGCTTGGATCTCTCAAAGAGAGAAAAGTTCGCACAGTTTAATCAGCGTCGATCATCTGGGGAAATAATCATCATCTCCACCTTTATCTCGGGCTCAAGAACCTCTCCGATTAAACCCTAATCTAGTGCGTTCTAATCTGCCAAGACAATGCGAAGCTCTGCCCTACAATCAAATCGGCTAAAAACCCAATTCCTTGTCGGCTAAATCGAATCAGACAAAGATGGATCAGACATCTGGCTTGGATCTCTCAAAAAGAGAGAAAAGTTCGCACAGTTTAATCAGCGTCGATCATCTGGGGAAATAATCATCATCTCCACCTTTATCTCGGACTCGAGAACCTCTCCGTTTAAACCCTACTCCAGTGCGTTCTAGTCTGCCAAGACAATGCGAAGCTCTGCCCTAAAATCAAATCGGCTAAAAACCCAATTCCTTGTCGGCTCAATCGAATCGATCGAGCACGCCAAAAAGTAAACTTGAATCGCTGCAAAACAAAAAAAATCAAAATTTTTTTCTTGGGAAGAGGAGGGAGATTGGATCAGCAGGACTGGCTTGGTTCCTCAACAAAGAGGAACGCTAAAAAAGCGCACAGTATAATCAGCGTCGATCATCTGGGGAAATAGTCATCACCTCCAACCCTCCTCTTCCACATAAAAATTTCAGCAAACACTTGAACTGCATCAATTTAGAAAAAGCTTTCTTTTTTAAGCGAATGTCTCCAATCTGCCCGATCGTAGAGCGAGAAGGAGAGCGCCCCACGAGGCAGAAGCAGAGGCAGATGTGGACGAATCTAGCGTCAGCTCATACACAACGCTCACGGGGAGTCACAGCGCAGGTAATCAGTATTTGACGCTTCCACGACTCGCTATCTCGATCAGAAGCAGCAACAACACAAGAAAAAGGGAGAAAGAAAGACAGAAAGAACACAAGGAAAGAAGCAAACGATTCGCTCTTCAATCGCCACAGGAGAAGCACGACCTTCCACGGTCGCAGGCTGCGAGTAATATTGAAGTCCTCCGGAAACCCTTGTTTTATATAGAACCGAGGCAGACGAGGCGCAACCACAAACCCTAGATGGATGGGGAACGACGGCGGGAGTTCGGAAAGAATTATGTCTAGAGGATTGGCGGTTTAGACTAGGACACGTGTACGGCGGATGTGCTACTGCTTACCCGAGGGAAGGAGCCCTATCCGGCCCGTGATTTGGATTTGGATCTGGCCCAATTCTCTGGTAAGCCCAACCTCAAAACAGATTCATGTCCATCGTCTACTTCGGCAAATTTAAGATTATTTCGGCCCAAGGACAAACGTAGTATAATGAGGAGATGCTTGTCTGCAATTATTCCATGCTTAATTCCCACTACAGCTTTTCTTTGGTGTAGGGATGATCTAAAGATAGTGACTGTCCCATGCTTAGTCCCTAAAATAGCATCGCTTTGCTGAATTTCGTCTAGTCAATTTAGATCGGTTTTACACTCTTTTTCCACTTTGCTTTTGTTGCTAAGCAATTTCATGCTTATTCATATTATTTATTCTGAATCGTTCATTGATAATGCAATTTTCATGGAAGTACCAGCATCATGTACCGAAATGTCAAGACTATGGAACGTTGATCTGAAGCAATTATAAGCAAAGATTACAATGTCCTCATTCTGAAACACCACCTCTGATATCTTGAAAAACTAGTCAAACACAAGATCAAATCACATGAGTTCAAGAAAAAATGATGACAACAGTAGAATTTTTGTTGTAAGAAAATCTACGATGTATTGAATTTGATTCCTCGGGGAATCACGAGCAAGGTATGATAGTTGGCTCCATAGCTGTCGAGGTATCCCTATCGCACATGTCGGGGGTTATGTTTACAACACTTTCTTCCTGTATTTGAAACTCGCAAGTTAGTGCTGACAGTCAAAGTGATCCACGGTTTCATCTACTTGAGAAGGGGGAATGAAACAATTCATCTTGCCCAGCTCAGCGCAATTTCGACAAGCAATAGTAGAATGTCCAGCACATGCTACATATGTCATCGTCCTACCAGTACTGCTTGTGGAAACTGAGTTTTGAACTAGCGGGGGCAGAACAAAAATTTTTCGACAAAGAAGTTGAATGATTTACCTTGGCTAGATTCCTAAAGTAAGTAGTAGTATAGTTTCCTGTTGGGAATAAAGCTTCCGTAAGATCTGCAAGAACCAACTGAGGCTGGGAGATTGCTCCATCGAACCAATCTTCAATTATACAAATCCCAAAAGCAAAGAAAATTGTGTTAGCGCCTTCCCAGAAGACAGGTGCTATATATCACTCAAATAATCATGTTTGAAAAATGATACACTTTGGTGTGATTCTTGTTCTTCTCTTTTTGTTAAACAGTCAGTTGTCCAGGAGTCTTCAAGTACTCAATAACTTATTGCGTATAGTCAGTTCTTGCTAAAAGGTCAAAAGTCAAGCAAGCTTGGACCATACTGTTATTAGTCACATTCGTTCTCAGTAGGAGTTTCTTGCAACCCTATCTAGATAAAAATTGGCTACTTTAGTCCTTACCAAGAGTGTTGCTGGCGTTTTGCAGTCTTTTATCATATCTCCACAGGCTTTGATTTGCAAGAAATGCAAAACAAGAGGTATCTGCAACTGCTACATTCTGGACAAAAGTTGACATTGTGTAGCCCGTGGGATCAGAAGTGTATGTTCCGTCGATGACCACATCGACTGTCTGATTACACCATCAAGGGAATTCACCAAATCAGAAAATAATTAGCGTGCAGTTATAATTCAAGCACAAACCGAGTTCCAGGTATTTCATGGAATTATAATCTCAGATAAAGCATGAAGCACAAAGGTGAGGGATCTAAATTTATCTCTGGGCACGGGCTTACGCATAAGATGGCATGCAGTTGCTCCAAATCATCAGGATTGGAGGTGTTGTAAGTGATCTTGCTGATCGATTCATCCACATTCTCTCCTCCAGCATCCCCCACATACTGTTTTGAAACATAAGTCATATGAAATGAATCATTGACTTTAGCTAAAGAAAAGTGAAGAAAGGGGAGAGGAAGCATTTTTCAATTTGAAAGTAAACCTACATCTCCGAAAGCGAATGGGGATAAGAATTCAACGCCTTCATCTTCTGTTCTTTATTGTGTAGCTAGTAAAAGTAGAGATCCTTCAAGTGCATATGCCTATTTTGTACTTGAAAATTTTGGTGGCTTTCATAACCATTCTAGCAATGTCTATACTAGCATTTGTGCATGTCTTTTAACTTTACAAGACTCAAGGCTGCCTTTTGTAAGGCACAGTTCTTGTTTTAGGAAACCAATTGCTATAATGACGCACCTTCATTTTGAGTGCTTCCGTTGTAAAGGACCATATATTCTGCAAAAAAAGAGCAAATTCTTGTCAGTAACATGTCAAGTTTTACATGACAGTGATAATCAAGTAGATATCATGGATGGAGTGTTCGATCTGAACCGTATTTAGTTAAGATTGATTTATGCAGCTTGATTTTTAATAATGCAGGATCAAATGCAAGATGATGAGAATTCGGAATTGGAACTCCATTTTTTTTGAGGGATCTGGAAAGTTAGAAAGCAGTAAAAAGCTTTGATGAGAGTATACAAACATCACTGTACTCCATCCACGCAACTGTTGGTTTGACTGATGAAGCTTTGCTTGCAGCAACCCTGGCCAGGCACAAATAATTTTCTTTAACCTAGAAAGATATACGGAAATGAGATGACACTTCATACAAAATCAAAATTGCGCAGCTTAATAATCCATGGAAGATACATGTGAAAATTCTCTCTTTACTACCCATGGAGTTGTACAGACGGTGTGCAAGTACTTACAGCATTGTACACTTGATTGGCTTTATATTCCAGGTTAGCATAAGCTCCAAGGTACTTGATCCATTCTGCTCTCTGTTAATTCCATCCATAGAGAGAAAGTGGGAATCGAATTGTACTAATTAATGGAAAAAGGATGTATAAACATGAATCATCAACGATAAATTCTCTCACCTGCAGAGGAAGGCTTTCACTGGTAGGAACAAATGATGCAAAGTTACAAGCTTGTGCTTCATCAGCGTTGCTAATAAAATGTGCCGAGAATTGCTGCAATTGCTGAGGATTGCTCTTGTTAATCATCTCAATTTCTCCTCCTTCGCATAACTTTAGTACGCATTGAGAGGCAACAGAGTTCGCTGTAATGCCCTTTAAGCTCCCAAGTAAGCCTAAAAGCTGTACATCAAGAAGGCCATCTAAAATGGGTATCGTAATCCATATATACTCATTTTAGATTGTGAAGACGCCAACTTGGTTTGAGTCTGATTCCAGAGAACCGATTATTGCTTACCTCGAAAAAGGAAACTGCAAGAAAAGAAGGAACATGAAAGGAAAGAGATGATTAGAGAAGACTATTTGACGTACTAAATCTAGATGACATAACTGTGATGATGCAGCGCTGGACTCCTAGTATCGTTCTTTCATTTGTCCCATCTTGTTATGTGATTGTTGCTGACGTATTTAGTTTCAACCAGAACGAAGATCAACATAGAGGCAACTGCAATTTAAACATAAGATGGACAAGAGAGTTTAGGCCTATACCTGGAAAAAGTTCGGCATCCACTGAATAGTTCGATAAGGGAATGATGAATGATTTGATCCTGGAAGTGCAATATTTTGTTCTCGATGCCATCTTTGAGTTATCCTGTCATATATTGTGTAAGGGAGTGTTAGACTAATTTGTTAAGAAAGATAATTGCCTATCTGGAGGAAAGTTTTTGGTAGTATCTCTGTTTTTAGCAGTTGGGGAACAAGAAGAAATGTTGATAACCCAGCTTAATCTTATTGTTTACGATATCTAGCTCGATATTAAGAACTAGGATACTCCTAAAACAGGGCATCTGTCACAAGTTAAACAAGCGAAAAGATCCAATAAACGTGGACCCTCCCTAAAACCTTTATAGCAACTAAAACTACAGTTTAAGAGCCAAGCCTACAGTGAAATTTTGCTCTAAAGCTTTTTAAACTAATGTCGTCACTAGTTAAGCAAAAGCTCGTATTCATGGTGATAATGTCCTCCTGAGACCAACAGACGATGAATTTGAGAAAGCATCCTTGTTTTCTCTGTTTTTTCATCCAGAATCGTTAAAAAATGAACTTTTTAGAAAAAGAAAAGTTCTCTCTCAGGGAGGATGTCTGGCAAAACAGAGACCTGAATGAGGAGGTAGCTCTTGGTGTCAATGGCATTCTTGATGACTTTGAAGGTCTGTCCATAGTAAATGTGGAAGTTCGCTGCGTCCTCCACCTTGGAGATGTTGCTCACCTTCACTGTAGATGCTGCGTTCAGGCCCTGAAGACACCCACAACCAAGGAACCAGGCCGCAACCAAAAACCTTTGTACCCAGGACACTGAAGAAGAGGATGATGGAATCATGGTGGATATTGAAGAGGAACACAGAAAAGAACTCCCTTTTTCAGGCTGGTATGAATGATGCAGCTCCTGTCTGACTGTGCACTTCAGCAGAAGTACTTATACATGGCTCTGAATTCAAATAGTGCCCAAATTAAAACTTGGCTGTTCAGCCATGTTTATACGGGACACTGATCGATACTGACATTAGACATAGTTTAAGAATTACAGTGAAAAGATATGCAGCTTTCGGAAATGGATGGACGCTTATTTGATGTGAGGTGGGGTATCCAATACGACTTTGGGCCGTGAATGATTAGGGAATGAATTTGTTGGCGCTTGGCATGTGGGTGTGGCTATTTATTAATGGTAAAACAGTTGGCGACCCGTGAATGGTATTTGTCTCTTCTCTTCATCTGCTTCCTCTTTGTTCTCACTTCTCTTATCCCTTCACGCCTTTGCCTTTGCCTTTACCATCCTCTCTGCCCTCTTTCATCCCATGTGCTGTGCACCTCAAGCTCCACTTAACTTTGTCTAAATCCAAGTGAGACCATTGCATTTCTGAAAATTGCTGACACCGACTTTCTTCTTTTTTCCCCTGTCGTTTTTGTAATCTTACTGAACAGATAATACAGCCCTCCCCTTTGTTGTTGATAGCAACTAGCTCTCAAGTCTTTGATTCTTAGCCCAACCCCACGATCTGGTCAGGCTAGTCCGGTTCTGGTTGCAGTTTCGATCTCTTGCCTTTATTGGGCTCGGGATTAGACTTTGATGTCTTAGTAGTGACAAAAAGAGCTCACGTTTGGTTTTCCCCAAGGCTTTTCAACTTAATCACTCATTTTAGTGTATAACTGGGGCGACATAGTGTTAAAATATATGGTTTAGCTTTTACACTTAATTTAGATGGGTGATTAAAGGTGAAGGGAAATGATTTTGAAAATGATTGTGTTTGGATGGAATGATGAAGATAGAGGGAGAAGAAAGCAAATGATTAGAAGAAGGGATTGGTGCAAGAGTTTAATGTAACTTTACATGTACCTCCTAATCCGTCCTCATATAGAGACTCGGAAGGATCTATGCAACTTAGAAAACGACACTTAAGATCATTTTGCATGCATTTCCATCTTCCCTTAACATCCAAACATCATCCCGCCTCGTCTTCTCCACTTTTTCTCTCTCGAAGTTATCCGGATATTTCCATTTCCTCTTAATGATTTCCATTCAAAATGAGGGTTAGTCCTTTCTGGACGTTTAATTTTATCAATATTCATCATATCCAATCGGTAAAAGAGACAGTATTAATATTTGAAGCAATTCTATAAAATTTTAAAATGTTTTTTATTTATTTAGAGGGACCAAAAACACATATTTATATTAAGCTGTCCTGAAAATATAATTTTTTTCCCAGCAAATAAAGGCGCGCATGGTTAAATTTTTGTTCCAGAAATCAATTTTTAGCTAGAAATCAATTTTTTTTATTTCTATTCCCAGAATGAATTTCTAAGACAAAATAAGCGTTTAATGACGATACAAAAATTCTGTTTCTAGAATAAAAATTCGTTTAACAATATTATAAAATTTTTCCTTCCTAAGCAGCGGCGACCAGCGACCGCTGTCGGCTGTGGCAATGGGTGGGCAGTGATGGCGGTGGGCGGGTAGTGGCGGCGGCAACAGCCAACGACCGACGACGGCAAGCAGGCGGTGGTCGGCAACAATTGGGCAGCGAGGGAGTGACCGGCAAGCGATAACGAAAGCGAACAATGAGATGAGTTTTTATTTCTCACTTTTATTCCATAAATTATTTCTTATTTTTGTTCCAGAAATAAAGAAGTAAAAAATTTCAACTTCATGTTCCAAATATATTTCTGGAGTAAAAATTTGTTCTAGAAATAGAAAAATAAAATTGCGTTACCAAATAAATTTCTGTTCCAAATCTATTTTTAGGAAAAAAAAAAAGAAATAGAGAAATAAAAACGATTTCATGCACATCCTAAATCAACAAAATCACGATTGATTTATCCAACTAAAATTTCACAGGTCGTCGTCCATCACAAGTGAAGGGGGAAAGGAAATACTAATTCACGGGTTTCAATCACATGCAGCTTCTTCCGCATCACAATGTAGGACGTTCCCTCCCGTGACGGTGGAAGTCCTTTCTGTCTTTATGATGATTGGGTTGTGCCTGACTGACTGCTCCATGACTCGTGATGATTTTACATTTGTCGACTAAAATTGAACCAATCAACCTATTGCGTGGTGAAAAGAAAAGCTAATGAGTGTAGAGCTGGACTACCTTGTATGTGTCTTCTGTATGTATATACAGCAAGACAAACATATTAACAAGTAGAAAACTCTAACAAAGATACGATTGTAGCATTTATAGAATGATAGATATAAATGCATGTAATATTTTGAACACGTGAAGTACCACAAATCAAAACGAATCACGAAAGTGTAAACCGAGAATGTAAATTCCCCTCTCTTGATGGCTTTCTTTAATTTTGTCGAAATCTTCACATTTGTGCTATCGATTTTGTGCGAAAAAGGCGAGTGGAGAATTTCTGAGTAAAATTTGTCTTTTTATCTCCTCCGTTTGCTCTTCTCTACCGAGGGGTTGGAAGAATGATACAGATCATGCTCCTATTTTATAGAGACTTAAGATGGTTTCTTTGAGATCATCGTTCACTTCTTTATATTACACTTTCCTTATTTTACGAAATTGTCCCCTTTATGTTTGGTAACCACCGTTTAGTGTCCACCTTAGTTTTGGCAGGGGTTGATGGATATTATCCATGACAATATATCGCAAAGAGCATTATTAGAAAAATTGCGAAAATGTGCATTATTCCATTTGCATTTGTACAGAAATTCATAATATTAATTCCCCCGATAATGCATCACTGGAACTCCTTTTTTTTATTTTTAGATTTAGAATATTCACATATTCCTTCATTTTCTAGTGAAAACTTCATCGCCAACTGTTGCTTGTTAATTTAATTAGTGATGCTTTTAAGTAAATTATATTTGCCAATTTTGTTAAATTTTATTTGGTTGTATCATGATTATTGGTAAATTTTTGTTACTCACATTACCATGTTATATGGATAATCATGTCACAGTATTGAAATATTGGTAGTCCCATACTTTAATGTCACCATGAGAATTAATTGATATTAAATTAAATTGAGCATGATATAAGTTACAATAAAAATGAATAAGATATCCTCTTAAAGTGTGATACGGATTATACTTTGAACTTGTTGGTGTTTTAAAAAGTAATTATTTTATCTATTAGTTTGCCAATACTTTTTTATTTTCTAATATTTTTTTATCTGTAAACCATGTAACATAGTATTTTTATGATGGATAATTTTTTATATGTTCACTAATAACATTTATTTGTCAAATATAGACGATGATGCTATAGTGAATTTATTTATTTTGAACATTGTTCAATTCTTAGTGAGCATCTTAATTAGCAGAAATTTAGCACATTAAGTATATCTTCATTTGTTAACTAGGAACTATCATATAAGTATATATTACCATTTTTTATTTGCCAAATATAGACTACCGTATTACAAAAATATTTCTATATATAGATTTGGGCAATGTGGGTTATCGGGTGATATAATTTTCTTACTATTTTTTAAGTATCATTTATTAAGGAAGTATGATTGTCATTCCATATAACTTTTCAATAATAATAATCATCTCTCTTTTCCAATAAAGGAAAAATAAGGATTGCGCTTTTTTCACTCTTCACTTAGCTCAAACACTCTATTTTACCGTGTGTTGACCATATTATTCATCGCTTTTTCCTCATTTAAATGTTGTACCCTCACATAATCAAATGCGAGGCCCATTTGGGATCTTTTTTTGAATTTGTTTCTTCTTTTTCTTCCAATTTGTTTCTTCTTGTTCTCGCTTGTGTTAAAGTGTATTGCCAGCCCTTCATCATCTTCCTCTTCCGACATGTCCATGCACACCAACAACTGGGCAGTCTCATAGAGCCTCACAAGCTTCCTCTTTACCTTAACATCGCCCCTCACAAACCCTTGGCATGTCCGGCAAAACCACTATTTTGTGGCAATTTTTTTATTCTTACAACGATTTCTAATAATCGGAATAGAATAATCGAGGTGCTCAAGCCTACTGACAATGCGAGCAAAGACCTAAACATAAAGAGGATAACTCTGATGCATCTACAACTAGCCATCTAGGAGAATAAAGACCTCCACACTTTCATCAAGGAATCATCACCGGAGAAAACAACAACATTAGATCCAAAAGTCTCTAATCAACAAAACCACTGAGATGAAAAGAGAAAGTGGGAGAAAAAAAAAAGAAACAAATAAATTAAAAAAATCCCAAATAGGCCCCACTTTTTATTCTTTGCTGGTACTGCATGGAAAAGGCGATGGGTAATATAGTCAATACATTGTAAAAGGGAGTATTTGAGTCAAATGAAGAGTGGAAAAATCGCGACCAAAATCATCTCTTTTCATGCATTTCATAATATTTATTGTTGGAATACACGGTCATGTAATAAAACCCTCAAAACATATACCTCTTTTCTTTTTTTTCAATGATGGCTAATTTCATAATAATCATTATTTACAAAGTATGTAATATAATTTTTTGAGATTATGAAGATCTTTAATACTATTGATTTCTCAAATATGAATCCATTATGAGATTGAACCTTTATATCATTATCTCTCAACTATGATGTTAATATCATTTATTTGTTGTGAATCTGATATGAGATTCAACTTTTAATGTAATACTTGTCAAATATGATATAGGTGTTCCTACATAATTACACTCTCTCACAACCTTGTCATGAACAATAATTTATAAACATATCACATACAAGTCTGCCCAAATAGAATATATATATATTTTATAACAACTATTTTTTTACAGTTATGACCAAATAATGCATAATGTCATTAGAGAATTATGCATAAGAATATATGAAAATTATCAGTTAGAAATTTATTATCAAAATGTGCATAAGAATTAGAGATGCATAATCAGAGATTTGCTAGGGTGATCGTGAAAAAAAAAATTACTAGATAAAATTTACACAGAACGAATCACATGGCTTTAACACACTCGTATAATGAAGTCTCTTAAGTGAAGATATCTCTAGTCCTCGAGGCCCACTTTTTTTTTTTTGGTCATAAGATACGGCTTTCATTGCTAGTTAAATGATGGATAACAAGAGTTTCCAAAATCAAGACACAAAATCAACCAAAGAGGATGCGGAGGTTTGGATTTCCATGACTATGGAAGGGAGCCCGTTCTCTTTGCTATCCAATTTGCAGCCCAATTAGTGTCTCTGGGCTCGAAGAGGATGTTGACATGTTGCTGTTGGCCCAAGAGACTTCTGCAGTCTTCTATAATGGGCCGTGCAGCCCATGAAGCTTCCATCCAGCCCACCAAGCATTCAACTACTGAAAGATTGTCTAATGCAAGTTCAATGCCCTATACTTCTGCACGTTGCAGATCTGCTCGTACACCTCTTGGATTTGCTTGTGCGGCTTGTGTCGTCTTCACCTGTAACAAGGCCTCCCTCATAGCTAGGGTTTCAGCGATCAAGGCAGAGTGAGCGTGAATTTCCTTGATGAAGCCGTCCGTGATGATGCCGTTGCTGTTTCTCCAGATCTCGGCGATCATGCCGACCAAGGAGGAGGCGCTCCATGAGCTATCCACGTTGATTTTGAGAGCGTTCTTTAGTGGGGGAGTCCATTGCGCTGGTACGTTCTTGGCTCTCCCCTGTTTTGTGCCTTTTCTTGGATTCCACTTCGTATAGAGCCTGTTCATTGAGCTTGCTTCATCTATGTACAAAGCTAGGGTAGGATGCCGTTCTTGGAAGACCCGGTTGTTGCGCGCCCTCCAAATCAGCCACAAAACTCCAGCGAATAGGGATTTTTGCTCTGGGTCAGCTTTGGAGGACAGGTTTTCTAAAACCCAAGTGTCGATTCGGTGATTTCTCCGGTGAGGTGTTGGCCGTGAGCCTGGGGTGTGACCAAATCGGCTTCGTCCATTCACACATTATAAACAGGTGTTCGACCGACTCAGGGACTTTTCAGCAGAAGGGGCATAGTGGTTCAGGCCCACTTAAAAAATGGTAAATATGTTCACATGAATATATTCAGTAAATAGACATAAATAGGGAATAATGCGGTAAACTTTTTATACACCAAACCAAATTTTACATCAATTTCCTAACGACCTCGACATTAGGTCCATCAAATGGCCGGGTCAGATCGGTAAAAAGTGTTCGACTTAAATTTACTCATTTTTATGCAATACAATTTCAACAACCATACTAAATCGAATCCAACCTATACCTCACCTAATCCCAGCTCCAATTCTTAGCAAATTTTCTCCTTAAATTATTATCTTTGAAGAATGGAGAATTGAGCTTAGGTGCTCGAGTGGGGTCATAGGCTAGGAGTTCATGTGGCATATAAGCAATGTGGAGATGTGCGTGAGTGCCACGCTAATAGACAAAAACAAAGAGGCTTTAAAACCAAGAACCGGTTGGATTTTGTCCCTATGGACTCAGGCATGGGCACCAGGGTCTCAGGCCCAACCTCAAGGGACTTGCCTCCCCCCCCCTAAAGATCTGAGCCCAGCCGTCAAGGAAGTAGGCTTGGCCACAATGGACCTGAGTTGGGCATAGTCACTTTGGTGCAGAGTCAAGTAATCGGACATGGTCGTTCCACCTAAACCTGCCTCAATGGATTTGAGGCAGGTGCTAGTGACTTTGGCACGAGTGTAGGATACTTGACATGGCCATCAGGGATCCATGCATGGGCACCAAAGTCCTGGACTAAGTCTCGAGAAGCCCAAGCCAAGCCTTTGTGGACCTAGGTATAAGCATTGGGGTTTTGGACCTAGCCTCTAGGGAAACGGGCCAAACCACTTTAGACATGGGCCATGTGATTGAGGAACTAAGCTTGGCCATCATGGACTTGGGTGCAAGAGGCAAGAACTTGAGCATAACCATTGGGCACCTAGGCATGAAATCTTGAGCATACCCTCAAGTGATTTCAGCCTAGCCT
Source organism: Corymbia calophylla (assembly GCA_014182845.1). NCBI lineage: Eukaryota > Viridiplantae > Streptophyta > Magnoliopsida > Myrtales > Myrtaceae > Corymbia > Corymbia calophylla. Next base: position 39,293,549 of record CM024698.1, read on the forward strand.
TTTTAGACCCAAGCTCGACTACAATAAACTAGGTTTGGCCTCATTGGACAAGCGTCAAGTGCCAAGGCTTAGGCGAGGGAGTCAAGTACACAAGCACGGCCACTAAGGACCTTGGCACTAGCACCAAGGTCTTGAGCCCAACCTTGGTATACCCAGGCTAGTCATCAAGGAACCGTGCTCGACTTCAATGGACCCCAAGCAGATGCTAGTGATTTGGGTGTGGGAGTTCCTAGGCTTGGCCACTAGGGACTTGAGCATAGGCATCAATGTCTCGAGCTCGGCCTCCATGAACCAAGGCACGGGGACCAAGGTCTTTGGCCCGGCCCTAAACCTAGACCTCGCCATCAAGGAATCGAGCCCAACCTCGATGGACCAACGCTGGATGGGTGCTAGTGACTTGGACGAGGGAGTCGAGTACCCGGATATGGTCGCTAGGTACTCAAGCACTAGCATTGAGGTATTGGGTCTAGCCTCAATGTACCCAAAACGATTATCAAGGACCTAAGCCTAGCATCGATGGACCCCAGCCAGGCACAAGTGATTTGGGCGCAGGAACTTAGCACCCAAGCATGGCCATCGGGAACTTAGACATAAACACCAAGATCTTGAGCTTGGCGTCCATGGACCCGTGTACAAGTCAAAGAACCTAGACCCGTGCCATAGATGAATCGGACCCGGCCTCAATGGGCCATTATTAACCCATTTTTAAATTTTAAGCGAATCATATTTATTATATTTTTTTGGGGTTAATTCCAAAAAAAACCCCAAACTTTAGGTCTAGTCCCAAATATACCCCAAACTTTTTTTTGTCTCAAGAAAAACCCCAAACTTTAGGTTTAGTCCCAAATCTGCCCCGAACTTTTCTTTTGTCTCAAAAAAAAACCCTAAACTTTAATTTTAATCCCAAATCTACCCCGAATTTGGTTTTGTCTAAAAAAAAGAATCAATATCATGAAAAATCTCAAATTGGTACATATATGACAAATTTATCCAAAATTAATTTTTGATCACCAAAACAAATTACCATCTATTAGTTTTTGTTAAATTTTATTGTCAAATTGCTAAATTAAATAACGCGTCGCAATTTACGGGTATACTAATTTAGGATTTTACCCACTATTTGTACTAAAAAAATCATCAATTTTTGACATATTCTCAAATATACCCCATGGTCTAGTCCCAACTTAACATGGCATTTCCACATAGATAATAAATACAAATAAGCAATATGTCATAGAAAATTATTTTCAAAGTAAAACCATTTTAGGACATTAAAAATTAGGGATTACTAATACGGCTTTTGGACAAAGACTAACGAGGACAAATTTAGGATTAAAGTAAATTTTGATGATTTTCTTTTTGACAAAAAAAATTGGGATAGATTTGGGAATGGACTAAGAGTTTGGAGTTTTTTTTCGAGACAAAAGAAAAGTTTGGGGCGATTTGGGATTAAACCTAAAGTTTGGGGTTTTTCCGAGACAAAAAAAAAAAGTTCGGGGCAGATTTGGGACTAAACCTAAAGTTTGGGGTTTTTCTTGAGACAAAAAAAAGTTCAGAGTATATTTGGGACTAGACCTAAAGTTTGGGGTTTTTTTTGGAATTGACCCTATTTTTTTTGCTGCCTTTAGTCAACTCATCGTCAACGATCTCTTTCTCGGAGTTACACAGAAGACGAAAGGCTAATTTCCCCGATAGTCAGACTTTTCCTTAACCTTAAGTTCACGTATCCTAAGTGTCCAGCATGTCACAACCAAACTTCTCTGACTTTGCCCAATGACTCGGTGAATAAATCTGCTAACTGCTCGCTCTACTACTTTCGCACATGAAGCGGAGGACGAACATTTTCTTCTAATGCTTTTTACTAACAAAATTATGAATTCATTTCAATATTTTTATCCTCTCGGGAAAAATAGGGTTTGATGCAATGTAAAGACTAAAGAGTCACTTGCTGATCTCAAATGAAGTGAACCAAAATGGGAGCCGAAGTGATGCGTGGTGAGATCAACCCATGATACTTGAAACTCTCTGAAAGAACACCATCATTGAAAGAATTGTAAAATGAGACTTCACTAATGTAAAAGGTATATGATTCGGTTACAACCTGTATCATCTTGAACATGTGTTTAATTGGAAATGAAATAACAATTGCATTTGACCCCTAAGTGAACCCAAGGCTGACTTAAGCCTTCCCAATTAGTAGACTCGACACCAATAAAATTTCAAGAAAAAAGAACAGTAAAAGAACAGACATTTCAGTGTTCAAGAGTGAGTATCTTTTGGTTAGCCCAAACACAAGAAAGAACGAAAGCAATTGTGAGGCAGAACACTGTCTTCTTCCAATGCAACCTGGTATTCCCGTCTCCATCAATGGTGATCGATGTAGAACTTTCTGACCTGTCATTCCATTTGATGCTTGCTGTTTTTCTCATTCTCTTCATGTTGAAATTGCACTCTTCGATATTCTCTGCATCTTTTGTTGCCATGATGCCGTCATCTATGAATATTTCGTACTCCACATCCTCCCCTAGATAAATGAGATGTACCAAGAATAGTGCAAACATACAGACGATTGAGCTTCCAAATTTCATGCTCGGAATGATTGAATTCTTCATGCCGACAAACTTTCCCCGCGCAAAGGACTTGAATTTTCTCACATTAGAATCTCGGATGAGTTCATACCTCCGTTTTGGATGGGAGCTAGCGAAGGGCAAGTCATTTAGTAGCATTCCTTGGTTGAGGCTTTGAACCTTGACCACTTGTGATGGCACCATTTGGTGGAAGATCGTCTCCGCTGCCTGTCGAGTTGCAACAAACATCCCATGATTTACTTTGACTTCCTCGACAATCTCGAAGCTCAGAGAATTGGAGTAATCGTCTACATGGCCATCATCCAGAAAATCTCCATTCCGGTCCTCACTGATGAAGTCAAGAGGAAAATCGCCCCTCCCTTCATCTTCAAGTAGTTCCTTGTAGCTGCTACTCGGCAGTATTTCTCCTGCAACAAAAGGATTTTATAGGGGAATGTTCAGATGAGAAAGGTCATTTCATGTGCACAATAATCGAAGGGGAAAAGATCGAGGACACGCCACTGTACCTTGAGCTTCTTCCTCTCCACATCTCTGAAAGTTCGAAATGTTTTCGACTGGAATTACTTTGTTTTCTTCTCCAAAAGTCTAATTCATATTGAGAAAAAAAAACACACGTAAGTGCTAAGTATCAATTGAGATGATAAAAGACGTGACCATTGCAACCTAGCGTTAGAGGCTACAGCAAATTACTATTTGATTTTGAGGAAAAAGGGTTTTCCTAGTCCTGTCCTGACTCTACGATGGATGTCCTACAGAACTAATAATAGTAACATTACCTTCTCCATATCTTTGTTTGACATTCCCACCCATCTCAAGTTCTCTGACGTCCCCTGATCCATTTTGAAGTCATCCATCCAATCACCAATCTCCACATTTCGAGCATTCAGATCACTGCACGATTTATCATTGTATCTCGCAAAAGGAATGTCACTAATGAGATGACAATATGCGGTCTCTTTCCCAGTGCTGAAGTTGAAATCTTCCATAGGAGTTGCATCCCATGAAAATAAAGGGTTGGATTGTTGTATCAGATCCTGAGATGCCTGTGCAACAGAGAGAATTTCTTGCAAAATATCGCATTTAGTTGTGCTTTCTTGCGTCTGAGACGATTGCGGAATTTGGGAGTGAACAAATCCATCTTGAACGTGGCTTTCCATTCTCAATGGCGGAAGCGAAAACCGATGCTGCAACCTAGCGCACTCTAGAGCTATATCAACCTGCAAAAGAGACTACACGTTATAATAAAATTTCTACGAGAAAGCTTAGTGAACATGGAAGATTACAACTAAGGTATTGTTTGGTTGCTCATATAGTCACGATGAAACTATTCCCCGTTGATAAAATTTGAAGTTTAATTGCTGTATTGAGTAGAAATTTAATAGTTTGATTCATATATGAATGTTTGAGTACTTTAATAAACTAAAATATGCACTATGGGAATTACTAGAATAGCTTGACCAAACAGTGGGACGATTGATCAGGTAATGAGGATATGCCAACTCTAGAGCATCTAAATGTCAAATCGCATCTCAATCTATCGTTTTTGGACATATTGATCTTAATTTAATAATATTATGCAATGATAACCAAAAACTAAATAGGAAAACGAGCATTACCTGAGATGGAGGATATGACAGGGTACCATGGTTTGAGAAAGATGGAGTAGGAAACTGAAATGTATCTTCATGCAGAGGCTGAACCCACTTGGCTTCATGTGGTGGATACTCATCAAATGCTGATGGCTCATTCATGATGCTTGGCGAGCATGTATTCAATGAAACCGAGTAATTATCCGTGCTCTCCAAGTCGTCACATCTGCTCTCCAAATACAAGTCGTCTGATCTTTGGCTCACGGTCAAATTCATTGTGCTGCAATGCTCCCCGACTTTCATGCATGTTGCACTCTTCTTGAAAACTCGACATAGCGCATATGCATCCTGGAAAAATACTCGAAATGATAAAGCTTTGGAAAAGAAATGAATAAGGCGTATGTCATCAAGGGGTTTTCTTATTTTCCCCTTCAAGAAAGCAAGAGCTAGGTAAAGATGCATAACGCATGTAATGTGAGGTAATGGGCTTTTACCTGTAAACCAGAAGCATTTTCGCATTCCCTCTCATCAAGGCGATATTCATGCATAACCCAATCAGTTCGAGCACCATGCGGAGCTCTTCCCCGATAATAGACCAATGTCTTCTTCATGCCCACTGCACGGTTTTGAGAATTCACTTTCCGATCCTTTCCTGTAGCCTTCCAGTACCCTGCTTTGGTTGCGCGATTGGTCCTCGACCCATTCGGGTACTTGCGGTCTCGAGGGCTGAAGAAGTACCATTCGAGATCCTTGCTAGGTAGCAAAGATTTCCCTGCAATATGATTGCAATCATACAGTCAGAATTATCAACGTTTACAAGCCTAGCCAATTCTTGCACAAAGTTTCCACAGATGTACTTTTGTTTCTTCATGTCTAAGTATATTTGTATTTAAACATCTGTTTGAATTTTTAAACGCAGTAATTACTACCTAGAAACGAGGGATTATATGTGCTCTAAAGTTGATCATGCCAGGACTGCAGATCTAATATTCCATGAGTAGTTTCCAAGTACTTTACATCTGATCAAAGCTAAAGAGATGAAAAAGAAGAAGAAAGATTGACGCAGTTGGAAATAAAATTCAAGAAAAGATGATATCCGACAAGTCACTCTCTCTTTTCCTCTTCCATCTTTTTGACTTGGTCTCCCACATACTTTGATCTTTATTTTCGCCATATAAACCCTAAAGATGAGGGACCATGCACTTTAGTGCCCCATAAGGATTTCTTTTCACACTTGAGGATGAATAAAGGCCATTAGATATTTCATGGGGAAGCTTTGGATATTTTAAATTAAAGCATATTGCTTACGGGTAATACTATACAATTGTATACCTTATCGAACTTATATGACAAGAAGAACAAGCACAACAAAGACGGTTTCAAAAAGCATTTTTTTTTTTCATACAACTCCATCAGATTGCTTTCGCTTTACAGAGATGTTCAATGTAGAACCATAAGGAACATTCATTTGTCAACAAGATCCCAAAAGTATAATGCAATGATGAAGGTATATTATCAAGGTGAGCTGTTTGCAATATAGGAAATAAATACCTCGTACCTCTTATATAATCTATTAATTTCATCACAATTTTCTCCAAAGTAAAGCACGTAAGACTTGAAAAACTCAATCGTGCCTATTGAAATGAGTCCATGTCCGAGTGATTAGCATAGAAAAAAAAAATAGAATCCATAACTTGGTAATTTGATCCAAACTTGTGGAAAAAGTAAGGCACCTTAAAGACTTGTCAACGCATTCAACTTTGGAAGTCCAAGGAAACAAAGCGACGCATGTATTTCTGTACTTTGGCTTCTACAAGTTATGTTTTTGACGCAAACCATTTAAGATTAAAAAGCCTCGTATCTAAATACCTGGTAAGTCCCAAGGTTCGCACTTGTAGAGGTCGACCTCCGGGATGATCTCTAACTCAATCTTACGGCCATTTATTTTCCTTTTCAGATAGTAAGCCACAAGCTCTTCGTCCGTGGGGTGGAACCGGAAACCAGGAGGCAATGAAACAGGAGCCATCTCTCTACTTCTCTCCTTGATCCTTTGGACGTTCTCCTCTCTGAATAATCAATCTTCCTATGTAAATCTATGGAAGAAGAAAACAATGACCCAGCCTCGTACCAAACAAAAAAGTGGAGAGACTGGTTAATGCTAATTGTGTATGTGATTAGCAACTGTACAGTGCAGCCTCTGCAAAAGAAAGAACAAACTTGCTTAGTTCAATATATGATGATAAGATAATATGAGCTAACACAGAGAGAGAGAGAGACAGAGAGAGAGAGAGACAGACAGACAGACAGACCTTGGTCGAGAGGAGATGATCCAGGAACAAAGAAAGAGAGAGAGAACGAAGAGGCTGCAAATGATAGGAGAGAAAGAGAGAGAAGAGGGAGGGACGGATTGAGTTGTGGGGCTATATGATATATGAACTATTAAGAGGACAAAAAGAAAGAGAAAAAGTGAAGGGGGGAGGCTGCTACCCCCCGCTTTGCTTTTACTTTTCATTTGTTCTATTTTATTTTTATTTTATCATTTCATTATTATACTATTGCCCTATATTCACTGATTCTCATTATCTTTCCTGTCAAGCCTAACTCCCTCTCTCTTCTCTCTTTCTGCACAGACACTGCCCAATTATATGCCATACTTCATTCTCGTTCTTTCTTGGATTCTGTGTTATTCCACGTTGTCATAACCGAGTGCGACGCTGCAATATGACCTTTATTTCATGCAAAAGTTAGGTTAGGGGGAGGAACCAAACAACCAACAGATGACTCGGACAAAGAACTCAAAACCCGAAAAGATAGAATCAAACATTTTGACAGCACCGAGGTGAAGGAATTTGCGGCGGCGGCATTCCAATAGAAGAACTGTCCCCTTCCCTTGCTCTTACCCCACGTTTCTCTTTACTCTCTTCTTTCAGTTTCTATCAATATATAGAACCTCCTGTCTTGTGCAGGTTCCCATGTGAAAGCTTGATTTGATAATCTCCAGAATGGCAATGTTCCTCACAAATAGAACTGTTCAAAAAAGATAAAAGTGAGTTTCCACGGATGCTTTGTATGGATCCCATGTATGGGGCCAATTAGATTGCCGTCTTCTCTATTTGGCATCACTCTTGCGAGAATGTCCCATCAGCGAACTAATACCCAAGGGGTAAAAACAATGGGCGACATCAAACTCAAAGCAAACCAAAATGGGTATAATACAATGGTAGCCACCCTTTGTATCCTAATTTTAATATATGTCCCCTTCTTTTACAACTATTATTCATAAGTAAAAACTCATCTCTAACTTAAAAGGTCACCACTTTATATGGTCACATCTAAGTATTCCTTTTAGAGCTTAGCCTACGCAGTTTAAGGCAAGTTGTTGCACTCTCTTTCCGTTTATAGGATTTGACAATTGTCCATCTTTCCGTTTACAACGGTGCTATAGGGAGGGGAGGAGGGGGATGTAAGGCAATCCTTATCCTTCATCATGGCCGATACCGGCAATATTCGGATGGCAACGAGAATGATGGCTGGTGTGGTAGCTAGAGGATGGAGAGATTGAGAAATTTCATTGATGATCCGTGGATCATGATTTTCAAGTGACTTGGTTGTCGGGGGCAACTGATGATGTCAATTTACCCCTTAAATTGAAAGGAATCATAAACTGACCTATTAGTTGTACCAAATTGTAGATGAAGGAAAATAATTTCTCTCTAGTATTGCTTTCCTATTGCATCATGTCCGATCGCATTGGAACCTCTCAAATTTCACACGTTCAGTCCAATCAAAGCTCTTATCGTAAACATCAACCGAGAAAGGAAGAATTATTGTCTACTTTTCCAATAATTAACTAGAACTATTTGACTATTAATAAGCTACTTTTAAAAACATCGAGCATGCTAACTCGTGATATTAAAGGGTCTCATCGACCTCCACAATGTCACAAATTCGAGCATGCTGTTAGCACACTATGTCACGTACATAATTCCAAACTTTTACCATTGGGCAATGAGTAGATCAAATTGTTATGTCTTAAACTAAATATTGAGTTGTAACGTGAGATTCTTGTGGTATCGAGTGTATGGGGTAGTTGCTCTCCCCTATCCTATCCTTTTAAAGAATGGATAAACCTCACTAATCTAAATTAATATTCAATTTGCATTTGTAACTTTTCTTAAGCTCTTCTATGTTAAACTAGTATAATGCTCATGACCCCATAGACAATCAGTGACATAACTTTAAAGTTACTTCTTATATCATACCTTACCGACCCAAAAAATATATGTATATCATACCTTAAAAAAAAAAAACCCCAAGAAAATGGCCCCTGGTCAGTCCAACTTTGGAATGGGTATGTAGGAACTGCAATTGACTTGCGTTAATCTTCGGAAGTCAAAAGTCAAAAGTCTAATAATAACATTCATTGAACTTTCATCTTTTGAAATCACATTGCAACCTTATTATGTTGCCAAGCGATGTGACCTTATACGAGAGACTTTCTCTGCATGTCTGACATTGATTAAGAGTTTTGCTAATCTCCCGGTTAGCGAAATGGTTTTTTGCCCTAGGAAAATAAACAAGAAAAGGAAAAAGAACCTCGTTTAGCAAGCTCCAATCCTAATACAAGGGTCCACGAGATCGCATGTGGGACCTGCTTTTGCCACGTGAGGGGAGGCGCTCCACGTGGCACGACAGGATTTCTTGCGGCCTCTCTCATCCTTTCCCTTTCTGATGCCCAAGCGCAAGTGGGTCCCCCCTCCATCTTTTCCTTTCACATCAATCAATCTTTTGGTTCCTTTCCCTTTGCTCGAGTTCATATGCTGATGCCTTCACCGTTACAAATCGCTTGGGTTTTGGTCGTCACATTCACTCTCAAACCCTAGGCTTAGGCCCATTTTATCGAACCACATATTAATATAAACAGGGGTTGTTCCTTTTTCTTGCCGCGAAGGAAAGAAGTAACGTCCTATAATGAAATTCCCTATGTATAGATCATCTGATACGTCAGACAAAGAATATGCTTGTCGTATTTGTAGCTAGACATAGTCAAGTTGTCATTCCTCTCCCTCACAATGTGAGGAATTGCCCTATTTCTAAGTTTTCAATCTGATATGTTAGATTTTTTGCTTGCTCTTTCAGGGAATAAGGTCAATGGTTAAGGAGTTCGCGATTATTTAAAACAACATTGATTTTCCTTCTGATTCAGAAAAGTGATAGGCTGAAAAACAAGGCCTGTTTTTTAATGTATTATTGATATTTAATTTTTCTGATATGGATATTTCGGTTAATTTATTTTTCTTTTTATTCATTTATTTTGTCAATTCGAGGGTGGAAGAGAGATTTCGTTCAAAAAATGAGATGGGCGTACAAATTTTCACCTTAAAGGTCTTGTGCATCCTGCATGCTGATAGTAAATATAATTGGGGGTTAATGGCTGTAACGAAAGTTCTAGTCAACATCGTGTTTCGGTTTAAATTTAAAGGCAAAAGTATACTACTCTCAAAGTTTAGGCAAGTTTTGTGTGGTTTACCTTTTTTTTCTTTTTTACCATAAGAAATAAGGTTGACTGGAGTGACATCTTCTTTTACTATTGTCTGCTTCCCAGCTTTTTAAGTTTAAGCTTCATATAGTGTGAAAATCTTAATTGGCCGTATGTATAAATCGACCATTACGATATTTGTAACAATGAAATATTTCCTCATAATTTAAAGAAAGGAAAAGAGATAGATGAATGAAGGATAAATGTGGGCTATGAGTAGGGGTGAGCATAGTTTCAGAGTAGAATTTGAAATCGAAAAACCAGTCTAGTGGGAACACATCCGGTTCTACATTTCAAAGTATGCAATATAAGTTCTAAGTTCAAAAAATGGGGAACTTTGGGGAACCTGTGTCAATGGATAGGCTCCAAGTTCTAGGTAGACAAAACATGGAGCTAGAAAAAAAAATTAGTTTTTCTAAGTCTATGTCTTTGCATGATCTTACGATATTTCACAACATTTGATGATGAATGTATAATCTAAAACCATTAGTCTAAGCTTCTATTTTATAACTTTGACTTTTACTTAATTAATTTTTCACATTTTTCACATATCTATATATAAGTTGTGGTTAGTGGATTGTAACAATAAGTGATGATCATTAAAAATAATAATTTATTGTAATCGTTCAATTAATAATATAAGCGACACCTAGGTACACCCTAGAACCTATGACGAGATAGGTTCTATGTTTCAGGATATATAGAGTAAGTTTTAGGTTCCAAAAATGAGAAACTTGTTCGACTAATGGATTTTAAGTTCCAAATGAAATATGTTCGAAACCTAGAATCGCTTACCTCTAGTCATGGAAGGTCACTATGGCTCTTGTGGAAACACATGTTACTTATGGAATGTTTTCCTATGAAGATGGTAGGAAAATACTAATACAGATGCCTAATGAGATCCATGTGCTCCAATGGTAAAAGTCCTAATCGTACCGAATTGGTTCTGGACATGATTCAAGTCTAAAGGGCCTCGTCCAAGGCATAACTTCACTTTCCCGACAGTTGCCGATCGGTAAGATGTTCAACTCGCGGATCTCAGGTTTTGTGATGAGGGATCAGCATATCTAGATGACTTTTCAATCCACTGTTGCTTCCGCATGTGATGAGCACATTAAAGTTGAAGGACGACAGGTTTGTCTATGCTTTTATTGGCGAATGAGTATTGCATCTCCGAAAGATGAGTTCATGACCATTTCAAAAAGGGAAGTAATGCAACTTCGGGGTATGAGTGGCCCAAAATCATCTCTAGCGCCTACGTTATGCTCACATTTTCCGAAAGTGTAAAGCGAGGGAGCCAAAGAAATAATAAACAACTGATCCCCCCAATAGAATATGCAGATTAAAGTAGATAAAGAGCACCCTTGTTTTCCTTGCTTACACATATACCAATGTACGTACAACCCCACAAGTTCATATACATTTGGGTGGTCTAAAGAGTGGTTTAAATAACAGAGTGCAACAAAAGCAAATCCTTGTGGCTAAGTAGCTTGATACGTTCTCTTTTCACACCAAAACCCGAACCAAATCGAGGGATGATTTTTGTGACATAAAGATCTCCTTAATAATACATTGAATCCCTTTTCTTTGTTGTTGTTATTGAGTTTTGAGTGTTAGAGAGGGACATCATACTCGACGCTCGGTACATTGATTGCCCTTGCAACTTTTGCCGGGGGGTCTCGCCTGCAAGAGTATAGACTTGTTGTGTTCGACTAATTATTAGCGTGCATGCAATGGGATACCTTCGTATTTCGAAAGGATTAATCGAGTCTCTGATGAGACTGGGACCATGTTACATACAGTTGCAGATATTTGTTCGAAACATGCATGGCAACACACAAGCTCTCAATCTGAGCTCACTGATGTGGGGTGTTTTCTTTTTCTCTCTCTTTTTCTAAGCCTTCTACCTATTTTTGGTTGGCTGAGTTGCTGGAAAGCAGAGATTAGAGAAGGCAATGATGGGGTTTGGTGTCTAGTGTTCCGGGATCTAAAAGCTTACTTGTCAGACTCTGCAGAGAAACTTGATTAATCAATGTCACATGCAGATCATACTCATGTTAATGGAACGCCCTTATTCACACTTCTTGCTCCTCAACTGCTTGTGCATCACTAGATCACTTTTGCCTTAAAAAAGCATCAACGACACATGATGATGTCACTGACCAAAATCACGAGTCTTTACTCTTTAGCAGTGATCTGATCCAATAAGGCCATTGTGCTTGACCAATTTATCTTTGTCACATGCTGATTCGTTCACTAAAAGGGAGTTGTTGAATTGGCATATACCAGCTTGCTGTGCTCAACGGCGAACTTGCCTGATTACTCGTTTCTTTGTTGTTTCAACTTTTTGACCAATGGCATTATGTCATGCCCAGTTGGAACATCACGGGGAATTTTACTGAGACTACCGCACAATGACATGAAAAGCGACACAGCATATATATGAACAAGGTGGAAAATCATATGTACAGCAAAATTTCCATGTGAACTAACTTACTTGACATAGTCCCAATGTTCATGAATAGGGTCAGACCAGTGAACCGACAGAGGATATATACGGTTAAACACTGACTAAGGTGAGCGATCTGTTTATCTGCGGCTCGATTTTGTGTATCCTTCAAGGTCGTATTTCTCGTACACCGCGACTTGGTGTTCCTCCCACCATTGCTCTGCCTCCTTCTCTGAGAAGTGCTTCCGGCTACAAAAACAGTATGCGACATTTGCTCATGATGCATTTGAACAGATGAAAGTAAATATGAGTGTACATTTCAATAATCCAAAACTAATAACACATTGATATGATATGAATTGATTGGATATTTCACCTCATAAACTCAGTAGATCCGGATGTGAATTACTGAATTCATGTCTCCTAGTTAACTTGGCCTGCTCTAATGTGTACTCCCTAGAGTGAATTTGGACCACTCAAATAGATATTTCAATTGATTAGGCTTGATTTGGTCAAGTATTGATGGATCTTGATGATGTTCAAGAAAAAATTTGTACTCTACACATCCATGCTCATTCACATACACAATGAAAAAGAGTAACAGATAAGATAGATTGGAAGATAAGTCTAGCACTGCAGGCGGATAGTATAGTACCTAAACCTCACTCGTTTCAGCCCCTTTTGTCCGCTTGGCAAGATTGTCAAGGTAAGATATATACCCAGTTCATATTGCTCTATCCATTCAAGCCCCATATCTTTAGCAACATTCGATCGAATTTCTTTTCTCACAGGATGAGAATGGGCCAATTTCGAGTCATCCTGCCACCTGTCTTTTTCATACAGGGGTTTTGATGCATCGGTTAATGCAGTAGGAGAGCGGCATGAGCTGTTAGTCTGCTGGCCTTTTATTCCGTCAAGTTCTCCAAGGAATGGTGTTTGAGGCATTTGCTCATCGGCACCGTCTTTTGTCCCACTCCCAACAGAGGCTTCAGTTGACAACTTACGGAGCTGCAAGGAAAGGAGCCACAAAAACTGCTGCTTAGTAGTGGAATACAAAGGCAACCTGGAAATACACATTCTTTAAAAAAATAAAAAAAAAACTACTCATAGGAGCAAACAATCAAAAGACAGGTTTAAATAATAATCAACTGGGATGCTTGAACCTAGGTTTGTAGACCCTAATAAATGATCAAAGGGGAAGTTCCAAAACGTACATCAAAACATAATGTATCCTTTTGAAAACCACAACATAAATCTACTCTTATTCCAGGGCAGATTGTCAGAGCGGATTTTAGCTGGATTAAGAAGCTATTCCAGCGCTCAAGCATAAGGTGTAAAAACAGGTATTTTGCAGGACTGAGAGTGCACTATTCTAGGAATAAATTACGAAGTCGACAAGGCTGGCTACCAACATGTATGATCCTCCTTATTGTATGAGATTACAAAGAAACGCTTATATCTTGGCAATTGCCAGATCATGATTTCCATCCAAGGAGCTAGTTTGAACAAGAACCAACATGGTATGTCGAATAATATAAGAACTACAGTACATGTAGATTTTCTTGTTCACTTGTGTGGTCTGCATGACTACAATCATTTTGATGCAGCAGAGCGAGAGTTCCAGGTTAAATAATAGGATAAAGTGGCCACTGTAGATGCCACGTCACGCCTCTGGAGAAGATTGAAAGCTAATGCTAGATGGACTCTAAAACTGTCAAAAAAATTTGGCATTCTTGAATGGATTGGACACATTGAAGGAAAATTCCCAAATTATTTGATTTGGCACTAAAAGTCCCTTCAATGCGATTGACTGACAGATGAGAAGCAGAAAGAATTCATCTGGTTGAGTTGAGTGACAGAAGAAAGCGTTTGGAAGCATGTATTCATTCATAATGAAAGTAGATAGTAATCACCTGCACTGCCAAGGCTTTGATAACCTCGTTTGCTACTTTACATTTAGCAGCTTCTTCCTTTGCCAGAGACCGTGTTTCCTCGAGTTTTCTTTGACATTCTTTAATCTTCTGGTTTCTGATCAAACATTGCTCTTCAAGAGTCCTTGCCTGCTAAAAAGAAACACTAGTATAATACTCCTCATGGTAACCAGTTGGGTTGGTTTGGTTACATTATGTAACAGGGATGAATACTGAAATTGCAGACATTTATCTGTAATTTAAGTTGCAAAGAGAATAATGCCTGGGGATAGAATTTGACTTTCAGACAAATAAACATAGGAAACACTTAGGACAAATGTGCAAGAAAAAAATGTACCTTCCCGGGACAAAAAAAATAATTGAAATGGTTTACCATATTTCAATATGGGTCTTGTCAATAAATATCTCTAACGCACTAGTTAAGACCCGACTAAAATGGAAAAAGCGCATATTAATGCATCAAGATAATTGATCAAAACCATATCTCAAGAGAGCAACATCCTTTAAATAGAAATATGTATAACAAGTTCCCTAGGGGCACGCTTTAACCATTCCCTTTCGTTGTTATAAGCAGCAAGCTATTTATGTATTTTCTTCTTTGTTTTTTATTTTCCAAAAGCAATCACTCACAGCACTAATGCACGGAAAGTAAGATCAGTTTACAGTACGCTATTCTTCAGCCGCATCTAGCAGAGAAGATCATTGATCCATGTATAATCTTGCAGTGTTAACTCAACAAGAGGAGCGAATGAACAATTTACGTTACTCATCTACCTTACTAGCATATTACTAACCCATGGAGCAAAGAAAGATGCCCAGTGACACACACCAAACCTGTAGAATTGAAAGCCTTTCCGAGGCATACTGTTTGGACATTATTATGAGACCATTGATATTCTAGTGAAACCAAGTATTTGTGTGCATGTAGATGCATATTCCAGGACACTAAACGGCCGGAGCAATGCCAGGAAGCCATCTGAAAATTTCAGAAGTGGGAATGAGAAACAAGTACCTGATTTTTCAATCTGTTCATTTCTTCAGTAAGCATATTAGCAGATTCAGGCATGACTCCCTGAGTATTCATGGCAGTGTTAATAGAAAGCTTTGATTCCAGAGGTCTAGATAGTGAATGAATTGGAGAAATGGTGAGAGCTTGAGTTTTGGGATGAGGAGCAAGCTCCATAGAACATTCAAAACAAGTAGGGCAAGAAACTTGTCCCCATTGTGGCATTCTAGTCAACAAGGATGGAAGAAAATCTAAATCCTTCTGTCCCTCTTTTTTATCAGGTAAACTCTGCATTTCACTGCACTGCGATACTTTAGTACATGGTCGCCTACTTTGTAAAGTTAGGCCCAGTCTAGGAGTTAGTTTTGTAGGAGCTTCTTGTTCATCCAGGAACCTATTATGTGGGATCAACAGCTGTTTTTGGATATCTTTCTCCACATTAGAACGAGTATCATTTTGCAGTTTGACGAAGCACGGATGGCAAACTCGTGAAGGCTTGTTTCTGTTTGGTGCCAGAGATGCATTCTTGACTTTATTGCTACTACAAGTATGACAGATCAATGAACCACAGTTATAGCAGTTGTGCTTCCTCCTTGTGAATCCAAAAGGGACTCCGCATCTACTACAAGCTGTTTGGTCACCAATTGAGACAAATTTATGTATGCAAATAGCAGCTGTCATATTTGGACCACAAGATATACTTTCCACTGTTCTGTCACGCAAGGCGTCGACCAAGGTTGGTGAGCCTCTATCTTCAGTGTCACCTAATCCTAGCTGTCCATGTGCACCCTTTCCCCAAACATAAACGCTTCCTCTAGATGTCAACACAGCCGTATGATATGACCCTGTTGCAATCTGCATGACAAATTCATCCTTAAGCTTTCCTTCAACGACAATGATCGATTTGTCCATGGCCCGTGGATTCCCCAATTGCCCGTGCATTCCACTACCCAATGTGTGCACCTTACCCGACTTGGTAAGTGCAACAGTAAATGTTCGTCCACAAGACACTTGGACAAAATCATGATCCACAAGTTTCGCAACACAGGTCGGAAGAAGCCTTTTCTCTTGATCACCATGCCCGAGCCTCCCTCTATCCCCATCACCCCAAGTAAATAACTTCCCACTCACACTGCTTGGTTTCAAACGATCCGACACAACTTCCACGATGGCAGCAGTGTGCCAATGTCCGCATGCAACAGATTTCACTCGAGAGCCTCTGAGAGATTCGACTTCTTTTGGACGAGAGATACTCCGAAGATCCCCATGCCCAAGAACACCAAAAGTCCCATCCCCAAATGTATACAACTGTCTTGAAGTGGTAACTACAGCAGTGTGCCATATTCCACAAGAAACAAATGATACTTTAATACCATCAGGAGGACCTGAAAGTTTACATGGCAACCATCGGTTTTTACTTCTCTCCTCAACAGCTAAGTCAGAAACAATGTTATAGTCGCCCCAAGCATATAAGTCGCCGGATAGAGTGACAGCACATGTTTGATGTTCACCACAAATAACAGATTTTACATGGACTGTGGATAAGGACTCAACTAGTTTTGGACAGCTCTCGTCCATATTAACCTTATGACCCAGCTTTCCCTTGTTTGCCTCACCCCAGCAAAACACCTCACCCTGTTTAGTTACTAAGGCAACATGTTTTCCTCCTAAAGATATTTGCTCCACATCTAACATCATTGCGGATTCTAACAGTCTGGGGAACAAGGAATCCCTTTGCATTCTGGTGTTGTCAACGGATTTATCAACCACTCCTCCAAGTGCCCCTTCAGCTCCTTCACCCCAGATGAAGATATCCTTCAGGTTCTCGTTTGGTTCAACATGAGTAGAGCAGTAATCAGGTGAGGCAAACTGTCTAGGCAAGTCCTTTTGAATATCTCTGCCACCATAAGATGATTCTGACTTACTTAGATTCTTTGATTCAGCAGACAAGAACTCAGGATTGCTGTAATATGTGATATCATGGACCTGCGACGTGCTTGACTCTGATGAATAAAAGCTATCAGAAGAATTGGAGGAGCCTTCGGAGAAATACCTTTTTGAAAGTGATAATGCAGGACTCCCACATAAGCTGCGCACCTTCAGGATAGCATATAGAAAGAATAAGATCTACCTTCAATTCTTGCAACAGATGAGAATAATGAATTCTACATACATGTGTAGAATTTCAAATAAAGCATTTCAAAGGAAAGATTACTCTCAAGTTCACTATTTGGTAGTTGCAATTGCTGAATAGCCTCTCAATTACAACATTATTGTGAGAGAGACCGTCTAAGGTGGAGAATTTCTTCAGCCACTGACTCGTATGATAAGTCTGCCTATCTTATTTATTGATGATTTACATCGACAAGATAGTAGCAGTGAACTAATACTTAGACCATTGCTTGCAATCTGACAACAGTGCTAAAATTCGGAGTTATTTTCACTTCAAAGGACGTTCAAATGGCTTTTAAACAAATAAACAGATATTGAAATCACAAGCAGAAACTTTTGACTAGTTATGACAGAGTACTGACAGAACAAGGTTAATACCCAAGCTGAGCAAAAGGTAATTGTCTGCTATGTCGCTATGCCATACATATGTAGAAACAAAACCTCACAGTGTAAGCACAAACTATTTTCTTAACAGAGGAAGGAACCTGGTGTGAACATATTTCAGCAGCACCAATAACTTGGTAAAATTGGCTAAATTTATAAGAATGTATGGCTATCACTTAGAACAGCATTTACACAATAATCTCAAGGAATGACTTTTTTAACCTGGCAAAATCCTGCAGCATCTTCAAGAAGTCCTAGGTTGTACTTTCTCCGCATAAAACCTGCCGGACTGTTGACACAAGTTTGAACACCACTCGGGCTCCTGAAACTCGCATATGGTCTTGAATGGTGACACTTAGATATAATGGTTTTCAAGCCCAGATACCAAGAATCGGCCTGTGTGTGATCCTTGCATATCTACACAACATGGAAAGGAGAGAAGAATAATTGAAGCCCTTCTCTTCCTCAAGTAATTCTATTGCAAGATGAATAACAGAATTCTTGAGTACGGTAAAAAAGAGAAAAGTTAAGCACACTCCAGAAAGTTTGAGATGATTCCACATTCAAGGACATATTGAGTACACATTAAACTTTACCAGATCGATTGAGCGTTTACCATCAGCATAGATGAGAGAAAATGACTGTGCCTCCCTATCTGGTTGAAGTTGCTTCTGAAAATTTACCTTGTAAAGAGAAAATTCTTTTTAGTAGAACAGAAGGAGCACTGAAAGATATTCAGGTGAATCAAGAAACCAATTTGCAGTTGGATGCATGCTACTAGCACATACAGTCCTCTGTCCACGAATAACTTCAGTAACAGAGCTTAGTCTCAATTGCTTTTCCTCTTGGCCTGAGTACCAAATCAAAAACTTCTCATCCTGAAACAAAAGACACGTGGTTATTTTTCCTTAACAAGTCATAAGAGGGGAAATGTTTATCCACTTAAATGAAGGGTAAGCAGAAGGGTGCAGCTCAAGAAAAGCCAACCAACGTAGCAATGCTCAGAATGTTTTACTTCTATGGAGAACAAATATCTAGCACTAAATAGAAGTAAAAGGGAAAGTTGGCCTCGGAGGCAACATTCTAACATAAAAGCAGTCGTCAAGCACAACAATAAGCATAGCACGGGAAAAAAAGATCAGGTGCCTTTTTTTCAAAATAAGATGACTTGAAGTTGTGGAATAAATGGACTTTCCTTGATAATGATGTTCCAGAGATGTACAGAACAAATGGAAGTCTCCTACCCGGTGAACATCCATTGACAACTTGAGTCAACAGAGGTGTAAATAGTGCATAATTTAAGACAAAGAAGTGGATTATGTATAGTGGAATCCAATGCATGACGCCTAGAGATGGAAGGCTTCCAATGAGCCGATGGCCATCGACCACCCTAGCAACTCTCACATGCTTCTGTTCCAAGATCTAGAATAAAGCCAACGACATTCTAATAAAATGAATGAGTATCCAATCAGTTCCTGTTGATAATAAAATGCCGGGATGCTTAAACATCGTGTCGGATCTTCCTTTAAGTATGGCATCAGTACAGAAATAGGAAAAAGAACATAATTATAGATGCAATTTCCTGGGATTATCCACAGCAACCACGCTTTTAACAGTTCTTTAGTCTGGGGTTCTTTCTTCTTTTTTAAGTTTTGTGAAAAACAAATTATGCATGTCCCTGTTAAATGATTGCACTGCCGTAGAGATACCTAGCCGAAGAATTGCTTAACACTGTCATATAGCCCGTCATATGGGTCATTCAGTTCTGCCTAGAAACGTAAAGAAAGAAGATTACCAAGGTTTGGTGCTTCACATGATGAATATCTCTCCTTGGAAAATGACTTAAAGTATTAGAACAACTCCATCAACTAGGTTGAACAGTATATAAAAGCAGATTCCAATCCCCACATTATTCCATAATCAGAAAATTCATCTTTGTAGTTGCTCTTCTAGTACTTGACCTACCACAGAAATCCTGAAAGGGCAGACTCTGGGCCTTCTCATTCCTTCGCACTTCAAAAGATAGGCGCCCTTCTTTATGGCCATAATTGCCTGCGGTGATCAATTGGAGTCCCATTATTGCAATTTTTAAGGGCGTTCAAAACTAACCTTAAACTTCTAGTTTACTGCATGAAAAGAAAGGTGCTTGCTGTATCCAGAGCTATGCAGTATTTAACTAGCAAAGAAGTTCAGAAGAAAAAACAGAAGTCATGCATAGAGAGAGAAAGAAATCTAATT
Source organism: Corymbia calophylla (assembly GCA_014182845.1). Taxonomy (NCBI): domain Eukaryota; kingdom Viridiplantae; phylum Streptophyta; class Magnoliopsida; order Myrtales; family Myrtaceae; genus Corymbia; species Corymbia calophylla. Next base: position 39,313,445 of record CM024698.1, read on the forward strand.
TCCTTGTAATTACGAATGCCATCAAAGCTGATACTAAAAACAAGTAAAGGAAAAAAGAAAAAAGAAAAACAAGAAGTTCATTGCTTATGAAAGAAAAGATAAAGCAACCATATAGTGTAGAACCCAGGAAAGCACTCCAAATTCTTAATGATGAAAAGAGAAACTCAACAACTGGAGGCCCGTCACGCAAAACGAAACAGAGGAAACTATATCTTCACAGACTCAGACACCGAAACAAGTGGGAAATCCAGCAATGTGGGAATAGAAACAGCCAAAACCATATGGTTTGGAAATGGCGGCATGCAGTTGCACACCCCCAACGTATTCATGAGCAAGAAAGTCGGCAAAACTTAGAACAGACAGAATCAGAGCTGTGAGACCTGTTCGACTGTTCTGTCGGTCGAAACTCTTTCCAAGTACTCTTCACCCATCATGCTTCTAGAGAGAGGGGGGATGTTGTGTTGGCGTAATCTTGGTTCCACTGCACGGCAATGGTTGTCTTGAGTCTCAGTCAGCTCTGCGCGCGTTGAGTGGAGAGTGGACTCAGTGGAGCTGGCGAAAGAGAAGACGAGGAGTTTTTATATTCAGTGATAATTGGACAAAACACGATCGAACGTGCACGTGCGCCCCATCCCCACACCTTTGTTTTCATCTGCTTGTTAATTTGACTTTCACATCCCTTCATCTTCACCATCTTTCTCATCTTTCTCATAATAAATAATGAACTATAATATGTATAACTTCACTTTGTATGTTTCTTGCACATGGGCTGAAGAGTATGCTGTTATGATTCATACACCGCAAAATAGAATATGGATTCAAGTTTTAAACCTGGAAAATTTTAAAATTAGCATCTTATTACTTTTTATCTTGTGAGAATTTATAATTTCGCCCCCTCAACTCACTAGAAAACTCTTTTTGCCCCCATTTCAATGAGAAAATCATCCTTCCCCTGAACTCCTAGAAAATTATAAATTCTCCCTGATTTATAGGAAATTATATGTTGAGTCCTAAAACTCTTGAACATTGCAAATTTTGCATTTCCTTTATCTTGTTATCCACGTATAGAATCTACACATTGCACATAGAGACATCTGATTTGATGTCAATATATAATATGAATTGTTCATAATCATGGCTTTATGATGTGTAATCACAGCAACAATCTCAAAATTTTTTATGACTGGAATTCCATGTTTTAAAAGAATTTGGGAATAGCTTCATCTATTATCCAAAAGATGTCAAGGGCCTGTTAATCTCTCCCATGTGAGTAATTAAGAGTCTATCCACTTACTTATAAAAACTGGGATAATTATAATAAAATAAAATAAAGCCCTAAATCTATGTATGAACATCAATTCAATCTCAAACATTTTATTTTTTCTAATTTAGTCTTAATTCTTTTGACAATACAATCATTCTAACTAATTGTGACTGAAAATTAGTGATGTGAACACTGATTACCCTACGTGGCACAATCGACGTTGCATGAATAATTTTTTTTTTAAATTATTTTTTCTTTGCTTCTTTCGCTAAGGCTAACGAGGGTCATCGAGGCCTCATCAACCACTAGGCAAGGGCCACCTTTTGGCCAGGCACAAGCAAGGGCCACCTTTTGGCCAGGCTCCGATGACCCTTGCATGGTCACAATGAAAAACAAATAATATTAAAAATCATAAATAAAAAATTCACATTTTTTAAAATTGCAAAAAAAACCATGTCAACACCAATTATGTTGTATAAGACAGTCAATATTCACCTTAGCGATTTATGGCCAAAATTTGTCGAAAGACTATAGTAGCAAATTGTCTAAAGATATGACTAAATTAATTAAATTAAAAAGTTTAGAACTGAATTGATATCCGTATAATAAATTGAAGATTTTTTTCATAATTTTCTCTACAAAACCTAAAAATTCAGATGTAAACGTGGCATGGCGGAGTATCTCAATCGATTTCTTATCGTCTGAAGATCGGATCATCTCGGCATAGGCGGATCTTCGTCAACATTTCTATGGGCACGTCCTCAGTTCAGTTTTCACCAACACAACCATAACATTTCCAGGTCTCATGTTCCTCAATTCCCGCTAGTAAATTTGAAATCGACTCTATATTGGCGTCCTAAGGATTTGATCACCTGGATCGAGATCCCGACTTGAGACAGGGAAAAAGTTCCGGAAAAGACTCTGACTTGCGACTATCAAATCGTGCCATCATGCAAGTCGAAAATCGTGCTGTTTCTATAATTCGGAGAGTAATTTCACCCGCAAATGCTGGTAAAAAAACTCGACTCGCCAACGATGGTGAAGCACAAAAGAGGGAATAAAAGGAATCAACTGGCCACCTTCGAAAGCTTAAACACGAATCACAACCAAGACGAATGGATATAATGATAGTATGACAGACAATAGGTCAAAAGTTCTAGTTCAGACGGTAAGAAATTTAGGGTTTTCGCAGCAAACCTCATTTACTAGTCCATCACCCAACTACCCCTATTATAAAATGAACCCTTTTGTTCCTGGGACCTCCTAGGATATTGTTTGTGCGACTATAGAGGGGCCTATAAAGTCAATGGAGTTTCGTTTAGAGTGCCCTTGATCATAATTAAGCATGTCCCGTTCCTTTCGGGCAATTCAACAGGATGCACGACAATTCCACATAATTTTTAGATATGTACCAACCAAAACATAGGCGCAAGAAATTAAACACGTGGACATACATCTATCTCGCGGGATAGATTATCTTATCATAAATACAATGAGAGAGAAATTGCGGGCTACTAATGTGGGCTTTAAATTGAAATCACTAGCAATATGTCCCCTAGACCATAGGCTACTTATGTAACTAATGCTTTGGAACTAGGAGCTACCTTTGTTTGTAGCACTTCAATCCAGTTGAAAGTAATTATGGTGCTAATGAGCTTGTTATCTATGTCCGTCCAAGTGTTGCAGCCTACGTGCCTTGGTGGACCCTAGGGCTGATTTTTTCAGGGATAATAATATATTAGAATTCTTAACACATATTTGAAATAAGAATGATCCTTATCCTAGTATATTCATGAGTATGAGATTTACAAACTTAGATGAGTTCTTATTATCAAAAAATAAATTTCAATGTTTTCATAGTTCAAGTTACGTTTAAAAAAGAAAAAAAAAGATTATTTGAATTAAGAATACTTATGAGTAAAACGACTAATGATAAGATCCTTGATGGATGGGGTTAGCTCAAGTTGAGCGAATGGGTTGGTAAACCCTACATGCATTCCGTCTTGGACATTTGCAATACCCGATTATGGGGGGTGATTAAGAATAATTAAGCAGTGAACAAGAGCATAATAGAATAGCTTAGATAATCCAATACTTAAGTTGCAGTATATTCGTGACGATTCGTCAAACATATGCGGATTACTCATTTATAAAAGAAGTACATAACTAATTTATACATGAATTTACTTATTTATGGAATTTTTTGCAAGATATTAGAAGATAAACTTCCACTAGTAGAATGTAGTGAATAGTACACGCGAACGCAACTCTTCTAGTGTCAGAGTAGTCCATCTTTTTAGAGAGAAACCGAAAAGCGCGACTGATCTTACGTTAGGCTATATGATAAAATGTTCCCCCGAGATGAAAAGAAACACAGTGAAATATTGCGGTGCTAAACCCAAGAAAGAGGGAATTTTCAAAGGGGCGGTTCGATAGTCGATGCATATTTATGTCGTACTTGAAATCCCTTTGTCTTAATTAATCAAAGGTAGGTTGTGCTGTGCGTGAACAGTTTGGTCCTCAACTGCTTCAACTCGTGGGACAAAAGTGAGGACATGATTGCATTAACTTTCCAGTTTCCACTCACATAAAAAGCAGGAGGGCAGTCAAAAAAGCGGACCGCATGTGACAAATCGTACGTTCCTCATCTGATAATCACATGTTTGGATTGATTCTTGTTTTCTTGGAGATTAGCAAGCCTTGAGTATGCAAAACACGATACGTGGGAAACTCGGTGTAAACTGGAAAGGTGAAACTGAGTACTCAGGTCTGCTGCACGTTCCAGAACCTGCAGGTCCAACGTATGATTTGCATTAATAAGTGGCCTGGCCGGTCAAAATGATGTCGCTGACCATCGTGCGGGATGGGCTCCGGTAGACACGAAGTGGGCTAACGTTAGGTTGGCCCCATGCGCTCGTTTGTCTCCCCAATGTCCGTATTTCTGGTGGAGCACATCATATACGATACCAAACATGTACTTTGCATAGGGGCTCCATTTTGCCAGGCGATGTTGGGACAGTCTGGTTTTCTCTGCCTTGCTGTCCTCTTTGCCTGATCGGATCTATGTGAACAAGATGGGCATGGACCGTTTGTTGACGGGGATGCAGTTGCCGGAGCGGTACTTGTGGCATGGAATCTAACCATCTGCAGGCCTGCAAGGAGTCATCTTCGAAAAAACTTATTCTAGACCCTATTACACGACCCGTGTAAAGGACTTTCGACCTCAAGATCAATTGTTTTCTTATTTGGCAGTCCACTTCGGCTCACGTCGCAAGCAGCCTTTTGTGACTACTCTAAACGTACAGAAAAAAATCGCAAATGATAACCTTGCTACATGATCACATTCGCAGTCCGACAGGTGTATGAGACGGGGCACTTCATACCTAACAATATTGATGAGTAGTCACAATCTCATCCTAGAGGAACCCTGGACTTTTCATTTGGACATCCATCATTAATTCTTCGAATAGGCTTGTACATATCCAAGTCGACGCACCACTCGCTTACACCCACAAAATCCAAGCTAGGCAAGAACTTTGGTTTCATTTGAAATTGTTTGGTTTTATTATGCGGTTCTGTGCAATAATGCATACAGACAGACGATAAAAACGGTTTCATTCACGCTTGATTTTGGAAATGCTGAAGGTGCAAAACTTGCACGTCGTCTTCAATGGAAGCTGGACTCGATTGAAATCGACCTCAAGTTCAGTGGATATAGTGCATGACAATAATAACTTGACATCGACGTGCGCATCAGCTCAAATGTCAGCCATGACTGGTATTGCCGAAAGGGAGTGAAATTAATTCCCACATCGCTACGGGGCATGTTGGAATTGTGTGGGTCTGTTCAGTTTCGGATCGATTTTACTCCCCAAACCCCCAATCAATGGCATCATGAGTATCCCAAAGCATTATATTTAGGATTTTGTTAAAAAAAGAAACTGTCTTAACGACGCTCATTAAACTATCTATTAAAGAAATTTGTAGTTTCCGATGCAATATTTGTCATCCTGTCACATGTGTAACCAATATGGATTGTTAGAAGAAAAAAAAGATAAGGGGATTCAAAATTAAACCTTCGGTCAATGTCAGACCGAACCGCATTCACAGCGGCATAAACCAATTATATAGTAGGTTTCTCCTAGATAACATAGAGGGCTCGCAGTGCTAGGGGTATCAAGAACCGAACCGAAATTTTGTGCGTTTTTGGTTCAGTTCGGTTTCGGTTCGATTAACCGAAAAATAACCATTAACCTTTCGGTTCAATTCGGTTAACCGAACCCAACCGGAATTCTTAATTAAAAGTGAACAATCTATCTTCATCATCATCTCTTCTTCATTTAGATCCCAATAAGTAAAGCAAAAAAGAAATAAAAAAACCGTCCGAACCGAACCGACCAACCGCATTTTTTTGGTTCGGTTCGGGACGGTTTCAGTTCGGTTCAGTTTTTCAAAAAAATCGAATTGAACCGAACCGTTTACACCCCTACGCAGTGCATGGCCACATGCAAATTGGAAAGAATATGTCACGAAACATACATCCGTTGGCCAAAGGACAAACAGCCCGAGACACCTTTCCTTCCTTTCATTTTGGGGGGGAGTCGTGCCTCTCTCTTAAATTGACCTTGACTTGTCAAAGCCCTCACAACTCAATGGGCAAAGACTAGGACCTGTCCCATCAGACAACTCTTATCCAACCTTGTTTGTTGTCGTTGTTTCTTGTGATCGTTGTCCGATTTTGGGAGCTGTTTTTTGCCTCGAGAAGTCCCAAGCAATTTCGCGGGGTTTGTTTCTGAGCTTGATGGAGATTTGGAGTTTGCGGTTGTCGCTAGAGGCCACTGTAAAGTAACGCCGATGCTACGAGGTGTTGTAGGCTTTGCATTAAGATGATGCTCCTCATCCCATGTGCAGTTTCCATCTGCTGGAAGCACATAACGTGAACCTGTTTTCCATTTTTCTTGTCGCCACATGTTGCTTATGCATCTTGTTACCACCAAAGATGCGAAAAAGAACAGGGATAAATGAGAATTTCAGGTTTTAGAGTCATATCGTATGTCGGCGTATCAATATCTTTATCTCATCCTTCTATCCCATTGCAGTCGTCATTCTTATGTGCCACATAATTTTAAAACTCAAATTTTATGTGCCGAGAAACTAAAACTCCACATCAAATCTTAACATTTTTCATGTGTCATCGACGCTTATCCAATATTATGTGACAATCAGTCGACACAAGGTTTAAGTCTAGACAAACATCTATAACCGAGCTTGTGGATTCGGAATTTCGATGCCCGTTACTGGAGATTCACCCAATGAGCATCACCCTAAAACTCGGCCCATGATGTAACTTACAAGTTCGGCCAGGTGGTGCTTAGTTCCAACGAGGACAGCGTATGTACCACGAGAAGTTTCTCAAGGGTGTCGAGTTTTGAGAGCTAAAGAGGCCAGACCCAACGAATGGAAACTGCATATTTGCACCAGAATTGGGCTAAACATAACATGACTCCAAAATACAATCAATCCACTAGTGTTTTTTGCATGTGACAATGTATTCAGATGTCATAACGCATATAACATAAGATGCATCATTCTCCGTAACATAAAGAGTATTTTAACCAACAATACAATCCACTGCAACATAAAACTCTAGTCTCATTCTCAGAAATCGGCACGTCCATGCAACCTTGGTTTCTTTGTAAGAAAAGTACCGCGGTGACTAGAACTTTCCCAAATCCACATCCATAAAATACAACTCGATGCCAACGAAAAGGAAAACATTCCTACTAGTATACCTAAGTTTTACATTTCTAAAGAATTCGGGTAGCATAGTAACCTTTTCTTCATAATAATCCAATGCAACCCCGGCTGCCCAGAGACCCACGTGGGACACATTTATGAAAGGATACACCTATTTTTATGATGGAAGTGCCCTTTTGAGACTAATGGTACGTAAACTCAAGCTTGCTTGTGCTACTCAAGTCACTTTTTCACCTCTTTTTCCATCAAAATGTGCACTATTACAGCACACAAGCATCTCCAACACCAATGAGGGAAGAGAGTACTCAAAAGAATGCCTTGTTTTCGATTACGTTAATCAAACTTTCAGGACTCAAATTGCTTGCCTTCAAAAGTCTGTCCAAAGTTCCAATTCTTGGGAGCAACATTGTAAGATGTCACCGTAAGACCATCGCTAGAGGTCACTTCAAAGGACAGGGGCTGGTTCCTAAGATCTGCATTAATGTGCCAGTTCTGACCCCAATTCCTACCCATTGGAAGCCATCCAGTTTTCGAGCCTTTAATTTTTATTGCAGCTATATCTCCAGCACCAGCCACATTGCTGATCAAGACTGAGATGAAGATACTCGAGCCATCAATTGTAAAACGAATCCCTCCCTCCTTTCTGCATTTGATCCTACATAGTGACAAAGAAGAGAATGAACAATATCTCTTTCAAGACTCCAGAAGTTAGGTGATTTGCGTGGCAAAAGTATCTCTACAGCACCTTGTGTTCCCCTAACTTCATCCAGGCCTAACGACTAGGCCAGTGGCATTTTTGTAGTCAGTTAGATCGTGAAGAATTGACAAAACATTTGTAATAATGGCATTCAATTTCCCAGTAAGTAGGTAAAGCAGCACATTCCAGGCGCAAAAACTTTTTACCAAAAGCAGCGTTATCAATCGAAGCTCTGGAAAAACCATATAAATGAATCAAAATAAAGGCAGAGTGTCCTAGAATTGGAGATCACGTGTCCAAAAAGGAAAGCACATCTCATTCTGGGGCATTTCCAAGTTGAGTTACTTGCATTAAGCAATGATTTGAAGAGATCAAACAACTAGAAAACTATAAATGGTGACTTATTGAATTGTTGGATGTTGTAGCATTTTATTCTTATTAAGGACTTCATAACTCTGCAGCAGTCAATTTGCAGAGTTCATTACAGATACATGATATATCTTTATGTCATCATACAGATAGGATGAACAGAAAGAAGACATATCCAAAAACTTGATAATAAAGTCCCCAGATTGAAGGCTCAAAACAAGTCAGAGTTCTCATGAGAACAGTTTTATGGATATTAAAACAGAAGAGGTACATATTGAAAATTATGGATCGAGCACATATTCAGAGAAGCCAATTATTGAAAATGCAGACTAATGTTTGGAAATTATGAGACAAAATGAAATGAAGCCCCGTTTAGTTCTTGAAAAATTCCCATGGTGAAAATGAAACAGTTTTAAAATTTTCAGGTTCTGTTTTCTGGATAATGTGTTGGTACATGAAAATTTTCTTCAGGAATTAAAAGTTGCTAAAATGTTTTTGCTATGCCTTTTCAATGCCTATATACTATTAATTGTTTTGATGGCAAGCATCAATTTTACTATACTTTCTAATCTTACTAATAAAAGCCTTACAAACATGAATTATTTCAAGGACTAGAATGAATAGAGAAAGAGCATCTTCAGAATAATTGTGTTAATAATGCCACTTTGTTATTTCATGTATTACTCGTTCAGTGTCAATATTTGAGTTGACATATCTTATAGTATTTTACAATGAGGGTGAAAGCTTTAGGGAGTTGGAAAATTTCCTTGCAGAGCTAAAGACAAAGTTTCAGCAGTCAGAAAGGAAGTTTCCTTCAAGTTTCATTTTCTGAAGCCTCAACAAAGATAGGGGGAGGGGGGGAGAGAGAGAGAGAGAAAGAGCACTAGTCATCAAGGGTGTCTTCCTTGGTCACTTAACAACCATCAGCTAACAGATCAAGACAATTGATTTGGAGAACAAGTGCAAAAGACAGATGTAAACATGTATTGCGAGCAGCCAGTTAGCAACATGTTTCATGAAGATCGTATGTTTTCGAATGGATAGAAAAAACTTAACTTGTGGCCTAAGCATAACTCTATAAAACAGTGTGTTCTCACAATTTCAATGCAGACTGCTTCCAAATTCAACCAAACACCATCGCTTGATGTGTTTTCTTTTTTCAAACAAGAATGAAAACAAGTATTTGGAGAATTTTCACATGCCAAACAGGCTGGGAACTCTCCCCAACCAATGTGCTACCTATTTTCATAGTGGAAATTTCAAAAAAAACAGTCACCAACTGAATTCTTTAACCGGTGCCATAAGCAGGCAGAGAATAGTAAAAGAATTTTTGCATCCACAAACAGATACTTTCGGTCAGTTATTCCATTAAACTAATTGGGTAATGACTTTGGGGAGCATTTCAATTTTCTGGTTTTCTGAAAGGAGGTAATATCACATAGACTACCAATAGAAAACTAGAGGGTCCTCTAGACCAATATATTCTAATCAATATGTGGTCCTGAAGAAGATGAACATCCAAGTAGAGGGGCATTCTATAATCCAACTCCAACCCACCGTTAGGTACAGAATAGCATTAAATTAGCAAGAAACACTTGCGATTGAACCCAAGAATACCCTCGTCTAATTAAGTTTCCTGTCCTTTCTTTGCCCTGAAAAAATACAGCACCCCATTGTCAACTCATTACTGACAGGATAGCGACCTCTCCTACTCCTACGTGCCAAAACTTGGCCCATTTCGCACGTTTACACCAAACAAAATCAAGAAAGATGACAAGAATACAGGAAAGAAAAGATGCTGTAAGAATAACACCTTTTGCAGGATTAGCAGAGTCTCTAATAGCGGAAGAAACAAATTTATGAACTAACTAAGCACGACTTCTGTTTTTTCTTGAGCTCTTATGGCTTGCAAAGGAGACAGACTAAGACAAATTGAGGATCAAGAACAAAAGTCCAGTCGTCGTATATCGTGTAAGCAAAAATCTGAAAGCGCCTTCTTTATTAGATTATTAGCAATCTAAGAAAACAAGGTCGATCGAAACGTAATGAGACCATTGAAATGTTTTTACGAAGAAATAGGTTGTGGGAGCAAGGCTTACCTGCGATACTGGACTGGCATGTTACCGGCCTTCCAGATGGCGATCTTCTCGAACGCCTCGATCGGCAGCACGAAGTGCTTGTTCGGGGGGTTGCAGTGGCCGCCCCCGTCGGCGACGAACCCATAGTTCGGCGCGCAGAAGTTGGTGGCGGTGACGATGAGCGAGGTCCCGGGGATGCACCACCGGAGGTCGTCGACGCACCGGAGCTCGAAGCACGCGCCGCAGATCTGGCCGCGCTCGAAGAGGGACTCGCTGAGCCCTACGGTGGCCATGCCGTACCCGGCCTTCGCGAGGTCGCCGTAGCCGCACGCGCCGCCGACGGCGTCCCGGGGGTCGGCCGCGGCGTAGTAGGTGGCCCGGGCGGACCGCCACTCGGAGATGGAGGACGAGTGGGGGGGAGAGGACGACGACGACGACGACGACGCCGCCGTGGGGGTGTGGGACGCGGATGGGGACGCGAGGGCGAGGAAGAGAGCTAGGGTTTGCAGGAACAGAGCCGAAGGCGACATTGCTAGAGAGAGAGAGAGAGACAACTATAGGGAAGCTTTGATTTGATTCCAGGTGGATGTTCTTTTCTTAGGTTGTTGTCGGCTCCATGGATAGACTTGGTGTGCTCTCAGTGCTCGAGCTCCCCAGCTCACTGCTATGAGTGCCCCCGCTTTGCTTTTTCTTTGCTTTCTCCATCGAAAGCGAAAGCACCTCCCTTTTTTAAAAATTTCGAGAAAGTTTTTCTCTTATCGCCCCTCGAGTTTGGCTCAATTTCATTTTTGTCGCCTCCATTTTTTCAATTCGTTTCGATCTAGCCCGGAACAGACACCCCGCAGATTTCGGATTTGTCGGGAGAAGTCCAGAGTAATCTTCACATTTCTCTTCCTATAATCCCCTTGCCATCAAACCAAGGCTTTGCGCTTTCCGGCCAAAATAAAGTTCTACTTCAATTGCACGGGAGACAGGCGTCTCTTGCATTAGGAGTAAGCATAGTTTTAGGATAACATCGAAAATTTGAAAAACGAATCGGTAAGAACTTATCTAACTTCTAAGATATGCAAAATAGATTCCTGATTTCAAAAATTAAAGAACTTATTACAACAAGTACGTTCTAGATTTGAAGTGAAATCAAAGATCTAAAACAAGATTTTGTGTTTTTCTTATTTTATATCTTCATGCAATCCAGCATTCCATATCACTTAATGATGAATACGTAATTTGAAATTACTAATCTAAGCTTCCATTTTTGACATATCCATGATCAAGACTTTTATTTTACTTTGTTAATATTTTTATGATATTCGTGTATCCAAATATAAGTTGTGATAGTAAATTATAATAAATGGTAATCATTAAAGGTGATGATTCATTTCAATCATTCACTCCTAAGGACAAATGAAGATAGATTTTGGAACTGATCCTAGAACTTGTTTCTTAAGTATGCATAATAGCTTTCGGATTCTAAAAATTATAAAACCTAAATCCACTCACTCCACTCATGCACAATTGATGCATTTTAAGCCACAACGATTGACCGCACTTTGAGCGGTTATGCGGGGAATGCGGAGGCATTAAGTGGAACAAAATTTCAAGGCGTACGGCATAAAAGCAAACTTGGAGCGAATCTGAGAATTTTCCGGGAAATTTTGCCGAGTGATTCTTGATTCTCTTCTTCTTTCCATGAAAGCTTTCTTTCTAACTTCTTTTGCAAGACGGATGTTAGGAATCAGTTGGGCTCGGTCCAGATTCGGGCTTGGGCATCATTCCGTGTTGAAGTTCTCGCTGGGCCCCGAAATGGAAGCGGTTAGGAGTGGAGTCGACATCGCGGCTGATGAGTTGCACAGGGAAGCGGGGAAGGTACCTTTCGGACCATGATCTGTCCGACCGTCAAAGACATTCCCAACGAGATCTAAGCAAAAGATTTGGAAAGTAACTCCTGAATTTCGTCATTTCCTGAGTACCGAAACCAACTCTCCCTTCCTGAGTCCAAGTACAAAGACAAAGGAAGAAATTACAGGAAAGCTGAGAGACTTCTTCATTCGAATTATTGGTCCTCCTCTTATACAATTATCTTCTGCAGAAAACAGCACCACTAACTTTCGGGAATCAAAAAGGAAGCAACTAGACACATGAGGCAAATGAGGGCGTACAGGCATTTATAGGAACCTACACATTTTAGACAGATTTGAGGGGTTGGGAGGGAGAACAAAAGGTGAGGACCACAGACCAACAAATGCAATTCGAAGGCCCTGAAGAGCGCTGCGATGGGACCGCGCACTGCACTACAAGCTAGACGCGCGCACTACAAGCTAAGGCGTACTCTTTGTACTTCCCTTTCTTGGCCGATCGCCCCCGAGGGCTGCGTCTCCTTTTCTGGGATACACCTTTTGTAAGGCATGAATCCTCTTCCTTGTCTCTCTTGCCTCGTCATTAGTTCAGGGGCCGCCAATTTGTTTCTCGGTTTCGAAAGGAAACTGAGCTTTAGGTCAAAGCCACTGTGGAACTCGTTGGAAGTTACGCCATTCGGGGATTCTGAAATCCCATTTTTGTTGATGTCTGATCGTGGAGCCACTTTACTGAGAAACGGTGAGATAGAGATTGCCAAATTGCCATAAAGATTCAACCAAGGCGCTGAAGGGGCAGGACCAGCTTCCATGTGATCGGTGTTTGTGTCCTGTGGCTGCACTAAGTGAAGTACCCGGTTTGTTTTTGCAGATGATGTCACAGATACAGTATCCTGAGAAAGGAGATCTTGATGGTTCATTTCTTTCAATTCCGACTTGACAGCCGAAGAAGATTGCCAATGCGAATCTGTTACAGACACAGTCATGCCAAACAGCTTCAGGGTTCGGGAAGGCGCTTCCTCCACAGCACCTCCTGAGGCCTCACATCCCCTAGTATACAGCTCCAGTTTCTACAATCCCAGAAACGCACCATAAGATAAAGAGTCTAAAAATGACACGCTGACCACAAGGCAAATTAGCTCTATGTTTGGCATACCTCACTAGTGATTGGACCATTCTCCTCAGCTGGCGGTTCAAAGAGTGACAGACTAGCATGGCAAGCCGCATCGCGCGAGGAAATCGGTGATGAGCTACCACTGGGTGTGCTTGCACCAGAGGAACCCAAACCATCTGAGCCTAAAGTGGATAACACAGACATGGGCGATTGGTTCTCAAGTTCGGAGACGGAGAAGTTCGGAGATCCAGACCTAATTGGCTGCTCCTGAGGCAAGCATTCCTTGTTGGTCGGGTGAACCAAAAGCTTACGAGGATAAGGATGCATCGGCTTTCGTTTTGGACGCGGAGGAGGAATCTCGATGGGTTCCACCTTGCTATCAGTTGAGTCTTTAACGACCTGCCACACAGTGAAACAAGCAGAATTAGGACAGGATCGAAAAAAGCAAGAACCATCCCTTCTATGACCATTTGAACACCTCAGGTCATAAAAGATCAAACTTCCTTCAGTCAATGGCACACAGATATTTTGGTAGAGAATGGGTACGGGAGTAAGAGCAGTAAACCTTTGAGAAAAATTTCTGAGCATGGCTCCTAATTTGAACTGCAGTCTTGGTGCCCACGTGTTCTGAACAGAGATGAACAAATTTATCTAGTGAACGAGAGAAACCAAAAAAAATAACATGTAAGAAGATTATTATTCCCATTGATTACCTTCAATTCGACGCCATGCTCGACCGTACAATTTAAGAGCTTCAAGGAACCTTTTGTGCTCTTCCTCTGTCCATCTCTCTCTCTGCTTCGTAATGGTGTAAGGTTTTCTTACCTATTGATATCAGAGTGGTGAGATCAGATTGAATAAGGAAACAAATGTGGCCAAAAAACCTTAAGCTTGTCACTGCAGGAGAGGGATGGCAGACCTTAGGAGCAAAGTCATTTGCACAAGAAAACTGCTCCTTTAGTGAGATACTGGTTATCGAGTGGAGGCTATCACTCAATGACATTTGGTTGCTCCGTCCAATCATATTACTCGAATAAGCACTGCCACCTTGATCCTACATTAATAGTGATAAAGGTTAATAAAGAACCCTGCAGCATAATCTTGAAAATCTGAAACTGAAAATAGAGGAAGAGATGTTGCACAGATCAATCTCTACATTCACCATACCCTCTTCCCCACTTAAAATTTTGATCTACGAAATTCATGGCTCTCAATTGTTTCACTCATTCATCTCTTCCCAGTTGGCCACATAAATTTTTACAACACTAAAATGCTCGATTGCCGAGAATGGACAACTTTGTAAGAACCCATATAAGCTAATACTACAAATTGCCATTGCTTCTACTAAATATATCAATTGAGCACGGGAACCAAAATTTACGAGCAACAGCAGCCTGGCGAATTTCACCCTAATCAGGAAATAAATAGCATCAGCTCACGATTTTATTTTGACGAGCTCCAGCGAATGATGAATCTCTTTAGCACATCACCACCAGTGTTATGAAGAATCAGACTTGCAATATTTGGATGACACCCAAAGCACAAGGATTGACCTTTATAAGGAAATGTATCCATACTCCATAGAAACCCAATCAATTGAAAACCATTAACATTGAATTTGGCAACAGGGGAAACTTATCAATACAAAATGTGTCTTCCAACCATAGCAGATTGGCAGTGTCCCTCAAAAAGCCAAAGGAATTTTAATGTACTATGACAGAATGCACATTTTGTAGCCACCTCCATTAAACCCAAAAACAAAAAAGCATCAGCAAAATCTTCTTGCACATCTCTGAATATCAAAGATTTAGAAAAGAAAAATTGTCCAAAAATTGGTCTGAAAAAATCGAGTTTCATAGACTGTTTCGTGGGTTCCTCTGTAATCTTGTTAATATAAAAGATTCTTACAAGACAGTAACTTCCCTGGAGAAAATCGGGTTCATGAAAAAAACCATAATTCACGAGAATTGTCAATTCCCCAAAAAACACTGAAACTTTTGACCTCGAAACTTGTTCGACGGTCATGCTCTGTCGCAGAACACAGAGATAGATCATCTTCACAAGTCAGATCTACTGTCTCGACGGATTCAGTGAAAAGGATTGTCGCTCTCATAAAAATAAAAAAATAAAAAAAACAAAATCCAAGTTTTTCTTTTTCTTCAAAGAAAACCAAAGTGAGAAATTGCACATCTCTTAGTAGATTACGCAATTTTCACCGGCAAACCATAAGAATGAATTCCTGAGAAAATCAACTAACTGGAGGGGGAACAAGAAAGCATGAAAAATTCAAAAAACCAAGATTAAGTTACATGAACGAAGATCATGACAGAATCATGTCAAGCTGCGAATATCTATACCTGTACGGTCATATCGGCATCAACACACACCATGCAAGATCTCGTTTTCCCAACCCCCGAAAGAGTCAAGACGAACGTTTCTCTTCTGGACTTCCTCTGCGCTCGAATCGACCGGCTCTGTTCAACAACCGACCGATCTGGATCCCTTAGAACCGCCAGCCGCCGCCCCTGTTCTGTCCGCAGGAGCTTTTCTCCGGCTCAATTCTCGAGCTCCGAACGACGCAAAAGGAGCCACCCGCTCCAAAATGGAGACTTTCAATTCACACCTTGGTTCGGGAACTGTTCACACCTACAACAACCGCAACAGCAACTTCAGCTTTCACACACCAAACAGAAAAAAGAATAAAAAAAAAAAACAAAGGGATTGCAACTTAGAGCAAAATCAACTGGTCTCAGAAGCAGGAAAAATAATCACAAGATGTGGAGAAGCTTACACGAACCGAAGGAAGCGCCGATTGGATGGAGGAGCGGAAATCACTCAAAACCCAGAAGGAAGAGAAAGGAGGAAGGGCAGCCGAAGAGCTCCAATCAGGAACCGGATGAACCCAGAAGAACAGAGAGACAGAGAGGGGGAGAGAGAGAGAGAGAGCAGAAGCGAAGAGAAGAAGCTCGAATTGAAAATGAGTTCTTTGGGAGATCGAACTGGATTTGAGAGAGAGAAGGAGAGAGAGTGTGTGTGTGTGATGTTGGGTGATGATGGCCGAAAAGATAAAAGGAGGGGAGGCCACGTCAGATCCGATTTTTCGCGGAAATATTTATCCCCGTGTTTTCTCCTTCTCTTTCTCCTTCTCTTTCTCTTCTCATTTTTCTCGTTTCTCGCCAAGAAATGACCCGACGGGGAAGGGGGGAACGCTCGAGAACGCAGATGGAGGAATCTTGTGGCTCACGTCGCCAAGAGCCCCCGGACACGTGGCCCTGGCCCCCCTCTCTCGTTTCTCTCTCTTCCGCTTTTTCGTTTGCGCAGCGTGTTAAAATTCGGTGGGAGAAATATTAGGGAGCACATGACATGACGCGCCCCACTTACCCCCTTGCCCACGCGCCTGCCGACGCGGGAGTGGACGCCACTCGCCGTCTGGGCCCGCCACGTGTGGATAACGGGAGGGGATTGGCGCTTGTGTGGATTACAGCAGCCCCCCCCTCCCCTCCTCTTCTCTCCCCCACATGTATTTGCCTACCTCCCCCACGAAAAGAAAGGCTATTCAACTTTCAAAAAAGGAAAAAAAAGAACTGATTTTTTATCGCAATTTTATGCTTTAAATTTGATATGGGTAATGTTAAAAACATTATCTTCCCATATTGACGGGAGACATAACCAGATGGGTTAAATCTTCGATTGGAGTGGATTATTTATGTAACACATGAACAAATCCATGTCCTTGAATGGAATGGTTGAAATAGACGTTTTCGATTATTTCATTAATTTATTAAATATTTTCTTTTAATGAAATTTCTTGAAAGTCACGTGCAAACTCGATTGATTTATCCCAATTGACAACCATCATTATTTCGATATGCAATTTATTATTTTACTTACGTATATAAATGACGAGTTATATTGATAAAAAGATATGTGACGTTTATTTCTTAAGAGTCTAAGGTCAGTGCTGCTAGTTATATTGAATAACTGTTATGGCTAAATAAATTAAAAGATCTACTTCCCCCTAACATTGCACCCCTACATAGGATCTAGAGATTTATTGCACACATTGCACATGTTACAGAAGAGTAAAATTCACAACATCTCTTTCACGTTTGTAATTGAAACTAACTCCACAAAACATTTCAAATCAACACATAGAAGGAAATTATCATTTTCTCAAAATAGGGTATTTTTATTTTCTTACATATGTGAACGACAGTTCAATCTATCTCTCTCTAGAGTTTATAATTAACATTTCTAATTATGTCAAAGCACCTGTTGTGACTGATAAATTAAAAGATCCACTCCCCCTTAGCACATTATCCTGATGGGGATCTAGAGATTCATCATGCGTACGGCACATGTAACATGCATCTCTCTTTGTGTCTGCAATCAAAACTAATTCCATGAAACATTTCAGATTGGCATGGGGAAGGGAAAATTAAAGCAACGAATAGAAGACCAAAGTCGATTATAAATTATTTTTACTGTGCCTTTATGTAAGACGTTTGAGTCAAAACTCATATTTAAAATTAAATTATCCTCAGTAAAACCTCATGAGAAAATAGAAATTTGAATTTTCCATCTCTTTTTTTATGTGAGAATGATGGACACTAGAATTGATCCTAATAATTAAGAATCTCTTTAATTAACATGCGATGATACGCGTATAAGTGTGATGCGAAAGCTTCCACTTAAATTAGAATCACCATCAATCAATCAAGTTAAAGCACAGAGGGCATGGCACCGAAGGCGAGTACAACTCTATCCCTACTCTCATGCGACGACGATTTAACGCACCTACCCCAGATAAAGACAAGAGGCCACCCAAGTTGTCCCCAATTTTAATTCGAGAAATACAATGATGTTTTATGCCGATGAAAGAAAGAAACAATTAAAATAAAATATCTGCAGCCTTTGAAAAAAAAACACAAACGCACAAAAGCGAGAGAGAGAAAGAGGGTAGGCCGAGAGTTGTGGATGGAAAAGCGCGGAGATGAGGATGAGTCGGATGAGCTGGTCTCAGGTGACTTTCCCCTTGCGCTTTTCGCCACGTCAGCGGCCCCACTCGCCGCCCTCCACAATGAACCCCCGCCACGTGTCATTTTATAATAGACAGGCGGGGCGGATATGTTTTGGATGGCTGCCACTCGCATTTTCTTATCCCGATTTAAAATAATCCCGAAAAATCCTGACCACATGCCCTCGCGTTGGGCTTTTCGTGACCCGCGATGCGCTTTTTCGTGCGGAAATTACACAAACCCCCACCCCAATCTTTGAAATAGTGCATATTTGCCCCCGGGGCTTTCGCCCAATTGCGGATTAGTCCCGATCTTCCATTTTGTTACGGCTATTAATCCCCCGTTATGTTTTTCGTTAGCATGTGTATTTTGCACCACTTTTTAAAACGAATATCTCTTCTACCCTTGATTGCCTAAAAAAAATGAAAATGAAAAAAGTTAGAATACATGAGAAACAAAGACATATTAACTGAAACATCGGTATCAGAAAAATTAGATAATGATAATAAATAGAAATTGATGCATGTATTAATAGTTTTAAGAAAAAAAGACATAACTAAATAAAAATAAATTATTTAAATAGTAAAAGGGTTAAATATTTAAAATTAGAGTTTCATTATATTTTTTAATACTTGTTATTGCTAAGAAATATGATTGTTCGATAAGAAGTATCTAAAAAAGCATTAGATTTCAGTTAATCATTTCCTTTTATGCTCTAAACACATAATTTCCTCTTGTAAATTTTTTTTTAAAGATATGTGTTAATTAATTGTTTTTTTATATTAATTAACCCTTTAAATATACAGGAAGAGCAATCATTTTTGCCATTCGACCTGTTGCTGTCGAGGCTCTTTCCCTCTCTCCATTCTTTGTGTTCATTCATTTTCTTATCATATTTTGTCTAATTAAAGTAGTCACATCAATCAAATTTTGACAAGATGCCACAAGTGACCCTGTTTTGGACGCTCCCATGGACTTTGAGCATCCCGAAGACTGGGAGATCTTTCACTTTTTAATGTCATTATTCATATATATTTTTTCCATTATTATTCTCCGGGTTAATTTAATCTTCTCCAAATTTTCATATAGCTTCATTTGTTTACAACAACTTAAAAATAAAAGAGAAATTTTTTTTCAGAATAATATTTTGAGAATATACCCTTATTTTTCTAAGCGCATTACATATGCTAACGGGGAAAGAAAAAAACGAAGAAATAGCGGCGGCGGCAAAATGAAAGGTCGTACGGATATTGTATAAAAGTCGAAACTTTAAGGGTAAGCGTGCAATACCCTCGAAATTCAGGGGGTTTTGTGCAAATTCCTTTCTCTCTTGTTGGAGGGCGGATATAGGAAAGCAAAAGCGATTAGGCGGTGACAGGTGTAATGGAACGGGGAAGGTTCCAGTCAACACTTCGAAAACATGAGGCTCAAGATCTTTCTCTCAGATATTCTCTTTCTTCATAAAAATTTTAAAAAAGAAAAAAAAGAAAAAAGACAGCCCTCTCTCTCTCTTTCTTCGTTTCCTCGGGATGGTTTGTCAAGAACGATCCAATGGGGCCGCGACACGTGCGCGGCGGGACGGACGCTTTTTGTGCTTTTTCCCCGGGGGGCACGATCTGGTGGGTGGGGCCCCCGTTCGGGCGTTCTAGGTTTTTACGTGTAGTCAACTAAGTACCGAAACGAGCGGCTGAGATTCGTCGTGGGTATTTTCTGTCTTATGTTTGAGTTTATTATTTTAATTTAATGTGGTCGCGATTGTCAAATTCCCAGCCCAGACTCGTTACGCTTTTCCAGCTTGACATCTGCGTCTGTCTGCGTTGCTTTAGGTGGGGCTCTCGAGTTTTAATCAATGTCGGAAGAGTTTTCTTTTTTTCTTTTTTAATTTTATAGGGTTGTTTTTCCTTACCGAATCCTTAAATTTCACAAAGATATGATGCGCTGCGCGAGTTTAACTGCAGGAAAAAAATAATAAATTTTGAAATGTACGTTCGTAACGGATGAATAATGTAAAAGGAAGCGATTGGCGGGCACGTGTCTGCCTCTGTCTGCCTTTTTTTTAGGTCTGGTTCGGTCGTCCTCTTCTTGCTCTCTCTTCTGCAAACGCAAGGCCACATGAAATTTGTGGGCCCACTCACGAAACTTTGTCCGACTAGTTAAGGAACAATCATCGAAAAAGTGCTATCGGATTTAATTTTTTTAATTTTACCGATTAAATCTTAATTTTCTTTTTGATGATTTATCCATATAATCTTTCGATCATATCCGATTAGAAATTGATTATAAAAATATCAGTCATTTCACAAAACATTATCAATATTGACATATCAATTTTAATAAACTTTTTGAAATTTTCTGAAATTTTCATATTTTTGGTTCTTATTTTTATTTATTTTTATTTTCAATTGTGGCTAACAAGGTTGGTTGAGCCATCATTGGCTCTCGGCAAGGTGGTTACGGCCTTGCCCATAGTGAGCAAGGTAACTCTAGACAAGTTGGCGCTCGTTAGAGGCTAGTGATGACTTACCTAACCTCGCTGACAGAAGTTGAAAAAAATTATAAAAAATTCATCTTTTTTTTTTTTAAATTACAAATCCATGTCAACATTAACTGTGCCACATATAATCTCTTGGGTCTGCATCATCAATTTATGAATAAAATCGATCGAAAGGGCTATATAATAGCAATTCGACAACAGGTTTAGAATCTTATTGGCGTCATTAAAAAGTTTAAGACTAATTTGTTACAAGTATAATATGTTTATGACTTTTTCTTTTTCGATTTGTCGACTTGTGCACATTGGATTAGTCCACCTCTTTGATTTGGTGTAAGGAAGATTTCACCTTTTATGAACGTGTACTAAAACTCAAAAAGTCACGTTACGAGCCCACATATGATGTACCATATAAAGCGACTCAAATCTTCTATCTCGGATCTTGCCTTGCGTTGGATTCCATTCCCATTTCTCCTCTTAACCCCTTGCCGGGCCACGTAATCTCTACAGCTTGTTTCTCCACTAACCACATATTTTCCTACTTCATTTCGACATAAGTTCTCACGGATGCCAAGATGGAGAGCCATAAATGCCTCGACACTTCCTTGTTTGATAAGAAAAGCCCTGTTAACGAGCATTCTCGAACACTTCTCAAGCATATGGAATAAGAAATATTTATGCTTTCAAAACATTAAATTTATGCATAACTCGGGAAAAAGTAACACGCTGAGAGCTGCAAATTCTCTATGTCTGGTTGCATAACAAGAGTTCCTAAGACACCCGTAAGCAAAATCTCAGTGTTGATAATCACCTTGCAAAGTGCAAAATTCAATGGCGCCTGGGAGTTAGCTAACCGAGCTGCGGTGCTGATGGGCCCAACAGGGCCACGTGTGAAGCTTATCTTGGGCTGGGCCGAGAGGCTTTCTTCCCTTCGCTCTCTGGGATTGGATCATTCCTCCTTCCCCGCAATCATATTCAGCTCATTTCCTTTTTCTTTTTTTTTTTCACTTTCTTTCTTTTGGTGGGTTAATCGGAGCATACTACAAATTTCCATCAATCGGACTTCGCCGGGTCATAGAGGAATATGCGGACTAGGATATTCAAGGCAGTAGTGCTTTTAATCAATAATTCTTTTACTTGTATGCTGAGAATCCACTATACTATTTGAACTAAAAAGAATCCACTTCCCTCTATATTACCTCATATTTTTGGCCTACTTCTTCACGATATTTATACGGTGGAAGCTTGCTTATAAAAGAAGGCTATTTGGCCTTATTGGGTGAAAAAAGAGAATGCCAAACCTGAAATGAAGTACCATTTTCTTGTATGAACATGAGATCTATAGTAAATATTTTAAATGTGTCCTTTATTAGGTACAAGATTCCCATTCTTGGTCATGCACTTCCGTGGAGAGTAAGTAAATTCTCCTCACCTTTTTCCATAGTTATTCCATTGTTCTTATCCGCACTTTTTCCAGTCTTATATTTCAGTCAATACGCCACTACACATTCTAGAAAAACTTTTTATCTCGATTCGCGATTGGTAGGGTGCGAATATCATTTCTTTTGCCTAACCAAGAAAAAACCTATGAATATTTCAAATTGCATAGAGAGAGTGATGCATGATGTGGATGTATTTTGAGTGATAATAATATATTTTTTAAAGAAGATGATCCTCACCTAGGCATAAAGGAACTCACCATGGATAGATGAAGTTCATCACAAAGAGCTAAAGAACCATCACCAACTAACGATAAAGGATTTCAAAATCGATAAAATTCACCACTTCAAGGAACACTACCAACCAAACTCACTTGAAGAAATCTCATATATTCTTCAACTTAAAGTCTTGTTTGTATAAAATGAGATTGTATCTTTATTTATTAAATGTATGCAAAACCGACAATCCAAATTGAAAATTGCTTGGACCAAACCAAACTAGTTGATTGGATTCGATCTAGGAGTGTTGTTTCGGTTCCTAATTCTTAAAAGTGGAACCGATGTCAGGGTGGTCCGATTCCTAGTTCAAAGGGGAACCAAACTGGACTGATTATATCGCTTTTTTTCTTCAAAAATAACTAAAATATGAACTAAACAATATCTTAGTCCGGTTCCAAGTAGTGGGGAAAAAAAAAGCAATCGTGTTTGAGATATGATTTGTGCAATTAATTTGGTTGAAGATACTTAAATCAATCTAAGGTTTAGATTGATATCAATCAAGATGATTTTGTATTGTCGTATTTTCCTTTTATTGTCTACACTTTGTAATATAAATACATGCAAAGAATACATATCAAATCAAAGTGAATACAAAGAAATTCTTCAAGCTTTTTTTCTTTTTCATTTTGTGTTAGACTAGTTCCATTGGATTGGACTGTTCTCGGTCTTAAGACCAACCGGTCCTCTTGGTGGAACCGGACTAGATGGGGAACCAATCACCCTTATTGTTTATAGAGGGACTCTAATCAAGCAAACAATAATAACTCTTAGAATTCTAAAACAATCATAACGAATTTATAAATGTTACATAATTATGACTCTTCAAACTGACAATGAGATTCATAAAATTAGAACTTGTAACCAACAATACCATTAAATGCATAATAAGTAGGACTTAATGCATTTAACTTGTACTAGATGCATAATATTTTGGATTAGACTCTCCAAATTCACCATTAGCCTTGCAAGCGGATTAATCACCTGAAGTGATCGGAATAGCTTCCAGTTGTTAGTTAGTTAATCAGGAGTTTGGAAGTCAGCAACAAACTTGTAAATTTATATCTTTGAAGTCGATCAACAACCATGAAATCGACAATTAGCCCATTGAATCGACAACTCCATTATAGAATTGGCATCTTCAACCTTGAACCCATCCAATCAAATAGTAATCGAAATTGGCTTTTGCTTGTAGGAGTAAATATTGGTCTGGCTCAATCGACAAGAACTGAGTTGAGCGTGAGAGTTGCACGATAGACCAATAAGAGAGTGAGTCGGTTTGTCACTTAATTACTCTAAAGCTTCACAGGTTTTTCATTTTCATGTTCGGTTACAAAATTATTGATGTTAAATGCAATAACACGCATGGGAATTGCATAACGAATTCAAAACCGTGATGAAGAAAATGAGCAATAGAAAAAAAAAAAAACCAAAAATGTCCCTATGTAATTAAGTGTCTACATAACTTTGGATATAGAAGAACAAGACGATTCCAAATGCTAATACTTTAAACCCACCCTTCCGCCATCCGATCCATGCTTTAGCCTTAGGGCCAACTCGATCTATTTAGGTGTGCGAAATTCTTACTTTGGACAGCCCTCCATCGACTAAAGCTCTTTTTGCAAACATTCTTTGGTTGATTTGGAAATCCAGAAACAAATTCATTTTTGAAGGTAAGAAACCAGAATCAAACCGAATAGTGGGCGAAGTAGTCTTCTTGAATCAGCTATTTGAGAAATGGAATCAAAAAGTTAGCAGCAGAAACATACCTTCGACGGATACTTGGGTACCGTTGTGCTCAGGTGCTCTAAAAATCAACATTGATGCTGCATGGAGGAGCTCTTCGTAGGAGCGCTTCGTCGCTGGGATCTGCAGAAACGATGAAGGAAGTCTAGTTGACGGGTTTACACGATCGATCCACGCCCCCTTTGCCCTCATCGCCGAAACCCTAGCCATACGAAGTGCTCTGTCGTGGATTAAGGAGAGAAGAAGAACAAGTGGAACTGATGTACTTGCTTTTGATTTGCATGTGTAAGTAACTACTGATAACTTATCAGTAGTTCATTTTATTATGGGCCTTGAGGAATCGATGTGGGCTTCGCGTTCGGTGATTTTGGATTGCCAAACTTTGCTGGGCCAACTATCAGGAGTCAACTTGTTGTATAAGCCCAAGAAAGACGAACCAAGCCAGAAATGGGTGGCGGCGCCACTTAGACGGTATTCTGACTTTGAATTGGATTTCTTGCCCCCCGCCGTTCCTCTCTTCTATTTTATGTTTTGAGTTCGGATCCAAATGTAATCGAACTTTAATTAGTAATGGAAGTCTTTCTGAAAAAAAAAAAAATCGATCTATTCAACCTGACCTCTGATCCAGATTTACATTAACTCGCTCCATGTTTCAGGAATCAAACCTGGATTTACTCCTCCAGTTTCACTCAATTTTTATTTATTTAATTTTTGGGTTTTAACGAACAGCTTTTAACATAGGACGTCGGGGGTTGTCTGAAAATGGCGATAATTTAATTGGGGGAAGACAAAGCGGCGCGCGATCTACTCCCGTCCGAGGCAAAGCAGATCTCAAAAACCGGTGGGCTGGGCGTCATATTCGGCTGCATATTCTCTCTCTCTCTCACTTCCTCTGTAGCCACGCCACCGAACAACAACGGCCGAGATTGGTTACACTTGTTGTTCTCCTCGTTGCTGGCCGGTCACTTTTATATATCTTCTCGTTTTATAGCCTTCACTCATATACCTTTAGCCCAATCGAATCTCGGTCCTTTTTCTTCATCACCATCGCCTTTGTCCCTCCTCGACACTCTCCTCTTCGCATTCATCATCTCCATATTGCCGTCTCTCTCAGATCCGGGGCTCTTCGCTAGTCACCAATGGCTGCTGCTGCCACCCTGAGCGCCTCCGATGCTGAGAAGCTGTCTCGGCTCAAATCGGCTGTCTCTGGCCTCGGCCAAATCAGGTCCCCCGCCGTCTCTCCCTCTCTTTCCGTCGTGTGTTTGTGCGCTTCCGGATTGGTTTTGTGTGTCAGTTGATTAGTGAGGGAGTTTGTTTGGACGGTTGATTTCTGGTAATTTTCGTGCCTAACAGACCAGCGTTAATTCCGGATCTCACTCTGACTCTGTTTTTTGTTTGGCAGTGAGAGTGAGAAGAATGGATTCATCAACCTCGTGTCTCGCTATCTCAGGTGAGATGGAAATTGTTGATCGGGCATTTTTCTTTTTAGTTGTCGTTACGATCGTTTTCCTTTTTTTTCCGATCCTTTGATAGTGGAAAGATTCATCAAAAAAACATTTTGCACTTTCAGTGGCGAAGCTCAACATGTTGAATGGAGCAAGATCCAGACGCCCACTGATGAAATTGTCGTCCCTTATGATAGTTTGGCGCCCGCTCCTGAGGGTAGTTACTTTATCTCTCATTCGATTTGCATGACATTGCAAAGATGGGCTTTTGGTTTTCATACGGGTAGCCCAAATTTATGGCTGCCATAATAAAATTTTTTTTCCCGTGCTGCTGAGTTAATGATTTCTAAAATTGTGCAGATCCTATGGGGACCAAGAACCTTCTGGACAAACTTGTTGTGTTGAAGCTCAATGGTGGCTTAGGAACTACGATGGGTTGTACTGGTCCCAAGTATGCCTTCTGATCTTATATTTCATATGTGTTGGATAAAATGATCTCCTTTTAGTTTGATGGATCTCATTGGTCGACTATGATGCTTCATTTTATGTTTGCTGTAGAAGTGGGATGAGATATTTTAGGATAATGTGCTCGCATTGGTAGGACATGTAAATCATGCCAACTGCTCCTTCCAAATGATGTTGACATCTGTATTTTGATTTCATTCCATACATGCATCATGACGCAGTACTTTTGAAATTTGTGCAAGATGCATGCCTCTTTTTTTCCTAGTGCCTTGAAAGAACTTTTGAAATTTGTAAATTTTAATGACTTGATGTGCAAGTAACCTCGACGAGCCAGATTGGAAAATGCAACAATTGGATCCTCTTTATTTTCTTACTTTTGTTGCGCAAAAATGTACTTTATCAAGGGATCCATTTGGTATCTAGACAACTTTTCCTTTTTCTTTGAAAAGCTAGGGAATTTTATTGAAAGAAAAGAGTAAAGTGTGAAGGATGTGTAGATAGAGGAAAAGAAAAAGAGAAGAAAGAGAGAGAAAGCAAGAATATTCTCTGTTGATCTGAGAAATCACCATTTTGGTAGAATAAATCAAGTTGAATCGAAGAGGATGATCAAAACTTTTGAGATCTTCAAAAAATCTTGTCACTTTTCTTCTTGCCAAATAGTCTTAAGAATAAGAATGAGCCTTCTGGAGAGGCAAGTGAAGTTGGTGAGCGGCTAGGACATTTCTTTGCTCCGACAGCTGGTTACTCATGTGATGAATCTGAGCTAAAAATTTCCATATGGCAGATAATTTTGCCTCTGAAGTTCCAGCACAAAATGAAATCATTACTTGGCAAAGTTTTAATCACCCTGTTCTGAGATCCACGACCTCATTGATTTGTCTGCATGATCTGTTTGGTGTTTCCTTGATCTTATTTAATTTTAATATTTAGAAAGGCTGTAGATGTAGCTTCCTTGGAATTTTTACCCTGTTTACTCAGATAGTTGTTAATATCCTTCTCTATGTTTTATAATCTACCTTTGTGTTTCTATTGTGATGTAGATCTGTTATAGAAGTACGCAATGGATTGACATTTCTTGACCTTATAGTTATCCAAATTGAGGTAATATTATTTAAATTTCCACGTGGTGTGTGTTTGCTTAGCTCTATTTAGCCTATTCCTTCTGATCAAATCTTCCTTCTATTCATGTAGAATCTGAACAGTAGATATGGGTGCAATGTTCCCCTGCTTCTGATGAACTCTTTTAACAGCCATGATGACACGTTGAAGGTGAACAGCTTTCACCCTACCTTTGTTGATGATAGTTTAGTTATGTTGACCAGTAATTGATTTATCTCCCTTGTTGTAGATTGTTGAAAAATATGCCAACTCAAATATCGAGATTCATACTTTTAATCAGGTTTGTGATGCAAAATATTGGTTAGCTGCTTAGTATATACTTATGAGTTTATGCTAGAATTTACTAAGTCAATTTATCTCGATTGTGTTGACTAAATTATATACAGAGCCAGTATCCCCGTTTGGTTGTTGAAGATTTTACCCCTCTGCCTTGCAAAGGAAAGACTGGAAAAGATGGATGGTAAAATTCTGGTTAAACATCAAGCAGAATGGCTTCAGTTTTCATGATAGCGATGCTTTCATTATTAAATTTTTGTTGCATCAAAATGGTTTTGCTTCAAGATAGGTTTTGATGAAAGAGGCTGCAATTGTAGGTCTTTCAGTTCACTATATTGTCATTAGTCCTTTGGAATTCCACCTTTTTTTGATGAAACCTAGATGTGGGAAGAATGCATGCTGGCTTGAGCAAATTGAAATTGATGCATGAAGTTATTTGCCACCAATATCTGGCCTAGTTGACATGAAATTGAATTTGACTTTTAATCTTTTCGACAACAATTTCAGACTAATCAGTATCTCTTCATTCTTTTGTGCTTTTTATACTTTTATGTAGACAGAATTCTACCATCTCCATTTGTCATAAACTTTTAATGGAAAATTTTTGATGAAAACCTTTCTCCCATCTCAAATGCTCTACATAGGTATCCTCCTGGTCACGGTGATGTATTCCCATCCTTGATGAACAGTGGCAAACTTGATGCTCTGCTCTCACAGGTTTTCTTTTATCACTATCGGCATTAGTGCATTCCTTCTACTTTTACTTTTTCGTTTGCTTATCCCTTTTCTCTCACTTTTCATGTTTACAGGGCAAGGAATATGTTTTTGTTGCCAACTCAGATAACTTGGGTGCTATTGTTGACCTGAGTATCCTTTCATTCTAAGTTTCTTCTGATATGTGTGGTTTTGGATTTTAATCACATGAACTCTGAACTTCCTGAGTTTAGTTAGACAATTGGGCCCATTTGATAATTTTTTGTTGTCCCATGAACCTTAACTAAATTGCATAGAGATCTTAAATCATTTGATGACAAACAAGAACGAGTATTGTATGGAGGTAAATGAGGAGGATTGTGATGAATAATTATTTTAATAAATCGGCATTTGTATTTACTTGCTCATAATTTTACAGGTTACTCCAAAGACCTTAGCTGATGTGAAGGGTGGAACCCTGATTTCTTATGAGGGAAAGGTTCAAGTAAGTAACATCATTTTCTTTGTTAGTTATTTCTGCGGGATAGTTTTCTGTTGATCAAATTATGACGCAGGCCACAAAGTTCCCTAAAATTTATTAAAAGTGCAATTCTTTTTGATGGTTAAGATAACTAGAGTCTCAACAAACTTACAGATTCTGAAAGTGGAACCTTATTTGATTTTGACGTCTCAGAGATTCCGTTCTTGGATATTTTTTCAGATGAATTTGGTGCCATGATATTTTTGTATTATTCCTTCAATATCTTTTGACTTCTTAAAATCCCCTCAGAACTGACTTTATTATCCTAGCTTTCATAACACTGGATGGACTTTGCTTTGGTAGTCCTCTGAAAAAAAGAAACTTTCATTGTGCTAAAATGAAAACTGTTACGTCTTTTTCATATTTTTGTGTCTGTAAATAGAACATGTTATTTCAGAAAAACAGAATGTGATCATAAGCTGGATTTACATAGGGAAAAGGGATTCATGACTGACATACTTCTGTCACTTATTGCAGCTCTTGGAAATTGCACAGGTCCCTGATGAACACGTGAGTGATCCTTTCTCCACTTTACCTTTATTTCCATGGTCTGAAGCATGCATTGGCTCTTTCTATCTTTGTTTGTCTACTTCGGTCCCTCTGCATTTTTCTTTCTTTGACGTCTTATTGAGATTACGTGGAAATTAAGGGAGTCATCCTGGTACTGAGGCTACTTAACAGCCCACAAGGACATTGGTACTCTTGCTGTGCTGACATTTATTTGTTTTAAGATGTCATTGCTAAGGCCAACACCATACATGGCTGCGATCCTCGAATGTTTGTCAATGTCTCCTGCTTATTGGAATCTCCTAGGTAGATATTGACGTTATCTCTGAGAACATGGCATTTATCCAGGTGACAGCCTTGAGATGTTTCCCTGGCTCTTATGATGACTTTCTCTCTTTCTTAGCCAAGTAATTATAAATTTGGAGATCAACATCTCTCAAATGTGATATGGTTTTAAACGTACACATATTTCAGTTGATGAGTAGTTTCAAATCTAAAAACACGTGAGGTACAAACTATTTACTGCTTTGTATTAGTTCATACAAACAGGTTACGGCTTTTTTCTGCAGTTTTGAGTTTTTTTTTCTCTCAACTCATTCTCAAATTCGATGCTGATGTTTCATTTGCTTGATGCAGGTCAATGAGTTCAAATCAATCGAGAAGTTCAAGATTTTCAATACAAACAACTTGTAAGTCATGCTTTCTTTTGTGTGTTCTGCAGACATGGAAGTGAGTTCTTGGCGTTACATTTATGTAATTATGATGAAGCAAGTGCTGACATGACAAATACAGGTGGGTTAACTTGAAGGCAATTAAAAGGCTTGTCGAAGCTGAAGCTCTTAAGATGGAGATCATTCCTAATCCAAAGGTATAAAATACTGTCCTGCTTCTCTCTCTTTGCACAAATAATTGCAAGATGTTGCCTGTATAGACTGGGTACCTAGTTTTTTATGTTTCTTGAATTTTAGGAAGTGGATGGAATTAAAGTTCTTCAGCTAGAAACTGCTGCTGGTGCAGCAATCAAGGTATTATTCTTCGCCCGACTTCTCGTCAAATAATTTATTTGTTGAAATTTTATCTTTTTAAGTTTGTGTTTTTCTTCTTGCATTAGTTCTTTGATAATGCTATTGGCATCAATGTACCTCGGTCAAGGTTCCTCCCAGTGAAAGCAACTTCAGATCTGCTTCTTGTTCAGGTTAGTATTTTTTTCTAGTCCGTGTTAATTTTTTTTTTTTAATTTGAAGAAAGAGCGTTAAGAAATGATGGAGCTCAACTAATGCATCTCTTACTGGCTTACAGTCAGATCTTTATACTCTGGAGGATGGTTTTGTTATCCGAAACAAGGCTAGAACAAATCCCTCAAATCCTTCAATTGAATTGGGCCCTGAGTTTAAGAAGGTGAAGATTTACTTGTAGGGATATTGCCATTGCATCTCTTTTGGGATAATGACCGACTTCTTATGATGTTGGCAGGTTGGCAATTTCTTGGCCAGATTCAAGTCAATTCCTAGCATTATTGAGCTCGATAGCCTGAAGGTTTCTGGTGATGTATGGTTTGGTGTTGGCATCACTCTCAAGGTAATTGATGCTACGTTATACCCCATATAGGATGCTTCTTCTTTCGCATGTCTCTTTGGCTTCCACTTTCAACACTCGGCATTTTCCCAAGAGTCTTATAGCATCTGTTTGGCTGCATGCTGCGGTTCTATGTGGAAAATTCCTTCCATGACTTATTGACTTATATGTAGCATCTCCTTGATCATTTGTTGTACTTCCCAGAAACAAGACATTTATACATGCATCTGGTGATGTCAATAATGGTTTGGTTGATTTGGCCAAAAAGCTAATACTCCCTATTTAATGTAGGGAAAGGTGACTATTGTCGCAAAACCTGGGGTTAAGTTGGAAATTCCTGATGGGGTGGTGCTTGAAAACAAGGTACACAATCATGGAGTCTATGTACTTTATTCCTGAGGATGTCGCTGTCCACATCTTAACTGTTAAATTTTCTGCATGCAGGAAATCAATGGCCCTGAGGACCTCTAGAGGCAGCACTCGGTTTTCCAGAACAAAATATATTGCGAGTTGTATTTGGTCTTGTACTGGAGATCCTGAATATGTTGGTGTAATCTTTATATATATGCGTAGGTAAATAAGTGAACAAGCTTGGTTTGAAGCATCTCAACCCGAACCTTGTGAAGGTGGGAATTTTATAATTTTGCTTTTTTGGAAAGAGAGCAAGAAATGCTGCTAAAACCAACGGCTTCATTAGTTTTGTGCCTGTGTGCTCTTTCTTCCGTACAAGGATTGTTGAATGCCAAACCCTGCGAGTCCGTCTTATGTTACTGATTCTAGTACTTTTATTGGACGTTTCAGCCGCCCTTTTCCAAAACATAGAAAAATATTCAAATGAAGAGGTGATCGTGCCATGCCTGCTCTGAAAGTTTAACATACCTCGATGATGTTCATATAAAATGTGAACGGCGGGTCTGCTAGTTTGCACTTGAGAATTTACTGATGCAACCGGTACCCCATTTGTCCAAACGGGCGTTTAGCGTTTCCATTTATAGTGTGCCGAATTAGTTTAACTTGTGATTGAGGCACATTCTTCTTGGATGCTAGAACACGATTCACTTGCATGGACGCTGTTATGTCATTTTATAAAATAATTTGGTGGACGAGACGCTGTATTTTAAGCATTACGTTGCTTTTTAGTTTGTGTAGTTAGTGCTTTGTATCTTCAGTAATTGGCGGGTCTACATTAATAGTCAGGAAATGCCGAATATGAGTTCTCTAAAACAACTTGTTTGCTTATCTTTCTTAGCGTAAGATCTCAAATCGCCTAGACGTGCCTCTCGATCTAGTTCTCTATGAGCAATCGCATTCTTCACACACACCGGAAGACCCATCCCAATCCACAGAGAATGTTCAAGGCAATGACTGTATAAAGCGGTGTTCCAGATTCTTATGTAATCAAATATCTTTTCATTTTAAGCATTATGCTTTTGAGTTGGTGCCTTGTTTCTTCGGTAATTGGCGGGTCTAAACTAATAATCTGGAAATGCTGAATATTAGTTCTCTAATACAACTCGTTAGCGTAATGATCTCAAACTGCCTTGATATGCCTCTCGATCTAGTTCTCCATAAGCACATGCGATCTTCACATGCACTGAAAGGCCCATCCCGATGCAGGAAGAATGTTCACGGTCAATGACTTTGTTTTTTCAGGACTATGATTAGCTGGAAACACCACCGGCATCATCAAAGCAGCCATGACCCCTGCATTCGTTGGCTAGTTCTCGGGCCTCATTGGGCTCAGCATCTCAGCAGCCTGATTGGACCTGGCGCTGGCCGGTGTCATCCCAAATTCCCAATGCACACCCGCCTGGGCCATGGGGCTCTTGTTTGTGATTCACGGGAAAATATTGGCAGGGCTGATTTCTTCAGCCAACGATGTTCATGTGAAGACCCTGAAAAAGGAGACATTATGGTTTTTGCACATGGGTTGCTTCATTTCCAAGTGAATGCAGGAGGTCCATGTCCATCACTGTGGCCAGCTTCAGCAGTGCAAATCCTGGCCTCCAAATGCTCGATTTCGCATTGTTTGCCAATAACTTGTCTTCTCTGTTGGCGGAGAAGACCACTTTCCTGGATGGTGCTCAAGGGAAGAAGCTCAAGGCTGTGCTGGTGGAACCGGCTAAACAAAGCCAAGCTCAGCTACAGATTGTTTTCTAGTGTAATGACATTTTGTTGTGAGTTTTTTCTTCTTGTTGCTAATGTGGAAGCCATTGCTTCATGCTTAATAATGCAATTAAAACATTGTTTTAGCTATACTTTCCCGGAAAAAAAGTTTGTTGATGCTGTACTTTTCAATTGGATACACAAAGGAACAGAACCAGCTCGAGCAGGGGTCCAATTCAGCTGAGGTTTTGATCCATTTTTAGTCATTTCAAAATGTTCTGATCCTATGGTGATTCCACGAAGCAAACTAGTTCAAG
Organism: Corymbia calophylla; assembly: GCA_014182845.1. Taxonomy (NCBI): domain Eukaryota; kingdom Viridiplantae; phylum Streptophyta; class Magnoliopsida; order Myrtales; family Myrtaceae; genus Corymbia; species Corymbia calophylla. The sequence goes on from CM024698.1 coordinate 39,346,591, forward strand.
CAGTCATTTTGAACTGCTTTATTTCTGGTAGCTGAACAGAGAAAACTGTTAATGTTGCGTATGGCATAAAAAAGAGGGAAAAGATCATGTAAAAAGGTAGAGATCTGCTAGCCTCCGGTGCACAAGCCATTTTCACTTCCATGACGACCAGGTCTCTACTTAGGCCTGCCAGACAGAGCAGGGCATATCTTGGTGAGAAAGGACTTCTTAGGCTCTCCTGGGTATATACGCAGAATCTCAAATTGCTCATACAAATGAAGATGCATCATAAGGAACGGAATGTAGGCTGTCAATTCATGTTCTAGTCCTCGTGCAAGCTGCTGTGCATGCTGCTTCCGCTTATTCCAGGTCGCAACTAACCCAACATCTACACCCAAACACAGCGTATGAACTCCCATTTTTCTTCCCTACTTCATTTCCCCCTGATAAGCGTAATTGTGATGACTTGACAAGCTTAGAAGCAATGGAGCCTAATGATGGCAGGAGCCTCCATGAAAAGCTTGAAAGTTGAAGCAATTCCCTGCAAACTAGAATATCCTTTGAGGTACGGGAAATTTGTCACATGGATACTAGATACCTCTTCACCGCACTACCTTTTGGGAGCATAGTTGGGTACATGACAAGAAGGTGGAGCTTCTAATCAGAGAGGCATTTGCTAATTTTGGCAATGCCATCTAGGGTTTCCAGCTTCTTGATTATTTTTGTGGTCAAGATTGTTGGGATAGCATAAATCTATTGCCATGTGCCACTGAGAATGCTTCCGTCATATTCATTATCTCTTTTGCTCCATGCCATATCCTTTGAGTTTTAGACCGGAGTGTGTAATTGCCATGGCCATCACTAATTTGTCTAAAAATGTCGGATTCTGCTCAATACGAGTCTCACATGTTTGTCCAAGAGCTGGATGATGATTAGTTCTTTCACTCTATAGTTCACCTCGGCATGAGTCATTGACTGCTCCTTTTTTGTTTTGTAGACGTCGTACGAGAAGCCTAGCTCAGTTTCAACTGGCTTAAAGTCGGCCACCCCTGACTTTTTGCAGATGATTGAGAACCCATCTTGCATTTCCAAGAAGTTTGCGATCACATTAATCGAAAAGTATGTGAACATAAACGAATAATAAGCTTCTAGATGTTGCTTGCCCAGAACTGAAAAAGGCATCTCGTTTAATTTGTCCTGGGGTCTCTACTTGGATGAATTTATTGTAATGGCAGGATGGATAAAAGAGCGAAAGTAAGGCATTCATGAAATTTCTTGATTTAGAGGATTTGAGATCCCAAGTGCTCTCCCCATACTAAAACAAGTGCTGCTATAAACACTGGAATCGAACAGACGCAAGAATTGGCCTTTTAGGACAGACAGAGCACGTAACATTGATCCTGACCATCTCTTAAAATAGTATCATTGGGAAATTCTGGTCTAAGATAAAAAAAAAAAAATGGCTGGAGTAATCATATTAGGTTGTGGATGTTATCGATCAGCCAACCGAGACAATGTCCAATCAGAAAAAGTCAGTAATAATGTGCCATATATCTCCAAAACGATAGCCCCAGCTAGAAGTGAGAGTTATGACTCGGTCAACCCTCGAGTAGCTGCACTTGTTGGCAAGGATTGTGAAGGAAACTAAAGCAGAAACAGAGAACAGGAAACTAACGAAATGAAGAAAGAAACCTTCACTTGAGTGGACTGAAGTTGCTTTTGTTTTGTAGACATCGCACGTACGAGAAGCCTAGCTCAGTTTCAACTAGCTGAAGGCAGCTACCCCAGACTTTCTTCTGATGATTGAGAACCCATCCTGCATTTCCAAGAAGTTCACGTTCACATCAGCTGAAAAGTATGTGAGCAAAAACAAGCAATAAGATGGTCGCTTGCCTCAGAACTGAAATAAACATCTTGTTTAATTTGTCCTGGGTCTCTTAATCGGATGAAAATTGTAATGGCAGGATGGATCAAAGAGCAAGAGTGAGGAATTCATAAATTTTCCTAAGTATTTGAGATCCAAAGTCCTTTCGCCATACTTAACAAATCCTTCTATAAACACTAGAATCAAGCACACGCAAGAATTTGACTTTTTAGGACAGATAGAGCACGTAACCAGCAATCCCAACATGGTAAGCTTAGCCATAGGTCATTGTCTTCCAAGCAGGGACAATGTCGGTAACATAAGGTAGAAGAGAAGGAAGAGGGCCCAAAATGCCTGGTGCCTGGAGATGGCTCATCGGATGATTACTGGGATTTCTTGTGCTTTCTCATTGTTGGCCCAACAGTAGGCGGTAAGAGTCGGCTAGCAGGTAAGTCAGCTGAATAAGAAAGCTGAGGCAGGCTCCTACCATGTGCTTGCAGAGAGAGCCAAATTTATAAGGATGATTTGTTGAAAAATGCTGAGGAGAACCATCATGCGCTGCTTTGCTCCAGCACTCTTCGAGAAGGTCTTGGTGGCACTCGCTTGGTTTCGCTACTGGAAATGAATGAGGGAGACAAATCAAGATTCTTCTGCTAGATAATGGTAGTGTTGTACATCATCTTAATTTGGATTGAATATTCATTGCGAACATTATGATCAAAATGGCAAAAGCTCATTCTTAATTTGCTAACTGCGATACGCCACCTTAAATCTTACTGTTAGTGTCAGTCTGACATTTTCAGCCATTTGTTCATAGTTGACACCGGAAGTCTGAGTTCATCCATGCGAGAGCCAAAAAAGTTAGCTGGAAACTTTTGCAAAAGGGGTTTACCAACATCAAAAGCTAGTTTGCTACAAGAGTTTGCCAGTCACAAAGCTATCATTAATGCTTTTGAGTGGTTTCCGATGCCAATTATGCTTTTGCCAAAGTTGAAGCAACAAATATTCTTTCTTTACATTACTTGTTTGAACGTATCATCTCAATCTTTTAGCAAAGTTGAGAACTAAACCAGTCCGTTGAGGCAAAAGACAAGATAACTAAAATGGGAAGAAATAGCCCTGCAAGTCACTTGATGGATTTAGCTCTTCAGTCGTCCCAGGCAGAAAAAGCAAAGGCAGTTCGTCTGTCTAATGTTTTCCCCCCTGAAGAGAAGAAAATGAAGGCCCTGAAAAACAAGAAGATAGAAGGAGCTAAGTGCAACTTTCTCCAAGATATGAGGATGAGATCAACATCATGCATGCTTGCCATCAGGTTTCATGTCCAATCAGAAGCATGAATTTCATCCTCCTGATTTGCCTTCTGGTAAATGTCCAAAGAGTTAACAAGGCTCAATTTACAGAAGAACACTGTACTCACGGTACGAGACACCTTCGGAGCATCGCTACTCATTTACAAAAGAAATAATCACCTGTTCACTGTGGTCTCTTCATTAAAGGATGGGCATGCTCTTTTTCTGAGAATAATTTAGGGAAGTTAGCTAACAATTTCGTCTTCTGATCTATTGACTAACATAAACAGAGTCAATATTATACTCAAGAATCATAGATCCGGACTGAATTGGAGATCCGCTGCCTACAAATAGGGCATTTTGGTGAAACCTCCCGTTCCACGGATAATGCACATCGCTGACAACACACGAGATGACCACATGGATCAAAAGCGGATCTCCTCCTCCTCACTAGACAAACTACACATAACTGTCCCTCTGGTACATCTCCTGATTCATCCTCTGCAATGGGAGTGTTAGGCTCATCGACTGCAGCATGGTTCTGCTGCTGCTGCTGCTCAAATGGTCTCCGCTGCCTCCACTCTTTCCACCTGTTCCAATTTCTGAAGAAAGAATATTCAGCATAAGTCCAATAAAGTCAAAGACTATCGCATCTTCAAGTCAACAGGATATAGAATATGGATTGCAAATTACTTGGTTGATAGCAACCAACCTAACAAAAGCAAATCCAAGGATACCAATTGATGCTGATCCAAGAAGAATACTACTCCAGAAGAGTATCTTTGTCCGGAAGGCAAGAGAAATCACCATCTGATCTTTTGTCAACTCGGTACTGAAAAATGTCAATTCAATAGTAAATGACGCTGTCAAGGAAGGGCTGCCAGCACGAAATCCAAGTAACAAAAGCATAATTATGTCAACTACCCTAGAGGGAAATACGAGATGGTCAATTCTTAACAACTTGAGTCATGTGAAGTGGACCGTTTGTTTACACAACATTTCATACTCAAACAAATGACAAGCACCAAAGGGAGAGGCGTCACAATTTCTATTGACAGGTAAGGGGACAAATACAAGAATAACAGATGGTTGTGCAGATCACCCAAAAATGGATGAAGTCGCATGCTGTTGAACTCTCCATGTTATGCAAAATGCAACCAGACAGACTTCCAAACAGGAAAATCACCACATATTAACATCCTTCTAGAAACCTTGACCAAAATTAGAGAGAATAAATTTGTACACATGGGTGAATTTTTATAAAAGAAAATAGTGCACATGGGTAATAAGTCCACAAACGGAAAAGAATCTCTTTAAGCAAGCATCAAGACTAATCCAACGTCCATCCATCACCATGAGAGGAACACTAACAGGAAATATGGAAGATCATTGCAAGACTTGATCTCCGGAATTCCATTTTTCAAAAAGCAATGGCCAACAGCACTGACATACTTTCCCATTGGAAGAATTTTCTCCTCATGAAGCAGTCCAACCTTCAAATACAGAGGAAGAAAGCATCAGGTCAGATAATCATATCAAAGTGAATGCATCAAAAGTACACAATTGAAGGAACGGCAAGGTCTAGATTATCATAAAGATCTTCAAGGCACAAGAAACATCACAGTTACCCCTCTGCATCAAGAAGTGAATGTCATTATACGTTGCAAACTTACAGGGTATTCCTGACCAAAAAGTGCCTGAAGGAATGTGTAAGGAAAAGCATTAATCGGCTGCAGTCGTTGATATACTGTGGTAAGAGGTAAATGATGCTTTGAACCATCCATGTTCACAACAACATAATTCCCTCTGCTGTCAGCGAGTACAAATGGAATCTGCAGTCATACTGACAGATGTAAGCAAGTGGGACAACTAAAGCAGTACGCCAATAATTGACTGCTCTGTTCTAAAACATCAAAGCCAAGTTTCTCATCTCACATTGTTAAGACCATCGACAACAAGAAAAAGTGTTAGAGAAATTAATTTATAAAGACAATCTGAATAAGATGATTGTACGCAAGCTTTTCTTGAGGAATCTTCAGTTCTGTCTGCCAAAGAAAGAGGAACCTCTGGCTTCTGAAATCTCAAATCTCTAGCACACAATGCGAGAATGAAAGCATAATAACTAAATGCTCAAGACTGAAAACCTAAGCCATGTCAAGTTGCCATATATCTCTCACTTCTTTAGCTTCACCAACTCCATGTGTATCCAAGGAAAGCAGTAACCTCCCTTCCACCATGATAAAACACATCAACTTTTACCTGCTCTCAAGAAACTCAGTTGTTTTAAAAGAATAGAGATCTCCATTTGGCATAAAGTACAGATTCTATAGTGCAACATCCCATCATTCAGGACATGAACACCATATGATGTCCAATGGCAAAACCAATTTTAACATGTGTACTATCACAGTTGCATGATTAGTCTCCCAGACAATTCCAGTCTCAAGGTAAAAAAATAAAAACCAACATTGTGTAAAGTAAACCCACTTAAAGAACAGGTAATGTAAGCTTTAACAGCAGTTTTCCAGCAAAAATATAGCTTAAATATAAGAATCAACCTCCGGAACAATTCTACTTACCGTTCTTAGTGATGAGAATATTTGTTCTCGCAAGGATCCAGATGAGATAGCGCATAGATCTGAAGTCCATCCAAAAAATCTCTTCCACTCAATGTATATGCACTTCATAATGGAAAATGGAAAATCAAGCTTATCAAATCCATTGCAGAAAAACCATAATTGGCATGAGTAATTATGACATTTTAATGCATGAACTGCAGTTATAATGCTCCATTATGCAGATTTCACAAAACTAAGACCTGTCCCTTCATTGATATTATAGTCCTACAAAGAAAGAAAAAATAGAAGAGAACTTATTGCATGATTTGAGTGAGATCGCCAGAGCAGATGACAGGATATGTGGACGCACTCAACTGGAACTCACAATTATGGAAGAGATGGGTGTAGGCACCTGGTGCATGTAAAAGCTCCTCATATATGAGAGGACAACCACCAGCAGGGAGAACCTGAATCCTAGATTTTCCTCTATATTTCCTAAATATTGATCTTCCCCTTGCTTCTAGCTTTTTCTCTAGGTATGCACACCAAAACAAGTTCCTCTTGGTGTCTTCCTAAACCGGACTAGTATATCCTTCCTAAGGCCCAATGACACCATGGATCCATCTCCAACCCATTGTAATTCCCCAATAAATATATCTCAAAAGAGAATGAAAGTGGTGCACGTATCCTCCTCGACAACTTACTCTGTTAAAGTCCCTCTTTTCCTCCTTTCACTGTGACCGAAATTACATAAGAGTCCACTTTATCATAATTTGAGCCACACTTACAGAAAAAGGAATTCACGTGCTAAGGCAAGACTATTTGCTATAAGCTTGAAAGCTCTCAGATTTTCAAATTGTCAGGTTTACTTCACATCACAAATGAAGAATTGCAGTAACACAACTACACAAGCAAATGCACTAATACCAGATGATGTAGCTAAGTCATTGATACAGCTTCCCTACAATTCATGAAATCCTCCATTGTCTCAACATCCACTTATACTGAGACCTGACTCGAAAAGAAGCAGTCTTGTGGCATTAAAAGAGAAGACTGAGACATCTACTGACTGAAGTCTGCAATACAAGACATGACTTGCTTACACTGATGCAGAACACAAAGATAGAACCTCCGAACATGAGACATAAATTTACCCCTTGGACACATCTTCATGTATTAATGCTACCACGAATTGTCAGACAAAGACCAATTTCACTTACGTTACATACTCGAGTAAAATTGGTCATAACAGCGCGTGTACACACGCTTACAGTTTGAGTCTTCTGTATGATCATCGCGGTATCGCCGGAGATACGCGCGTATAAGTTATTGTTAAGCATGCCGTACCGCGGCCCTCCTTCGGCAATAAGTTTCGACGTCACGGGGCCGCGCACAATCAAGAGCTGCTGTCTTCCCAACCGGCCCGACGAATCGGACTCCGAATCGGAACCGCCTCCGAAAGAGAGCACAGACCGTAGGTCGGAAACTTGGACTGACGGGGCGTCTTGGAGCTTGCTCAGAGCGGGGGAGCCGGAGGTGAACTCGACGATCGAGCGGATAGCGGCGTAAGCAAGCGTCAGGCCGAGGACGACAACGGCGCCGTCGACTGAGAGCGCGAAGTTGGAGAGGAGAGAGACCATGGGTTGCTCGTGCGAGGACATTGTTGAGAATGATGCAGAAAAGCGAACGAGAATTCAGTATATTTTTATATAACCCCACGGGATTAATTCTATAAAAAATCCAAAACTTTAATGCGTTTGGTAACATTTTTATTTCTGGAAAAATATTCTTTTGAGAAATAATTCTTTTCTATTTTTATTCTCCGGAACAATTTTAAGTAAAATAGGCGTTTGGTAACTACAAAAATTTCTTATTTTTGGAATAGAAAAAGAATAAAAATGCGTTTGGTATCGATAAATTTTTTATTTTTTTCTTCCGCCGCCGATTGAGACCGGCGGGCGGGGCGTCGCGCGCCGCCGCCGGCCCGCCGCCGTTGCCGTCGATCGTCGAACGTTGGACGTCGTTGGCTGCCGGATCTTGTTGTCGCCGTCGTCGTGCGAGCGTCGCGTCGCCGGCCGCCGCCGCCGTCGCACGCCGCCGGCCATCGGCCGCCGCCGCCGATTGGTCGTAGGGTGAAGAATGGCGAAAACGGCGAGAGGCGGAATTGGCGGTCGGCGATGGCGGGGGGGGGCCGCTGGCGATAGGTTGCGGCGATCGCCAATTAGCCGTTTGCAAGCGGGTGGGGTGGTCGATGATAGGTGGCGGAGATCGGTCGGGATGGCGGCCGGTAGCGGCGCGGTGGCGACGACCGATAGCGGCGGCGGTGACCCGGCGGCGGCGGCGGGGCGGTGGCGGCGTGTTATAAGCGGTGAGTAGTCCCAAAGAAATAGTTTTTAGAAATTGTTCCAAAAAATAAGAAGTTACTTTTTTCTATTTCTCATTTCTACTTTAAATCTATTCTCATGAACAACTTTCTATTTTTGGGAATAGAAAAATCAGTTGGCGTTACCAAATAGATTTATGTTCTTTTTCTATTCCAGGGAACAAAAAAACAAAAAAATAAAGAAATTGAAGCGTTACCAAACGGAGCCTAAATCTCAAATATACTTTAAATATTTTTTTCTCAGAAAAAATCTCAAATTTTATCTCTAGTTTCAAATCTGTTTTGAACTTTTTTTATCTCTAAAAAAATCCCAAATTTTAAGTCAAATCCCAAACTTATCCTTTTTTATCGAAAAGAAAATTATCAATTTTTGATCTAATTATAAAGTTGTCTTGTTAGCCCTCTATCCAAAAGTTGCGGTTAGCTATCCTTAATTTTTATGTCCTAGAACGGTTTTATTTTGAAGAAAATTTTCCATGTCAAATTGCTGATGTGTATTTATTATCAATAGTTGGGATGAAACCATGGAGTAAATTTGAGAATACATTAATATTTAGTGATTTTTTTAGACAAAACAAAATTTGACATAGATTTGGATTAGACTTAAAGAGTTTTGTTAAGACAAAAAAAAAGTTCTAGGAGATTTGTGACAAAACTTAAAGTTTATGTTTTTTCTCAAACAAAAAAAGTTTGGGACTAGGTCTAAAGTTTATGGCTTTTTCCGAGACAAAAAAGTTTAAAGTAGATTTGAGATTAAATCTAAAATTTGAGATTTTTTAATGGAATCGACCCTTTTATATGTAATAATAAGAAATATATAAGTCCAATTATAAAATTTACAAGATGATGTGACGTGGCTCATTTCAACTTTTCTAATGACCATATTAAAAGTGACACTTAAGTTGAAGATTTTTCAAATTTAGTTGAGAAAAAAAAAAAATAGGTTAACACCAAAGTGAGTGCCATATGAAAATTTTGACACCAATAGTGCACTTATCCCGCTAATTTTGGTAATGCCATCTAGGGTTTCCAGCTTCTTGATTGTTGTTGTGGTCAAGATCATTGTGATAGCATAAATCTATTGCCATGTGCAACCGAGAATGCTTCCGTCATATTCATTATCTCTTTTGATCCAACCCATATTGTTGGAGTTTTAGACCGGCGTGTGTAATCACCATGGATGTCACGCCCCGACTCTCGAGCTCGCGGCAACCCCATTACCTTGGTCGATTGAAAGCGACGTCCCAGGACCCGTCGACGACCATTCATTTTATCTTTCATTAAGCGCAAGTGGAAGACGAACCATCCCCAGACAAACAAACAATCAAATAGGGATAGAGGGATGAACAGCAATGACTATGGCAACTACTCATTTATTCAATTTACTGGATTAACCAATGAAGGATCGTTTTCCAAATTACAAGCCTGACAAAAAGGGCCGATCCATCCTCTAAGCCAAATCAAATAGAAACTAGGCTAATCCAATTAAACAAGAAGAACCCTCGGGTTCAAGACCACGGTCACTCGGACCCATCGGACTCGATCTTCGTCGAGTCGATCACCGGAGGAGCGGGCGGGATCCTCCATTGCGGGTACGCCATTCTAAAGGCCTGAAAATGGTTAACCACGACGGGTTAAGATAAAATCTCAGCGAGTTCTTCCCCCTAAGCCCCGGTTAGTACGCCAACTCAACCCGGGGTATCTCTCTAGAACCACCCCTCACTCAACCCACAACAGACAACAAACAACCCGCAATCAAACAACCACCAAGGTCAATCAATAAACACCATTCGGTTCGCATGCAACCTTACCCAGTATGCCATACCCCGCACGTTAAATCTCAAAGACAATACACGCAATCAAGGCACATGGCCGTTAGATGACACAATTCATCAATCACATGCGAGTCGCACCACAAAGCCGATCTCACCCGGCCATTGCCACATCCCGCACGACCTGTCAACTCATGCGTGCGTACCATAATTAATGCAATCATCACGACATTAAGAGCATGCGAATAATCGTAGCATCTCACACAACTTTCTCATGTCTCACACTCACACATGCTCCGATTATTACGACCCTCCTCCCGGGCCACGACAACCTTATGGTTGGCGGTTCCGGCTAAACCAGCCTTCGTCCTCTTTACCTCGAGGCACGGCGACGTCGGGCTCACTCCCAAGACGGCATTCCCGAAGGAGTACAAGACTCGCCCACTACCGCAGTCCCGCTGCGACAGAGGCCCGGACCCGTCCCCATACCGCGATCCCACATAGAACCCTCCCCGTCGGGCATCCGACCGAAGTCGGGCGACCCACGGCCACGGCACAACCCCATGGGATTGGCGGTCTTCCGGCAACGCCGGGTTCTCTCATTTAATGTGATCATGCAACACCTCATCAAGCAATCCATTTATATCTTTGCTTTCGTCGTGAATGCAACATCACTCATGCTCATGCGACATACCATTTCAGATAACCCACACAACATGTCATGCGATCTCACTTGACAATTTCCAAAATTCAATTCAACCAACACTCAATCACGCATTTCATCAATATTCACGAGCATAATTAACAATCGGCACTCCAATTAATCACAACAATCAAGAGCACATCAAAATAAGACTAAATTTAGCTTTTGGATGAACAGTGCCGTGAACAGTAATTCGTGAACAGTAATCCGTGAACAATTTGTGAACAGTGATTTTTTCGAAATTCAATTAATCAAAACATTTAATCCAGAAATTAAACAAAACATTAATTAAAACAATTAATCAATTCAATTAAATCAAATCATGCTTAATTAATCACAAAAATCACATAACCCTCATTTAAGCAATAATTAAGCACAATTAGCAAAATTAAGCTAATCTAATCCTAACCATCTATCTAACCACCTATCTTAGGGCTAATAAACTTAATTAAACTTCCTCAACCAATCTTACCACTAATTAACCCAACCCTAAGCAAGTTTAGGCACTAAATAGGGATTAGGAGCTAAACTCACCCGTTAAGCGGGCCGGCGACACGGACGCGGCGGCGGCGACGAACCCGACACCCGGGGACCTCCACTACGACGATCCAAGGCGGTCCCAAGCTCAACACAGCAGCAACAACTCGGAATCCCCACCGCAACTCAAAACCGCACCGCTTGGAGGAGGAAGAAGCCGATCGGAGTTGAACGGGCTGCCCGGAGCTCCGGCGAGTGGCGGGCCAGCAACCGGCGGCACCTGGGGGTCAAGGGGGAACCACTTGTGGCTGGTATGGGCGGTGATTGGGTCGGAAAGGGAGGAAAATGGCCGAAAAGGCGAAACTGGACAGAGCTGCCGCTACAGTGACGGTCCGGCGAGCAGCGACTTCTGGCGGCCGTACAGGACGATCGACGACTCCGTTCGACGAACGGCCAAAGCCATCTGAACGGTTTTCGTCTTCTGAACACAGCGGCGGGTGGCACGGGATGAGATTCCAACGGGAAGGGCATGAACAACTCAGTTTTCGGTGAGAGGTCAAAAACTAAAATTTCAGGAAAGCAAGGGAAGAAGGGGAGAAGGGGGCTGCGATTTTGGAGAAGATAAAGAGGAGAGAGAGAGTGAAGTGAAGGCTGGAGATAGGCCTCATTAAGGCCATTAATGCTTGCCCCCACTTGCCAAGAAAATGACCTCATCTTCTCTCTCTTCCTTTTGGCTTTTCTTCAAAATATCCAAGGGCATTTTGGTTATTTCCACCTTGCACATTTTCCAATGTGCCCTTGGGCTGAAAATGAAGGGCGGGCCTAGGAAACGGGCCGGAAAATGAATAGGAACGGGCTCGGGAATTTGTTGGGCTCGAATTGGCTCAAGGTTAGACAACAGGCTAGGAAGGGTAAAGGGTCAGTTTGGTCCAACGGACTTGCTCATTGTCTCAGTCTTTCACGGTGGCTGTCCCACCTTGGGCGTGAGGCCCTCACTGTTCTTGCCCAGCCCACGTCCTCATAGGCTCGGGTTCTCGGTCCAAAAGTCCCTTTTCCAATTATTCGGCTCACCAAGACAAGCTTTGTCGATCGACTAAGAAGCATCGTCCAAAAGTCCTTCTCGAACATTCCCGAAAATTCGAAGTCCAATATTGGATTCACATGCCTTATCAATTTCGCCCGAATGCCATTTTGGTACTACTCAGACTGACAGGCGGCTTTGAGGATTTACGCGTAACCGACTCGTGCCAATTCACGTTCAAGACTTCTCGACACATGGACGTCCTTGACTGCATGAAATTGCGAAGGATCGATTCTTATTTCAAGTACACGATTATCAAGGATCGACATAGGGCCATTCGCGGGTTCGATAACAATAGACGGAATCACCCGTCGTCCCATTATACTGGTCCGCGAATCGACTTCTATTCGTCCCTAGAATCGGCCTGCATGACTATAGGATCGTCCTCACGCAAGTCTCACGGCCGAGTCGTTTTCCTGTGTCAAGTTCTTTAGTCGCACGAGTTCTGTCCTCATTAGCCTTTCCCTCAAGGTCGAGTATCTCGGAGTGATCGGCCCGAGTGAGATCAACCAATAATGCATCGACGAAATTCACGTTCATTCCTTCCTCAAAAGGGCTCGAATTTCAGGATGTTACAATGGACATCACTAATTTGCCTAAAAATGTCATATTCCACTGGATGGGAGTCTCATGTGTTTGTCCAAGAGCGGATGATGATTAGTTCTTTCACTCTCTTGTTCACCTCCGCATGAGTCATTGACTGCTCCACTCTCAACAATGCAGCTAGGATCAAGAGATCAAATCCTCGAGACTTGCCTGCGTCTGCCTTAGGATAGAGACTTACTACATTTAGCTGTGACATTTATCCTGACCCATCTCTTGGTATAGTACCACTGGGAAATGCTGGCCTAAGATAAAAGAAATGGCCGGAGTAATCATATTAGGTATTGGAAAGAATCGATCAGCCAACCGAGACAATGTCCAATCAGAAAAAGTCAATAGTAATGTGCCATAGATGTCCAAAACAATAGCCCCAACTTGAAGCGAGAGAGTAATGCCTTTATCAACCCTCGAGTAGCTGCACTCGTCGGCAAGGATTGTCAAGGAGACTAAAGCAGAAAAAGAGAACAGGAAACTAACGAAATGGAGAAAGAAACCTTTACTTGAGTGAAATGAAGTTGCTTTTGTTTTGTAGACGTGGTACGAGAACCTAGCTCTGTTTCAACAGCGGCTGCTTCTGACTTTTTTCTGATGATTGAGAACCCATTCCGCATTTCCAAGAAGTTCATGATCACATTAGCTGACAAGTATGTGAACCTAAAGGAGTAATAAGCTTCTCAGACGCTGCTTGCCCAGAACTGAAAAAAGCATCTCGTTTAATTTGTCCTGGGGAATTCATTGTAATGGCAGGATGGATCAAAGAGCGAGAGTAAGGCATTCATAAAATTTCTTGAGTTAAGAGGATTTGAGATTCCTAGTCCTTTCCCCATACTAAACAAGTGCTGCTATAAACACTGGAATCCAACAGACGCAAGAATTGGATTTTTAGGATAAATAGAGCACGTAACCAGCAAGGGGTGTCAACGGGTCGGGTCGGGTCTTGATGTTACCCGACCCGACCCGACCCGACCCGAAATGCATAAAATATGAAGCAAAAAAAATGGGTTGGTTCGGGTCGGGTCGGGTCGGGTTTCGGGTGGGTTTTTTATTAAAAAATATTACAAAGGGGATTCGAAATACTTTTACGTGACGCCGCGAGATCTCGTCTAATTCGTCCGTGAACATCTCCGCAGACAGATAATTTCTTAATAAAAAATATGACAAAGGGAATTTGAAATGCTCTTACATGATGCCGCGAGACCTCGTGCAATTCGTCCGTGAACATCTCCGCAGACAGATAATTTTTTAATAAAAAATATAACAAAGGAAATTCGAAATGCTTTTACGTGACGCCACGAGGCGTCATCCAACCCGTCCGTGAACATCTCCGCAGACAGATAATACTCTCTCCTCTAAAGTTCTGCGTCAGCCGAGGACCGACCTGAGGGACGATGACGATGAACCCGTGAGATGAGACGTGCTGGATGAGTTGCGAGTAGAAGAAGTTGTAGAGGAGATAGCTTGGGTGGGTGTGTTTGGATTGAAGCCTTTAATGTGTTTGGGTGGAACAATGTTCCGACTCTAACTTGACCAAAAACATATATTTCATTTGTGTTTATAATTATTACCCGAACAGTATTAAGACCCGAAACATGTACCATACTTATTTCGTGTTCGGGTTGTGCTCGGGTAATGTTCGGGTTGGGTTGGATGGGTTTTTTGGACACCCCTACCAGCAATCCCAACCTGGTAAAGCTCAACCATATGTCATTGTCTTCCTTGAGTAAGTTGTGACAGTGTCGGTAACGCCGAGGTAGAAGAGAAGGAAGAGGGCCCAAAATGCCTGGAGATGGCTCATTGGATGATCACCAAGATCTCTCATGCTTTATCCTTGCTGCCCCGAGAATAGGCCTTGAAAGATGGCTAGCAAGTAAGTCGGCCAGAGAAGAAAGCTGAGCCAGGCTCCTACAATGTGCTCACAGTGAGAGCCAAATTGTATAAGGATGATTAGTTGAAAAGGAGCACTCTTCGAGGAGATCTCGATGGCGCTTCCCTTGATCTGGTAACTGAAAATGAATGACGGAGACAAGTCAAGATTCTTTTGCTGGATTATAGCAGTATTGGACATCATTTTGATTTGGATTGAATATTCATTGTGAACGAATGGAAAAAGCTTAGCGTATTAATTTAATATTTACTTACTTAATTAATAATTTCTTTCTTAATTAGATAACTATGATACGCCACCTTCCATGCATACGGATTAGTCTTCTTGTCAGTGAGAGTATGACATTTTCAGCCATTTGTACATTCTTGACGGCGAGAGTCTATGTTTATCCATGCGAGAGCCAAGGAAGTTACTTTGAAACTTTGGCAAGAGGGGTTTAGCAATATCAAAAGCTAGTTTGCCAGTCACAAAGCTATCGGTTATGCTTTTGAGTGGTTACCAATGCCGATTATGCTTTTGCCAAAGTTGAAGCAACAAATATTCTTTCTTTGCATTGCTTGTTTGAACGTATCATCTGATTCTTTTAGCTATGTTGAGAACTAAACCAATCCGCTGAGGCAAAAGACGAGATAACTAAAATGGAACTTGCCCTCCAAGTTAATGGTTTTAGCTTTTCAGTCTTCACGGGCAGAAAAAGACAAGGCAATTCGTCTGTCTAACGTTTTTCCCCCTTGAAAAAGAAAATGAAGGCACTGGAAAACAAGAAGAAAGGAGCTAAGTGCAGCCTTCTCCATGCGATGAGGATGAGATCAACATCATGCATGCTTGCCGTCAGTATCCATGTCCAATTAGAAGCATGGATTGCATCATCCTGATTTGCCTCCTGGTAAATGTCCAAAGAATTAACAAGGCCCAATTTACAGAACATCACTGTACTCACGGTAGGAAAGACCTACGGAGCATCTTACTTCAGTGTGGACTCTTCATTAAAGGATGGGCATGCTCTTTTTCTAAGAATATTTTAAAGAAGAAAAGCTAACAATTACGTTTTCCCACCCTTTGACTAACAGAAACAGAATCAATAATATACTCAAGAATCATAGATCCGAACTGATTTGGAGATTGTCTTCCTACAAACAGGGCATTTTGGTGAAACCTCCCGTTCCACAGATAATGCACATTGCTGACAACACACGAGATGACCACATGGAACAAAAGCAGATCTCCTCCTCCTCCTCATTAGACAAATTACACATACCTGCCCATCTGGTGCATCACCCGATTCATCCTCTGCAATAGGAGCATTGGGCCCATCGACTGCAGCACGGCTTTGCTGCTGCTGCTCATTTAGTCTACGCTGCCTCCACTCTTTCCATCTGTTCCAATTTCTGAGGAAACAATATTCAGCATAAGTCCAATAAAGTCAAAGATGATCACGTCTTGAAGTCTACAGGACATAGAATACAGATTACAAATTACTTGGTTTATAGCAATCAACCTCACAAAAGCAAATCCAAGGATACCAATTGATGCCGATCCAAGAAGAATACTACTCCAGAAGAGTATCTTTGTCCGGAAGGCAAGAACAGTCACCATCTGATCTTTTGTCATCTCCGTACTGAAAATTGTCAAAGCACAGTCAATTCAATAGCAAATGACACTGTCAAGAGATGGCTGCCAGCAGAAAATCTAAGTAATAGACCCTAACGCATAATTATGTCAACTAACCTAGAGGGAAATATGAAACAGTCAATTCCAAACAACTTGAGTCATGTGAAGCGGATTGTTCAATTACACAACATCTCATACTCAAACAAATAACAAGCATCAAAGGAGAGGCGCCACAATTTATTTTGATAGGTAAAGGGAGAAGTACTAAAACAATAGGTGGTTGTGCAGATCACCTAAAAATCCATGAAATCACACAACTGTTGAACTCTCCATGTTATGCAAAATGCAACCAGACAGACTTCCAAACAGAAAATTCACTACATATTTGCATCCTTCTAGAAGCCTTGACCAAAATTAGAGTGAATAAACTAGTACAAGAGGGTCGATTTATTGTAAAAGAAAATAGTGCACATGGGTAATAAGTCCACAAATGGGAAAAGAATCTCCTCAAGCAAGCATCAAGACTAATATAATGCCCATCCATCACCATGAGAGGAACACTCACAGGAAATATGGAAGATCATTGCATGACTTGATCTCCGGAATTCCATTATTCAAATAGCAATGTCCAATGGCACTGATATCCTCTCCTATTAAAAGAATTTTCTCCTCATCAAGCAGTCCAACCTTCAAAAACAAAGGAAGAAGAGCATCAGCTCAGATACTTGTACCAAAGCAAATGCATCTAAAGTACACAATTAAAGGAACAATGTGGTCTAGATCATCAAGCATCACAGTTACCCATTGGCATCAAAATGTCATTATATGTTGTAAACTTACAGGGTATTTATGACCAAAAAGTGCCTGAAGGAATGTGCAAGGAGAAGCATCAATTGGCTGCAGTTGTTGATATACTGTGTTAAGAGGTAGATGATGCTTTGAACCATCCATGTTCACAACAACATAAAGCGGACTGTCATCGATGAGAACAAAAGGAATCTGCAGTCATACCAACAGATGTAAGCAAGTTGGACAACTAAAGCAGTAAGTCAATAATTAACTGCTCTGTTCTAAAAATCAAAGCCGAGTTTCTCATCGTACATAGTTAAGACCATCAACAAGGGGGAAAAAGTGTTACAGAAATTAATTTATAAAGGCAATCTCAATGAGATGATTGTTTGCAAAATTTTCTTGAGGAATCGTCAGTTCTGTCAGCCAAAAAAAGAGGAACCTCTGGCTTCTGAATCTCATATCTCCAGCACACAATGTGAGAACAGAAGCATAGTAACTAAAAGCACGGGACTGAAAATTTAAGCCTTATTAAGTTGCCTTATATCTCTCAATATCTTTAGCTTCACCAACTGCACATGTATTTAAGGAAAGCAGTGATCTCCCTTCTATCATGATAAAACATACCAACTTTTACCTGCTCACAACAAACTTGGTTGTTCTAAAAGAATAGAAATCTCCCTGCCTTTTAATTTGGCATAAAGTACACCATATGATGTCCCTTGGAAACGCCAATTTAACATGTCTACCATCACGGTTGTATGTATAGTCTCCCAGATATTTCCAGTGTCAAGGTCAAAAAGAAATATATGATATTACCCCTTAAACCAGAAGGAGGTCCATGGTTCTAGCCGAAGACAAACATTGTGTAAAGTAAGCCACTGAAAGAACAAGTAATGTAAGCTTTAAAAGCAGTTTTCCCGCAAAAATATAGCTTAAATATAAGAACAAACCTCTGGAACGATTCTACTTACCGTTCTTAGTGATGAGGATTTTTGTTCTCACAAGGATCTTGACAAGATAGCGCATAGATCCGAAATCCATCCAAAAAATCCCTTCCCTTCATTGTATATGCACTTCATAATGGAAAATAAAAGATCAAGCTTATCAAATTTGTTGCAGAAATACCATAATCGGCACAAGTAATTACGACATTTTAATGCATGAACTGCAGTTACAATTGCTCCATTATGCAGATTTCACAAAACTAAAGCCTGTCCTTTCATTGATATTATAGTTCTACAAAGAAAGAAACAAATAAAAGAGAACTTATTGCATGATTTGAGTGAGATCACAGACCAGATGACAGGATATGTGGACGCGCTCAACCAGCACTCATGATTAGGGTAGAGAAGGGTATAGGCACCTGGTGCATGTAAAAGCCCCTCAAATAAGAGAGGACACCGATTAGCAGGGAGACCCCGAATCCTAGATTTTCCTCTTATATTTCCTAAATATTGATCTTCCCCTTGCTTCTAGTTTTTTTTCTCTGGGTATGCACACAAATCAACTTTCTGGTGGTGTCTTCCAAAACTGGACTAGTATATCCTTCCTAGGGCCCAATGACACCAGTGCATCCATCTCCAAACCATCGTAATTCCCCAAATAAATATATCTCAAAAGAGAATGAAAGGGGTGCATGTATCCTCCTCTAACAATTAAACTCCTCTTTTCCTCCTTTCATCGTGACCAAAATTACATAAGAGTCCACTTTATCATAAATTGAGTCGGACTCACAGAAGACCTAATTCACGTGCTAAGCCAAGACTATTTGCTATAAGCTTGAAAACTCTCGACTTTCAAATTGTCAGGTTTACTTCACATCACAAATGAAGAATTGCAGTAACACGACAATACAAGCAAACACACTAATACCAGATGATGTAGCTAAGTCATTGATTCAGCCTCACTACAATTCATGAAATCCTCCATTGTCTCGACATCTACTTATAATGAGACCGCACTCGAAAAAGAAGCAGCAGCGACTATGATACTTGCAAAACTAATTCAGAAGGACTCCTCAATACCTCAACTATCAATTTGCTTCCCTTTTGCAGTCTTGTGGCATTGAAAGAGAAGACTGAAACATCTACTGACTGGAGTTGGCAATACAAGACATGAATTGCTTACACTGATGCAGAACACAAAGATAGAACCTCCAAACATGAGATATACATTTACCCCTTGTACACACCTTCATGTTTTAATGCCACCACAAATTGTCAGACAAAGACCACTTTCAGTTACGTTACACATACCATAACAGTGCGGGTACACATACTTACAGTTTGAGTCCTCTGCACGATCACCGCCTCCCTTACGCCGCCGATATGCGGGAGCAAGATACTAAACTTCCCTCCTTCGGCAGCCCATTGCGGCATCACGGGGCCGCGCACGATCATGAGCTCCTCTCTTCCCGACCGGGTCGACGAATCGGAACCGCCTTCGACAGAGAGCACGGACCGGAGGTCGAAAATTCGGACGGACGGGGAGTGTTGGAGCTTGCGGAGAGCGGAGGAGCTGGATGCGAACTTGACGATCGTGTGGGCGGCGGCGTAAGCAAGGGTCAGGCCGAGGACGACGACGACGCCGTCGACTGAGAGGGAGAAGTCGGAGAGGAGGGAGTCTATTGCTTGCTCGCGCGAGGACATGGTTGCGGTTTGGGGTGGTGTTTCTTGGCGGTCACGAGTTCAGGCGAGGCGGAAATAGAATTGTGGAATTTCGGTATATAAATATACATATTATACATATATATGTGTATGTATATATACATATATCACAGCGATCGGAGTTAAGGCGGTGGCGGGCGGGGGCGGACAGAGGGTGGCTCTCGGCGGCCGTGCTGACCCATACTCGACCCGACCCATACCCAACCCATACCCGACCCATATTACTAACACATATTAATATTTAACTTAATTTAAAAAAACAGACGTAAATTAAATAATAAAAAATAGGGGTGAAATTGAAATAGTTTGAGGAAAATAATTTTTTAAAAAAAAAATCGATTTTTTAATTATTGTTGAGTGGTTCATATGGGCCTATCTGGGCCCGGTGATCAGGTTATAGTTGTTGACCAGTCTACTCGTTAGACGGGCCGAATGACATTCAGGTTGTGCTCCATGTGGTCAATGCCCAAGCAAAAGGGCCCTTTTCGAATTTTATCAAATTCATTTGTAATTTTAGGAAATTGATGGAGAGATTCAACGTGAATTTGAAGGCTAATATCTATCTACATTAGATTTAAGTTTGACGTCAAGCTCTAAAGTGAAATTAGACTTGAAAGGAACGTTTTTGTGCAAAAAATCAAAATTTAATTTGGGGTTGACTTTTTGGTAATCCTTTGATCAAAATGTCAATTTGAAAGTCAATATTTTGACTTTTCGGGTTTTCATATGAAATAAGTTGGAAATTGCTTTCTAAACTAGTCTAACAAATGGAATTGAAAAACAATAAATTTTTTTGTTCGAAAAATGGGTTCCGTTGTGATCGAAAATCCCTAATTCGGTTTTTTCAACATTTATCGATGCATTGACTAAAATATAAGTGTCAACAAATAGCCCTAGCTAGAAGTGAGAGGGTTATGCCTCTATCAACCCTCGAGTAGCTATGCTTGTTGACAAGAATTGTCAAGGAAACTAAAGCAAAAACTGGCAACAGGAAATTAAGGGTGCGGATGATAATCATTACGATTTTTTATTTTTTTGTTTCCTAAAATAGGTTTGGAATAGAATTCCGTTTGGTAAGCAATTCCATTTTTCTATTTCCGAAAAGCCTTTTATTCTAGAAATATATTTGGATTAAAAATCAGAAGTTTTTTTTTTTTTTTACTTCTCTATTTCTAAAACAAAAGTGATAAATAAAAACTATTATCATCGCTTGCTCTTTTTACTGCTAGTAGCCCCACCGCCTCTTGTCGCCTTCGCCAATCGCCAGCTGTCCACCACTTGCTGCTCGCCACCGACTCTTGCCACCTTCGCTAGTTGCTGGCCATTCGCCTCCTGCCTCTCACTACCACCAGTCATTGGTCGTCCACTTCCTACCTCCTATCGTCACTACTTGCCGCAGCTACGTGCTATCGTTGGACACTCCTCTCTGATTGCCGCTCACCATTGCCTCTTGCTGGCTGTCGCTCACCATCGCCTCTCGCTGGCTGCCCACCTCCCGTTGCCCGCCGTCGCCGATCGACGGCCATCCACCGCAAGCTAGCCTCCCATTGCCCCGCCTGCCGTCTGCCATCCGCCGGCCTCCCGCTACCCCACCGCTGGCCTGCACTGACAAGTATGTGAACATAAACAAGCAATAAGCTTCTCGGCTGTTGCTTGCCTCAAAACTGAAACAAGCATCTAGTTTAATTTGTCCTGGGGTCTCTTAATCGGAGTAAGATGGATCGAAGAGCGAGAGCGAGAGTGAGGCGTTCATAAATTTTCTTGAGTTAGAGGATTTGAGATCCCAAGTCCTTTCCCCATACTTAACAAGTCCTGCTATAAGCACTAGAATCGAACAGGTGCAAGAATTGGCTTTTTAGGATAGATAGAGCACGTAACCGGCAATCCTAACCTGGTAAGCTCAGCCATGGGTCATTGTCTTCTAAGGAGTAAGCCGTGACAATGTCGATGACACCAAGGTAGAAGAGACCCAGATGCCTAGAGGCGGCTCATCAAATGATTACCGGGATTTCTTGTGCTTTCTCCTCGTTGCCCCAAGAGTAGGCCTGTAGAGTCGGCTAGCAGGCAAGTCTGCCAGAGAAGAAAGCTGAGAGTGGTTCCTGCCGTGCGCTCGCGGAGAGAGACAAATTGTGTAAGGATAATTTATTGGTAAAGGCTGAGGAGAACCATCGTGTGCTGATCTCCTTCAACACTCTTCGAGAAGGTTAGTGGCACTTCGCTCAATCTGGTAACTGAAAATGAACGAGGTAGACGAATCAAGATTCTTCTGCTAAATGGGTAGCAATCACATAGACATGCGCATGATAATGGATATGCGATCGGATTGGACCACCTAGGAGTTAAGCTTAAGCTTAACTTGAGCTCTCCCAAGCCCATACCAATTCGCAACTTATGTTCAAATTTTTAGCGTGCAAATGATTTTTATCTAGAAATCGTCATTAATCAATTTATGATAGGTCGATTGGAAATCCAAATAAAATATTTACGAACTAGAGATTATGGGTATAGGGACTTAGTTACACTAGATTTCTTTAATGTCATTTCAATACCATTCTTTTTATGAAAAAATGTTTGGCTGGCAGTTTGGATTCATTGTATTCTTTCCTAACATATGAAATGACCATGTGGGTGCGTAAACCACCAATTTAACACCTAATAAAGTAATAAATAAATTATAGGACCTATCTCATGGCAACAAAATCATCTATAATGTTAGCTCAGAATTCACATCAATAGCCCTAAATATGATTTCTAAATAACACAGTCACTCTATCTTTTTTATTATGTTCTTTTATTTAATGAAATCTAAACTATGTGCAATGCAATGCAATGATGTACAAAAATGTGTTTATACTAAAATGACATGCGACATACAATTAAATAAACCTAACATGCAAATTATATGACCTAATCTAATGATGGGAAAATATTAAATGTGACTATCCTAATATATTACACATTTAAATAATCTTAAATATGCAATAACTAAATGATGTGCAAGGGATAACCTAATTCTAAATGACATGCAAGGGATAACCTAATTTTAAGTGACACACGCTGGATTTTTTTTATGCTTTCCTTTTCTATTTCATAAAATGCGAAATTAAAATTGCCCTAAATTTAAACATGCAAACTATCCTAGAAAAGAAAACCCAATTTATTCTAAAATGATATTCTGGTATTTTATTAAATTCAGAATTATAAAATAACCAAAATAAACATGCAGTCTTATCTAATTTGCAATACTATCAATTAAAATCTACTCATCTTATTGACAACTTAATCAAACTGACTCCCCCAGCAAAGTGCATGATGTTTTAAAGGAGGGCATGACATATCATAATCCCAATCAAATACAGATGCAAGAAGCCATAATTGCCAAGTTGCTCACTGGCCACATAGCACCTGACTGAGCTTTTACGAGATCGAATGGCACGAGTACGTGAAGAACTCAAAGGCAAAAAAACGAAAGACCAAGAAGTAAGAGCTGGGTCAAGATGAGAAACCCATCATACCCCACAAAGAAGCAGGGGAATCGACTCTGCTGAAGCAAGCAACAAGCAAAACGATCTGCGAGGTCATCTCGCACAGGGGTCTCGTAAATAAGGAAGAGAGGATGAGAAAGAGCATCTGCTTTTCTTTACCTTGGAGAGTTGAGAAGTTGAGGGAGTGAAGTGAGTGCACGAGCGGCTAGCGCAGGAGTACAACCCTCTAAGAGAACTTCTGACCGTCATGAGGGAGGAGGCGAAGTACGAATATAAGTCCCTGCTTGTTGACTAAAGAAATGAGAGAGTCGAGCTAGTGCGGCAAAAAAACAAGAGAAAAAAGAAGAAGACCGTCACGATAACTTCTGACCATCATCGATGGAATAGGGTCGGGGCAGTTCTATTGCACTTCAGTTTAGGTGACGACTCTTGTCTAATTTGTTGACATCCTCAAAATAGGAGCAATTGTGGGTCAACAGTCGTCTTTTTCTCATGCTGTGAGAATTAGTCTTCCTCTTTATTTTGCTCCACGATTCCCACGCCTTTTGCTCTTTGACAGTCTTCTCACTAGCCCTTTTTTATTCAAATAATGGACAAATTTTCATAACAAAGATGGCTCTCTCAATTTCCTTGATGGGTGCTCATGGAAATTGGGAGTGAATATACCTTATTTTTTTCCAAGTTTAATCAAAGAATGAACATGTTCCAACTTGGCATATTAATGCGAATTTCGGCCATAAAGATTTTCAATAGGCTTGGCCAAACTTACCTA
Source organism: Corymbia calophylla (assembly GCA_014182845.1). Taxonomy (NCBI): domain Eukaryota; kingdom Viridiplantae; phylum Streptophyta; class Magnoliopsida; order Myrtales; family Myrtaceae; genus Corymbia; species Corymbia calophylla. Next base: position 39,370,511 of record CM024698.1, read on the forward strand.
TTCCCATAGGCTCAATTAAATTCAAGGCGGATCAGCTAAGTTCATCCACCATTGATCCAATTAATATGCAAACTATATGGGCCTATTAACTACTAATGCAATATTTCCTTATAACTATATGCAATCTAATTAATTTACTAGTTTTCTACAAAATTAATTCTAGGGATATGTGCACTAAAAGCCATAAAACTTATCATAAAAGTATAATTGAATCTTAAAACTTATAAAATATGCAATTAAGTGCTAAATTGTCAGATATGCTAATGTGACTTTTTTTTCAATATTTTCTCTCTCCTTTGTGGTGATGACATGTCTAAGACACGAAAGATAAAGCTAAAACGACGTCGTTTAGTCTAAACATGATTTTTAATATAAATTTTATTTAGAAGAAGAAGAACAACAACAACAAGGGGGAGGTTGCCACCCTCGCCTACAGTACCATTCCCCCCACCCCATGGCCAGCCCTTGCCTGCGATGTTTGGGTGGCGGTGGTAGCAAGGGCTGCTGTCACCCTTTTTTTCTTATTTATTATTTATTTAATTTAAATTAAAATTATAGTAAAAATCAGATTTGGATGGAAAATAACAGCATTTTAGTCATGCCATCACCTCTTAGGAGAGAGAAAATATTTAAAAAAACCACATCAGCGTTTTCCGTCAGCAAGTTAGAGGGAATTAATGGAATAACGATTGTACCGATTTGATAAGATTTAAGACTTGATTATAATTTTTAAGATTTAATTACACTTTTGTGACAAGTTTTAGGACTTCCAATGAATAAATCCCTTTATCCAAAATGGTTAGCCAAAATTTAGTTTTTAATAACTAGTGGACAAATTCAGCTTTGGTTTTATCCGTTTCTACAAAAGGACCCTTTTCGAATTATATCATATTCATTTATAATTTTTGGAAATTGATGGACAGAATTAACGTGAATTTGAAGGCTAATATCTATCTAAATTAGATTTAAGTCTGACCTCAAGCTCTAATTTTCTAAAGAAAAAGTCAGGAACTGAAAGTAAGAGATAAATATAACTTAAGAACACCTTGAGCTCAGGAAAGCCTAATGCAAACTTCTCAATGTATTGATAGAAATAGATTTCATCATTTACGAAAATATTTAAATTTAAATAATTGTAGTTAATGAAAAGAAAATTATTGATTAATTATTTCAAACAATACAATCAAATATTTTTCGTAGTATAATACTTGGTAATTCACTTAAAGCTATGATGAATTGCTAAATTCCTCCTAATTTGAATGAACTTATTGTTCGTAAAATTTTATCAGAGTGACTTGCCTTTACATTTTGTAAGTTGGAGATGTTGTCATTAGTAATTATCAAGTCATATTATAGTTGTCTTCAGTTAGCCGTAACTGGCAGTTTTATTGGTGTTAGTATTCTTCCCATTATTAGTGGCAACTTTTCTTTAAACTTTGTATCTCGACGATGGAATTACTCTCCTACTATAGTGTAATTTTCCTCGTCTTTCTCAAATTCTGTTTCACCTCTAATCTTCTTGACCTAGCTATAATTAATCTCCCCCCCTCCAATTTGCCCAGAGACGGCACTCTTTAATGGCCGATCTTAGTGCAAGCGACCGCGTATCTCAGTACAGTGCCGGAGTTAAAATTGGATCGAGGGTCGATGGTGAATCATTGGTTAGCTGCGGCAGTGAAGATTCTCCACGTAGAGGGTTTTGGCCTTTGGCCATGCATGTGAGCGGACACCTGCTTTCCATGCACAACCATTGGGGCTCGGGATATTCCATTTCTATAGTCACTTCTATAGCAGCAACAGAACCGATGGCCAAAGGGCTGCTTTACCTCCTCCCCAACAACGTCATGCAATTCCCCAGCCAAACCAATCTATCTGCACACAGGTTCTCTTGTTGCATATCAAGCGCCGCCGCCGCCACAGCCCCAAGTCAACCAGTGACGATGGCCTCGGGTGGGGCCGTCCCACGAGAGTCTCCAAGTGAAGACCTTACTATGATTCAACGTAGTGATGCTTTGCTGCGGTCGACACAGCAGACGTCGTCGAAGAAGAGGTTCCGGACAAAGCTCACGCAGCAACGGAAAGACAAGATGATGGAATTCGCCGAGAAGTTGGGGAAGAGGATTCAGAAACAAGATGAACAAGAAGTGATCCAATTCTACGCTGAGGCCGGTGTGACGAGGAAAGCTTTCATAGTGTGGATGCACAACAACAAACAAGCCATGAAGAAGCAACAAAAGCAAAAAAGATGAGGTTACTCTCGCTGGGGAATAAGATTGGAGTTGTTCGAAACTGTCTGCTCATGATTGGAGGAGATAGATCGGAGCAGTCAATTTTGGCTAATTTTCCCCCCGTTTCCAAGGCTTTGTTGTCGCATGATCTGCCAGAGGACCTTGGCCTCCTCGCCGACCTCGCACTGTTCCACATCAACTTGAGCCGCCTCTGACTGTGGCTGCCGCGTGGGGGACTGTGTGTTGTCCCTGCCACGGCGATGGCAGTTTTGTGTGTGTGGTTTAATGCTGACTGAAGCGCCGCCAGTAGCTATCGCAATTGGAGATGGAGTTGCAACTGCAAATGGATCTTAGCTGGTTTCTTGATATTCTCTTCTAGGCTTGTTTGTTGATTGGTGTGGATTTGGTAGGCGGTGGTTTTGAGGATATAGATGATTGTGATGATGATCTCTTCTGACACCAGAGACTGTATTTGCAGGAGAGAATTTGGAGGAAGAACCTTTATGTGGGAGGGTGATACCCCAAAGAGCTTGGCATCTCTCTTTCCTGTTCTTGGCCTCCCAGTTCCATTAATCTTGCCAAGGCCTGGTGATAATTACAGCAATGGTTGGTTGTCTTCGCTCCGCGGCAGTGAAGATTCCCCACAGAGAGGGTTTGGCCTTTGGCCATGCACGTGGGCGGACAACCACTTTCCATGCACGGCCATTGGGGCTCGAGATATTCCATGTTGTCGACGGTTGTGGACAATTCATACCCAGCGGTGAGGAAGGGACGCCAGGGTATTTCCAGATGTGCAGCGTGCGAGTGCCACCGCACTTTCCATCGGAAGGAGGTCGATCGCTAATCGCAGTATACACCTAGTTACTACTATAGCAGCAACAAAACTGATGGCCAAAGGGCTGCTTTACCAAGCGCTGCCGCCGCCACAGCCCCAAGTCAACCATTGACGATGGCCTTGGGTGGGGGCGTCCCGCGAGTCTTCAAGTGAAGACCTCACTATGATTCAACGTAGTGATGCTGCGCTGCGGTCGACACAGTTGACGTCGTCGAAGAAAAGGTTCCGGACAAAGCTCACGTAGCAACGGAAAGACAAGAAGATGGAATTCACCGAGAAGTTGGGTGGGGGATTCAGAAACAAGATGAACAAGAAGTGATCCAATTCTCTCTCTCTCTTTTCGCCAGCCCCTCTCTCTCCAAGCGGTTCGCCGGTCGGACGAGGGCTCGGTGGGAGAGAGAGGACGTAGAGAAGAGAAGAGAAAGGGAGAGAATTCAAAATTATGACCACTTGAACACCGACACGTGTCGTCCAGGTCAGTTCGCAAATGTAGAAAAAGACAAAAGAAAACAAGAGGGGGCAGCGCTTTTGTCCAGGTCGGCTCGGAGTATCTCCAAATGTAGAAAAAGACAAGTATAAGAAAAAGAGAACAGCGTCTGTGCTGCCGATAAAATGTTGCTATCCTCGTGAGCAAGCGTGACAAATAGGAATCCGACACGTATGGCCCCACATTTCAAACTCCTCTCTCCTCCCTCTGCACGCTTTTCTCTCCTCTGCAAGCCTCCTCTCCCCTCTCCCCCCTCTGCACGCTGTCCTCTCTCCTCTCTCTTCCCCTGCGTTCTCTCTCTGTCGCCCGACTCTCTCCATCTTTGCCATCCCCTCGTCCAACCGACGAATCACCGGACCGGCGAACTTCGCGACGGCAGAGTCGAGGTGGAGGCGGAGGCCGCGCGGTGGTTCGTCGGACGAGCCACCGTGCCGTCGCCCGACCAACCTGTCGCCGAATCGCAGCTTCCTCTCGACTGTGCCCTCTCTCTCCCTCCGAGTCACGACCGAGCCCTTGTCCGACGAGCCACCGCACGGCCTCCGCTTCCGCCTCGCAGGGTCGCCTCCGCCGTGTGAAGTTCCTTGGTCGGACGAGGGCTCAGTGCGGAGAGAGGGGGCGGCGAAGAGGAAGAGAGTCGGGCGTGAGAGAGTGTGTGCAGGGGAAGAGAGAGGAGAGAGGAGAGAGAAAGCTTGCAGAGGAGACAGAAGAGAGAGCGTGCAGAGACAGCTGCCTGGTCCCAGACAGCTTCCCGCTTGTTCATAAAATCTCCAAGCGAGAGCCCTGCCCTTCTTCTTCGGCGTCGCCTGAGAGCCTCTCCGCTTCCCTGTACAGATGATGAAGTTGGGTGCTTCATCAACAATCTCCGCAAATGGTGAAGTGGCCAACAACGGCGGCCACTCCTGATGCGGTGAAGTTCTCGCGGCTGGTAGCGGCCGTCTCTCATCTCCAGATGAGGTTTGTTTGTGCGCGCGTGTTTCTGGTCCTCTGTGTCCGAAGCGTGATTTCGCCTTGATTTGCTCTGATTTTGTTTTGCAGCGACATTGAGAAGAAAGGATTTCTGGATATTGTCTCCCGCTATCTCAGGTAAGGTCATTCATCATCTTCTCCTGTTTGCTTCGATCTTTTGTCTTGGTTCGTTTTCTTTTTTTGGTCGAATCTTTTGTTTTGGTTGAAAACTCAGTTTATCGAGTTATTGTTTTCTTACATTCAGAATCTGGAGACCGTATGCTTTTATCTGAATCTTCAACAATGTGTTGTGATCATAATGGCAACTATAAGGTTTATTCGTTGGATTTACCACTTGAGAATCAGATGAATGCAATGCGTGTACATAGATAAAAAAAAAAATAGTTTACAGAGAGAATTTTCCAAAATTCTGTAGAATCTATTCTGAAAGTTACTCTATCAATCACAGGAGTCAATCATCTTAGTGTCTAGTGCTGTGGAACTTTCACGAGCATTTGCAAGAAAATATTCATTGTGTTGGAGAAATGAGAAATCTATTCCACATTGCTCAGCTCAAAAACACAATGTCGAATTCACCAATTTTATCTGGTTTACTTCACTTTTTTTTGCTTCCATTTTACCTGTTTGGAGCACTGCTTATATAAGATGCTGTTGATTCGTTTGAAGAATGTCTTTAGCTTTTCTTCCTTTATGGTTTTTGTTCTACTTTTAATCCAAATTTGATGGTTTAATTTGGTTTCAAACATGGTAAGGTTGATATATGGGATGAAAGGAAAGTTTTTGGCTCACGTGGATGGCCTTAAAGATGAGATGCTTGGAAAATATCCTCCTCCATTGACTACTATGTTTATTGAAGGGGCTTGTTGCCTCAGAAAAATATTTTTCTGTTATTGTTGGATTAGTTTTCAATCTCATTCTTTATTGACTTTTATATCGTTCTTGCATTAATAACGAACTTACATACGCATACCTGCAAATCTTATAACGGAAACAAAATCACATAAATTTACCCGAAGCTAGAAGCTCATTTCTGGGGAGAAATAGTTTCTCAAGGCAGCAGCTTTTTTTTTTCGGTCAGAATTCTTGAGACAACTTCTCTCGCTTAATTATCTATCTTCCTACCATCCCTCAGTTTGAGTTTATTTGCATTAAATCTTTCTCTTATTATGTAGATCTGACCACAAACATCTTCCAGCTTCCTACATTCGGTGATATGGCTACACCGGATGGCCTTATATTATCCACATTTGACATTGCCCCTATAAGCCAAACATTTTCGACATTCAACAAAGTTGCATTAGGGCCTGAGCCGGCATGGCTTCTTGCCTTGCTTTAACTCTGAATTGGAAGAGTTAGGGCTATTGAACCGAGTTCTTTTACTCAAATGATGATGATGTATTGATGGTTAATGCTGGCTAGAGTTTATTTCTTTGTGTGAAGCAGATTAGTAATAGTAGAATATGATGTTTAGCTTATTTTATTGCATTTTCAGCGGAAAAGCTAAACCATTGAAATGGAGTAAGATCCAAATGCAATAAAATAAGCTTATATACGTATAAGGTGCTAAAGTTTATTGTTTTGTACAAGTTCATATTAGCAGGTGCAGCTTTTTCCTTGCAATTGTGTTCCCTTTTTTTTCAACTTGTTCTTAGTTGACATATTACATTTCATTTGCTTGATGTAGGTTAATGACTTCCACTCAATTGAGAAGTTCAAGATTCTGTATACAAATAATTTGTAAGTCATGCTATCTTTTGTATATTTCCGCACTCATGGATTATTGGCTTTACATGTATTTCAGGTGAGGAAATTTGTCAGCACTGCAAATGCTCTTGCAAGCTAAATAACTTAAATTGGATATAATTCCAATAGTAAGGTGCGTAATAAGATGTTGGGTTATATATTAGGAACTTATTTTTGATGTTTGTTGAATTCTAGGAAGTGGACAAAATGAAGATATTACAATTAGAAACTGCTGCTGGTGCAGCTTTAAATATTATTTTTTGTCTAATTTTTTGTCTTTGTTGAAAATTCGTCCTTTTAAGTTTGTGTGTTTTCATACACTTAATTTGGTAATGCCATATGTGTGAATGTACCTCAGTTGAGGGTTCATTTCAGTGAAAACGGAGGTGGACCTAGCTGCTATTGAGGTTAATCGATTGTTATTTTTTTTTAATTTAAAGAAACAGCATTAAAAAATGGAGCATAGTTTAGTGTATCTTTTATTGTAGTTAAGAAGTTCATAGGTGGATGGTGCATTGGTTATTAAGGAAAGGGCTAGAACCCATGAGTATGGGCAGGTGAAAAATTAGTTGCATGATATTGCCATACCTTTTCTAGGATAATGATTGAGTTGTTATGGTTTATGGTAGATTGGCAATTATAATAGGGGAGTCAATATAATTTTTATCATCATGGAAAACTTGAATATCTCGGCTGATCTATCCATTACCACACTCTTTAATCTTAGGATAATTGCCTCTGTCGTTTGTCATACTTCTCGAAAACGAGACATCGATGCATCATGCATCCACTTATATCAATCGTGGTTTGCCTGTAGGGATTCGAGACTAGGATAAGAGCGGAACTTGCAAAAGGAATGTAGCAGAATAGGCTAGAATGGACTGCACACGTACAGCCTAGCAAATAAAAGATGTGCAGTCCATTCTAGCCTATTCTACTCCATTCCTTTTGCAAGTTCCGCTTTTATCCTAATCTCGAATCCCTATAGGCAAATCACGATTGACATCAGTGGATGCATGATGCATGTATAAATGACTCATTTCCGAGAAGTATAATAAACGACATAAGTAATTACCCTAAGATTAAAGAGTGAGGCAATGAATAGATCACCCGAAATCTTCAAGTTTTCCATGATGGTAGAAATTACATTAATTCCCCTATTATAATTGCCAACGTACCAGAAACTATAATAACTCAATCATTATTCTAGAAAAGGCATGGCAATATTATGCAACTAATTTTTCACTTGCGCTCGGGGTTCTAGCCCTTTCCCCAATAATTAGTGCACCATCCACCTCTCAACTTCTTTAACTGTAGACAGTAAAAGATACATTGAGCTGTGCTCCATTTTTTAATGTTAATTCTTTAAATTAAAAAAATAATAACAATCAACTAACATCAACAGTAGCTAGATCTATCTCCGTTTTTACCGGAATGAACCTCGACCGAGGTACATTCACGCATATGGCATTGCCAAAAAATTAAGTGCAAGAAAACACATAAATTTAAAATGATGAATTTTCAACAAAGACAATAAATTAGGCAAATAGTAATACCTTTAAAGTTGCACAAGCAGCAGTTTCTAACTGTAATATCTTCATTTTGTCCACTTCCTAGAATTCAATAAACATAAAAAATAAATTCTCAATATACAACCCAGCATTTTATTACGCACGTTTACTTTTGGAATTATATCCAATTTAAGTTCTTTAGGTTGTAAGAGCCTTTGCAGTGCTGGCAAATTTACCCACCTGAAATACATGTAAGGCCAATAATCTACGAGTGCAGAAATATACAAAATATAGCATGATTTATAAATTATTTGTATACAGAATCTTAAACTTCTCAATTGAGTGGAACTCATTGATCTGCATCAAGCAAATGAAATGTAACATGTCAACATCAAACCTAGGAACAAGTTGAGAAAAAAAAAATACAACTGCAAGGAAAAAGCTGCATCTACTAATATGAACTTGTATAAAGCAATAAACTTTAACCTTATACGTATATAGATTTGAGCCTCTTTATAAACTGAAATTTGCATGTGTTTAAAAATGTATCACATTTAAGTAATGTTGATATTAGAATTTATAGCTTTAGAAAGTTATCATAAGAGTCAGTAAAACATCTCAAGGGTATCATTAGAATAAACGACGTGATATGGGTAGCGATAGCCTAGCAAATAAACGACGTGTAGTCTATTTTAGCTTATTCTGCTCCATCTCTTTTGCAAATTCCACTCTTATCCTGATCTCGAATCCTTACAGGCAAACCATGATTGACATTAATGGATGCATGATGTCTCGTTTCCGAGAAGTATGACAGAGACAATTACCTTAAGATTAAAGAGTGAGGCAATGGATAGATTACTCAATATCTCCAAGTTTTCCATGATGGTAGAAATTACATTGATTTCTTTATTATAATTGCCAACTTACCAAAAATCATATCAATTCGATCATTATTCTAGAATAGGCATGGCAATATAATGCAATTAACCACCCACCTGGGTGGCGTTGCTGGTTCATGCTCTCTTTCTTTCGCAAAAGGTCGAGAGTTCGAATCCCTCCTCGTCATAGGGTGACTTACCTTAGTAGCATGTGTGTGGTGGCTAGCACGTGCAGCCCCAGGGTTTACTCCCCCGGTTGTCGGCGGGGTGCGGGGTTCCCTGGGTCACCAAAAAAAATAAAAAATAATGATGCAATTAATTTTTCACCTGGTGTACTGATCTTGTTTATCTATTTAATGAGACTTACAATAGCCGGGCTTCCATCCGGCTGGCACTAGCGGAGAAAGCACGTGCATTTGTTCCACTATTATCCTGGTGTATTGTAAGCCTCCAGTAACTGATCTTGTTTATCTGTTTAATCAATTGTTCATCTGTCCTGTTATTGTAGGACACATCCACTATCACCCAAATGCCTAACTCAAATCTGTTGGCAACGGCGAAAAAAGTGGACATCCCGAGCTGGCACTAGTGGAGAAAGCATGTGCATTTGTGCATGTATCTGCATTAAGCCTCATTAAATAGATAAGCAATTGATTAATTTCCTGTGGGAAATTAACTCTAGCTAATGCATGGAGAAGCAGTTTCGTAGCTGCTGCAAGTAAGTTCTGCGATGAGCTTGAGTTCCTTGTTCAAGAACTGGGATAGAAGAAGCTTTTGTGACAATTGTGTGGAACATATCAGGCCATATGCTCTGCCAATGAGATCCTTTTAATGAAACTGAGGATGATTCTAACAATTCAGAGGTTGAGAATCCAAACTTTGTATTAGCACAAAAAAAGAAAAAAGAAATCATACTGCTTATTGTCACGGACCACGTCTAGGAATATGTTAAGCAGCCTGCTTGGTTCCATAGTCACCACTACTGATTCCTTGGATGTCTCCAGACGAGCCCCAGAACCCCTGAAACGGTAGTTACGAGAAAATATCTGGTCGGAGGTGTCACGATGGAGTATGTATCTCCCGGCCAGAGAAGACTTTATCCACAACAGTTCTTCCATCCGCACAATCCTGATTAGCTCATCCACGGCATAGGCAAGTAATTTCCACTGTGTTGGCCATTTCCGTTTCTTATATAACCTTTAATTGGCTCGAAGTCAACGTTGGGACCACTAACCCCTTGGTTGGGGACACTTGCGGTGGACACGTCCGCAGAGGATATGGGGCCGGGCATCAGCAAATCAATGTGCGAGATCGGTTTCCCGATATATTTAGCTAGAATGTTGAATACTTTTGCATGCTGCGTTACATTTGCCGATAGGACATCAATAAAAACCGAAACTTTTCCGAACACGGACAACACTAGTTTAAACACCATTCAGTGAAATAGAACATAGTCAGTCACAAATTAATGAAGAAAGAGAAGGGACAAACTCGCCTCTTCTTTCAATTGCAAATTTTCTATCTTGAGTTTCTCCAAATTATGCTGCCTCTCTTCCTCGCCGAAGGGCAGGCTGCCACAAGCCGGGAAAATCACGCTCTTGAACGCCTCTGTGATCACAAGGTTTTCACAGTGTATTCTCTCGTTCTCGGCCCCAAGAGCTGTGTTATCTGCCCGTTCATTTTAAGTCTGAGAAATAGTAAAACGGAATGTCACATAACTATGCAGCACTCTCAAATGTTGCTTCTTGAACAAGTCATCTGAAACGGGACAAGGGGAAAGTTACCTTTTTTTGAGTCCTCTCATACAATTGACAATTATGGTGAGATTAAAAGGAACCAGCTCGACTAGTGGCCCAATTCAGCTGAGGTTTTGATCCATTTTAATTCGTTTCAAATTGTTCTGATCCTATGGTGATTCCACAAGCAAACTAGCAGTTCGAGCAGTCATTCTATTGAACTGCTATATTTGTGGTAGCTTAACAGAGAAAACAGTCATTCGGCATAAAAAAGAGAGGAAAGATTGTTTAAAAAGGTAGAGATCTGCCAGCCTCAGGTGCACGAGAAAATTTTCACTTCCATGATGACCAGTCTCTGCTTAGGCCTGCCAGACAGAGCAGGGCATATCTTGGTGAGAAAGGACTTCTTAGGCTCTCCTGGTATTTACGCAGAATCTCAAATCGCTCATACAAATCAAGATGCATCATAAGGAATGAGTCCTCGTGCAAGCTTTGCTGTGCATGCTGCTTCCACTCATCCAGCTCGCAACGTGACCCAACATCTACACCCAAACACGACGTGTAAACTCCCATTTTTCTTCCCTGCTCCATTTCCTCTCCGATACGCGTAATTGTGATGACTTGACCAGCTTTAGAAGCAACGAGACTAATGATGACACAAGCCTTCGATGAGGAGCTTGAAAGTTGAAGCAATTTACTGCAAGCTAGATTATCCTTTGAGGTATGGGAAATTTGTCACATCGATACTAGATGCCTCTTTTCCGGCACTACCTTCAGGGAATATAGTTGGGTACATGATAAGAAGGTGGAGCTTCTAATCAAAGAGGCATTTGCTAAATTTGGCAATGCCATCTAGGGTTTCCAGCTTCCTGATTGTCGTTGTGGTCAAGATCGTTGTGATGCCATAAATCTGCTGCAATGCTTCCTTCATATTCGTTATCTCTTTTGCTCCAAGCCATATCCTTGGAGCTTTAGACCGGAGTACATAATCGCCATGGCCATCACTAATTTGCCTAAAAATGTCGTATTCCACTGGATAGGAGTCTCACGTGTTTGTCCAAGAGCTGGATGATGATTAGTTCTTACTCTCTTCTTCACCTCCGCATGAGTCATTGACTGCTCCCCTCTCAACAATGCAGCTAGGATCAAGATATCAAATCCTCGAGACTCGCCTGCATCTGCCTTTAGATGGAGACTTACTACATTTAGCTGTGACATTGATCCTGACCATCTCTTAGTATAGTACCACCGGGAAATGCTGGCCTAAGATAAAAGAAATGGCTGTAGTAATCATATTAGGTTTTGGAATGTATCAATCAGCCAACCGAGACAATGTCCACTCAGAAAAAGTCGGTAGTAATGTGCCATAGATCTCCAAAACAATAGCCCCAACTTGAAGTGAGAGAGTTATGCCTTTATCAACCCTCAGGTAGCTGCGCTTGTCGGCAAGGATTGTCAAGGAGACTAAAGCAGAAACAGAGAACAGGAAACTAACGATATGGAGAAAGAAACTTGAGTGAAATGAAGTTGCTTTCGTTTTGTAGACATGGTACGAGAACCTAGCTCAGTTTCAACTGCGGCTGCTTCTGACTTTTTTCTGATGATTGAGAACCCATCCCGCATTTCCATGAAGTTGACGATCACATCAGCTGACAAATATGTGAACATAAACGAGTAATAAGCTTCTCAGATGTTGCTTGCCCAGAACTGAGAAAAGCATCTCGTTTAATTTGTCGTGGGGTCTCTTCTTGGACGAATTCATTGTAATGGAAGGATGGATCAAAGAGCGAGAGCGAGTCATTCATAAATTTCTTGAGTTAGAGGATTTGAGATTCCAAGTCCTTTCCCCATACTAAACAAGTGCTGCTATAAACACTGGAGCCCAACAGATGCAAGAATTGGATTTTTAGGACAAATAGAGCACGTAACCAGCAATCCCAACACGGTAAGCTCAGTCATACGTTATTGTCTTCCTTGAGTAAGTCGTGACAGTGTCAGTAATGCCGAGGTAGAAGAGAAGGAAGAGGGCCCAAAATGCCTGGAGATGGCTTATCGGATGATTGTCAAGATTTCTCATGCTTTATCCTTGCCGCCCCGAGAATAGGCCTTAAGAGTCGGGTAGCAGGTAAGTCAGCCAGAGAAGAAAGCTGAGCCAGGCTCCTTCCATGTGCTTGTAGTGAGAGCCAAATTGTATGCGGATGATTAGTTGAAAAAGACTGAGGAGAACCATCATGCACCGCTCTCCTCCAGCACTCTTCGAGTATATCTTGATGGCGCTTCCCTTGATCTGGTAACTGAAAATGAATGAGGGAGATAAGTCAAGATTCTTTTGCTGGATTATAGTACTATTGTACATCATTTTGATTTGGATTGAACATTCATCGTGAATGAATGGTTAAAGCTTAGTGTATTAATTTAATACTTAATTAATTACTTAATTAACTAATTAACAATTTCTTTCTTAATCAGATAACTACGATATGCCACCTTCCATGCATACGAATTAGTCTTCTTGTCAATGAGAGTTTGACATTTTCAGCCATTTCTTCATTCTTGATGGCGAGGGTCTGTGTCTATCCATGCGAGAGCCAATGAAGTTAGTTTGAAACTTTAGCAAGAGAGGTTTAGCAATATCAAAAGCTAGTTTGCCACGAGGGTTTGCCGGTCACAAAGTTATCGGTAATGCTTTTGAGTGGTTACCAATGCCAATTATGCTTTTGCCAAAGTGGAAGCAATAAATATTCTTTCTTTGCATTGCTTGTTTGAATGTATCATCTGATTCTTTTAGCTATGTCGAGAAATAAACCAATCCGTTGAGGCAAAAGATAACTAAAATGGGTAGAACTTGCCCTGCAAGTTACTTAATGGATTTAGCTCTTCAGTCTTCGCAGGCAGAAAAAGACAAGGCAATTCGTCTAACGTTTTTACCCCTTGAAAAAGAAAATGAAGGCGCTGGAAAACAAGAAGAAAGGAGCTAAGTGCCAACTTCTCCATTCGATGAGGATGAGTTCAACATCATGCATGCTTGCAGTCAGTATTCATGTCCAATCAGAAGCATAAATTGCATCATCCTGATTTTCCTTCTGGTAAATGTCCAAAGAATTAAGAAGCCCAATTTACAGAACATCACCATACTCACGGTAGGAAAGACCTACGGAGCGTCGTTACTTCAGTGTGGACTCTTTATTAAAGGATGGGCATGCTCTTTTCTAAGAATATTTTAAAGAAGAAAAGCTAACAATTACGTTTTCCCACCCTTTGACTAGCGGAAACAGAATTATTAATATACTCAAGAAACATAGATCCGGACTGATTTGGAGATTGTCTTCCTGCAAACAGGGCATTTTGGTGAAACCTCCCCTTCCACAGATAATGCACATCGCTGACAACACATGAGATGACCACATGGAACAAAAGCAGATCTCCTCCTCCTCACTAGACAAATTATACAAACTGTCCCCCGGTACATCTCCTGATTCATCCTCTGCAATGGGAGTGTTGGGCTCTTCGACTGCAGCACGGCTCTGCCGCTGCTCCTCCTCATTTGGTCTACCCTGCCTTCACTCTTTCCACCTGTTCCAATTTCCGAGGAAAGAATATTCAGCATAAGTCCAATAAAGTCAAAGATTATCATGTCTTGAAGTCAACAGGACATAGAATGCGTATTACAAATTACTTGGTTGATAACAACCAACCTAACAAAAGCAAATCCAAGGATACCAATTGATGCCAATCCAAGAAGAATACTACTCCAGAAGAGTATCTTTGTCCAGAAGGCAAGAACAGTCACCATCTGATCTTTTGTCATCTCCGTACTGAAAATTGCCAAAGCACAGTCAATTCAATAGTAAATGACACTGTCAAGCAAGGGCTGCCAGCAGAAAATCTAAGTAATAGACCCTAAAGCATAATTATATCAACTAACCTAGAGGGAAATAGGAAATGGTCAATTCCAAACAACTTGAGTCATGTGAGGCAGACTGTTCATTTACACAAAATCTCATAATCAAACAAATAACAAGCATCAATGGGAGAGGCGCCACAATCTATTTTGATAGGTAAAGGGAGAAATACTAAAATAATAGGTGGTTGTGCAGATCACCTAAAAATATGGGTGTAATATTCCACTACTACTGATGAACTCTTTTCACACCAAGATTATATGGCGGAGGTGAATGGCTTTTGTCCTATTGATAGTTTAGTTATTTTGATCGATAATTGACACATTCCCTATGTTGTAGATTGTTGAAAGATTTGCCGCCTCTCGAGTGTTGATATTGGTGCTTTTAGTCAGGTTTGTGATGCCAATTATTGGTTAGCTTACTTAGTATCTGCTTAAGAGTTTATTTCAGAATTGACTAAGTCACTTTTATCTGTCTTGATTGAATTATATGCAGAGCAAATATCCTCATTTTCTTTTGGATGACTTTACGCCTCTTCCTAGTTAAGGATGGACCGAAAATGATGGATGGTGAAGTTTTAGTTAAATATCAATAGACTTGTTAAACAGGTGGGTCAGATCATAAATGGTCCGATCCAAATTGACTCATTAACCCGTTTATGACCTATTTAAGCATAGTATAAAATTTTTGACTTATACCCAACCCATATCCGACCCGACCCATATTGTTAAAACACTTCCTTATCTAACTAAACTTAGGAAAACTTATTATTATAATCTTTTTTAAATATTATATTCATTTAATATTGTTTATTTTTTTTAAAAATCTAATTATTAATAATTTTATTTTAAATATTTTAAATTATTTTTATTTTTTAAAAATCACACAAATATATGGGAGAACGAGACTCACTTAAGTTTTGATGGCCAATCAAGCCACCATCCGACGATGGTGGCGACCACGTGCGATAGAGTTGCCGTGTGAGCGAGAAGAGGAGCTGTTGTATGAGCGGTGGGAGAGAGACGACACGTTGTCATGCGATGAGGAATGTTTCTTCGTTTTGATTTGAGAGCGGAGAGGAGATGAATCATCTCTGAGGACTGAGTAGTTGGGTTCTAAGTAGGTTTAAACTTTGACCCATTAATGACCCATGTATTTTAGTCTTTTTAATTTTAAACCCATTATAGGTACACCTATCAAAATGGGTACCATTTATGACATATATAAATATTAAATGGGTCATAAATGGGTCAGATTTTCTTTTAGATGGGTTTAAAATTAAAAAGACTAAAAGAAAGTCTGACCAATTTATGACCCATTTAATATTTAAATGGTTCATAAATGGGTTATGTACCCATTTTCACATGTGTAAATATCAAGTCATGATGATTTCTTCTTAAAATTTCTGGGACCATTTTTGCATATTGCTTCAAGACTGGTCATTTGATAAAAGAGGCTGTCATTTAGGTTTTTTCAGTTAGCTGTGTCTAGTCATTAGTCACCTTTTACAACTTTGTAAAACCTGGATGTGGGAAAAATGCACGCCAGCTTGAGCGCATTAAAATTGATGGAAGTTATTTGCCACAAATATCTGACAACTTGACTTTACAACAATTTCCGACTAATGCCCTATACACAGGTATTCCCCTGAACATGGTGAAGTATTCATATCTTTGATGAACAGCCATAAACTTGATAGTTTGCTCTCATAGGTTTTCTTTTATCACTATCAACATTAGTAAATTTCTCTTACTTTTGCCTTTCGTTTGCTAATCCCCTTTTCTCACTTTTCATGCTACAGGGAAAGGAATATGTTTTTGTTGCAACTCAGATAACTTGGCTGCTCTTAATGACCTGAGTATATTCTAAGGCTCTGTACTTCCTGAATTTAGTTTCACAACTGGGCCCATCTGTGAATTCTAACCAAATCATATAGAGATCTTAAATCATGTGATAACAAACGAGAATGAGTACTGCATGAAGGTATATGCGGAGGATTGTGGTGAAGAATTTGTTTTTCTAGATATTTGTATTAAATCGCTCACAATTTTGCAAGTTATTACATGAACCTCACTATTTTTATATATTTCCGCACTCATGGATTCTCGGCGTTATATATACGTAATAATTTTAGTTCGCCGTTGTATATACGTAATAATTTTAGTTCTCACTATTCATGTACGTAATTTTAGGTGGGTAAATTTGCCAAGCGGATAAATGGAGGGTAAATCGTCTTGGTTGAATAATATGTTACTTAGGCAATGAATAATACGTGAGAGGAGAGCCCTATTTATACAAATATGGCTTGAACCATGGCCGTAGATTGCCCCTTTGATCTAACGGTAAAAATTCTATCCATTTATGTATATTTACCATATTGCCCACCCTTAGAAATATCCTAATGAATCTCCTAAGGAATATTCTAGAGTATACAAAAATAATCCATAGAAACCTAGAAGATTTGAGGGTCCAACTTCTTCTCGGATCATTCTCGATCCTTCTAGACCATGACACATGCTTCTATTTTCTCCTAGAGCCTCCAAAGTACTTTTAAAATTTGCAATTCTCATAACTTAACCTACAAGTAATGTTAATGAGGCAAATTCGAAAATGCAATTATTGGATCCCGTTTCTTTTCTCACTTCCATAATTTAAAAAAATACTTTGTCAAGGGATCAATTTGGTATCTATATGACTTTTCCAATTTTTCTTTTTTAAAGTGAGCAATTTTACTGAAATAAAAGAATAAAGTGCAAAGGATGTGTAGATAGAGGAAAATGAAAAAGAGAAGCAAGAATTCTCTCACTTGATATGAGAAATAGCCACTTCGACATGATAAATCAATTTCAAACATTTGATATCTTAAAAAAATTCTCATCACTTTTCTTTCCATGCCAAATAGTGTAAAGAATAAGCATGATGAGCCTTCCATAGAGGCAAGTGAAGTTGGTGAGCAGTTGGGACAATTCTCTACTCTGACGGCTAATTACTCATACGATGAATTTGCGCTAAAATGTTCTGAATGGCATATTATTTTTCCTCTAAAGTACCAACACATCAAGAAATCATTACTGGGACAAATTTTTGAGATGCACGATCTCACTGATGTGCCTACTTGATTTGCCTGGTGCTTCCTCGATCATATTTAGATTTAATATTTGATAAGGCCGTATACGTAGCTTCCTTGGAACTTTTACCATGTCTACTTGGAGTATTGTTAATATTCTTGTCTATGTTTTATAAGCTGCCTATGTCTTAATATTGCATGTTTCCATTGTGACGTGGATCTATCATTGTAGGCAATAAATTGACAATTCTCATCCTTATAGTTATCCAAATCGAGGTAATATTCTGTAATTTTATGTGTTTTTTTAAATCTATTCGTTGGCTGCTCGTCGATGGCATGTTGGCCACATGCCAGTGGCATGCTCACACTCAGGAAGGTGGCCTTGTTATTGAAAACATGGTTAGAACATATCTGTCATCGAATCAGGCCTTGAGCATGAGCGGGTGAAGATTTATTTGCATGTATATTGTCATCACGTGCCTTTTCTGGACTTGTTATGATGTCGGTAGGTTTACAATTTCGAGAGCATATTCAGCTTCATTTCTAGCATTAAGGATAGCATCGAGGTGTTTGTTGATCTATCCTATAGCTCACTTATCAAATTCAAGAAGGTAGGTAATTGGTGACAAAGTACATTATACCTCAATAGACCATTGTTATTTGGTCATTTTTTCCACTTAACCATTGTTATTTCCACTTCCATTTCAGTTGGGCATACTTGTCTTGAATGCTGTAAGTTCTCACAAAGCTAATACTTTCTAATTCAGGTAGGGATATGAGACGAAAGTCAAGTTAATAACCCAAGTGCAACGGCTATGAATAACCAGGTAAAATGGACTGTGCATTCTTTTTTAAGGTTGTCATTTCCCATTAATCTGTCTAGAGTTAGATTTCTTCTAGTGGTGGAAGTCCGTGAGCCGGAGAACATCTAAAGACACTACTTGGTTTTCTAGAAGGAAATCTATTGCAAGATGTATTTGATCTTGTACTGGAGATCCTAAATCTGTTAGTGTAATCTTTACATATATGGGTAGGTAAATAGGTGGACAATTTGGTTTGAAGCATCTCAACCTGAACCTTGTGAAGGTGAGAATTTCACAATTTGGTTTGTTCAAAAAGAGAGTGAGAAATGAGAAATCTATTCCACATTGCTCAGCTCAAAAACACAATGTCGAATTCACCAATTTTATCTGGTTTACTTCACTTTTTTTCTTCCATTTTACCTGTTTGGAGCATTGCTTATATAAGATGCCGTTGATTCGTTTGAAGAATGTCTTTGGCTTTTCTTCCTTTATGGTTTTTGTTCTACTTTTAATCCAAATTTGATGGTTTAATTTGGTTTCAAACATAGTAAGGTTGATATATGGGATGAAAGGAAAGTTTTTGGCTCACATGGATGGCCTTAAAGATGAGATGCTTGGAAAATATCCTCCTCCGTTGACTACTATGTTTATTGAAGGGGCTTGTTGACTTAGAAAAATATTTTTCTGTTATTGTTGGATTAGTCTTCAATCTTATTCTTTATTGACTTTTACATCGTTCTTACATTAATAACGAACTTACATACGCATACATGCAAACCTTATAACAGAAACAAAATCACATAAATTTGCCCGCTAGAAGCTCATTCCTGGGAGAAATAGTTTCTCGAGGCAGCAGCTTTTTTTTTCGGTCAAAACTCTTGAGACAACTTCTCTCGCTTAATTATGTATCTTTCTACCATCCCCTTAGCTTGAGTTTATTTGCATTAATCTGACCACAAACATCTTCCAGCTTCCTAAATTTGGTGATATGGCTACACCTGGCCTTATATTATCCACATTTGACATTGTCCCTGTAAGCCAAACATTTTCGACATTCAACAAAGTTCCATGAGGGCCCAAGCCGGCATGGCTTCTTGCCTTGCTTTAACTCTGAATCGGAAGAGTTAGGGCTATTGAACTGAGTTCTTTTACCCAAATGATGATGATATATTGATGGTTAATGCTGGCTACAGTTTATTTCTTTGTGTGAAGCAGATTAGTAATAGTAGAATATTGTATTTTCAGCGGAAAAGCTAAACCATTGGGATGGAGTAAGATCCAAATTCCCATTAACGTCGTGCCTTATAATATCTTGGCGCCCACTCCTGAGGGTATTGACTTTGCTTGCTCATAATTCTCTCTTTTTATCCACATGACATTGCAAAAACAGACATTGATTTCCATGCGTGTAGCCTGAGATCATGGTTCCTAAAATTGTGCAGATCTTGCGGTGGCCAAGAGCCTCTTAGACAAGCTCCTTGTATTGAAGTTGAATGGGGTTTGGTGACGTTAATGAATTGTACTTGTCCCATGTATGTCTCCCGATCTTATATCTTACATATATTTAATAAGACAGAGTTGTTATAAGCTGCCTATATGTTGAGATTGCATGTTTTTATTGCGATGTAGATCTACCATAGAAGTATTCGATCGATTGACTTTTCTCGACCTTATGTTTAGTAAAATCTTGGTTGAATATCAAGTATTTTTCTTTAAATTTTTGGGACCCAATGTGTTGGCGTGTCGTATGTTAGTGTTGGTGTTACTTAGGCAATGAATAATACAAGAGAGGAGAGTCTTATTTATATAAATATGGCTTGAACCATGGCCGTAGATTGCCCCTTTGATCTAACGGTAAAAATTCTATCCATTTATGTATATTTACCATATTGCCCACCCTTAAAAATATCCTAATGAATCTCCTAGGAATATTCTAGAGTATACAAAAATAATCCATAGAAACCTAAAAGGATTGAGGGTCCAACTTCTTCTTGGATCATTCGCGATCCTTCTGGACCATGACACATGCTTCTTTTTTCTTCTAGAGCCTCCAAAGTACTTTTAAATTTGTAATTCTCATAACTTAACCTACAAGTAATGTTAATGAGGCAAATTCGAAAATGCAATTATTGGATCCGTTTCTTTTTTCACTTCTGTAATGCCAAAAAATACTTTGTCAAGGGATCAATTTGGTATCTACATGACTTTTCCAATTTTTCTTTTTTAAAGTGAGCAATTTTACTGAAATAAAAGAATAAAGTGCAAAGGATGTGTAGATAGAGGAAAATGAAAAAGAGAAGCAAGAATATGAGAAACCGCCACTTTGTTATGATAAATCAAGTTCAAACGTTTGAGATCTCAAAAAATTCTTGTCACTTTTCTTTTCCTGCCAAATAGTCTAAAGAATAAACATGATGAGCCTTCCATAGAGGCAATTGAAGTTGGTGAGCAGTTGGGACAAATCTCTACTCTGACGGCTAATTACTCATACGATGAATTTGCGCTAAAATGTTCTGAATGGCATATTATTTTTCCTCTAAAGTACCAACACATCAAGAAATCATTACTGGGGCAATTTTTTGAGAAGCACGATCTTACTGATGTGCCTACTTGATTTGCCTGCTGCTTCCTTGATCATATTTAGATTTAATATTTGGTAAGGCTGTATACGTAGCTTCCTTGGAACTTTTACCATGTCTACTTGGAGTATTGTTAATATTCTTGTCTATGTTTTATAAGCTGCCTATGTCTTAATATTGCATGTTTCCATTGTGATGTAGATCTATCATAGAAGTAGGCAATGAATTGACATTTCTCATCTTATAGTTATCCAAATCGAGGTAATATTATGTAATTTTATGTGTTTTTTTAAATCTATTCGTTGGCTGCTCGTCAATGGCATGTTGGCCACATGCCAGTGGCATGCTCACGCTCGGGAAGGTGGCCTTGTTATTGAAAACATGGTTAGAACATATCTGTCATCGAATCGGGCCTTGAGCATGAGCGGGTGAAGATTTATTTGCATGTATATTTGTCATCACGTGCCTTTTCTGGACTTGTTATGATGTCGGTAGGTTTACAATTTCGAGAGCATATTCAGCTTCATTTCTAGCATTAAGGATAGCATCGAGGTGTTTGTTGATCTATCCTATAGCTCACTTATCAAATTCAAGAAGGTAGGTAATTGGTGACAAAGTACGTTACACCCTCAATAGACCATTGTTATTTGGTCATTTTTCCACTTAACCATTGTTATTTCCACTTCCATTTCAGTTGGGCATACTTGTCTTGAATGCTGTTAGTTCTCACAAAGCTAATACTTTCTAATTCGGGTAGGGATAAGAGACGAAAGTCTAAGTTAATAACCCCAAGTGCAGCGGCTATGAATAACCAGGTAATATGGACAGTGCATCCTTTTTTAAGGTTGTCATTTCCCATTAATCTGTCTAGAGTGAGATTTCTTCTAGTGGTGGAAGTCCGTGGGCCGGAGAACATCTAAAGACACTACTTGGTTTTCTAGAAGGAAATATATTGCGAGATGTATCTGATCATGTACTGGAGATCCTGAATATGTTAGTGTAATCTTTACATATATGGATAGGTAAATAGGTGGACAATTTGGTTTGAAGCATCTCAACCTGAATCCTGTGAAGGCGAGAATTTCACAATTTTGCTTGTTCGAAAAGAGAGTAAGAAATGCCGCTAAAGCCTGTGGCGTAGAATTTTGTGCCCGTTTGCTCTTTCTTCCGTGCCAGTATAGTTGAATGCCAAATGCGTCTGAGTCTTCTTACTTTACAGATTCTAGTACTTTTATCAGATATTTCCACTATCTTTTTTTTTTCAAAACATAGAAAAGAAAAATCAAATGAAGACTTCCTCATGCCATGCCCGTTCTGAAATGTTACCGTACCTCAACGACGGAATTACAGGTGCAACGGAGACCCATTTGTCCGTACATGCATTTAGAATTTCAAATAATAGTGTCCCATATAAGTTTGAAAGGTAATTGCGGCAAATTCTTAATGATGCTCGGACACGATTTGCCTGCACAGAGCTTATCGTGCCATTTTATATATAAATTAATTTACCGAATGAGACATAATTTAAGCATTACGCTTTTTAATTGGGGCCTTGTTGCTTTAGTAATTTTCCGGTCTACAATAATAATCTAGGAATGCTGAATATTAGTTCTCACAACAAATCGATTGCTCATCTTTCTTGGCATAATGATCTCAAACTGCCTAGATATGCCTCTCGATCTGGTTCTCTATAAGCAAATTCCAGAAGAAATACCAAGGCAAAGACTGTAAGGACCGGTCTCAAATCCCCCGTCATCTTTCATTTGATATAAAAGATACGGTTTAATTACAGGTGAACGATCCATTGGATGCTCCTGATGCAGTACCTTACGTTCTGATGATCATACCCGTTTATTCTTGGTAGATCTCTACCAAATTGATAATGCAATTCAATAGAAGGAAAATTAGGTAAATCTAATTAAGATTTTGCTGCAATACTAAGTAGCTCCAAAAGCAAGTGTTTCTCATACTGAAACGCGTTCGAATTGCTCCACAAAATGCATTTCGAATTGCCGAGCAAAATTCATCATGAGGAACAGCAAACTTGTTTTCTTCAAATTGCTAAAACAGCATTTATTCTGCTACAGCCCAAAGGAATAAAAACACGCCAATGGAGATGAAGATAAAGGAAATAGCAAGAACTCCACTATAAGTCATTTCAATAAAAACACCAGCTTAGATCATTTTGGACAGGAACTAGTATGTGTTCACCACATGTTGGTGACGCTGTGAAATTATATTGTCTCACCTTTCAGTACAAACTATTCAACAAAAATAGAAGGATCATTTCGCCTAGTCAAATATTAAAAAAAGAAAAAAAATCATTCTGGGGCAGAGCAATTTAGAGCAGCCTTAATTTTCTGAACGGTAGCGCTGATGAGAGTGTTCACGGTCGCCACGGATTCCACGTTGAGCTGCTCTGGACCTGAGGGGCTGGAAACCAATATCTGGAATGCCACAGTGAGAAGTGTACCTGCCGGTTTGCTGGAGCTTGTGCTGGTGGAAGGTCTTGAACCCGGATTGGCCCGGCCATCGCTGGAGATCGTGAAGCCAGATGGAAGAATCTGCACTGTTGAAGTGTCCTCTCCGCTCAACGCGATGTTCATCGCTGTTGAATCAATCGGGGCATAAACCACCATGGACGTCAAAGGGTCTATGCAACTCTCTTGAAGCATCAACATGTTCTCAGCATGCGGAGAAGTCTGTTCAACATGACATCCGCGTTATTCAAGTCCAAAAGCATCTTAACTTGAATTAATCAATTGCCATAAAGATGTGATCACCACACGTAAACTAGCATGTCGTGCACGCAGCTAAATTTTCCTGTAATTAGCATTTCCAACTCCGTAATGGTGACCATTGTGCATGTACCACATAATACGACAAGAATTGATGCGGAAAGACAATAACTCCATTACTTCTTCAACAAAAGGTAAATGTGGAATCTCGGCAGCTACATGTTCCAGAAACCATTTGTGTCTCATGTACTGTAGTGTGACCATCCTAATTATTCTTGAAGATATGACACATATTATGTATTTGCAAATCCAATTATAGAAGATTTCTAGGAAAACCTGTAGACTGCAAAAGAGACAAATAGTCTCCCAATGAAAGGCTGTTGTATCTCTCATAATGTCAGTGTTATTTAGTTACTCCTCTAATGGTTTTTCGAGTAAACAGCATGCGGAGCAGTGAGAGTATCACCTGAATAACGGAGATTGTGTTTCCATGGTGAGTGCCGCTCGGTATGCGGGCTATCTCTTGGACTGGATTTCCATTGCAGAGTACATCCCACTGTCAAGGCATTACAAATTAGAACACTGAAAGGTAATTCACTCTTTGAGTAACCTAAATCTAAAAACGAAAATATCTTTATTAAATAGGAGTTTATGTTTTCCGTGAAACCTGAGCACGCGTATTTTCATCTCTGAAGAAATTGAAAACCGCTTGAGGCAGAAGAGGAAGCCATAGGGATGTGGCCGCGCTAACAATTGTGCCGCTGGGCTGTCCTGGTTCTTCACTCTTTCGTACACAGACACGGACCCCACTGTTGTTAACCTCAGACAGGTGAGGAAAATCCAATTTGCCGGACATGCTCAAGCCCGCACAGAAATTCTTCACCATCCTATGAGCAAGCTTCATCACATTTCTCCTACCTTCAGGAACAACAATGACCGGTGAACTTGTAATACCAACTGTCATGTCATAATGGTTGTTAACCAAGGATTTTACATACTGATGGATGGAGGTTGCACAGATTTCATTCAAGTGACAACGTTACCTTCCATGGCATCATGCGTCGGCACATCATCCAGCATGGAGTAAGTGAATCTCTCGCACATTCTTTGAAGTGTAATCGCCCATCTTTCTGCTCCGTAAGTGAGACCGCCACACACTAGATCCCTAAAAAGCTTATGAGCTTGGTTTTTGTCGTCCACTTCTACATGCTCCACCCAAGTGACCTGTCACAAATAGAGAGATCCTGAAGATCAAGTCACTTATAGCAGAAAGGTCAAATAGGGGCATTTATTAAATTGGCAAATGCCGGTAATTTTTTTCTTAAGTCGGGACGATACGGTTCCTTGCATTACAAGTAATGGTTCTTAGTTCGTTGGCCTGCTCTAGATACTGTACTTCGAGTTTGTTGTCTCTAAAAAGATAATTTGAGACTAACTAGACTTTGTTTGAGACTAACTAGACTTTGTCTAATGAGCACTGTTCAAGACAGAAAAGCAACATGCAGTAGGGACGCGAGCATGTACTTCGGATGGTGGTCACACCAGAAATATTGAAGCGTTTTACCTTGGAGCAACCATTACGCATGTCCTGAATCACGCAGCCAGATGGAAGCCTCCAGGTATTGTAAGGGCACGCATCATCTATCCTGTAATTGTAGGACACATCCACTATCACCCAAATGCCTAACTCGATCTGTTGGCAACGGCGAAGAAAGTAGACGTCCCGAGCCGGCACTAGCGGAGAAAGCACATGCATTCGTGCATGTATCTGCATTATGCCTCGTTAAATAGATAAACAATTGATTAATTTCCCTGTAGGAAATTAACTCTAGCTAATGCACGGATAAGCAGTTTTGTACCTGCTGCAAGTAAGTTCTGTGATTAACTTGTGTTCCTTCTTCAAGAACTGGCATAGAAGAAGCTTTTGTGACAATTGTGTGGAACATATCAGCCCATTTGCTCTGCCAATGAGACCCTTTTAGCGAAACTGAAGATGATTCTAACAATTGAGAGGTTGAGAATCCAAACTTAGAATTAGCACAAAAATAAATAAATGATACTGCTTATTGTCACGGACCGCGTCCAGGAATATGCCAACCAGCCTGCTCGGTTCCATCGTCACCAGAACTGATTCCCTGGATGTCTCCAGACGAGCCCCAGAGCCCCTGAAACTGTAGCTTCGAGAAAATATCTGCTCGTAGGTGTCACGATGGAGTATGTATCTCCCGTCTAGAGGAGACTTCATCCACAACGGTTCTTTCATCCGCACAATCCTGATTAACTCATCCATGGCATATGCAGTAATTTCCACTGCGGTTGCCATTTCTGTTTCTGGTATAACCTTTAATAGGCCCATAGACGCCGGGTTGGGAGGGGCCACACTCAAGTCAACGTTGTGACCACTAACCCCTTGGTTGGGGACACTCGCAGAGGACACATCCGCAGGGGATATGGGGCCAGGCATCAGCGAATCAATGTGCGAGATCGGTTTCCCAATATATTTGGCGAGAATGTTGGATGCTTTTGCATGCTGCGTTACATTTGCTGATAGGACATCAATAAAAACCAAAACTTTTCCGAACACGGACAAGACTAGTTCAAACAACAATAAGTGAAATAGATTGTAGTGTCAGTCACAAATTAAAGAAGAAAGAGGAGGGACAAACTCGCCTCTTCTTTCAATTGCATATTTTCCATCTTGAGTTTCTCCAAATTACGCTGCCTCTCTTCCTCACCGAAGGGCGGACCGCCACAAGCTGGGCAAATCACGCTCTTGAGTGCCTCCATGATCGCAAGGTTTTCACAGTGTATCCTCTCGTTCTCGGCCCGAAGAGCTGTGTTATCGGCTCGTTCATTTTGAGTCTGAGAAATAGTAAAACGGAATGTCACATACCGGTGCAGTACTCTCGAATTTTGCTTCTTGACAAGTCATTGGAAACAGGACAAGGGGAAGTTACCTTTCTTTGAGTCCTCTTGTTCTGGAACCAGAACTTGATCTGTTTAGGGTCGAGCCCAAGTTCTCGGCTCAGCTGACGCCGTTGATTCTCATCAGGGTGCGGGAAATCCTTGAAAAATCTGAGTGCATACAAGGGGCACAGCACTTATCAACAGGATCACTGGGACAAATAGTCCAAGTCTCTTAAAAAGGCATGCTAGGAGAACTTTGGATAAGATCGAAAGATCACTCATTTTCCCTTTTCACCTCTAAAGCTTTTGACATGTACAGTGCAGAAGAATTGAAATGAAAAAGAAAAGGTCCACAATTGACAGTAGAATCTGAAGGTTCATCATCATCCAGGACATATCCATCATTTGAAGGAATTCTAATCTGCATGCATACTGTCCTAGGTTGCCTATCTTGATGAACAAAGACAATCCTGGACAAGAAAAAAAATAATGATAATCTCAAAGACCAGGTAACCCAGACCGGTCACGAAAAGAACCCGAAATTTGATACTCCTTGACATGCCAAATTCTTTCCACAAAAAAATTATATATTGCAAGCAAGAAACAGTTTTCTTTTTCTCCTTTCTTCGATTTGGGTCGGTCACATGGCACCAAATGAAACATTCTTCTTCCTCTCTTTTTTTTTCGAGGGGGAGGGGGGGAGGGAATTAAATAAAATGTTTGTTCGTTTCTTACGCTTCAAGCCTCTGTGTCTGGTGTGGAGTGTGACGATGGTACGTCTTCGTCTTCCCCTTTCCTTTCCTCGAGCTTGAGCTTGCATTCGGACTCGGGTGAGATTCCTGCCTATGCTCATGCTCCTCACCTGAACCTCCACTCCCTCCAGAATCAGCCATTCTCTCAGGGTAACGCCTCTGCTGATTTCTCCAAAGTCCCCCCGAAAAACACAGTCGAGAGCAACACAAGCACGCCTAGAATATGTTATATATACTGTGATGATGACTAGAAATATACAGAGCACAATTAGGGGTCATAATCCAGAAAAACTCCAGTTGGTTCGGTTCCCAATAAAGTGCCTCCACGAAATGAACACCCCAAAAGAGACTCTCATTAAAAGAGCGAAATCTGAATCTGGGTTTCCCTAGTTTGGAGCTTTTTCAGACTTGGAAGTTTCGGATTCTGCATGGACCAATCAGGTGCACCGACCGATTTGCAATGAGAAAGTGGTTTTTGTGTCCTCGACAACACGTCATGTTGACGCGTTATCACAGAGTCAATCAAGTTTTACCATATAATCACTAGATGTTTTTTAGTGAAATGGTAATATCGCCAAGTCAATCAAGTTTTACCATTTCGCCAATATAATAGTCACTAAGTATTTTTTTAGTGCAATGATGCGCGAGAAGAGAAAAAAACATGAAATGCTGCCTTTTTCTTTTCCCACTGCAACAGCCAAAACAAAATGAGGCGATATCAGCGAAGATCATGGGGTGTGAGATTTGCTCTTGCATACTCTCAACAAGAAAGGGAAATATTAGAGAAACTTGACACATTGCCCGTTTTTGAAATAAAAATTAGCTCTTTTTTGGTGTTTCCTATGTTTGTGCACTGCCTAGTTTGGTCTGAAGACTAGGAGGAGACTGTAGAATCAGTCAGATTCTGAGGAAGCAAGTCTGAGATCATAACAACCAAGATTTGGCCGTTAATACTGATGCTGCCATAGAACTTATTTCAAAACATTCCATTTTCATGCCGGTTCACAAGCGTGAACCCATTGTGTTTTGTCCAAGAAAAGAACGCTAATTGAATAGCTAACCAGTTGATTGCTTGCTTAGCTAAGTGACTATCTTGTTACAACTCGCAGCTCACGAGGTTTCCGATTTTGGGTTTCCATTGGATCGACAGGATTTGCACCAATAAACAAACTACGAGATTGAACTTAATCAAGCAGTCCCATGTACATTTGGGTCCTCTCAACTTAGTTAGGCAAATCCATGTAATCTATCAAGAAACTGTAATAAAGACGATGAAAGTGGTGTATATATCATCATCTCGATACTGAGTAAGGTAGTTTAAGTTAGGGGTGTCCAAAAAACCCATCCAACCTAAACCGAACATGACCCGAACACGACCCAAACACGACCCGAATACGACCCGAACACGAAATAAGTATAATACATGTTTCAGGTCTTAATATTGTTCGGGTAACAATTATAAACACAAATGGAATACATGTTTTGGGTCAAGTTAGGGTCAGAACATTGTTTCACCCAAACACATTAAAGGTTTCAACTCAAACACACCCACCTAAGCTATCTCCTCTACAACTCCTTCTACTCGCAACTCATCCAGCACGTCTCGTCTCACGGGTTCGTCATCGTCTCTCTCCCTCTCCCTCTCTCTCTCTCCCCATCTTCCATATGATTTGCTTCTTTTTCACGGCCGATGTAGAACTTTAGAGGAGGGAGTATTATCTGTCTGTGGAGATGTTCACGGATGAGTTAGACGAGGCCTTGCGGCGTCACGTAAAAGCATTTCGAATTCCTTTTATCATATTTTTTATTAAAAAATTATCTGTCTGCGGATATGTTTACGAACGGGTTGGACGAGGTCTCGTGACGTTACGTATGAGCATTTCGAATTCTCTTTGTCATATTTTTTATTAAAAAATTATCTGTCTGCAGAGATGTTCACGGACGGGTTGGACGAGGTCTCGCGGCTTCACGTAAGAGAATTTCGAATTCCCTTTGTCATATTTTTAAATAAAAAACCCGAAACCCGAACCGAACCGACCCGTTTTTTTTTTCTTCATGTTTTATGCATTTCGGGTCGGGTCGGGTCGGGTAACATCAAGACCCGACCCGTTGACACCCCTAGTTTAAGTGAATCCCAATTCGTTCTCTCATTCAATTTTGTTGGATCAAAGGATCCTTAAATTTGTATCCCATGATCCATTGGCAATGAATCTTCGTTATAAGGTTACACGCTGTTCCAAACATGCATGCATCCATGGTTTTCTTCTCTGTGGGTGATGTTAAACGGAAACGAGTCTGGTTTTCTCTTCTTTCCCTTTTTGCTTTTTGGGGGATTAGCAGGCACGGAAGCCTCATTAAATGCTTATGTTGCATTCAACATGCCCAAAAGAAATGAAATAGAATGGAAAGGATCGATGATTTCAATTTCTTTCTACGGTGAATCGCAGGAAAGGAATGAAAAGAGGATTCGTGTTTGGTCGAAAGAAGATGTCGTGGGATGATGAATCCAGGGCACTAATAGCATATTACCTTACGAGATGCCAAAATATCAACATAGATCGACATATCTAGAGCAAATCGTTGGAAACATAATAGATACAAGTGAAGCATTATAATCTTACTACAAAATGGCGTGAGTTTTTAAATTAATTTGCGACCAACATTTTTCAGCATAAAGAGGTGTTCAAACTAAATTTAAGGCATCGACCAAAGAGAAAAATCAAAATTCAAGCCAACAAAGAAAATTATGTCGATGAGAAATGACAAACCTGAAGTATGTACATTGTAACGACTAACGAGATCGCAGTGCAATAAAAATCTTCAAATGCCTGACCCAAAAATAAAACTACATATATTGATTGAAAGATTTGTTAAGAATGTGTTTCGATTGGGGCCGAATACTTTTGAGATCTTTGGTCAAGGAGCATTTCGAACATTTGTAATGTGTTGGTCTATGTGTCTATAAATCATGTTGATTAATATCTCAATCATTAGTTATTTGAGACTTAATATAAATATAGGGCCTTCGAACATTATGTCATCCATGTGTAAACAACATATCAAGTCTCTTTGTTTACTGCATCGGAGTTAGTGTTTTTTTTCCTTAATACCGGGAAGAAACTTTTATAGAGAACACGTAAGACGGCATAGGAGTTTCTAAAAATGCACTAAAAAGAACAACGTGAATAAGTTGTGCACATGAAGACATTTTGGTATCTTCTTGTAAACACCTCGTGAATGATGTTGCTCTGTCAATCCAAATGAATGCAATTTTATTAGCATTTAGAAATAACTTCTTATTTTTACAAAGCTTTAATTTAAGTAAACTTCATCTTCTAAGGTTTCACCTTGGGGAACGTAACTGTGAAAAGCAGAATGCCTCTAAAGAGGGGTTTTTACTTTTCATTCGATCATCCATTAGATGTATATGTGTATGGAAGACAAATGATAAGAAATAACTAGATTAGAATTTATTACAAGTAAATGTTTATAAACATGTGACTGTGTTAAAAAGTAGTTTATCTTTAAAATTTCTAGCTTCTAATGGGTAATTAATTCATGAATCTGCTCGATAATTTCAAATAAAACTAGGTTTCTTGAAAATTTATCTCTTTAAAAAAGCTTATTTCTACAGAAGTAGAATCTAAAAACACAAAAAAGAAAGCTAGCACCTGTAATGTATATGGCATGTCGACAACAATCAAAAACAAAAAATGTGGTATTCCTATTTACAGCAACTAAATCTTACCTAAAAATATAAAATCTGAAAGAAAAAGGAAAGTGAATAATTTTGAGGCCACCAGCGATTTTATGACTGGAGGACAATTTTATCTTTCAAGGTAAGGATGGAACGAAATTAGTTGTATAAGAGGGTGAAAATGGTCCCGCTCTATTTTTTTTATTTTATTTTTCGGATAATGAGTTAGAGACCGGAGACTGGGTGAGAGATGAGCTTAAAGAGGGCTTCATTGGTTCAAATTGCAGAAGCCGATGGGCTGTGATTCAGCCCATACACATATAAATCTAAAACTGCCCGTTTTTGAGCTTTTGGGGGGTACTGTTTGTTCCCTCGAGTCGGGTTTTGGTTTTCATCGTTAATTACTTTGTGAAAGAAAAATCCACCTTAATATTTGATTTACACTAAGGGAAATTTACTCCCTATCTCACATTTCGAGGAACGCTATATACGGAACCTACAAATAATCCTATGGGTAATATTCATGGCCATGCAAACGACATTTGAAAATTGTGTTTTTTCAAGAAACTTCAAATATGTCTATGTTGTATTTGCTCGTGCTCACTTTGAGGGACTATATCTCTCCATAGTGTGATTAAGGCCAATCTATGAAGTTTATCTTTGGTGCTCTATCCTTGGACATGGGTAATCTCTCTCTCTTTTCATTTTAATCTCTTCGTTTTCCTTTGACCCGAAGAGAAAAAAGGAGGACAAGATGGCCGGGATGTCTGAGCCTCCCGTGTTCACATGGCCTCCACCTCACGTTCCCTATTGGAATTTGCACACTCCATCGACTATCTACTAGTGACGTGTGGCCTGGAATTGTCCTCGGACAATGGACGTAATTGCTGCGTTGCTTTGGACTAGGCACGTCACTAGTGCATGGTCCAAGTCCGACCTAACAAAGATGACATCGTCCGACCGACATGTCGCGGGGAATTAGAATTCCTGGATTTAACCATTCATGCCCGGCTTCGACGAACTGGATTAGAAATTACTAAGGCTTCATGAATTGCGAAGGATCATTTCTATGGATGGGGTCTCCAATCGGATCTTTTTGAAAACCTAATATTAGAGGATTTCGAGAAAATGAAAGATTCTCATAGATCTTAACCCTAGCTCGACTCCACGTTAGATGTGGATATTGCTTTTTGAAAATCATGATATGATTTTGGATAAGCACAAAAATACTCTTTTTTCCCTAAAACAAGCTTCAAAATCAATTTAGAACCGATTAAACTTGGGAATTAGATTGCTTCAACCGGTACTTATGTAGAACTTGCAATTTCGATCCTAAAGCCAAAAACCGAACCAATAATCTCCCTTGAACCGGTTAGTCTAGGCTGGTTTGATCTAATCGCTAAACGGAACTAAACTAGGAAAAATACAAAAAAAAAAAAAAAAAAAAAAATCTTAAATCTATTACATTAGAGAGATAGTAGAAAGAGCAGGGAAAGAGACAAAAAGGAAAAATAAAAAATAAAAAAATATTTTAAAAAATATTTCAAAAAAGTCTACAT
The DNA here is from genome assembly GCA_014182845.1 of Corymbia calophylla. Classification (NCBI taxonomy): domain Eukaryota; kingdom Viridiplantae; phylum Streptophyta; class Magnoliopsida; order Myrtales; family Myrtaceae; genus Corymbia; species Corymbia calophylla. Next base: position 39,402,899 of record CM024698.1, read on the forward strand.
CAACACCAATCATGCTATAGAGAATAGTTAGTATATACTTCAACGACTTTCAATCTTAATTGATCAGATGGGCTAAGATTAATATCAATGTGAACCGAATAACATCAAAGGTGTTGGTTTCGGTGGATGGAATGTCTAATTTTTTTTTACTTGGAGAACTAAATGCTTATAATTAAATTGATCTAATTAAATAATATAAATGCAATAAATCTATAACTATTTTTTTTATTTTTTTCGAATGAAGTACGGATTGGTAGGTTTGGCTGTGAAATGAGTGTTAGCAATGCGATACAGATGCAATGAAGAAAGACTGTAATGCTTTTTAAGTTTTTTTTGGATATTATAAGGAACGGGCGTTGGGTGATGTCACGGTGACATCAATGCTGACAAACCCCCACAAGCCCTCTTTGCCCAAATTGCCATCGGAGTTGGCCTTAATTCTCCACCATCGCCATCGTCTTATTTTACGCTTGAATAATCCACGTTTGGTGGGGCGTCCTCCTTCCCAACAAGTACACATACGGATCGAGTTTTTACATGACATGTGAAATAGGGGACGAGCTTTAAATTTCAAGAGGTTCCATAAGGAAAATCAGATAGCATATGTTACGTATTTGATTTCAAAAGTTCAATAGCCACACTCTATGTTTACCTCTAGCTCAAATCAGTCCTTAAGCATGGGGCTGAGCACTCGAGCGGGCATGAAAATATTTTGGAAAAACTAAGATACACGCAAACCACATATAAGCTACACATACAAGCAATCGATGGAAAGGAACTTGCTCTTGTTTGATTAATAGCTAGAGTTCTAAAGCTAGATAAGCATTTACAAAGTGAGAAGCGTTAGAAATAGGGGAATAAATCTATATGAATCATGAGAGTTTCAATAAGGTCATATGCAACCAAAATTAGGAGTATATGTCAGAATGATTGAAAAAGAAACTAGGATGGAAGGGTCAAATTTCAAACAATAATTGCAGACACGTTTCGAATTCGCATAAGCATTTTTATGTGCATTATTCATTAAATTTTATTCTACTTCACTTGAACCTTCCTCTTTTGAAAAAAAAAAATTAAAGGGGCGGTCACAGAACATATTTCATATTAATGTGAAATATAGGGACGTCGATTAGCTTCTATTGATCACTGTTATGTAATACGAGGAAATTTCATATGTAATCAACAATTATACGTAACATTGAGAGAGAACAACAAAAACCTTTCATGGAAGTACTCTATCAAAAGAGTTAAAGAAAATGTTAGACGTGTCAATGATTCCTCGTTTGCAATATTAAAGTTCACTGAAACCATTAACATTGAAACTCATGTCCTCTTGTCGAACTAACACTCTTTGTATTGAACAAGATCAGCACAAATCTTAATCGGAAGCACAATGAATCAGAAAAGTCAAATTGGATAAGCTATAAGGCCCAGAAAAGTCAATTTGAATGACGAATTATATGCTAAAGAGGATATGGTAAGGATTTAAAGTTCTGATTTGACATAAAAAGACGAAGCAGCAGACGGATCTTGCAATTATTTATTGGAGTAACCATAATTTTGATAAGTCGAGGGCATTTATTCATTGAAAAATAAATGATTTAAATAATATTTTCAAAAAAAATTACTTGAATCACTTATGAAAATAAATAAACGAGAAATTTCATGAAATTGTTTTAGACGTAAATTGTTATAAATAATTAAAATATTATTTATTAGCTAATTATATTAGGCAATACAATTGATATTTTTCAAAAAAATGTAAACAAAATATCAATATATTTTCTTAGGCTTATTACTATTGAATAAGGGTTAATATTACAAAAAGCTCCAGATTGGTACGCCTATGACATATTTACCTTAAACTGATTTTTGGATCATCAAAAACTCAAAATTAGTTCATTTAAAACAAATTTACTTTTTGATAGTTTCTGTTAAATTGAATTAACCAAAAATGGCACATCCGTCAACTACCATCCAAATTAATAATTTGATGATGATGTAAATAAGCTGGGAGCCGGAGGCTAAATGTGAGAGCAAGACGATTGTTATACCAACATCAGCCCAGTCCTCGCCTGTTCTTCGCTGGACTCGCGTCTCGCTCTGTCCCTATCTCTGTCCCTGACTCTCTCTCTCTCTCTCTGCAAAAGAGCTCCCTCGAATCGACCTGAATCCCCACCCCCCAAGCTTCGTCGAGCTCGCGAGAGAGCTATAGGATTCGAGAAGATCAAGGTCAAAAACCCATCGTTGAGGTTGAAGGTCGGATCTCTCTTCCCTCTCTTGTTCCGTTTTGTTGCGATTTGCTCTGCTTGAGCGCTGCAAGTTAGATCTGAGATGTTTCGGCGCGGGTATCTCGAGACGTGTGATGTGAAATCGTTTCCGACGTAAAAGAGTTTCGCCGGCCTTTCTTTTGATTCAGACGTGCCGTTGATCCTACTGTTTTGACGCGAGTCGTCGACTTGGATGGACCACTGGATCATCGAATATGTTCGGATCTACGAGGATGAATATGATCAATCTTGTTGCTACAACAAGAGTCGCTCTTTTACAATAATACATAATTTATAAACGAACTAGAAATTCCCAAATAAGATGCCGGATGGCCCCGAAGCCATCATAAGACACTAACCATATGACAAAAAGAAAGTTTGGAACACAAACAACTTATGAGCTGCAAGTTTTTTTAATTCCAACCAGTCGACCCAATGGATCCCGGGTTTTGCTCGGCATGGGGAGGCCATATATGCCATTCCAGATTACTCCATAGGCCACAATCTAATACAAAGCTCTATTTTTCTCATCAAAGAAGCTACTGAGGTACGGACACTTCCATGGTATTATTACCAGGTATCGTCGTAAGTACAGATATGGCATAGCACGTTGTAAATTTGTTTCGCGATTGTTACGACGCTTGCTTGGAAGCAGGTGTTTAGTGTTTAGAGTACCTTAAAGTACGAGCTCGCGCGAGAGGAGCCCGACCAGATCCCTCTGACCGCAGTTTTTTTGGAGCATTTGGTGCGACAAAAAATTGGAAAAGTCCTACTTCTACTCGTGCTTTCACATTTTTTTTTTCCGATCGAATCTCTATATCTCAAATTTATTTGATCAAATCCGTCTGCTTTCTCAAATTTTTACATGACACGTAAAATGGACGTATGCATCGTGGGCCGAGATTCAGCCCATATTCATGTAAATATAAAGTTGTCCGTTTACGAGCTTTTGGAGTTTGGGAAAATTCCATGTAAGGACACGAAGTGTACATTATTTCAAATAAAGATCTTGAATTACTTTTTCGAAAAAGACGAGACATCTAAGTGCTGCAAGTAAAGAGATGTATTCATTAATAAAAAAAAAGAAAAAATATGAACAGTGATTGGATTGATGATAAAATAGAATCCTGAGTCGCGAATAATAATTCAATTGATTATAAAAAAGGAGAATTCTTGGTTTAGTTTTCCACCTTAGCGACAGAAAAATTAATTGATCAAATTCTATTGAGTTTGACTCATAATGATCATTTATCATAGAATGACTCTGGTTATCAAATGATTGAATAAATAGGAGCAATTTACTTACGATACTTAGTTCACATTCATAAAAGGTATCTAATGAATGAGTTCAATACATTCTAGTTCAATACATTCTATTCGGTGGAAAAACGGATATTCCTTTTCTCATTATCAGACAATCACTTATTCACAAACCTCGTGTAAAGCTAATAGTTTTCATTTTACATCTTATGAAAAACCTTTTTCACTCCGCTTAGCCCTATCCCCTTCTAGGGGTATTTTTGTGATAGGCTCTACAGGAACTAGACGATTCTATTTGGTCAAGTGCCTTCATTTTCACAAATAAGAATTTGAGTAAATCTTATTTCAAATAAGGACTTGAAATGACTATATCAATCTTAAAGAATAGCCTAAATTTGCTATTCGGTGAAGGGCAATTTTTTCTTTTAATTTTTTTTTAAATCTTTTTTATATTTTTTCTTTCCATAAAAAACAAAATAAAAAAAATTTAAACTTAAAAGAAGAAGAACAAGAACAAGAAAAACACATGAGAGGGAGTTCGTCCCGCCTGAGGCCATTGCCCCATTGCTGGTAGGGCAACGGCAGTGATTGGCGGGGGTCATCGTTGCTGCCCCACTGATGATAGGGCAATGGCCATAACACGAGAGGGAGCCCTCTCTTGCCTGTATTTTTCCTTTTTTAATTTTTTCATTTTAATATAATATGATTGTATTTGTAATTGTGTTTAGACGAAAAATATTGTTGATCAGTTGAAATTTTTTATTAGCAGATGAGGTTAGGCCCTTATTTGAAATAATTATAATCACTTCAGGTCCTTCTTTGAGATCGATATAACCATTTTATGCCATTATTTAATATAAAATCTACTTTAGGTCATTAATTAAGAAATGAGAGTATTTCGGGCCCTAATTTAGAAATTTTCCTTTGTTCTCTAGAGAAGGGTTTCGGATTTTGTCGTTATTTTCTTTGTGAAGGAAAATCCACATAGAAATTTAATTTAAGATAAGGGAAATTTAATCCATATCTCACATTTCGAGGAACGCTCTATACGGAGTCTACAAATAATCCAATGGGTAATATCCATTGCAATGCAAGACATTAAGAAACTTGTGTTTTTCACCGTGCTACAAATAGATTGAAAATTGAATCAATTTGGTGTAATACCATGAATCTACATTATATTTGCTCGTGCTTGCTTTGAAAGACAATTTGTCTTGATAGTGACTAGGGGTGATCAATTTCAGGATGAGTCAGTTCCTAACCTAGAATCGAGAACCGACTTTGTGACTCTTGGTTCTAATTTTTGGAATTGAGAATTGAACTGGTCAATTTTGGTTTTTGGACTAAAAAAAAAAAGCGGCTTGCACAATTTCACTAATAAAACATACATTTGGTGGTGTGGTTACGTTGTTGTCTCTTCGCATTGAAGATCATGATTTGATTCTGGACATGCGCAAAAATACTTTTTCCCCCTAAAGTAGGCTTCAAAACTGATTTAAAACAAGTTCAATTTGGGAATTAGATTGCTTCTACCAATTGCTAGAAAGAACTTGTGGTTTCGATCCTAAAACCAAAAATCAAACCCAGAATCTCCTCAAAACCAGTTGATCTAGGCTAGTACGGTTCGATTGCCGAACGGAATTGTACTAGGAAAAGTATTAAAAAAAAATCCTAAATCTATTATATTAGCAAGGCTGCTCTCATAAGCCTCTTCAACAACTTCCAACTTTCACTTACCAGATGAACTGAATTGGTATCAATATAAATGGTTAAAAATTATGGTAATCTAGTTGAAAGGTTTACAATTGAATTTATATCAATATAATAAATTTATGATTTTTTCTTTTAATATTTTTTCCGAAAAGGACCGGACGCTCATATCTATCAGCGACGTTCCTTGATATGCCAAGGCATAGTCCAACGATGAATCATCGATGGGAGAGAGGAGAAGCGAGAGTGCGGATTGGTAGGGTCGGAAGCGAAATGAGCGCCGGCGATGCGATGCGATGCGATGGAGAAAGGAAACTTTAGATATTTCTTTTGAGGTTGCAATGTTTTAATTGGATATTCTAAGGAGCGGGCGTCGGACGATATTTTGTCGGGGGTAGGTGGATGTCACATGACATCAATGCTGACAACCCACGAGCCCTCTTTTGCCCAATTCGCCCTCGGAGTTCGTCTTGATTCTCCACCGTGGCCATCACCAAAAAATACATGTTAGGTGGGTCGTCCTCATCCTCCCCCAACGAATGCACCTACGAATCAAGTTTTTACACGACATATAAAATGGGGGACAAGCTTCAAATTTCAAGAGGTTCCATAACGACGACCAGATAGAGTATATGGTACGGGCCACGCTCTATGTTTCCTTTTGGCTTGAATCGGTCCTTAGGCATGGGGCTGAACACTCGAGCGGGCATGAAAAAATCTGGAAAAATTAAGATACATGTAAACCACATATAAGCTGTAGACACGGGTAGGGGTGTCAAATGGATGGATCGGGTCGGGTCGGGTTTGGGTCGGGTCGAAAATGATTCGACCCACATCGACCCATTTAACCCATTTTGACCCATTTTCATACAATGTAAATTTGATGACCCATACCCAACACATACCCGACTCATATTATCAACACATATTAATATTTAACTTAATTTAAGAAAATCTACTCCCACTTATTTAGTCCAATTTAAACTTTTCACATATAAATTATTTGAATAAACATTTCACATCAAATTTATAAAGTAAATTAAATATAAAAAATTAGTAAATAAAAAAATGTGGATTTCTCTAAATTGAAATAGTTTGAGGAAAATAATTTTTTTTAAAAAATCGATTTTTAATTATTGTTGAGTGAATCTCATCAGATCGATAACGGAGGAAGAGAACGCATAAAGGAGGGAGATGGAAGGAGAGAGATAATGGGTCTACTTAGTACCTAATTACTCACTCAACCCATATTTGATCTATATTTAACTTTCACTTGACCCATATTTAACTTTCACTTAACCCATATTAGATTCATATTTAACTTTCACTTTACCCATATTTGATCCATTTAACTAAAAGTGGGTCATAATATGGGTTTATGACCCATATTGACACCTCTAGACACGGGCGATTGATTTAAAGGAACTTGCTCCTATTTGGTTAATCTCTAGAGATCTAAAGCTAGATAGGTATGGATGACGTGAGAAGAATCAGAAATAAAAGAGTAATCTATATGAATCATGAGAATTCCAATGAAGTCATGAGCAAACAAAGTGAGAAAGTAAATGTTAGAATGATTGAAAAAAGACATTACAATGGAGGGTTTAATTTTTGAACAGTAATCGTAAACATATTTCGAATTTGTATATGCATTTTTATATGTTTTATTCATTAAATTCAATCCTTCCTCTTTTGAAAAAATAAGAGTCGGCCATAGTACATATTTTATATTAATTTGAAATGTAGGGACTTTAATTAATTAAAAAGTTTCTATTGATCATTGTTATATGATACAAGAAAATTTTATATGTAATCAACAATCACCTGTGAGATTGAGAGATGACGGCAAAAATCATTCATGAAAGTATTTTATCGGAAGACTTACAGAAATGTCGGATGTTTCAATTTCAATGCTTGCTCATTTGCAATATTAAAATTCATTGAAATCAATGACATTGAAACTCGTGTTCTCTCGTCAAACTAACGATTGTGGTGTCGAATGAGATCGGCACAAATCTTAATTAAAAACAAAATGAATAGAGTGCAACGCAATGATCAATTTTTTGCAAATTCGTCTTATATTTCATTTTTAGAGATAATGCTTACAAAAATGATATTGTTATTACCTTACCCAAAAAAAATGATATTGTTATAATATATATATTATTGTACGAGGATTAAGTCCGTGGTCGGTAGGAACTTTCAAATACGAGCGCAGAAAAGTCAATTTAGATAAGCTATTAGACCCAGAAAAGTCAATATGAATGACAGCGTACATGCTAAACAAGATAAGGTAAAGGATTTAAAGTTCTGATTTGACATGGAAAACCAAGTAGCAGCAGACGGATCTTGCAATCATTTATTGGAGTAACCATAATTATGATAAGTCATTTAGAGGGCAGTGAAAAATAAATAATTAAGAAAATATTTTCCGAAAAAAATTATTTGAATCACTTATGAAATTAAATAAACGAGAAATTTCATGGAATTATTCTAGACGTAAGTTATTATCAATAATACAAATATTATTCATTAGCTAATTATATTAAGTAATACAATCAATTATTTAAAAAAAAACGTAAACAAAATATCAAGTATATTTTCTTAGGCTTATTACTATTGAATAAAGGGTTAAATATAACAAAAAGCTCCAAATCGTTATACTTGTAACATTTTACCTTAAACTAATTTTTCGACTATCGAAAATCCAAAATTAATACATTTATAACAAATTTACTCTTTAACAGCCTCCGTTAAATTGGATTAACCACGAATGGTACATTGTCAAATGCGATCCAAATTAATAATTTGATGGAAAATTACAGAAACCGACAAGAATAAATTAATTACATGTGTATTAATTTTAGGTTTTTTATGGTAAAAAAAAATTAGTTTAACTTAAATTTATCATAAGTGTACCGACTTGAGATTTTTTGTTATATTGACTTCTGAATGAACTCATATAATATTTGTGCTTGCTTAAATTCAAGTATAAAAACCATTTTGGCAGTTAAATACAGTCTTAAATATAGAAATACAGTTATAGAAAATCTTGGAGTGACTTTTAGGTGTCAATATTTACACGTCTTTCAAAATACTAAGTGCTCATCTATTATGCTTAGAAAATTAAATGATAATCAATTTACAATTAAACTAAAAAAATAAGAGCAGCATCGAGCGAGGAAAGCGATGACCCAATGATCAAACTCGCAAATCTCAATAAGATTTCCTACATCTATAGCACGTGAGTTGATTATTGGAAGCGATCGATGGTGTTCAGTTGATACAACCAACGTACTAATTATAATTCGTGTGGTAATTATAAATTTTTTTATTCATTTGAATAAGAGAATATATATTTATAATTTCCCAAAATGGTACACAAGTCAACTATTATATGTTATCGAATTCCGCAATTTAATAGTAAAATTTAATATAAACTAATAGATAATAAATTTGTCACAAATATATCAGTTAAGGATAAATTTATGAAAAGTGTATCAGTCTGAGTTGTCCCAATTTGTAATTAAAATATGATTGGATAGGATAAAATATGAAATATAAGGGATTTTGCTGTATCATATAATAGTAACCGTATATATTCATATCATATCATATATATTTTTGGTATAAACTGCATATTAATATAAATGAACCACAAATTTTACAAATGGAGGGTAAAAATCTATTGTGACACTCTTATCTACTTTATTTTATTTTATTTTAAATTTTTTACTATTTTTTAAATTTTTTATTTTTTATTTTTCCCCTTACATCATTTTCTAATAAAATTTTATTAAATAAAAAAATTGTACTAATATACTTAAAAATTAAAACACCTAAAATAAGTAATATATATTTCTATAATGAATTGATATTATAAGATAGAACGAAATTCGAATATAAATATATAAAAATAAGGTTAAATTAAAAATCAAATTGTTATTTTTTGTTATTTTGAATTTCTTATATTAGAATTCAAATATTATTTATATTGAAATATACTTTTATATTTGTTAATTTAAGAAATTTTAACTTTTCTATTATGAAATTTGAAATTTTATCCATTTTTATCCCACCTCATTCATAGGATAATATTATCTGGCTTATATCCTAATAATATTTGGTTTTCTCCTGTCTTGAGTAGACGCTAAATGTAAAATAAGATAAATTTTATCTTATCCTGAATTTTATCCCGATTGTTAAATGCAGTTATAGGGAACATGATTTATTAACAAATAAAAATTAATTAATTTCGCAAGCGAAAGAGCGGGTGGACGGGTGGTTGATCTTTGTCGGTCGTCGCGTCCACGAAAGAAAGTCGTGGGATTATCGGCCCCTGGCGACGTGTTGGGCTCAGCGACAAACGAGCTTCCCACTAGGCAAAGAGGTAGAGCTGATGGCAATGACGAAATTACGGGGAAGTAGGAGGCTAAACACGAGAGTAGGAGTCCCGCGATGAGTTTTTCTCATACAAATACCAGCCCGTCTCGTCTTCCTCGGCTCGCAGCACTGTTCCTTCGCTGAACTCTCGTTTCGCCCTGTCCCTATCTGCCGTCCCTGTCCCTCTCTCGTTCTCTGCAGAAGAGCTAATCGACCCGAATCCGCCACCTTCGTCGAGCTCGCGCGCGCGAGAGAGAGAGAGAGAGAGAAATGGGTTTCGAGAAGATCAAGGTGGAGAACCCCATCGTCGAGATGGACGGTCGGATCTCTCTCTCCCTCACCCTCACCCTCTCTCGTTCCCTTTTTATTGCGACTTGATCTGCTTGAGCGCCGTGAGTGAGATCTATGAGATGCTTCGGTGCGGGCATCTCGAGTCGCTGTTCGCGAAGCGGGGATCGACGTGTGATATGAAATCGTTTCTGACGTAAAAGAGTTTAATCCGCTCCTTTTGATTTTCGCACGTGCTGTTGATCCTACTGTTGTGACGCGAGTTTTCGACTCGGATGGACCACTGGACCATCGTACATGTTCGGATCTACGAGGATGGATATGGCCAATCATTTGTCATATATGTGTTCGGTTACCGTGCTTGATTCTTATTTAGATGTTGCATGCTCTCGATGAGTCGACGCTTCTGATTCGATTTTTGAACTGGAGAGACTGGATTGTTCGCTACAACGAGAACGATTTGATTTTTGTCGGAAAATGCTACGAAAATGATGTGGCTTGTTGTCGGAAATGCTCCCGGTCCGAGTTTTAGGTTTTGACTGGATAAGGGGAGCTTTTAAACTTTTTCACTTGCTCTGCTCGCGGTCTCAGAGTAATCTCTGACATGATGATCGAGTCTCTCTTTGATATTCTTCTGCCATCCTATCTTAGTCGTCGTGATTTTGCTGTATTGGGTGAGGAACTTTCACATTTAGTGCTGATCCAGGAGTGGAGTCCCTCCGCTTAAATTTCAGAGACTTACTTCTGTCTCCTTCCGAGGGGAGGCCACTGAGATTGTTTTGTCAATTCTCTGAACGTATTGAAGTGTGTTGAATTCATTCTACCGGCGGTTCCGATGGAACTGCTATTGACACTTTAACTGCTACATAGTTTCTGGAAGTCAAAATGCTCTTTTGAAAACGGTTGATTGGAATTGCCCGTGGCCACGATTATGAACTGAGCTCCAGACTTGAATTTGTTTGATTTGTCTGATAAATTCCTTGGGACAAAGCATAAGCAATTCTTTATTAAGCAAAAGAGATGAGCTAGTTAAGGTATGCAGCTTCTAAGTTGCAGCAACCATGTCTTGCTTTAGTTATTCATAAGATGATGAAGTTCTTGCACTTGCTCCTTAGTTCTTGAAGTTAACCTAATCAGACATTACTTTGAATCATTTAATTCTTTTATCATCTGTGGGCATCTTCCAGCACCAAGGTGATCTGCTTAAAGTTTTCCTGCCTTACAATCTTTTTTTCTGATGCTTGTCTTGTCCTCCAATCCAGGGGATGAAATGACCCGAGTGTTCTGGAAATCGATCAAGGAAAAGGTGATCTCTAAGTCATCTAGGTTTCATTTGCTTTATTTCTCACCATTGTTTTTGGGTAATTCCAGAGCCTCATATCTTTGTTAACCTTTTCAGCTTATTTTCCCCTTCTTGGACTTGGACATCAAGTACTTTGACCTTGGTCTTCCTTATCGTGATGCCACTGATGACAAAGTTACGATTGAAAGTGCAGAAGCAACTCTTAAGTATGTCCTGTTCCGTTGGTATTTGTTAATTCCTTTCATTCATGAGATAATTACTGTAAGAACCTTTCGATTATGCTTCTGCTATCACTTTTCATATTGCTCTGTACTGACCACCCTGCTGCGGGAAAGATGGGTCTACTTTGTGTGTACCAGTCTCCTATCCTGCTCTGTTTATTCTAGCTAGAATAAAACTTTGTCAAATTTCAGTTAACGAGATAATTTGACACTTCAATATGCTTGTTATCTTACTTTTTAATAGTTTCAAGTTCTGACCTATCTTTCTTTTTCCCATTTCAGATACAATGTGGCAATTAAGTGTGCAACTATTACACCAGGTAGGTACTCAAGCTTTCTGTTGAAAATAGTTCTGTTTGTTTAAACTAAGAAACATGTGTCCTTTGTGGCTTTTGGTAATCACAGACTTTTATGTTGTCTAATTGACAGATGAAGCTCGAATGAAAGAGTTTAATTTGAAGCAAATGTGGAAAAGTCCCAATGGGACGATTAGGAACATCTTGAATGGTCAGTCAAAATTTTGAGGGCTGTGTGCAGTTTTTCCTATCACATCATTCTTGGATGATCTTATGCTGTTGGCTGTTTGCCTTCTCTTCAGGCACTGTCTTCAGAGAGCCAATAATGTGCAAAAATATTCCCCGGCTTGTTCCAGGTAATAATTATTCAGGATAGATATAGGATTTGAATTTTTAGATATCATATTTGAACTAATCTGTTTTGTTCAGGGTGGTCAAAGCCAATTTGCATTGGAAGACATGCTTTTGGTGATCAATACCGAGCTACTGATACAGTCATTAAAGGAGCTGGGAAACTTAAACTGTCTTTGGTACGATATAAATTTTCCAAACTTTCTAAAAAATTTAGTTCTTTTTTCTGGTTGTTGCTGTGTGACTAAATATGTGTACTTATCTGCAGTGCCAGAAGGTACAGATGAGAAGACCGAGCTAGAAGTGTATAACTTCACAGGCGCTGGTGGAGTTGCATTGTCCATGTACAACACAGATGAGGTTAGAGTCAGACTCTCTCTCTCTGTGTGCGCCCTAATGAAATGTTTTGGGCTCTTGGATCATCTAATCATTTTATCGACCATGCTTAACCAGTTCTTTTAATGAGCATTTTCTTATATCACAATGCAGTCAATCCGTTCTTTTGCTGAGGCTTCAATGAACACTGCTTATCAGAAGAAGTGGCCGCTCTATCTTAGCACAAAGAATACCATCCTAAAAAAATATGATGGAAGGTATATAGTGTTCTTATTCTGTCATAATTGTTTTCTTGTTCTGATTCGTTAGAAAGTGAATCCTTGCTTGCTAATTGTATCTTAAGAATATGAAAGTGGATCATCTTAATGCAGATTCAAGGATATATTCCAAGAAGTTTATGAGGCCAACTGGAAGTCAAAGTTTGAGGCTGCCGGAATCTGGTGAGTGGTAAAGTTGATTTCCAAAATTGTTTGGTGACCGTCTGCTATCTTGTTGACTTACTCTATCATTGATGAAGGTATGAACACCGTCTTATTGATGATATGGTGGCTTATGCACTAAAGAGCGAGGGAGGTTATGTATGGGCATGCAAGAACTATGATGGAGATGTCCAGAGTGATTTCTTGGCCCAAGGTTTGTGTGACTTTGTCCAAACTAATTTGTTTATAATCCTCAGGTCATCTATATGAGAAGCTGGCTCCTTTCAGTAATTAATGATTGCTTTGATAATTGTAGGGTTTGGATCGCTTGGTTTGATGACTTCTGTCTTGGTAAATCTCCTTTTTCTATTGTTTTCAGCATTATCTTATATTGCATCAAATGGAAGCTGTTGGGGGTCTCTATTTTTCTTTTTCAGAAAGGAAAAAAATAAATAAATTTGAACCTGGCCTTTTAAGGGATTTTTTTAAATGATTATTTTAAAAACACCATCAGCAGAGACATACTGTCTCCACTAGCCTTCATCCCCATTGGTGAGTTGGTCACAATGGTGGCTGCTTGTGGAGAAGCTTTTGTCCATCGGTAGGATTTGCAGTAGAAGTCCATATTTTAGTTTTCCTGCTATTTTTGTGATTCTTGGTTTACTTTGGTTCTGATCACCGTCTTTAGTGAAGTAATCGTGAAGAAAAGGTTCCTTTTTTCACATTATGTGGCATGCATAATTTTTGAGTGGGCTATATGTTCCATTTTCATGGATAATTTTCACCAGGTGTTAAACTTAACCTACGACCTATCCAGATTTCTCAAGGATGATTTTGACTAGGTGTAATATGTAACTTAACACTATTTCCAAGAAATTGCAGATGAATAAGATGCCTCCACGATATTTGGCCCTGTATGGTTTTATTTGGCTTGCTATTTACATTTGGATTTTTCTTGGAACTGAAAAACTTCTGCATGTATACTCCCTGCTGACGGAAACTTCATTAATGCCCTTCGCATGAGAGGGACTCGCAGGAAAGTAGTGATTATGCATTCTCTACACTATTGTTCGAACCTAGGGATCAACTAAAAAGAGAGTCTAACCCAAAGTTTTCCTTGATCAAGTATTCTTTATCTCTGGATTTGGAAGATCTTGTGAACCTCTTTTTCATCCATCAAGATACTTTGTACAGGTCTGCCCAGACGGAAAAACTATTGAAGCAGAAGCTGCTCATGGTACAGTTACCCGCCATTATCGGGTCCACCAGAAAGGAGGTGAAACCAGTACCAATAGCATTGCTTCTATATTTGCTTGGTCCCGAGGGCTTGCTCATAGGTACAATTGTGAATTCCTTTTGTTGTGTGGTTTTCACTCCATACATGATGCATTGCTTAGTTTCTTGGAATATTCTTAATGGTGCTTCATGAGCTATGATTTTAAATTGACAGGGCCAAGTTGGATAACAATGCTAGACTCCTTGATTTTGCTGAGAAACTAGAAGCAGCTTGTATTGGAGCTGTTGAGTCTGGCAAGATGACCAAGGATCTTGCACTCCTCATTCATGGTCCTAAGTAAGTACTTCTAGGATCTTAAGAACCTTCAATGGTGATAGACTTTTTCATATATTTGTTCATAACAGTTATTCACATACTCTTGCCTCATTCCCCTGGAACCCTGGCTGCTTGCTTTTGTGAGTTAGTTTGTCCGCAGGAATTTGTATTAATTCCTCATGAGTTGTGCAGGTTTACTAGGGATCAATACCTGAACACCGAAGAGTTTATTGATGCTGTGGCAGCTGAACTCAAGGGAAAGCTTTCATACCAAAGTCTGCTGTAGGTGAGGGTTCTGGACTTTGCCTATGTCTGTTCTAGGTCTATTGATTGTTCATTAAATCACATGTATATACCGTTTAAGTATGAATGGTCGCAACACAATCTGAGGATTCATGCTTTCTCTTTCAAGTCTTGTTCTTTCCTAATTTTACTCAACTAAACATAAACCGCATGCTCTGAGATGATCATTTGGGAGGGGTCCCACTGCTTGGTTCCATCCACTGATGTGAAAGTAGGATTGGCCTTAATTAGAAAATAGAGATAAAGGACTCTGGTGGAATTTGAAGCATCTTTAATGAATGAAACCTTCTCTAAAAGTACAACACTTTGCTAGCAGTAAAGATCCCTTGACCAGATTATCTAACTGGGAAAAATGTAAATGTTGAATTCTGATTTATCAAGTTCTATTCACTTGAAGTACTATATGCTGCCTAACTTCTCATGTCCTGAAGAGAAAGATCCAGCATTGTCGCAATTTCTTGACTCAATGTGGTAGCGAACATATTCCTCAGCAGTTAGCACTATCTGCAAAAATGTAAAAAAGAATAAAAGAGGGAAGCAGAGCAGAAGTTGACATTTCTTTTTTCCTTCTGTATGGATCAACATCTTTGTTCGCTGGTGTTTATCATCGATTTTGCTAGCTAATGCTCAGAAGTTATTCTTGGTTGCCATCGAAATTTTTATTTATTAACGAGTGTAGTTGATTTCATTCCCTGGCAGGTGACTGCGGATGACATGGGGGAAGCGTTGGCGACTGTGGCCGTGATCAAGAAGAAGAAATAAAGGGGAATCGATTCGGGGAGAATCAGTTCAATCCTGAATGAGATGGTTTGTGGGGGAGGAATTAATTGAAAGCGTTTGTATCATTTATGTACTTGGATGGATTTGTGTTTCTCATTTGAATTGCCTTGATCCCCATTAAAAGTGTTTTGAGCCACGTGCGGTGTTTTAACATCTCCAATCGCAATATTGATGGTGTGTCGTCCCTTTTGTCGCCGAGGGGCAGGATCCCTATTTCGTGAATGTCATCAAAAAGCGATGGCTGCGTAGGGTGACTCCAGAGCAATAATTTTGGCAATTCAATAATTTCATGTGGCACACATTTTCAAAAAAACCCGAAAACACCGGCTACACGTATACTGACTTGTACGTATCATCACAAAATAGTTCCAAAACTTGAATCGACATAATGGGTTGTATCAATCCCGTCCTATTGTGTGTCAGCTGATCATGCATTGTGGATTGATTTGCCGCCACTGAAGTTATGCCGCACGGCAAGATTTGTTTCCATAGATGATAACTCGTGAGAAAATCGTCGAATTTGCACAAACTGAGCCGTTTGTCCAGGTTTGTTTCCACAGTGATCACTCGTAACAAACTCGTCAAGTTTGTGCAAATTGAGCCGTATGTCCGCGGACGTTTACATTGTTAATGTAGTTTACGAGACTTCTGTTTCCTTTATCGGTCGATCATGTAGTTCACGAGAGTTGAATGTTCTTGTTTTCAGTACTTCCTCAGGACACTCCCATAATCTGCGTGGACTGACATTTTCTACATAACAAGGACAAATATTGGGCGAAGATGCGTCTTAGATTAGTGTGCTAAGCCTAAGCATCATGCTCCTGGCGCCAAATTCGCTTCCCCTGTGCAAAGAAAAGGTGCTGAAACGTTGTACTGTTCTTTTAGTTTGCCACATGTGGAGCTCCACTATTTTAGAAGAGAAAGGGATAAAATAACCTTGGATCACCGAACAAAAGGGGGGAAAAAAACCTCGGATTCTCTCCCTCCGTCTCTTTCGTGTCCTTTATGTTCTAGTGAAGCAAACGTGATGTGTTGGAATCGATGTGTCCAGAGCACTTGTGAGGAGAGCTTTGTCGAAATCATCTTGGTGGAGACCGGCGATGGCACGGATTCGACTCTCCTCCACACACAAAAATCCAGTCGACGATGACTTATCCCGCATCCCCGTCCTGGTCCCCGTCCCGGCATTAGCCTTTCGCATCTAGAGGAAGCTGACTGTATTAGGATCAGATGACGAGTGGACATCGGCAAGTTGGGGACTCGTTCCTTGAGCAGCCAAATTGAATGGGTCCAAACTGGCCACCTAAATACTAGTAATGGCGGTAAGGAAGAAAAACATAATTCCATCACCTCCTTTCATACTCGAGAAGGATGACCGACGACCGCGATGACTACGATTGATCCTCACCGCCCAATATTGCCGTCAGCTACCTTGGAGGCCAGGACCACCTAAGTATGACGACATGGCCCGAGAGGCTCAGAAGTTGGATTGATGAATGGGTGAAGAAGGAGCGTCGCTCATCACTGTCAGACCTGCGTCTCATGGATACTCGAGAGTGGAAAAGGTACAATCACGGGCTCACTGTCGGCAGGAGGTTCGCCGTGAAGAATGATGGTGCCTTATTTTGAATTTTTAGAGCGATTCCTTTAGGATTTTCAAGTCGTTTGCCGAGGATATACCCATAACACTATATAGAATAGATATACGACTCCGTTAAACAAGCATCCATTGAGGAGGACAGACATGATATTTGAGTTCGACATTATGAAACTATATGACCAAAACACAAGGTACATTCACACTTAGAAAACTAGAAAGCGAAGATGAAGAAGAAGACATATATACAGCCAACATCACCATCATTACTGTTTTAAGGAGGTCGCTTGACGTAATTAAGCAAAGACTGTTTAATAGACTTCAGACCGCCAGAACTCAAATGACACGGCATCTCTTCTATTTTCACTAAATAGAAAATAGCTATGGCTGATGATCTATGAGAAGATATCAACCGGAACAGGTGCAAGAAAAGAATCTTCCTAAGGCACGGCCCTCCGTGCAAGAAAAGATAGAATGAAACCCGTCTAGTCTTGATTTGGACACCCACCAGGAGTATAGCAATTGCCTCACTAGTCTTGATATGATTGAGAGCAATCCCCGGAATTGCTTGACTGTAGAGAACTATCTTCTCCAATACTTCCCCATAAACAACGCGTTCCTATCACGAGTGCCAATCTTGGACAGTAAATGAGTAGACATTGCCGTTTAAATCAGATTTGCTAGTGCATCATCTGCGAGCTGATCTGTGATGCATTCGCAACAGATCTTGGTTACCCATGTCACCAACAAAGTGACCTCAAACGATTTGGACAAAACGCATGGCACTGTACATTTCATATGTGCATTTAAATTACAAAATACCTAATGATATACGAAAAGACAAAACGAGATCCATCCCTAGTTATTTAAAGGTTCGTCAAATTTCGAAGTCCTCGTGGCACTCGCTAAGAATACATGAATTGCTTTATGGGTCCTGGCCTGATCCGGGAGATATTGCTGGAATCGTTTTTTAGCTTTAGATGGGTACTTTCTCCAATACCGATTATTTTTTCCCCCTTTGTCTATTTCTCCTGTGTACGTGACCAAATCAGGTTATGAAGACCTGTTATAACCTGACAAATCACTCCCAAACAAAGAAAATACATAAAAAAGAAGAAGAAGAAGGTATTTGTCGTGCAAATACGCGTACTCACCCGACAGTCAACAGCCAATCGTATCCGGTCACGAACGGGGGGCTGCATCATTCGTCTCTTTTCTTATTTTACCATTCTAATTCAACAATAGAAAAATTGCAGGGAAAGTGGGAAGAATTAATTTAAAAAAAACGCAAATTATCAGACCGTTTCTTTATTTAGCCCGAGAACTTATTATTAAATATAATGCCCGTCCATTCACGTCTTCACTTTAAATAACCCATCTTCCTCCATAAACCCCAATTCAGTTCTTCCTCCACATCTTCTCTAAAGCCCCCCCCCAAAACGAGGAAGAAGAAAGCTCATCTTCATCACCATGGTGCTCTCCAAAACAGCCTCCCAGTCCGACGTCTCCGTCCACTCGACCTTCGCCTCGCGCTATGTCCGGACCTCCCTCCCCAGGTGACGCCCCGCGACCCTTCCATAGCTCGAGCTTTCTGTTTTTCCTAACGTTCGTCATCGACACATGTTCATTATGATCGGATGGATCTTGATCCAGGTTCAAGATGCCGGAGAACTCGATCCCCAAGGAGGCAGCGTTCCAGATCATCAACGACGAGCTCATGCTGGACGGGAACCCTAGGCTCAACCTCGCGTCGTTCGTCACCACGTGGATGGAGCCGGAGTGCGACAAGCTCATAATGGCCGCCATCAACAAGAATTACGTCGACATGGACGAATACCCGGTCACCACCGAGTTGCAGGCAAGTTCCTTCTGTACATATGTTCTTGCACCTCATCGTGGTTGCGTCGTCATTTCTGCTACTCCTTTCCGAATCACACCCAGATCGATGGGAGGGAAAACGGATCACTTCGTAGTAGATCACCAGGTTCATGTCAAGAAAAGTGCACGCCTAAATGCGGACATCCAAGTGTTTAGTAAGCGCGGTAGGTTAGATCTGGATTATTTAAATGGAGTTAATCAATTCGAGAAAAATGAGATTAGTAAAACATGAATAATTTTGTTGAGAAGGGAGGATTAAGTATGACGAAGGTCGCTTGATGGTTGGGTTACTCTGTAATTGTACGTTGATAATGTCGATCTAGATGCATGTCAAACCCTAAAATAAAAATTCAAAGAAGAAGAAAATTCGTGGCCAAGACTCAGATTTGCGCCTTACTTAAAGTGGTAAAAAGAAAATAAAAATCTGGTTTGCTTCTTCAAAACGCTACCTCGATTTTTATTATATGTAATTCACGAAACAATGGATTCATCACTTTAGTTAGATGGAATGTCTCCTTCCTTCTAGTGCCCGCAGATCTTGACGAAGCTAAGCACCATTTCCATAATGACCCCCTTTTACAACTAGTCTAGATCGTGGGATCGATCAACCTCGTACTTTGCTTCCACGAGCAAGTTAGTTACTTGAAGTCTTGAACTATTGAATTTCTGGGTTTCTTGGGGTCAGCCCTGGACCGGACAGAAAATTAAACGCTGGAATTATATAAAAATATGTGATCTTTTGGGGCCAAAATATAGCTGGTTAGGAATTAGAATTCTTTTTTTTCTTTTTCTTAGTCAAGGATGAACACTTGGGGAATGTCCATGCTCCAAAGGGGCAAGCAAGAGTGATGTTTGAAATGGAAAGAAAGTACATGTTTCCAATTGGATCTACTTGATCAAGAGCTTGAAAAGATAACTGAAGTTACGAAAAAAAGAAAAGAAGGGACAGGCATAAAGCGTGGCATCCCTTTCTTGTGTGCTTACGGCTATTGGGATTTCACAAAAAAGAGATTAAGGAGTGGTCCCAAGTGATGATTTAATATATAAAACATCTTGAAGTCGAGAGTGAAAGCAAAAGGAGGATAGAGAAACTGACTGGTAAGTAGATGAAGGAACTGGAAGAAACTTTCTATCATTTAGTCCACAATGTATTTTAATGATAAAGCTTTGTTATTCGCTGCCCTCTTGCGCCATGCTGTCAGGACAAGTATTAGGATTGGATATGAAAAGATAGGATAAAAAATGTGGGGGAATTTGCGATATGGTATCTTTTGTTTGGTAGAATGCTAAAATATCACGATGAGTATATATATAATTAAAATAAAAAAATTAGAATTATTAGTGAGAAGATGTTGACTCTTCATGGGGTGACCAAACACATCCTTACTATTCACCATCGCATAAAGAGTGAAACTACCATTTAACCCCGAAAAGCATTAGGAATAGTCGTATCGGAATTCAAACGAAACACTTCATAAGATTTAAGAAACAAGTCACGATCACTCTTGTTTGAGTATGAGATTAGTGCATGGGCCCATTAACCTATTTTTGGGTTTATAAAAATGGGTGGGTTAGGTACAGGCGATGCCCAATAATGCTTACTTAATAAAGGTAAAAAACGCCAAAATGGGTCAAGAAAAAATTCAATTTTTAACTTGGTCCACAAAAAGTTAATGAGCTATATCAATTCACGCGTTTAGTGCCTCCAATCTTATGCATCACCCTTTTGCTTCTGGGTCCTCAATTTCGGGAGGCGGGTTTATTTCGGGATTACTTTATAAAAAGCGATTTGTTTTGGCCGTGTCATTAGAGGGTTGAGATATTGACTTCAAAAAAGAAAAAGAAAAAGAAAAAGAAAAGGCGACCCGATCATCTCTTTCGGCAAATGTGGACAGGAGTTCGACACGACAACTGGACCTAGTCAACAACATCCCATTGTAACCTAATTTTGCAATTGGCGTGCGTGAAAGAGGGGCTCGAAATTTCCTCATTTTGCTTACGATTCCTTCCTTCCTCTTTTCCAATTCGTTGCGTGGGAAGAGGGGAAAGGACCTTCACGTCAAGAGGTAGACGTATCATTTGTCCTGCACCCTTCCCATTCTAACAATTTAATGCCAGAGTAGGCACTTCACTTTTCCCTTTTCCAGCACATCTACTATGTTTATTTCCTTTTTCGAATCAGGGGGGCTGAAATCACGTGCACACGCATTTTGTTGAAAAGCATTCACTTACTCCACCAGGTCCATACACTTTTTTATTTTGAATATTGCCTCATCAATCATTATATATTCTTTTATCTGATTACTCGAGAAGATAGCGTTAATAATCAAGTATCTAAAAATCACGAGACATATATATATATACATGAATTAGGAAATATAGTAATTTAGTTTAGTCCGACTTTTGAGATGCGAAAATCAGAGGCAGCGCAAGCCGTGCTGACACGGACGGGGCTAGCGACCGATTGGGGCGCCTCTGATTTAGTCCTACTGTTCAATCAACTCCCATGTCAGGACAAATTAGTGGGCCAATCACCAGCTGCCGCGTGTCTCCGTTCTAGTCGAAAGTCACGATGAGTAGGGCCCACGGCTTTATGTTCAATGGGCATGGTCATGTGGTTTGGTGGAGAAAACTTCATCCAGCTTGTCTCTCGCGGTCCAATCCTGGGAACCCAATTATGCCGCGTCGGGGGCTAAGGTTGATCTGCCCAGTTGCGCACTTCAATAATCTTTTTTTTTTTGCTTGAGATTAGGTACAATCATTCATCGGATATGGTCATCACCAAAGCAATTCACAAAGATGACTTAGGAATCCCATATCTATTTTGATAACGGTGTTCTTGTCGAGTACTGGGAAAATCATAATAACTGAAAAGTCAGAGTTTTGAAATTAGAGCGTGGTGCGTGCCGGTCCGGTAGAGATTTGATGAAAAAACAAGAAGTGCACTTCCTAGGTTGCGGCGGTGAAATTTCAATAGAGAAAATTCTGGAAACTTTAGATTTCTCCTAGGCTCGGCCGTCGCGATGGGAATCGATTTGACATGTGAATGGACTTTGAGAAGATCCGGACGTTCCCCCATTTTCCATGGATGCTCGTGCTAGGAACATGGCATTTAATTCACGAGTCATCGTCTACTGGCCAAATGGATCGTGGATTGCTCTTTGACTTCTGGATTTGTGTGATCCTGCAATTGGATGGAACCCCACCATCTCATTAGACTAGACTTCCTCCAAAGGCTTGCAAACGACATTTTCGCAGACAAATCGGGCACGATTAGCTAATACAAATTTTTTTTTTTTTCAGAAATCGGGTGTCGTGTTTAGTTAATAGAATTAGCACGTTAAATCCTCCCTCGCATGTACAATATTCTCAAAAAATAAAATAAACATTAAGGTACCTAATTTTATCAACTAAAATCTTCGATGCTAGAGCTTCGATTTGGTAATTGCATTTGACCGTATAATTTGTTAAAACTTGATTGAAAATCGAAGATGTGAAGTGTGACTTCTTGCAAAAGATCGAAGATGGGAAACGAGGGTTTGCAAATTATACCCTCGATATGGTTTCTCTGTGTTAATTTTTCCTTTGAAGTGACGTATAGGTAACTATCGAATGCAGAATCGGTGCGTGAACATAATAGCCCATCTCTTCAATGCGCCGCTTGGGGACTCGGAGACTGCTGTCGGAGTGGGCACGGTCGGCTCGTCGGAGGCCATCATGTTGGCCGGGCTCGCCTTCAAGAGGAAGTGGCAGAACAAGAGGAAAGCCGAGGGCAAACCCTACGACAAGCCCAACATCGTCACCGGCGCTAACGTTCAGGTACTATTCATCGCTAGATAGCTCGTGACCACTGCATCGTGGCACTGCATGTATCAGTTCATGATCCGAAACTACAATGCGAAGGTATGCTGGGAGAAATTTGCGAGATACTTTGAAGTGGAGCTGAAGGAGGTGAAGCTTAGTGAGGGGTACTACGTGATGGACCCCGCCAAGGCGGTCGAGATGGTCGACGAGAACACCATCTGCGTCGCCGCCATCCTCGGCTCCACCCTCAATGGCGAGTTCGAGGACGTCAAGCGCCTGAACGACCTCCTGACCGAGAAGAACAAGCAAACCGGGTAAGAATCCGTCTGCGAAGTGGGCTCATTCTCGAGAGTCGAAGAGATTATTCATGGTTTCGAAAATTGGCAGATGGGACACTCCGATTCATGTGGACGCGGCGAGCGGAGGGTTCATTGCGCCATTCTTGTATCCAGAGCTGGAGTGGGATTTCAGGTTGCCGCTGGTGAAGAGCATCAACGTGAGCGGGCACAAGTACGGGCTGGTGTATGCCGGAATCGGGTGGGTCATCTGGAGAAGCAAAGAGGACTTGCCTGAAGAGCTCATCTTCCACATCAACTATCTGGGAGCTGATCAGCCCACCTTCACCCTCAACTTCTCCAAGGGTACTTCGATTTCCTGTCGCCTTTTCGGCTTCCGAATCCATGCAAAATCAAACTAGATCTCGTGTACGCGCCATGTTTCGAATCTGATTCGAAAACAATAACATTTTGCAGGTTCGAGTCAAGTCATTGCTCAGTACTACCAGCTCATTCGGTTGGGATATGAGGTTAGTCGGTAGAAGATGTTCTTGAAGGGAGTCTTGTTATGTAGTACTTTGGCAGAGGGTCGCTGTATTGTTCATTGACGTCGATGTTGATTCGCCAGGGTTATAAGAACATCATGGAGAACTGTAGGGAAAACGCCCTGGTGCTGAAGGAAGGATTGGAGAAACTGGGGCGCTTCAACATCATTTCCAAGGACGACGGTGTGCCCCTCGTCGCCTTCTCCCTCAAGGACAACAGCCGCCACAACGAGTTTGAGTCTCCGACATGCTGAGGCGCTTCGGTTGGATCGTCCCAGCCTACACTATGCCCCCCAACGCACAGCACGTGACGGTGCTGCGGGTCGTGATCAGGGAGGACTTCTCCCGCACCCTCGCGGAGCGCCTCGTCTTCGACATCGAAAAGGTCCTGCACGATCTCGACGAGCTCCCCGCCAAGATCGACGAGAAGCTCAGGGCTGAGGAGAGAGCGAAGAGCGGAGCCACGGATACCAGGAAGATCCAGCTGGAGATCACTACGGCGTGGAGGAAGTTCGTGATGGAGAAGAAGAAGACGAACGGCGTCTGTTAGAATCGAACGTGTCGCGAATGGTGATTTTTTCTTGCCATTAGGCATCGGTTATTTCAGTTTGAGTGAGTGTGCTCGGTTTATATAAGCGAACTTATATTTATGCCTCCTCAATATCAGATCCTTCCCTTTTTATTGAGATATTCGACCTGTTGTACCTCCGTGACAATCTTAGTATTCGTGTTTTTGCCAAAGTTTGATCCGGCAATTCGTCTTGCGTCATCGTACGCATGAATGTGAAGCGATATAGGGAAAGAGAGGAGCGGAAAATTCACTCGACACTTCGTTTTTGTTCTCTCTCTCTGTAACATAAGCATCATGACAGCAAAACAAAGTTTCTGAAGTACAAAAGCAAAGTTTTCATGGCGGATCATCTCTTAACAAAAGCAACTTCTTCAAGCCATGGGTGGAAGAGACGATTAATGGGCCTTTCAGGGTTTGGAAGATGATGCTCCCTTGACCACAGTGACCGGGCATGGCGCACTTGTCACTACATAGTTGCTGACACTGCCAAGCAAAACCCTACAAAAGAAGGAGGAAGGAAGGAATTATAAGCAAACAACAGTAATCATTGCTGATGGGTGACAGGTGGAGCGGGATTATAAAGAGTAATCGTTGTTAATCATGTCAAATGCTATCAATCAGACAGGTGGAGCAGGATTGTAATCACTGTCAATAGTGAAACCTTTTGCTGTCTGTAGCAATGGAGTGCAGAATGAATCAGCAAAATGGATTGACAACTTGTGGTTGTGTCTGGATTACTGTTGATGATCACGTACCTTTTGATGGAGCCCAAGCCTCTGCTCCCGACCACGAGTGAATCGAGCTTCAGATCTTCCACCGCATCGCACAGCTTCTCCCTCGGATCGCCCCAGTAAACTTTCGCCGCCACCTTCACCTTCACGCATGCAAACTTTTCGTTAAAAACTTTAACCCGGGTATCTGCCGCTCGAATTCATGAACTTTAGTTACATCAACTGTACAATCTGTTGTTTTTACATAAACTCCATTAGCCTCTGTCACGCATACGTAAAGATTCGGCTTTCCCAACCAGCCTAGTGAACACACGTTGCCATTGATGAAGTGAAACTTCACTGTTTATCACTCCAACAATGGATTGGTTAAGGAATCCTCAATTTGTAACCCTCAAGAAAATGAAACCTGGACTAGGACGTGTGTTTGTGTGCGAAGAGAGAGAGAGAGAGAGAGAGAGAGAGTACCCCTTTGGTCCTAGAAACCGTATCAAGCACATCAATAACCTCAGGATCATTCGTCAGTCCATACTGCTTGGAGAAGTTGATCTCCCTGAATTCCTCAAGTGGAATCAAAGCTGCAAAGCCGTTCCACAGATAACCCAACATGTGCATCATCGAACGTATTAAACACAAGAGTCTAAACTCTTAGGAAAAAGATTCGATAATTTATATCAGACAAGTGGAAGAATTCAAAGGAAAAGTACATCCGAAGCTTAATTAATTACGTGATCCGGTGTCTTCAAATAGCTGCTTCCTGGTATGATCGGACTTGGGAGGCTGAACGTGGATCAGTATCATCTGGTCGCCTTCTACCACGAGGTTCTCTGCCGCCCACCTGAGCGCCGCCTTGCTCGTCGGAGAGTAATCCATACCGATCCCTACCACTCGGTTCTTCCCCATCTCTCGTCGTCCTCCTCCTCTTCAGGCGATTAGGAAACGCTACAGAAGTGTGGAGATTCTTGAAGGCGCTAGAGCAAGCAGCCAGTTCAGAACTTATCTAATATATATATAGAGAGGAATCGGTGGACAAAGCTGTTCAAGGCTTTATTCCTCTGCAAAATATTTCATTTTCCTTATCAAAGAATAAAGAGTTATAGGGCACTAGGGAGGAATTAAAGCATCAAAGGAGCGGCCACTTTGCAACTAGGGGATTTCAAAATCCAAGCATCTAGAATCGATTGATCGAGAAGCGTGAATTTGGCTTGACCCCATCGTATAATTCGAGGCTGCATGCGTGTATATATAAACATAAAGGAAGAATCTCATGATTCCACCTTTGGAAAAAGGGGGTATACATGACAAAAGATTTTATTTCTTTGTTTGAGTAATAAGAAAGGGCGGCGCGATTTTTACCTCTATACGACTTAGTTGACCGATTTTTTACCTAAAATACAGAATCGCCCTTTATCATTCAATTTCAATTTAATTTTGTTGTCCCGAAATTCATTTACTTTCCTTTTAAGAATTTCTGATGTTTAGTTTTCCATTTATAGTAGATTTTTCATGTATATTAAAGTCATTATGTTTTTTTAATTATTAGATATTACTTCCATAAAAATTTATTTTGTCAAAAAGAGAAATTTCCAAGAAATCTAGTTCTTTTCCACATTGTCAGTCCTATTTATGGATAAATTATTAAGTGGATGAAATTTAATTTCATCATAATATTGCATAAAGTAAGAATTTCTTTTTGAAAATATCAATGAAATATCATTATTTTGGATTGGATTGACAATCATTAATATCATTTATAATATGTGGGATTTGCCCCAGCCACTCTTTTCACATAAGAAAAAGGAGGTGGGGAGAAGGGAGAGGTGAGGGGTTTGAGTCATCACCTTTTTAGGGAGGTTAGAGTTTGGACGATTTAATTTTAAAAGTGGGTTTCAATTCCCATATCTTATAATAAGGCAAGACAAAAGTTTGAGCATTAAAATAAGAGTAGAATATAACTGATAAAAAAATATTAATATCATTTATGGAAATGTTAACAAAAAAATATCAAGATACCTCATAGTGTGTAATATTTTTAGTATATTCCTATATATTCCTTTAACATCTTATATGCTTTGTATAAAAGTATTTTGCCAGTGTAATAGGGATTTTGATATAGTAAATAAAGGGACTTAATATATATTGTAGACTAATGAAATTCATGAAAGGTTTACCACGAAAGTGAGCTTTTAAGATAAAAGGGACCAAAAATAAATAAGTTGTTATATGATCAATGAAGAAACAAAGAATGTCTTCTGTGCTTTACTATTAGCAAGATGATTTTACATGGAATATGTAAAATAAGAATGTTTGAGAATACACTTTTCTTTAATACACTAAAAACAAAACATGTAAACCATTCAATTATGGTAACTATCATAAATAGAAAATTAAAAAATAGAAAAAAGAAAGAGTGGGTCATCACTTTAGTCTGCAATCAGGGTAGTTTTGTCTTTTGAATATAAATAGTGGTGAATGTAGTTATTTAGGGGTGAAAATAGCGTTGCCTATAAGAAAATACAAATTGTGTACTTAACACGAGTGGCTTAAGTCTTGATTATGACTTTATCTTCATAACCCTCACGCTCATTGTTAAATATGACGAGGCACATACAATTTTGGGAGAACCAGTCAATCCAATTGGATTAGAGTAGGAGAAAAACAGCAAAATCTTGGAAAGTGGAGAAAAATGGTAAAATCTTATGTTGCCCTTCTCCAATTGACTTATGCACTGTCTTGAACTACATGGACAAAAGATAGATATTCACACCATTTAAAGTGGAACCTAGACGTTGTCATATCACATAAACTTTCTAATATTCGATACTCCATTTTGATCTAACTTTTAAATACATATGGAAATCCTAACTCCCAAACATTGAGCCCCCTAATCTCTCTTTCCAGCCTCATTAACGGAATTCCATCCCTCTGATCATGATTTTATTGACTCGACAAGGAAATTTTCTAGAATATGCTCCTAATTGCATTTAATTCAAATTGAATAGACCCTCTCTCTCTCTGTGGGCGTGACTTGTTAGGTAGCACACTGTCATATATTCCATCTCGATTACTTTTATTGATGATCACCACTTGAGTTAGACTTAAACAATGGGCGAGCTGGTCAACATACCACTACCAAATGTCTTTATGTATGTATGCTCTTGATTTAAAAAAGATTAAGATGAGATACTCCTCGAATTTTCATTTGGAAGAGTTGTTAAATTTCGAGCATTAGCATGTGCAATAAACATGACTCTTAAGGAATAGATTGCAACTTTTATCACATTAATTGAAGAAAGTCTCTTTTATTCTCGATTTCTTTAAAGAAGAAAATGAAGGAAAACAAATAATCTTCAGTATTAATATTTGAAATTAACTATTAAAATAATATTAAAAATGTTCAAGATTTTTTTGGATACATTAATAGACTTAATAAGATATATCGAGAGAAAGAAATGCAATTAAGTAGAAAAGGAAAAAAATACCCAATGACCAAAAGGACAAATAACAAAATTTAGATGCTCATTATATATATTTTTAATGACCAACTTATGCAGAAAATGATTAATCAATAAAAAAAAATCTTAAAATCACCTCATATTTTGATTCATCTTTTATTTTTTTGAGCGGAGGACATCATTTCCATCGTACCTTTTAAAAATATTTCAATTAATGAATCATTCTTCACATTAAATAACCCTACTTGTCTGTCATAGTATTTTAGTTAATTCAACGAATTCAAGGACATAAATTCACCCATTAAAAATCATTTGCATTGCACCTGCTAACGAAAAAAGAAAAAGAAAGTTAATGACTAAAACAAAATGAAAAAGAAAGTTCCCGAGAATATTGTACAACGATTAAAAAGCACAGGGGCAAATTTGCACTGCCCTCAAAATTCATGGGGATTTTGTAAATAATATAAAAATTTTTTTGAAAATGAATGATCCTATACCATCATTCCTAATCTAGCTCAATTCATAAAGGGAAACGGTTTCCCTATTCCTAATTCGACTCAAAACCAAGTGGGCCTAGATGGGACCTTACGAGCCATTAAATCCATGATCAGATCTTATACGAATCAGATCCTGGTCGCTCATTTCCATTTTCAAACCTTATGGTAAATACACATGAGAAGGAACCTAGCCAAGCTACCATAACATTCCTCTTGTACCATAAGAAGCATCGACGGTTCCATAATCATAAGATGAAAGATCAGTACCTCATGAGCTGCTCCAATTTCCATCTAGCATGGTTTGATCAACAATGGAGCTCCCGACCAATTTAACCGGTTTGAATACAATTACTCATTGAATGCTCATATGTACTTAACATTGCATCGACACCCTCCTCAAGAAATTCATTAGTATGCCCAGGGACATCATCGCACGATTAGAGCTTTCGAATGATCAATCCATGGCCGCACGAGTTCTGCTGTCCAATCGCTCGACAAATACGACTTATGTTGAAAGAATATGGTGAAGAAACGAAAAATGAACGTAAGCGATGCCAAAAGAGGAACTTTGGCTGGGAAAAGGAACATTGGACATCGACAATAGACAAGATGACACGACACAACCACGTCCAGCACGGCACTTAAAGAGTCCTTAGAACACAGACCAAGTCTCATACATGAAGCATCGTCATTTTCATTCTACACATCATAGGATAAGCAGCCCAACAGCTAAGGCAAGTGAAAGCCTTAGAGCTTACTGGTGATGTTGACATTGCGAACTCTGGAAGGCTTTGGGGAAGCATCCTTGGGGACGACCACCGTGAGGACGCCGTTCTCGACCTGGGCCTTGATCTGATCCACCTTCACGTTTTCCGGCAGCTCGATTTCCCGAGAAAATCCGCTCCGGTTCGCCCCTCGCTCGGCCACGTGCCACACCGCGTCCTTCCCCGGCAGCTCTTCCTTAGCGCCCTCTCCTCTTATGTGCAGAACGTTGCCGTCTTCGATTTGCACCTTTATGTCCTCCTTGGCAAATCCTGCTCGCATCAAATTCCTCATTTAGATTCTTCTCCTACAAAGAACGTATGCGCCGCGCCATTCTCATGATCCATTTTTATCCGCAAAATGAGCGAATCCAAAGTGCTGTCGGCGTGGGAAGTGATTGAATGGGCTATCGAGGGATGTCTAATCAAAGTAAAGACTCGAAAGAGGAAATCCAATTCCACATAATATGATGATTAAAATGGAGGAAAATATTGGTTAATCGATCTGCCCTGCAAACTTTGGACGCTAACTATTGGAATTATCTCTATCTTGAGGGAAAACATAGCCACTGGTCTGAAGATAC
Source organism: Corymbia calophylla (assembly GCA_014182845.1). Lineage (NCBI taxonomy): Eukaryota > Viridiplantae > Streptophyta > Magnoliopsida > Myrtales > Myrtaceae > Corymbia > Corymbia calophylla. Next base: position 39,433,066 of record CM024698.1, read on the forward strand.
TTAAGGAATCCAAAATGTATGCAAACAAATTAAGATTGGAAACGGAACCCATCAATCTTGTAATTCCCCCAGCGTTAGAGAGGAGAAAACAGAGCATACCTGGGACATTGACCTTGAACATATGGGAACTAGGAGACTCAATCCAGTCCATGAGAGCCGCTGATCCAGACCAATCCCGAGAAAGGGTAGGGCTCCAGAAGAGATGCCTGAATGGGTATCCCAAGATGCCGTCCGCCATTGCCAAACCTCTCTGTATTGCTCTGTATCTGTCGATGCTTCAGTTCCCCCTAAGCGCTTCTCTCTGGTTCTTCGAACCCTCGGTTTCGTTTCGTGGGTAGACGCGAAGGCTCCAGCGAAGTGTGTAGACGACCATTTGTCCTTCTCTTCCCTTTTCTTTATAAGTGATTCAGCGAGGGATGGGCGATCGTCCAGAAGGTTCTTTGATGTTCGATGATGGTGATGAGTAGGGACAAGAGAGGAGAGGCTCTGTGGCTAAATCCGGGCCAATTGCAGAGGATGACGTCACTAGTTTCTCGGGGCATGGTCAGGCCCTCGAACGTTCCCGAATCCGACCCAGGATTCTCCGAATTAGACCGGTCTGGTTGTCAAAGGAAAATAAAATGAAACCGGTCTGGTTTTCTTATGGTTGTGATGGAATATTCTAATGAAAGATATTGATTGTGAATCGATATGGTTTCTGTTGAAGTTGAACAAATACATACGAACCCAAAGAAAAGTACGGCTAATTCTCCAGAAAAAAAACAACGAAAATTTTAGATTTAGTCCTAAATTTGCCAACGTGTTTAAAAGGTCGCCACTAATTTCTTCAATATTATCAAACACCAAGAGGTTGTCATTGTTCCTAACGAAGTGTGTGCTGATGAAAATGCGCGTTTTTATAATGAACTTCCGTTTTGAGTAAATTAGTGACAATTTTTTTGAACAGGTGGGCAATTTGAGACTAAAGTGAAAATTATGGATTTTTTACAAGATAAAAAAAAATTGGGATAAGTGCAATATAAGTCCTAAAACTTGTCATAAATGTGCGTTGAGTCAAAACTTGTCAAATTGATGCAATCGAATCCTAAAGTTAACACCGTCAAATTTATTAACGGAAAAAGGCGCGTGGCATTTTATTTTTATTTTTTAATGCCACATCAGCATTTTTAATTGTTATTTTATTCAATCTTATTTTAATTAGATTAAAAAGTGGAAAAGAAAACCTAAAATTTTATTAAAAAACAATAACTGAAAAAAAAAAAAAAAAAAAAAACAGAGGGAGAAGGGCGGGGGCTTCGGTCACCATCGCCGCCGCCACCCATCTCCGGAAGAGTCGGCGCGCCGACGGCCCGGGCGAGGGTGGCCGCCCCGCCCGAGCCTAGGTAAGGGCTGCGACCCTCGTGGTGAGCGCGAGGGCCCCAGATCCGGGCATGCCGGCCCTCACGGGCCGACAACCCTCGCGCGCGGCGCGCGAGGGCGCCAGATCCGGGCACGCCGGCCCTCGCTTGGGGCGGCGACCATTGCCCACCCCCGGGCGAGGTGTCGTAGGCCCCAAGCGAGGGCCGGTGGATGTCGCCAAGCCCGGGACGAGCCTCACGGGGGGCGGCGACGGTTGTCGGCCCTCGCCCGGGGCGATGGTCGCCCGCCCGTGAGGCCGGCGTGCCCGGATCCGGGCATCCTCGTGCTCGCCGCAAGGGTAGCCGGCCCTCTCACCCGGTGCCGGCGAGGACTCCCCTCGCCGGTGATGGTCGCCGGCCCCCACGAGGGCCGGCCCCGCCCTTCCGGTGTGGGCGGCGGCGGCATTGAAGAATTTTTTCTTTTAATTTTTTTAATTCCACCACTTTTTTTCCAGTTTTGTTTTTTAATAATTTTTTTGTTTTTGTTTTTTAATCTAATTTAAAAATAATTGAATAAAAAAAGCCATGTGGAAAATAAAAATTACTTTAAAAATGCCACATGGAAAATAAAAAATAAAAATAAAATGCCACGTCGCCTTTTTCCGTTAATAAATTTGACGGTGTTAACTTTAGGACTGATTGCATCAATTCGACAAGTTTTAGTGACTCAATCGCACTTTTTGTAAAAAATTCTGGGCAGAATTGGAACTTAACAAAAAATTCTATTAAAAAGAATTGGAACTTGACTTAAAGTTGAAAATTTTTTTAAAAAGGAAATTAGGCTATAAGCGTAGGCATAGGTGGGGTTTCGGGTATTTAAATGACTGGAGCAATCTTGATAATTAATGCGAATGGAAACGATGGTCCACAATAATGACGATTAAAATGTATAGGGACGAATCAAAGATAACGGCAGGGCACTCCACTCCCATCCCTGCATCAAAGGGGCGTCGTCTCTATGGGCCCATTAAATAATGGGCCGAATCTTCGAATGGGCTCGATTCCGCGGAGCCCAATAAATCCGATTCCGAATAGGAAATAAAGTCTCTTTTAAGAAGCCCCCCACCCGCTCACGAAGAGTTAGGGCATTAGAGACCGAGACGGAAACGCCAGCTCTCTCTCCTCGCTTCCGTGTAGAAGCTTCGAACCAGGGAGAGAGAGAGAGAGAGAGAGAGAGAGAGGAAGGAGACGAAGACCTCTTGCATCTACTGCCGCCGCTGCTGCTGCTGCGTTACCCTCTCAATCGCTCCCTTCTTCTCTCAATCGGAGGTCGACCCACCCGTCGGAATCCATCCGCGAGGTGCTTACGCTGCGAATCTCCCTCCTCCTTCTGTACGAGTTCCGTCTTTTTTCTTCTTATTGCAACGTCGGCGTCGTCCTCGTTAGTCGATGGTGGATGGGTCGGAGGCGAGATTGTTGTTTGATTCGGGATGACGTCAAAGTCTCGATTTTTGATCTGTGCTTCCGCTCTCTCTCCTATCTCTCTCTTTTTTCTTCTTCTTTTTTGCTTCGGTGTTGTGGCGAGTCGATGCCCTTTTTTTAAATTAGCGTAAAAGTCTGCCGGTTTGGGTGTCGATTCTTTGCTTGCATGTTTGTGTGTTCTTTCCCATTCAGCTTTTATCATTCGATTGCGCCGTGTTGTGTGATATATGTCTGTTGCTGTTCCGGTTCGCTCCGGATTATTTCCCTCGATTACCGAGGGGTCTTGGCCTAGATTAGCGACTTTTGGCGCATTACATCATCTGTTATTGATCCCGTCGCGTGATTGCAAGATTGTCGATTAGGCAGTTGTTGTTAATGCTGAAATATGAACTTTGTAGAATTTATGGTACGTGCCGACCAGTGAAGACCCAAAAGGCTTTTTCTGGGGGCTTCAATTTTGACAACCTTAGTTATCATTATGTTTAGATGTACACGTGGACTTTGCCGCGGCGAAGTTAGATAGGCCCTTTATTAGATGATGGTACACAATAGGTTCGATTTGGCAGTTTGATTCCTTGAATGTCTGATTACTTGTTTTTGGTGATTTTGGAGGAGGGTTGGAGGGGTGGGGGTGGTGGTGAAAACATCCCATTTCAAACTGATGACTGCTGATTCAATGATTAGTTTGTCGATAATCCGGCAATTAATTAAATTGACCTCTTTCTCAGTGATTTTCAATAGAAGAAAATTCAGCAGATCTCTTACTGATAGGATTACTGTGCAAAATATAGAAGCTTTTCTTGTGTGTGTATTGTTTGATAATAATCTTGGATATTATATCAAATTGACTGACAGATCTTGTTGGTGTAGGTTCCTTTGTGAGATAAAATTTGCTGATTCTTCGCCAACAAGGAAAAAGTGCTGATGGAGGACTGGGGTAACATAACTTTCTATCTTTTCTGAATTTGAATTTGATTTAGTAGTTGCAAGCTGAATGGCTGGTGTCATGACATTACTTGTTGTGAATCGCGTTAGCTATAGAGCATGGTCTGTCTCATCGCAACAATACATGGCAAATTATGAAGTCAATAAAAATTATCAAATGGTGGTGAAATGGATGTTCTATTGTATTTGTATATAGTTCTTCTTTGGTGCCATAGTTTCTATTTTAAACACCTTCTCTGATATGGTTACTTCATTGATGATTTCTCTACAGAAGAAGATGAGCAAATTCGACCTATTAATTTGAAGGAGCAACTAAAGAACAATTGGGATGATGAAGATGTGGATGAGAATGACGTAAAGGAATCATGGGAACTGGATGATGAACCTGCTCCGGTATGACTCAACACTCATATGGGTGATTTTTTAGCTTCTGGAAGTTGAGCAGAAACTTACTAACTCCTAAATGGGAAATCAGCTTTTTATTGTGTTGTTATTGCTCTTTTAAGTGTTGCACCAATTGCAACGTAATAGCACCTTTGTAGAAGATTATTTGTAAGTTCTACTTTGTAGTTGATGCATGAAAAGTCTTGTGTCTTTCTACTGTTGCAAAAGGGGAATGTGTAGCTTTCGTCATGCTGTTTGAGCTGGTGGAGATACAAAGATTGGTATAACCTGTTTTGGGATACTTCTAGAGATACTTAGATTTATGCTGATTGAGTTCATGGAGATACAAAGATTGGTATGACCTATTTTGGAATACTGCTGGAGACACTAAGATTTGGTGTCCAAAAATTGTTAATAATAAACTGTAACTGTGGTAGTTAAACATGTACATTATATTCAATTACTCACAGGAGTTTGCCACACTGCTCAGTATATAAATATGGTGTATGCCTTTGCATTATTCCTTGTCTCAATTGCACCTTGTTTGTTTGAGTGAATTCTCCCTGTGAAGTGTGATATTTCCTGTGTCTGTCAGTCTTTTTCTTGTGTGGTTTTTGGAGGAAAATAGAATAAAGAGGAAAGGGTAGTAGAGGACAAATGGGTTTGTGATGATTGTTATGTTCAACTTCTCAGATTACCTTTGCATTATTCAAATTGGTACTTGCTGCCTGTTGAGCTCAGGCACCTGCAGCTAAACCTCCTGTTGAAAAGGCTCCAAAGAAGTCTCTGGCAAAAGTAGCTGAGAAGAAGGGGAAAACAGTTGAAGTCGAGAAGCAAGAGCCGCTAGATCCACTTGCCGAAAAACTTCGGCAACAGAGGTAACTTCCGTGCTTCTGTATATGTTCTTTAGCTCGATAATTGTCTGGAAAATGAGATCTCATGGTACTACATGCTTTATTGTGTGGAATTTCAATCAAGGAGTATAAAATTAGTTGCATAAGTGATTACAGCGTCTGTTAATTAGGTTTGAATGTGGAAATATTTAGTGTCACTCGTATTTAAGATGCCTGTTGATAAACTTTCCTCATGCGTCGAGTTCTCATGGGGTGCCATACCATGGGTTTATTCACTATGTTCTTCTATTCAACAGATTAGTGGAAGAATCTGATTACAAGTCCACAGCAGAATTGTTCGCTAAGAAGGGTGATGAGAAGACCGTTGATAATTTTATTCCGAAATCTGAAAGTGACTTCAACGAGTATGCGGAGTTGATTGCTCATAAGCTTCGTCCATACGAGGTATCTTTATGTGCTTATTTGCTTCTTGATTCTGGCACAGCATTTAAAGTTTACTGAATTCGTCGTGTTTGCATATGCAGAAGAGTTTCCATTATATTGGATTGCTCAAGGCAGTGATGAGACTCTCAATGACTACATTGAAGGCGGCTGATGCAAAAGAAGTTGCATCTTCTGTTACTGCGATTGCCAATGAAAAACTTAAAGCTGAAAAGGAAGCCAATACTAAAAAGAAAGCAGGTACTTGTGTTCCTGGATGAGCAAGTTATGATCTTTTTGCCTTTAAAGATATCTAGATCTCTTGCCACTTCCAAAATTGGATGGAGATCACAAGGTGTTTCGTATAAGAGCACTCTTTTTTCTATTTTTTAAATATTGGACCATCCTCGTTTTGGGAGAGGAGAATTCCTTCGTTTTAACTCTGTTGGGGGTTTATGAATGAAAAATGTACAAAATAGTAGGTGATGTGGGGCTTAATTCTTATTTCCTTATTGTGGCTCTTGACAGATTGAATACATTTTTACTTGTGAATAAGAGCAAAGTATGAGAATTTGTCTGAGGCTAATTCATCGGTTATAGTAGCATGGATTCTTTTATATCTGCTTGCAGTTTCATGCTTCTTTAGAGGCATGTTCTTGGAGGCCTTATTATATCATCCTAACCAATGTGTCCTCATTTGCAGGTGCAAAGAAAAAGCAACTCCACGTGGACAAGCCAGACGATGATATCGTGGCTGATGGATACGAAGCTCTTGATGATTACGATTTCATGTGAGATACCTGTTCTGGGTCTTTTGTACTTGAGATTTGGATTTTGGAGTACTGCCTTGCTGTTACTAAGTAAAGATAGAAAGTGGCGATCGGCATATGGTGTATGGTAGCCAGTTTTTGGGAGATTGATAGTGAGCGCAACCCCATGGTATGATGAATAAAGAGGAACTAGTTGAGGGTGTATCTAATTATAACGTCATAATTTTTACTGGCACGTGGCCATCTGATATTTTTGGTTTTGCAATTCTCTTGGTTGGTTACTGTACAATTGTTGTGAACTGAATTGTGAACATTCTACTCTATGATCACTTTCTTCCATTCTTTCTTCTTTTGGTGATTCTGTGTGTTCTTCCATTTGGCCGTTGGCTGTGATCCGATTTTAATGCTCATGCTGCCTATGCTCTGGCTTTAATTTCTTTCGTTGGATCAAATGGCTTGCACTTCAATATTATTGGACACGAGGGCTACGATGGACATGGTGTGCAAGCACTTTGGGTGCATGAGGGCGGATTGGGTTTTGCGTATGCTCTGGGCTTTGTCACTACAAATTAGTTTTGTAAGGAAAATATGTACATATTTGTCGTGCGTGAGGATTATGTGCCGAGTTTCGGTGTTTGTATAGGTTAATTCTTGCATGGCAGTATGTTCACATGACGTGGATTGAGATTGCTGTCATATGTTTGTTTTTCCTTATGCTTCCGAATCTAATCTGAGTAAAATCGCGGTGCATATTCGGGATCCGCCACACGACTTAAGTTACTCTTTCTTTGCCGGGCGTTCCCTTTTACCCGCCTCATCTGCTGGCTGCCGTCGATAAGGATATGGCCATGTAATGTTTTCTTTATTTTCTTGAAACTTTCTTCGACAATCAGAGATGCTTCGACCGCCTTCTTGATATCTTGTCGATGCCACGGCCCCAGAAAAAGGGCCTGCGGATGCATATGTGGGACCGTTTTGAACATAAAAGGTGTTTGGTGACCAAGATTACAATAGCCGGTATCATCAATTTGAACCCTGTTAAAAGGCTCCTAAATCATAGGGGAAGAACAAATTGAAGTCTAATTGATGATTTCTTTGAGGCTGAACTTGACCCTTTTTTTTCCCGTCTCCGCAGACGAAATTTTTGTACAATTTAGTCCATCAAATGCTTAAAAAGAGGACCCGTGTTAAATGGAGAGAAAATATGGCCAGAAGAAAGATAAGTGACCCGGAAAAAAAGTTGTTTTTATCTAGAATTTAGGAGCCACTATTGTGGGGACCCGATTATCTAGAAGTCCATGTAAATGTAATTGAATACAGGTATCTGCCCTGGTGGTCCTGACCAAGAAAATGTTGCGTGCCATTTGTGAGATTCAAATGGGCAGCCTCCAATTTTCTGAACTAGAAATCCTTCAGCATCCCAATCAAATGCGCCAACCATGATGCGTGTTGATCTGGTGCCAAAGGATTGTATGAAATTGTGCTGGCAGCTTCCTCATGTGCATGAAGAATAAAACTTGAATGTGACTCGGAGGCAGAATTAGATGTAGCAGCACGTGTATCGAATCCTCTAATGGTGCCATCTTCAAGGGACACCTGAAAAACCCAATTAATATAAATTGCTTAAGGTTTCCAGCAAATCCATAATCTACATGTCCAAGGAGCAGCCTTTCGGATGCCTTCTTACTTGAAGAAGAAACAATGAAGACTTACACTGGTTCACAACCCACCACAAAGGGGTGTTCGGATTGCAGATCCCATGCCAAACTTTCGGCATCAGCCTTTACAAACGATCTATATCCAGAATATGAAGGTATTCTTCCATCCTATAAATGATGGAAAACGTAGCAAAATCTCAGACATACACTATGCAATGTTAATAAGCAGTATGGTAGAGTATGCACAGATCCTGTTATGAGACACTGCCCTAGCCGTACAATCTATGGCATGAGCCAAACAGAGATAAAGCCCTTAAACTAAAGTTTGATGTCAATGCTCAGCAATCGTTCTAAATTTTAAAACTGAAAAAGGGTAAAAAAAGAAAAATGGAGTTGTGAGACATATTCCTAACCACAAATTAAGCAATAAAGGAAATGAGGTCCATAAGACCCTAAATGATGTCAAAAGTCAAATGATTCAAGAATAAACATTCAATAGTCTATAACCACCAGCATACATACGGCGTACCAAAAAAAAAAAAAAAAAAAAAACAGAGAAGAGGGTTGGCAGAAACATTCAAGGCAGCCACGAATTGTAATAAAACTTTGACACACTAGTTCACCAAATGAGCATTAATATATGGAACAGAACAGGGCAAGCTAGGATTTGGACAAAAACGGAGATTAGTGCCATGTGACTCCTACTGATACGCCAGCCAAAATAAGAGGAAAATGCTTGCCTAAATAGGTTTAAACATTCCAGCAAACAGGTGGTGGGCGTGCATTGAGAAGAAGGTATTGAACACTTTTAGGACCCAAACTCAGGTCCGGACTCAAAAGAAATCATCACAATATGACTGAAATCAACCACAACAGCTTGCTCAAACTCAGTATGCTTATGGACTTAAGAGAACGAGTCTCAGCTTTGCTTGGGCTAAAACAGGTCGGCTCATGGGAATGAACATTCAATGGAGGAAACATAGCATGTAGCTAACAGAATAGAAAGATGTGGTAACGTCATTACTCATGAAAATCAAGCCTAACAACTAATGACCGAATGAGCCGCGCCCATACATGCCTTTGGATTCGAAAAGAAGCAAAAGTCACCTTTCATACACTTCTCAGAAACATTTCATCGTGCGAGTCTTTTGCATCTGAATTATAGTGATATGGCACTCCGATGAACTGACATTCTGGAGTCGAGTTCATCCGACATCAGTCAGAGGAACCCTCATAGTTGATGAAAATACTTCTAACAGATCCAAGATATGGTTTCACAAAACCAAACAAAGTCTCAGTTTCATTCTCAGAACAACACTGACTGAGGCATTATACCAAACATGTAGTGAGCACGAATAAAGGAGGAGGTAGTGGTCTTTTTAGAACTCGGAATCACACCTAGACCCAAATAATCATCAGAAAATGCTCTACATTAAAGTAATCAACCCAATAGGACACAAAATACTAAAAACCCGCGAAACCGAGCTTGGCTCATCTTGTAGGCAGAACAGGGTGAAGCAAAAAGGCACGTGCGGTAAGCATGTAATCTCGGGCGTCCCTACCCAGCTTAGCAGCGGCGAATAGGGGCGAACTCGGTAAAGCGGACTACGTCCAGTCGCCTCGCACGCCCCCAAGCCGGAATCCTGGGGAAATGGACCCCAAATCGGAAAAGTAGAAAAACGACGGAAAACTTGAAACCGAGACCTACCGGGGACTGTCGCGGGAAAAGGGGGGACGTCGGTGGGTCGTCGGCTGCGGAGCAGGCACGGCGGTCATCGGAGGAACTCTCTCATAGCTCGCTCTCTCTCCGTTCTTTCTGTTCTCGGTCCCCCGCCCCCCCCAACTCCCAAAGTCTATCGGCTCGCTCTCTCTCTTATAAACACCCAGGCAGGCGCGCATGGCCTCCTGTTCGCTGCCGGCCGGATCCCGACCACCAACTCCGCCAGAGCTCTGCTCTGCCCCTCTTTCCGTCGCTCGTCCTTCTTCTTGCAGAGAGCGTGAGGGAACGAGAGAAAGAGAGAAGGAAGTGAGGGCCGGGCTGGAGAAAGAAAGAATGGGCCGGCCTGGGGAGAAAAGAAAGAATAAAAAGAAGAAGAGAAAGAGGCCGGGCCCAAGCGAAAGGAAAAAGGGAAAAAAGCCGGGCCGGGTCAAACCGGCCTCTATTCTCTCTCTCTCTCTCGCTCTCTCTCCTCCTTTTTTTTTTTTTTTTTTTAAAGATAACCTTATAACTATTTTCTATTATGTATTTTTTTGTATTTTCATAAGGAAAAGACAACCTACTGGACCGGAAAAATTGGGTGTCAGCGTACCACAAATGTTGCCATGAGGGTTTAGTTCATGTAGTGGGCAAAGGTTGAAATAAACTGACCGAACGGCGAGCTGGTCTCTATGCCTGTTGTTGGTTCAATCGGAAGATGCAAACGGGTTCTGACTCACTAAAGAGAATGGGCAATGGGCAAAGGTGGAATTAGGATTTTTAGTTTAATAACTTCGCCGGCTGTCGGCTGTACGACGGTTCCCGGGCATCAAAAAAAAAAAAAAAAACGTTGAAAATCAAAATAAAATTCAGCACTTGTATGGTTAAGCATGATTAAGTTCGATAATACTAATTAGCATTTGAGGTTCAATTAAGTTCAACCAAGAAGTCCGCCCTAGACAATTTGAAGTCATCGATTTGGTTTTGTGGAAGATGTTACCCGTTGCACGGAATCCCCTTGGGAAATTTGCTTCAAAGTATGGCAAGCTTGATGTTGTCAAGGTGTTTCCCGGGGTGCACTGATCTCAACAGAAGTGGATGGTCCGGAATATTTAAATTTGGTGAAATGTTGATGCTGTGAAGTACATTACCTGAATAAAATCATATACATGGAAATGGCCCTTTTCGTGCACTTCACGTCACAACTTGTCTGTCGTAGTATTTTGCATCGTATGCATGCACTTTCTTGCTTGCTTTTGGCAGAGTTGGAGGAAGAACGCACCATGCAGTTGTAGAAATGCCAATATTAAGAGGTCCCTCCTTTAAAAAGAGAGAGAAGGCAAATTTCGTTTGTCACGAATTGTCACAGTTTTCTACAGACATTGTGAGGACAAAAACTATTTGTAACGAGTTGTTTTTACTAATCAAAACTTCTTCAGATACCTGTCTATGTAGTTGACCTTAATGAGTTGAGAGGAAATGCAAAAAATGCCAAAGGAGGCACTGGAACCAAGAAAGACAACACTCGTCCCTCACAGTTCCTTATACACTTCGGAGAAATGAGATTCACATAGAGTTCCCGATCTTCTAAGGAAAGGGATTTCTACGATGTACTTAAAATTATGGTCGTAATCCAATCTGAATAGGAAAAGAAGTCGATAGACATATATATGACTCTTAAAAATAAAATGATTACTTAAACGAACTATCGTTTTACCATATGCAAGAGCGTTTGTGGTAAATACAAAATGCCCATCTTTGTTACATTTAAAGGGAGCGATTACACGCAAACATTAAACGTTTTATAAAAGGCCACCGGGCTATGAGGCTATGTCCCAAACATAGAGATTTTTTGTTGATTGTATTGGTCATCAGGACCTCCACTTATAGCAATCTCTCAAAGCCCCCAAATACCAAGTCTCTCGCCTACATGGACCCTTCGGTGTTATCATCCATTGACCGCTTTCACCGCTCAAAAAGGTTTGGTCATTGTATACATTAAAATAGTGAAAATGACCCGGCCACTGCATGCTGCAAAAGAAGAGTGTAGTGAAACCATTCGGTTTGAATTTAAAGCCCCAAGACTGATTGGGAGCAATGTTTCGGAACCCTAGATCATCGTCTTTGGATTTGCAATGGACTCTTAGCGTCACTCCTCCTGGCAATTTGTTGGTGATTAGCACATGAACTGGGAAGAATATCGACATTAGGCCAGCGTTTACTTCCTGGAGAGCCATAATGGCCACTAGCACGAGAAGGAATCTTGCCAATGGGATCATCTTTGGGAGTCTTTCTTTGCTTGAGGTATGAATGGCGAAGAATGGAGAGACACATTAATTAAGGAGTCAGTTGAGATCTGTCCATCACCCGACGCTTCTTTAACTCATCATTACGTAGATTAATGTACATAGCAGTTACTCATGGGTAGGTTTTTGTATGTACACCTATCATCATAAACAGTTAAAGTTGGAGCTTTAGACACTTGCCTTTGCACATCACCGTGCGATCTTTTAAGGGGTAAATAATTTATACATTGTCATGACCTTTCTCGAAGTGAGCCACTAGAAGGAAAGTTTTTATTTTGGTAAAGGTAAGTAACTAGTAGTGGATTACTTTCCACTAACTTTCCACTCACTGGAAGGAAAGTTAGTGGATTACTTAATCCAAAGATTTAGCGCGAATTCTTTCAAGTTCTACCGATCACAACTTTGGAGCTTTGATTTAATAAAAAGAAAATAGATAGTTTGTGAATTCCTGAATGAGCAAGTTAGTATCTTTTCATCTTTAAAGATATGTAGATCTCTTGCCACTTCCAATAAGAGCACTCTTTTCTATTTATTATTTTCTATGACTATTTTTTAAATATTGATTCATCCCTCGTTTTGTTAGAGGAGAATTCCTTTGTTTTAGCTCTCTGTTGGGTTTTTTTTTTTTTGAATGAAAAAATGTACAAGATATTAGGTGATGCGGGGCTTACTCTTATTTCCTTGTTCTGGCTCGCAACAGATTGAATAGACATATTTACTTGTGAATAAGAGCAGAAGTTTGAGAATTCGTCTGAGGCTAATTCATTGGCTATAGTAGCATGGATTCTTTTATATCCTGCTTGCACTTTCATGCTTCTTCTAGAGGGGTGTTCTTGGAGGCCTTGTTTTAACCAATGTGTCCTCACTTACACGTGCAAAGAAAAGGCAGCTCCGGGGGACAAGCCAGACGATTAATACTGTGGTTGATGGATACGAAGCTCTTGACAATTACGATTTCATGTGAGGTTTCCGTTCAGGGTCTTTTGTGCTTGAGATTTGGATTTTGGAGTACTGCATTCCGGTTGCAAGGTAAAGATAGAAAGTGGCGATAGGCATATGGCGGCTGGTACCCAGTTTTTCAGAGATGGATAGCGAGCGCAGCCCATGGTATGATGAATAAAGAGAACTAGTTGAGGGTGTATCGAATTATGGCGTCATAATTTTTACTGGCATTTTTCCGTCTGAATATTTTTGGTTTTGCGAAACTCTTGGTTTTTTACTGTACAATTGTTGTGAACTGAATTGTGAACATTCTATTCTATAATCACTTTTGTTCCATTCTTGCTTTCTTATGGTGATTCTTTGTGTCCTTCCGTTTTGGCCGGTTGGCTGTGATTCGACTTTGACGCTCATGTTGGCTGTGATCTGGCTTTAATGTCTTTCGTTGGATCAACTGGCTTGCACTGCAAGAATATTAGACATAAGGGCTACGATGGACATGGTGCACAAGCACTCGGGTCGGGTGCATGAGGGCGGAACAGGTTTCGTGTATGCTACGTGCTTCGCCTCGACAAATTAATTTTGTAATGAAAATTTTATGTATTTGTGGTACGTGAGGAATACATGCTGAGTTTTGAGTGTTCCGCATATGCTCATGTGTTTGTTTTTTCTTGGTGAAACTGCTCTTCTCTATGATATAGCCAACGGAATTTCACCCTCATTGGGAAATAGTATGTATGCATCAATCAAACTATTGAGATGGTAAGCAATCTGTTATGCTTCTGGATCTAATCCGTGAGTAAAAAAATCTTGAATGAATCATGCCGATTTGGGATAGCACGCTCTTAGGATCCACCACATGACATGAGATATACTCTCTTTCTTTGCTGGGCGTTCCCTTTACCCACCTCGTTCGCTGTTGAAAAGTATTTGGCCATGTAAGGCGTTCGTTCTTATTTTCTTGGAACTTTCTTTGACAATCAGAGATTCAGAGATGCTTCGACCGCTTTCTTCTTGATGGATTGTTGATGCCACGGCCCCAGAAAAGGGCCTGTGGATGCATAATATGGGACCGTGTATTGGACATAAAAAAAGGTTTTTGGTGACCTGGATTTCACAAGCCGATATCATCAATTTGGTCCCCATTAAAAAGGCTCCTCAATCAAAGCAAAGAACAAATTAAAGTGTGATTGATGATTTCTTTGGAGCTGAACTTGACTTTTCATTTCTTTTTTCAATGCATCTCCACGGACGCAAATTTTTGCGTCGTTCAGTTCATCAAATGCTAAAGAAAAGGACCCCGTTATATGGAGAGAAAATATGGCAAGAAGAAAGATAAGTGACTCGGAAAAAAAGTTGTTTTTATTTATAATTTATGATATGTGGGTGTGGGGATCCGATTAAATGTAGGCCTCCGGTCTATCCTGATGATCATAATCTAGAAGGTTGGACGTAATTAATGAGATTTAAATGGGTGGCCTCAAATTTTATTTGAACTGGAACTGGAAATCTTTCAATGCCCCAATCAATTACGCCAACCATAAGAATTAATCTATACAAGAAAGTTGACATTTATTGATAAATTTTCTCAACATTGGTCTTATGAAAGTAAAGTTCTCCCAAGGTTTTACCCTCTCTAATCCATGGAAACTCATGGCAAATACATCTCAACTTCTAAAATTTTTCGAGGTGATGGGTAGGGGTGAGCAAAAAGAATTGGACGATTCTAGATGGTTCTCGGGGATATTAGTCCAGTTCTCAGTTCTATGCAATTGGAATCGGTGAATTTTAGTCACATTCTTGGTTCTAGGCGTAGAATTGCCCACCCAAACCTCAAGAACCAGATTGATTTCTTTTATAATTTTTTTTATTCCTTACAAATGTGAAAAATCCCTAATATCTTCAGAGCTCTTTTACTTGCTCTTTATTCTTTTCCAAATCTAAAACAAAACCTAATCCCTCTCGCTTAAGCCTTCTTCTCCACCAATCTTTTTGCTCTTGCTCAACATATACATCGCATTGCCCCGCTTCAATGAGGAGGACTCGTTTGCTTCCATCACTAACCGAATGCGTCGAGGCTACCTTCTTGGAGAGGAGGGAGCATGGGAACCCAACCGTGCGGAAGTGGTGCTCTTGATGAGTGAAGATGAAGACAATGACGCAGGAGGATGGAGGGAGGGAGAGAGATGGTGTCCAGTTCCATTTATGCACTCGAGAATCAGACTCAATTGGTCAGTTCGATTTCAGGATCAGATGTTCTAGTTCCTAGTTCATGAGTGGAACTGGACCACTCGGAAGTCAATCACCCCTAAAGATAGGATTATGATACCTTGAGAGGTTAAAGGCATATCCCTTCAAAGTATGACTTCTTTAGAAACAATTCTTTCCTTCTAATCTATTAATAAGTTACTGGGTTATTCACTCTTAATCCGTTGTTAAAGAAGTTTCGTGAAAGGTCATGAAAACTTCAAAATCACTTTATTACAAGGTTATGTCTCACTCATAATGATTGAACTAGATCATTTTAATGCCTTATTGAGCACATAGTTCACTTTAAATATTTAGTTTCTTTAAAGCCTTAGAGAGTACAATATCTAATGTATAGGTAAATTTGTTATTCATAGTTCATCAATCATATGGGAAAATTGTTCAAAAAATCTAAAAACTAATGTACTTTTTAATATGGCTAGTGTAGTCTAAATCTTTTGCCAATTTGTTAATGTAGTGATTTTGGCCAAAATTGCAAAAATTGTTTACGTCAGCATCATTGTTGCCATGTAAGGCAGTTGATAGTGATTTTTGGCCTTAAATTGGCTGGAATGACTATACTGACAAATTTGTCAAAATTATTAGTAATAAATTCACCAAATTAAAAATTTTAAATTAAAAAGTTTAGATAATGAATGACGAAAGGGGAGGGGACACTGTCATCAAAAAAAAAAAAAAAATTGGACATTGTATTGGACTTTTTGGACAAATATCCCTCAATCCAACAAACTGTGTCTTTCTCTTGATGGTTAATAAATAAGTCAATTTTCAAATTATTATTGACATATCAAGCAAAATATAGGCAAAGACATTGGGTAAGATTGTCTGTCGCCGTTTACTGCATCAATTCATCCACAGTCCAACTGCTAACAAATTAGGGTTGCTGTATCTGACAAAAAAATATTAAGGGTAGATGTAAATTTATGGTGTGCAATGATCGATATCTGTCAAGGTAGAGAATTTTCGTCCGACAAAGTAATTTCTACAGCAAAGAAAACAATAAAACTGCCAAATTAATTTATCCTATTTGCAGAAGGAAATGAGAAAAATGAAAAAAGGAATAAGCATAATTTGGAGCGAACCGAAATGCCATCTATATGTATCCTATATATCTGACTGTTTGATCCAAAATGGAAAAACAAAGAGGACGTTTTTATAGTTAGAAGTTGTCCAGTCTTTTGATCCTACAATCTCTCAAAACTAACGAACTCAACAATTCAAAACACAAGGAATGCCTACTTCGATTGATAAATTCGATGATCTCGCAGGCAGCGCCTTATGCTGACTGAAGGTGACATTTCCAATCTCATCCCCAACAATCACAACGTCATCGTCTCATGATCTGAATTCAAGAACATTTAACTTTTTTTTTATCTGTTATTCAGACTCTAATGAGTGGAAGTACTTCAGTCATCTTCCTTCCCTTGCCAATCTGGTCTTCCTAATGTAAACTCTAAACTTGGGTTCTGAGAACTCTGTGTAGCTTGCAATAATCTCTCCATCGAATCAGACCCCTGTCGAGAAGTTTCGCAAATGGCTCATGAGAATCTCTCAGTCCTTATCAAGGCAAAACTAAAAGAAGAAATGGGCATTTCGATGCCAAAATATCCTATCCAAGAGAACATGAAAATGTTTGTGTTTTCACCATCCGAGCAAACTTGTAGTCCATTCACAAGAGTAAGTTTGGTTAAACATGTTAAATGAATACCTCAATTCCGAGACTTCTTCGATGGGAGTGGAATGGAGGCTGTCTGAGCCCATCCCCATCATCAGTTGGATTTGCCCGCCGGCACAACTCTGATCTACTGCTGTAATTGATCCATAGCAACAATTTAGCTTTTTGATCTTATACCAAACCCAAAACTCCAAACATAGACAGGCCATAGTGTCCTTTAACTTTGAGGATCACTGGTCAATCTTTTCTCCTGCATTTTATATAATGCACAGAAGATATTGCACGATCTGATATATGGAATCTATGTCTTGATTCTGTTTAAATCTTTTCATAGTGAAGTCTTTACCTATTTTACATTGCACAGTAAACCTTAAGCTTCATAACGAAGGCAGTGACCATTACTTTGGCAATTTGTTATTCTGGAAATGCTACAAAGAGATGAAATAATTCAGAAAAAAAGCATAAACAAACAAGCTTTTAGATAAACGCAAGTTTCCCAAGACATGCTTGATTGGTGGAGGGGATACAGTAGGGGTACTAGTACTTGTCATGTACGTTTATGGTCTTTTGAGTTAATGACCAGTTCCTAAATAGAGTCTCTAAAGTGAGTCAAACTCGAAATTCGTCCCTTAAGTCATCCACACTCTTGCAAACCACCCCCCTCCCCCCTAATCCTTCGGTTTTATACCTACTAAAAACAAACAAAAGAAAATTTTGCACGTCGCACATATCATTTTTAGGTGTATTGTGAAACTTTTGGTGACGTTGCTGCATAATTTGACACCCAAAACCATTGAAACCCAGCAAAATAAGACTCTTGGCGACTTTATATATGATGACATTGTTAAAAGAAGGAAAAGGAGAAGTAGCGGAATGCATCTGTTAAATGATTAATAAGACTATCCACATCAAAATAAATAAATCGGGGACGTGAGGCATGAGCTAATTCACCTCAAATAGAAAAAGGAACACAGGTTATTGCATTCTAAAATGCGATGGAGTTTGGCATTTGATTTGGCTAAATACTGCTCAAGGAATGAAAGAATGGGGAAAAAAGGAGGAATAAATGAAGAGCAAAAGATAAAGCTAAGGCTGACATCCGGGAACTCTTTTCCCCATCAGAGATTATCAATGCGCGGTGATTATTCATGAGTTTTGTGTCGTACCATACGAAAGAAAAAGGGAAGTGTCGAGGCATATAATTGTCAGTGTCCGAAAGCAAAGCTCATGCGAGTAAATTGAGACTCCAACTACATCAGTAGTACTTCATGTTTCAGTAACAAATTGTACTAGTATGTCTTTACGAGTTCATCAAAATTAATCGACTTTGTGTCGAGGCACATACTATCATGCATAATCCGGTGCCATCTCGAGAAAACGAAAATGGGGCATGGCATATTACTATCGAGGGGACTAATAAAGATCATTACCTTGACGAAATACTCCATAGAGTAGTACTATCCATGTCAAGATGCGTGGATCCGTCTAGTATCTTCCTTTGATCGGCGACTCTGCGCGAGCTGTGGTCACTCACGTTACACATCGGTGAAACATCCTCGTCTCCGGACCCATCCGATTGGCCTTCAAATGTTTTTGACCCAAATTAATAAGTCAGCACTTTGACACCATAATGTGAGACCCCTATAATGTCTAAAAATGTACATGTACGGGTCGTTTACATCATGATTGATTTGTATTCTGGTATCCAATGAGTTTTTCTATAGGGGCATCAAAAAGAAATTTCTTTGGAGAACAAAACAAAAAATGAGAAGAGAGAGTTTCCGAATTTGTGCTTAGAAACATTACGGGCAAAGGCACCCTAAAATTAAGGGAAGCGGAGGACTTTCTGTTCTCTCTCTCTCTCTCTCTCTTGTTGCTTCTTTGCTTCTTTGTTTTGAAAAAAAGAAAAAAAGAAAGTGAAGGAGAAGCAACGTGCGTTACCTGAGGAAGCTGCAGGTTTGTCAGTTGTCTTAACAGTTCGGTACATCTGCAAAAAAGTCATAAGGGTTGCAACTTTTCTTTATGACAAACTCAAACAGAATACTATGCACTAATATTAATGTCGACAACCAAAAAGAAGGGGGGAGAGAAAAGAAACGCTATAATAGTAATGCCCATTATCCTCTCTCTCTCTTCCTATCCATGGCCTTCTGGGCTTGTCTTGGATTCGTTATTAATCACGAGGTTGACGTTTGATAAAAGGTAGTAATGAGCTGTGTTATTGAAAAATGATGGCTTTTCTTTTGTCTGCTATCATCTTGTCATCTCTCCCCCCCCTTTCTTCTCTCTGAGAGCAAGAAAATGTCTGGTCTCAGTCATTCATGCTCTTATCGTAACAGTCCTTCAGTTCATTCACTCGCTCGCTGCAACTTCTCGGGGGTGGTTTCGCTGAAGGATCACAGAAACCCTCACATATCATGGGGAGAGAGAGAGAGAGAGAGAGAGAGAGAGAGAGAGAGAGAGAGAGAGAGAGAGAGAGCGAGAGAGAGATCACTTGATTCTTGGTATTATTACTACCTGCAAATGGCTCTTGACATGAGCAAGGGTGAGATCTTTGACAGCCATGAGCTCAAGAACCGACTTCGGAGTAGCTCCTGAAAACTCATGAACATCAATTTAAGATCACTGTGAAAAGAGACTTGAAACCTGACACATGACCACAAAAGGATGGATACAATTGAAAACACATAATAGCCAAAATGGAAAGAGATTTCAGTACTTTCGTGGCCTCCTAGGAGCTCAACGGCATGAACGAATCTGGCATGGAGCGTGCTCGTCCACCGCATCCTCGGTGCCCTCATGCTCCTCTTCACCGGGAGCTTCGGCACAAATCTCGATCTCATCATACCATGTGAGGCCTCAGACGATCCGATCACTGCGTATTGACTCTGATGATGATGGGGGTGATGATACTGGTGCAATTGGTAAGCTGACAAACCCCCAAATCTTGCCGTCGCTGGTATTTGATATCCTGATGAGGACGCATCGGGCGTTCCAGAATTTAAGATTGAGAAAGGATTTAAGCTCCTACCAAGGTAAGGCGCTGGCGAGTGGAATGCTGTGGAGGAACACGATGACGATGGCGAAATGGACGGTGACCAAGAGGAATAAGGCACTTGTGTGAGGCAAAACTTGGGATCCTTCTCTCTCGCGTTCTCCGGGGGCAAGAACGGGAACGAACGGTTCTGATAGACCGGGATCCCTTTGATTGGCCTTGTGCTGTCCATCACATCGACCGGAGAAACCCCGCCTTTATGACCCTTTTGGTAAGGGCTATTCGGGAGCATATCTTTAGCTCCCACCGAGAAATTCATCCGACACCAGTTGTCGTTGCCGATGGTGGTGTTCGCCGGGTGTGCTAGGGAAAGCTCGGTGTGGGCATGCGAGTCGACCTGCGCTGAGCAGTTGCTGCTCGATCTGCGGGCTTCGCCTTTGCTCAAAAGATTGAACCTCTCGTCTCTTCCATTGATGTCGTGGCAGATTGACGCAGAAGGAGTGCTGGCGCTAGGCAGGCTTATGTGTAAAGAAAGATCAGGAACTGGGTTAGAAGAATGCTCAATGAAAACCCCTTCTAAGGGCATCTTTTTCCCTCAGGCTAGGTTTGGATTTCTCCTCTCCAGCGACTCGCTTTTCTCAACGAGACTTAACAATAAAGAAACCGACCAAAATTGAGCATGCATAAAAGGCTCAAATCTTGCAAGTGGATCTCCAGTCTTTTGCTTCTCTTCTTTTTCTTTTTTCAAGATGTGTGAGATATGGTCCTCCCGAAAGGACACGCAGAGAAAGAGCTTCCAGGGAACAAGAATTTTAAATCTAGCGCTAGCAACAGTTGGAGAGCAAGAACACACGAGAGGAGAGACGCGACGAAGTAGAAAGCGAGATATAATTCATCGCTTTTCGCTTTCTGCAACAGACATGCGCAAGGAAAGAGAGAGAGAGAGGGAGAGAGTGAGATCAGGAAGAGAGGAAACTGGTTGGAGAGGAGACTGATATTGATGCATGTGCTTGTTAGCAAAGTAATGGACAAGAACAGAACAATGTATAAAATAAGAAATCCATAAAGTTAAGTAGGAGGAAGAAACAGTGGTGGGGAATCGCGTCCTTGTGTTTTTCCTTCTTGGCCTCGGAGTATATCTAGGAAAATGACACTAGAGAAGGTAAGGTCAAAACACGCAAATGTCCATATATTATTCATTTTTTCTATTTGGCAAGAGGCTAACAGTACGAAAAATCCAATATAAAAACAAAGGAAAAAAGGGGATGAAGATGGTCGCTCCAGATTTTCATACACATCCCGGAGACGACGGGATAAAAAATGAAACGAGAGAGAGAGAGAGACAAAAGAAACCCTCATGTGCGATACCTTTTCCCCCACTCTCTTCGCTCCTCACCATAAGTATCCCACTATAATATTGGACTTTCTCTGTTTTGAATTTTACCAAAAGTCCGGGAGACGAACTGTTCTCATCTTCGATATACTGATTACACATGATACGAGTGAAATAATACATCGGGAACCATGTATTTTCTTCGTGGAGGTTCAATAAAACCCTTCAGAAGAAATGGTACTAATACTTAATCTGAAGGAGCAGGGAGAGTTATTGCATATTGGGCGGGCCTAGAGATCAGGCATAACTTATTCTTTGTTCACATAAAATAGAGACAAAAAGGGTATTGCATTGCTCGGACTCAGTCAACACGATCTACAAAAGTATATCCGTGAAAGAAGAATAGTGAGATTCGACTTCACGAAAATCTCACCTTCGTCCATCGCATCATTCAGAAAATAACGGAGGAATAATATAGAATACTCGACCGCCGGTACGAACAGTTCACCTAATAAGAAAAAAATATGGATGCTCATGGACCCATTGACCTCGGAGTGACTGATCGATTGCTTTCAAAGGTAGACAGAGGGACGCTCCATCTTAATTATTCTATGTAAACCTTCTAATTCTCTTTCCGTCCTCCCAAATATTCCCTTCTAATCTGCCTACCTCCTTGTCTGGCATTTCTGGGTTTTATTATGTCCTCCTCCACGTGACCGTCCAAAACCCCATCTTAGCTTTTGTGCTAGGGCTTCCAAAACCCTAGGCTAAATCCAAAGTTTATAATAATAATAATAATAAAAACCCTCCATTCTTATATATTTCTTTAAAAGATCATTTGAGAGACTCTCTCTCTCGCTATATATATATATTAACACTGCCCCTCTTCATTTTTTCCTAGGAGAACACTAATTCAGAGATGGTACTTTGGATGGAGCTATGAATCTTATCTGATAGAGCTTCTCAATTTCATTCAATAGGCTGCTCAAGCGATAGAAGTATACTCATTTTTGTATCAAAGTACTCTTGGGGCAATTACAGCATCTGTCGTGGCCTTGTCGTCGCTAATTGGGATTGGTTGGGTTTTTGAAGATTGTTGTCCCCCTTGCAAGTCTTGAAAAAGAAAAGAGTTTCTTGGTTCACAAATGAAAATCACCTCTTGCTGCATGAAAATTTCATTAGAATTAAACAAAATTTTCTGGTGTTAAATATTATATACAATATATAGAGCTTATTATACTGCTGACTTCTAAAGCCATAGCTATTTGTTTTTTTTTTTTTATGGTTCATGCTTTATGAAAAAATTTGGCATTAAAATTTTTTTAGAGATGAAGTTCTAATTTAGATAGAAAACTACTTCTTACAATGGACTGGAATCACACATTGAAACCATTATATTATAGCATTATGAAAAAGAGATGAATTTACATGTCTTACATAGAGAAAAACATAGATCGGGTTCACTCGCTTCTACCATAATTGCCTATACCACATCCACTATCAATCTATCACTACAGTTGAATTATTGAATCAAGACTTTATTTGACGGCTTAAAAAAATAAAATTGTTTATATATTATTAGAAATAGGAGGTTTTAGGTTAAGATCTTAAATTTCCATGCTTTACTCTTTGACTAATTTCAACTTATGTTTGAAGGGAAGTGTCACGATAATTTAAAAATTAAATCACACCTCATAAGTTGGCCTGGCACCAACATTTCATCAATCCCACCATCGACCATTGCCATCGTTACCGCTATCATGTCCAACACTATTGCTAACAGTCCCTTCCTAGCACTATTTTCCACGACTATCATGACTCACCATCCTCTCCACGTTTTAACGGACGACTTGATTAAGGATTAAAATGAATGATCAAGACCTAACAAAAAAGGAGGGTACCATATAAATAGACCAATAATTAATCACGTCTCAAATTGAACAGCTTTTTTCACAAGAAAATACTGATGTGGCTTGTCCAATTCTGTAAATGCATCAATTTCACTCTTGTCCATAGCCATTCGCGGTAACATGTAGACAAGATTAGGAAGGTTTCGTTCTCCTACCATCGGGCTTCACCAATTGTGGTTGAATTGCGCAATAGTCACTAGTTTAATCCTCAATATTTATTCCAATTTCTTTTATGCTGTTCAAATCGTCTCATGCGAGCTAGCCAAATCATTATATGACTCAAATTTGAGTTCGTTACTTATTGAGATTATTGCGAACAATAGTTACCAGAGACGTGAATGCTTAAAGTGATTCAGTCGCTTTTGGTAGAGAGAGCTCAAGGTTAAACTTACTCTCTGGAAGGACCTCCGCATGCACATCATGATTCCACTCCTTAGCTCAATGCATAATAATTAAGCAGGATCATCCACATTGTATCATATTGGTATACACCAAAATCATTATTTAATTGCATTACACGGTCTCTTTCGGTTTGTCAACTTGAAGTTCTGAAAATAACATTAATGAAAATATGCTCGAAATACTGGTTAGTATGAATGGACACCTAATATGCTGCAAATGGCAATAAAGACTTAGGCCGCGTGATGTCTACCTCTTCATAATGACCGCTTTGGCGGTGGCTGCTGCTGCTTCGGATTTGGAATCGAGTACTTGACTTTATAGGACTCGGATATGAATATGGATGTTTTAACACAGCAACCACTCTAGCTTCTCGATAGGACTAGCATTTACATACTTTATCTAAGATTTTGTAGAAACAATGCTAACCATTGAAAATCTTAAATTTTTAATGGAGGGTGTGGTTTATTATTCAATATTTGAACACTCCCCTCACATTTAGTTTAGTTTTTTTGCCTAATACTAAATGTGGAATTATGTAATTGGGGATGCCAATAGAGGCCTAGAAAGATTTGGATTTAAGACATTATGTTTTAATATCAAGTGAAATTTTGTAAAACTATCATCAACTTTCTAAAAGTTTAAGTTCTTTTTATGAAGGTGTGGTTAATATTTAATATTCTAACACTTTGTTCCTTGGTATATTTGAGAGCCAAATAGAAACCATACATCTAGTCATACCAACTCTTTCTTCTTCGAAAGTCATAGCTTCTTTTGAAAATTCATGAATGGTTCAAGCAATTTTTTTTTTTCATTTTTTGTTGTTGTTGTGATCATCTAAGCAAAGTTTGATTGTAGATGGGTTGTCTTGATTGTAAGTTATTAAAAAACGTTTGTTTTATGGAAAATGAATGATTTGAAAAATGTTTTTTTAAAAATAATCACTTGTATCGTTCATAAAAATGAATGAATGAAAAATATTTCATTGTCTATGAAAATATTTAAACATGTATTATTGTCAATAATGAAAACATTTTTCATTGACTGGTTATTTCAAGTAATATAAATGATCATTTGTTTTTCGTGAAACAAATGAAACCACAATTTTCTAAAGTTTTTCTTAATTCAGTTCAATTGCACAAACAACATGAAAATCTCAGGAATAGACAATATTGTAAACCACAATTTACACATTTTACCGTTGCACGGTTGAAAATTCACAGGGGAAGGACAATGGCAGAGGAGTCCTTGAAATTGGACAAACAGTGTCGGACGACGAATCAAGTTCCACAAGACACACACACGCAAAGGAAAGATAGGAATCGATGTTGACGACAGCTTTGGGGGAAATTTTCTGTTGGGGGGGGGATATGAGCAGAAGATTTGATCACATGTATTTCATTAATTGGTGGTCAGCTTGACAGGAATGGATGGTGGAGAATATGGAATAGCTTGTACCCTTCATACTTTGCTTCACCAACAGATTTATACCCTTTGTGTATGATCTCATTCCCCCATCAACACCCGGTTGCCTTCTAGTCCAGCACGCATCTTTTTTGACATAAGCACCCACCCCAAAAATATTTGATATGACCATTGGGGATTGACGTGGATTTAACACTCCAATGATCGATATGTAAGCTTTTAATTATTTGACGGCTCGACTTTATCCTATTTAACTAATTAACAAAAAAGACTCCGTTATTCAATAATCCAATACTTGAGCTCCAAATATGTCCCTAACCTCTTTGATAGACCGGTCCAAATCGGCCTTCGCACATTACTTGCTGTCCCCACTAGCCCTAGCATTGATTTTAGCACCACTCTGCCCGGCATCAATGAGGACGTCAATGCCCCCACCCCCCTTCCTACGCGCCGATAGGTTTCCTCTCAACCCTAAAGATATCTGTGGCATACTGTACATGATTTTGGGTTTGAGACAGAGGGGTGTAAGTGACAACAACAATGTCGGTCCTCTGATTTTTCCTAGAGACTGGGCCCCGGTGGGCAACAACGCTTGCCATCATACATGGAGAAGAGCGAGAGTGAAAGAAGAGAAACATTGAATATTTTGAAAGAGTGACAATATACAGGTAAAGTTGGAGTGTTTTGGTCATCTAATTAAAACTAGATCTTCAATAACTTATTTGCATGATATTTAAATCATTTGAGAAGTTACACTGCATATATTAGTTTATCATGATGAATGGAGAGTATTTCAATTTAATACATTTGTATTCATATGTGTCTACATGAGCGTGTGTTTCTACTAAACCTAAACGCCTGGGACAAGATTTGAAACTTATTCCTCTAGAAACATGAAATCTCCTGTGTGTCTTTCGATTTACATATACATAAGCGAATCCTAACAAGTTCGCCTCTCATGTGGATGGCCTGACTTTCTCTTTTGACGATCTAGAGGCATGGGCATGGAAGCCCGACTACCTAAAGAACTATGAAACCCATAACCTATGAGTTGGTTAAGTTTAAACCTTTAATCAATGTAGGTAGGTCTAACCTAAAGTCATTTCCACTCGGATGATGCAATTTGAACCGATAACCTCCATTCCCTTATCGGGAATCTTCCAATACTCTAACCAACTACGCCAATCTTGGAGAGGTTTAACTCAAATTTGGTCTAATAAAATTTAGTACATTAGACTTGTCGAGATGGCCTGACTTTAATCTAAACGGGGAAGTGGTTTTATGATATTTGGTTCAAAATATGACATTATCGCAACACTAAACCGAAAAAAGAACAATAGCTACGTAAATATATTCTGTCTACTGTATTCCTTAACTTTTTTTTTTTTTTTTTTTTTGGTAAGGTAAGCCTGTAAAATTACCAATCAACAACTGCATAAACTAGGGGAGATCAGCACCCACTTGCACTCATCAAAGCATTCCTTCGCTTTTTTAATTCCTCTCGACAGCTAGAATGAACAACGGGAAACCTTTTAGACAATCAAAATAATATATGCACAACAAAATATCCCTCTAGGGTAGATTTCCATGCATTAGCTTTTTAGTCTTTTGGCTTTTCTTTTTTCATACACTTATGTGTAGTATTATAATTTTCGATTAATACTATGAAAAATCATAAAATTAATATACCTATGACAAATTTACCTCAAATTGATATGAATTTTCCCATGGACTTGTCATACCAATTGAGTTATTGTTATGTATTATCTAACTCAGCAATTTTATGATAAAATTTGACGAAAGCTAATACATAGTAAATATGCCACAAATGTATCATTATGAAATTTTTGGCGACTCAAAAATTAGTTTAAAGTAAATTTATCACGAATGTATCAATTTGGGATTTCTCGTGATATTAACATTTCAAGTTTATGGGGTGCATATCTCATTCATTGCTTGAAGGTAAAAGCTGAACAGAATCTTTATCTAACAGATGGCAATGCTTGATTTTGCCTTACCAACCCTACTCAGGACATGATGAATTTGGGAAGTGCAAAGCGCTTCCTTTAAGCTGCTCCAAATTGGAGTCAGCATCAATCAAACTCACCATCATCCTCTAAATCCCATTTAATTAGGTGCAGCTTACTCTCAAACGTCTTGTCCGATACATTGTACACTCAATTATTCGTTGCTTAATCCTGCCATAAATTGGGGTTAGTTGGTGTTCAGGACGACCTAGAGTGTGAATTCTCTCTTCTCATAAGCAATGCGAAACGAAAGGACCCGCAACTTTGACATTGGCATCTTACCAAAGTAACCCCAAAGTGAATACTTGCACAGCCGTTTGGCTTTTCTTGTTCTTCTCTTCAGCTAACTGGCATCATCAATTTCCAACTTTTTTATTATTAATCTTTCTTTTCATTATTGATAACAATTTATGTCTAAATATTTTCATGGATGATGAAAATACTTTTCGTTAATTCATTTTTACAAGCGATACATACGGTCATTTTCAAAAAAATATATTTTTAAAATCATTCATTTTCCGTGAAATAAACGGAATCTAAATAACCTACATATCTTAATCCTTCTTGTAACATTTCGGTGAATGTACTAGGTCAAATACAGAAACTATCCGTATGGCCATAACGCCCCAAGCCATGCAAAGGGAAGATAAATTTATATGTAATTCAATTGATTATGATGCATGTATGATTCGATAATGTAAGATGAAAAACTAGGGTAGTGTTAAACCAATGGCTTAGAGTTTCGATAAATAATAAGGATAAAGAAACTTCAGTCACATAATCGATTTAATGACTCATCAAGGCATTTATTAACGATGGAAAATATTATGGCTATAGTATAATTTTTTTGACTCATGGTGTTTTCATTTCATGTAAATTTAGAGGGATATGCTTATGTGACATCCTTCAAGTTTACGGTTGTGTTTCGAAATTTTTGTCGACTGTTCTAGAAATTTAAATCGTTAGATAAATGAGTGATTTATTATTTAGATATTTTAATATATGCACACAAATCAAGAAAATTATTGTGGCAGTATACTGAATTTTCTCCACGGTCTATTCAGATCATCAAGAACTCAATGTACGATGAGTTCGGGAGTAGGTTTAAGGCATCAACTTCTTGTAGACCAGAATCAACCAACTGTGACATGTTGAAGACGAAAGCCAATTGTTGTTGGCCCCCAAAAGGACGAAAATAAAGAAAGCATACAGTCCTGTTGGAGCTCGTGTCACGTGGGACAGCAGTCAATGGCAAGCCCGACACGTGCGCTACCGCATTGCGCTGACCTATTTAATCTTTTTACTGCAATTATTGGTGCAATGATGGTGTCGAGTCAAAAGGGTTTTACCATGACCAGGGTCAAAACCAAGATGGAAGAGATAAAGGTGGTCACATGTGATGTGATGTGTGTGTATGTATGTACGGAGAAACTCAATAGATGACCGTATGCCTTCCGTGGATGACTTGAAACCCTAATTCCAAGCCAATAAGGAAAAGAAAAAGGTGATTATTGAAAATAACATCTGTTATACTATAATTTACTAAAACTGTTTTTTTGGTACAAGCGACCCAAAAAAATCAGACATGTTATTTTTTTCAAGCACATATAATCCAATGAGTTCAATCTCCTAGGTCGCCAAGTATAAGTTGTAAAGTGTAAAAATGTTATAGTGAGATTTTAGTTAGTATCTTATTGACTCGTGAAACTAATAAAGTATTTCAAGGTTCTTAAATTCACATTTTTTTAACAAAATTTTTTTATCATCATACGAAATGTTAATATTTTTTTTCATAAAAAAAACGGAGAGAGGTGGAGGGAATCTGAAAAACTGATACAAAGCCTTGCAATGTCCACTATTATAAAAGAATGGATTTATGTGTATGAATTAAGTGTGCAAAGCATACAGCTGGCATTTCATAATAAATATCATCGTGAATAGAAAGTAATTTTTATATATTCCAGCTAGCGCTTTAACTAATGTTTCACTTGACTTATGAGGTTAATGGGGGATTTCACGCGTGCCAAAGATTCTTCTAACCTTGAGCAAAATTTTCACCCATCATAAAGAAATACAGAAAGTAATGACATGGGAAAGAGCGAAAATTGCCTGGAAATGGAAGAACTGAACTTTCTTTGGCTGTGCTTCTCTCTTTCCCAAACGCCGTTGGAGTCGATACAAGATTGCGGAAGCTAGATTCCCGGGGGTGTCCCATGTGAGAAGGGGAAGATGTCCCTCACGTGACACATTACCCCAATGAACATTCATCACATAATGCATGCACGCACGCAAATCAAGCAAAAACTAAAGTACAAAACTATAAAGAAATAAATAAAGAAATACTATAATGTCGTCGTTCTTTGCTTGATAATTATTTGTATTATTATGCGTGTACGATCCTCAGTCAAAAGAATATATCGGAGAATGAAAGTCTCCGATGATTCCGCCTCCCCCCCCTCTCTCTCTCTCTCTCTCTCTGTTTCGACTCTTTATCTTATGTGGCTGCAACATTCTTTGCGGGTCCCCTCGATCACCGGCATTACTGTCCCATTTACCAGCTGTTCTTGCTCTCTCTCAAGTTGTATTTTCATTTCAGATTAATATCACAAAAAATTGTAAAACTTTGATAAATTTAACCTCTATTAATTTTTATTGAATTTTACTATTAAATTATTGAATAAGATGGCACGTGACTATTAACTGGTGTCCAATTTTACTCTCCGCTTATTACAATTGTACCAGTTTTGTGATTTTTGTGATATTAACCCAATTTAACGGAATATATATTTATCACAAATGTATCAGTTTAGGATTTTTAGTGATCAAAAAATTAATTTGGTGTAAATTTGTCATGTGTGTATCAATTTGGGTTTTTTGTGGTCATTTGTGATAAATTTGTCATGGGTCTATCAATTTAGGATTTTTTTTGGACAAAAAATTAATTTTGGGTAAATTGTCACAAGTGTACCAGTTTGGGGTTTTCGTGGTATTAACTCTTTCGCTTTTCAATTTGGATTCCACTCTCATGGGTGCACCAAAGGATCTTTTGGCAAAAAGGGGATCTTCAAGCTCTCGATAACCATCGGGTTGAGAAAAGATCGAGTCTCGTCCATTGATTGCAAAGCCTTCTTAAAGTTTAGTGTGTTGCTGCATTTTTATATTTAAGTTGCGAAAAAAGAGAGTGAGAAGCTGCATCTCTAGAGTTCGATCGAACTGTCCCTTGTGCTGTGTGGCATGACCAAAACACACTCGAGCTACGAGATCATTAGGTGGATCTATCATTTGCATTATAAGAAATTTGAATTGTATTAGGAACAAATAGGATTCGTGTAGGTCTCACGTGAGTTTCACCAAACTCAATGATCCATATTCATTTTAATATATATAATATGTTCAGTTGATAGTTATTCTTCAGTCTCATTCTTTCTCTTAATCACGTAAGGCACAATCTTGTGATCAAGAACATGAAGCAATTAGGAGCAAAGAGACCAACAATGGGAAAACGTTTCAAAAAGTACTAAATTTATTACATTTTTTTCAATTTAGTTATAAACCTTTTAACTTCGTCGGTCAAGCCCTAAATTTTTTCACGTTTTGCCAATTAAGTCAATCCATTCAATCTTGGCCGAAAATCACTAACGTGGACATCGATCGTCTTATGTGGTATGGCCACCATCGACATAGATAATTAATAATAATACTTTAATATTTTTCAAAATTTTATTTATATTTTTGTCTCTTTTTTTTTCCTTTTTTCTTTTTCTAACCCTAGGTGGGCGGCGCTCTCACTAGATCCAGGTGAGGTTCAGCAACCCTTGCTTGGTCTAGGTGAGGACGTCATTGCCCTCGGCGGCCACAAGCGAGGGTGTCCGCCTTCACCTAGATCTAGGTGAGGGCAGCGACCCTTGCCCTTTGGCCGGCCAGAGCTGCAACATCCTCATTTCACCTACACAAAGTGAGGGCCGAGACCCCTTGCTTGGATCTGGTGAGGGCATCAGCTCTCGTCCAGGCCAAGGGAGAGTCGCCACCTATGCATTATCAATTCTCCGTTAATCCATCTGTTGTTTTCAGAAACTAGAAAGAGAGGGGCTCCAATGAAGACAAGACAACTTTTCGAGATTCCTAAAACTGGTGAGAGATTTTAGGAAACGCCGTATTGCTCTCTCTTCCTTGGGCAGTCGACGCACGTAATCGACTCCTCTTTTTTTTATTCCGAAAACGTGACGAACATATGATGTGCATTTTGAAAAACAAAAGGTATATCCTCTTTACGCAAAGTGATTTTCTCATGGAGGAGCTATTATGTAATCCTGTCTTTTCTTTGTTGGGTAGAGTAGCAATCCTAGACCCTATCCATCGAGGAACTGAGGCAAGAGAGACCCCAACTTTTTGCTATGTTCTTATGTTGTTCTCGCATTAAAGACATAGGACTGATCTAGCATGATCGTTTCACATGGGTTCTGTTGGAATAGGATGCTCGAATAGCACTTTCATTTTTTGTTAAGGGTCCACATCTTGGAAAAAATTCTTCATGATCATATTGCTTTCTTGGGTTTTATTTTGTATTATATTTCCTTCTTTTTTATTTTATCTTTAATGTTTGGGCCATTGTGTTTGACATGGTGCCCTTGTCTTTTCAAAATTATTCTAGTAATTTCGTGTGATTAAACATTTCTACCCCGCTATTTTGTTTTTCTATGTTTCATGATTCTTATCAGATACATTTCTCTATATTCGATGATTCTTATCAAATGCATTTTTCTATGCCAGTTTGAGGTTCAACATTCAAACCCTTGAACTTTTTTTATTTCAAAGGAAAAAAAAAAACACCATCATGGAAATACTTATGTGGGGCCCATTTTATATGAATCATACGCAATCATCGCCACTGATTATGTGAATGCATCTTAGTAGGTACAAGAATTTGATTTAAATTATCCAACTGCAGTTGGTTATATTACTTTGTAAACAAACAAAAAAATCGTTCTGTTGCAATAAATGGACATGTATTCGCATTTGTTCAAGTACAAGGCTATATACATTGTATGCATTATATTACAAGCACATTTCTAAGTTACTATTTACCTAATTTTCTGAGATCTTTACTTCCTATATATATACACACACACACTTCGACAAGACCCATTTTTTCTTATAATCACCATCTTATTTGTCTAGATTTATCCTGAATATATAATTGGTTATAGAGTTCTTTGCGCTAAGATTTCCTCTTATGGAGAAAGTAATTTTTTGTGACAGCTCATGACATGTCGTATCCTCTATCATCCTTCAATCAATCATACTAAGCTCAAGTCTTTGGGCCGGTCAAGGTCGACACCGACAAGCAATACATGTCAGTAGCCATCAATCCTGTTCTACTGTGTCATCCATAAAATGAGCGATATATATGCCTTCTTTTTTCCTAGAAAAACCGTGGTGGGACTAGTTGACAATCAACAGCTCGTGCATTAGGGTTAGAGCCTGGATGTATCCTCAAGTCCCGTATTCCTCATTGGTGGATCATCCCACGGCTGAACCGTGGAATTTGCCCACTGAATTTTCAGAATTTGAAAATTCTGATGCTCTCTCTCTCTCTCTCTCTCTCTCTCTCTCTGTGGATCTTTGGAATCATATGTTACCTGCAAATCAGAGTGAATGAGGCAGGGCAGGGACGAGATGTCTCCGACCGAGACCCGTGACAAAATTCTCGTCGCATGGCATTCATTTGAAACCAATTTCCCCTTGTCTTTCTTGGTCCAAAATTTTATTTTTGAACAGTAATTCTTGGAACTCTCTGTACTTGTCTTCTTTTTTTATTTTATTTTATTTGCTGTAATATATCTGTCAGTGGCACAAATGTCGAGATTTCTCATTAAATGTGGGGTTGAATACCGTGGTGCATTATTAACATAAATAAATTAAGATTAGAAGGTGCTTTGGGGGAGGGACAAAGAGCCAACAAAGTCAACCGATACATCTCCTCGTGATTCGTTGACCCCTAGGCAATAAAGAATTAAGGTGGTAATTTGTATTTTTTACGTTGGTAACCTAGGTAGCTAGGAGTCATTCTTTACGTACATCCACCTAAAGAGCTTAACGTCAGTCTTCAAACCAATTATCCTT
Organism: Corymbia calophylla; assembly: GCA_014182845.1. Taxonomy (NCBI): domain Eukaryota; kingdom Viridiplantae; phylum Streptophyta; class Magnoliopsida; order Myrtales; family Myrtaceae; genus Corymbia; species Corymbia calophylla. Next base: position 39,466,012 of record CM024698.1, read on the forward strand.
GATGCTGCTCATGATGATCATTGCTAGCTTTTTTTTTTTTTTTTTTTTTTTGGTGACCCAGGGAACCCCGCATCCCGCCGACAAGGGGGAATAAACCCAGGGGGTCACACGTCTTACCCACCACACACGTGAAACCCAGGTTAAGTCACTCTATGACGGGCGGGATTCGAACTCTCGACCTTTGCGAGAGGAAGAGAGCGCAAACCAGCAACGCCACCCAAGTGGGTGGTATCATTGCCAGCTTTTTCATGCACTTAATTTCCTAAAAAAAAAAAAATTAAAAGGAAAAGTGAGCATTCGTCAATTATATACTTTTTTTAAAAAAAAAATCTTTAGTGACTTTGATGATAGTATAAATTTGTTGAATAACTTATTAGAGTGGAAGCTCATTCTCCTTTATTTTTCTTTACATTTTCACTTTGTCGCAATAGACTCTTAATATGATATGTAGATCATATGTACATAGAAATTGGATACATGACTCATAATGGATGAGGATTGTGTGTGTTATGATGTAATTTCACTAAACCTTTCTTAAACTTTACCTATCCAATCCGGGACATACTATTCACCTTCACATCATTCATATTACATTATAATACGTCTTCTGGTAAGATGTACTTCTCTCATTTTAGGCCTTTGCTCATCCTCATCTAATTAACATTAGGATTTCTTCTGTATCAGTAAATCTCAACTTATAAAGTGTGACATGTTGTGATAAACTATGAAAACCAACCTAGTACTCTCATGCCACCTAGTCTCATTGCCCTCAAGTAGACTACGAAGTGGCACAATAAATTAATTATGTGGTTTGATTATTGCTACGATAAGACGCGTCCTCTAGAGGTCTCCTAGTCTAGACTGAACTGTATGGCGAGTCCTCCTAGTCTCGAGATGAAGAAAATTATATACACACCAATAGGCGATAGCCCATTAATTGAAACCCTAAGCTCTTATACCACCCATTGTGGAGATTACTAGAGGCAGAATGAATTTAAAACCATAAGCATAGATATCACTTATTGAGTCTTCCAGCGATTAAGCATATTAACAACTGCTTTATTTGACTTTAGTTCGTACATGAATTCCGATGGTTTTGGTGATCTGACTTTAGAAAGTTCAGAGTCACACTCGTGAGGGTAAGAACTGGTGGTCACTTTGAACATCCTAGAATGTCGGGCAACGTTTATCATCAAGATTCATAGCAAGTGGCGTCCGGATCATTTTATGATGCGAAAGTACATCAATGTTGACGCAACCAATTAAAGGCATAGAGAAGTCGACCAAGTTAATGGTTTAAAAACTCGCAGAGCATGTTGCCAAAGGAAAAAAAGAGCAGTAGTTGAAGGGAGGAAAAGAATCTGTAGCATTGACTGAATTTGATTCGGTTACAAGCGCCCCATGCCAGGTTTTTGAGCTTGTCCCAGCAAGATGTGCGATCCCATCCCTTGACATTAAGAGGACAGATGAATTATAACGTAGGGACAGCAAAACAGCTCCTTCAACTGTTTGGTTGGAAGAAGAATATCCTCTATTAGCTAGCATTCGCAACTACAATCAGAAATTTCAACTCCTTTTAATTACCTCATGTCCCACCGATCTTCACATCTAACCCCTAGCACGATGTCCTTGTGATATTCAATTTCGTGACAATTTTCAAACTGGCTTCACGCGTGGGCGTTTGAGATGGGCAAACGAGAGCATGAATCACAAGGAAATGCAACATACACAACACCGGTTTTTTTTTTTTTTTTTTTTTTGGTCAGAACACAACACCAGTTTACATCAATCATGGAGAGAATAGCCTAATCATTAGTACGAGAGAGATGCCAAGTACAAGAAATGCTAACACACTTGAGTTAACCCAATTCCAAATCCCTTATGCATGCACCCTCAACAAGTCAAGAAACATAGTTCCACATTTTTTCCCCTATAGTCTATATTTTCCTCGAACCTGGTTAGAGGTTATAATTGGTGAATCACAAACTATGGACATGATTTACATATAAACTTAACTGAATGAAAAATATGAGTTCTGCGATCCACTAATCAAGGATGGAGCAAAACATTACTGTTTTCATTTGTCTAGTTATGTACATAAACAATTATTTTAAACATTTATCACCATAATATGTCCGATCACTGAATAGAACTTTTTTTCTTTCCATTTGAGGATATAGAGATATTGCAAAGCAAAAGAGAATCTATAAATACATGAACAAAGGATACATAAGAATTAAAGATTTGCTAGAGCGATCATCAAGAGCAAATCGCTAAGTAAAACTCACATGTGACCGTGCCACCTCTAGATGTCATGAATTGAAATCTCGGCAAAGTTGGCTTAGAAGTCTTTACTTTGTGCCATTACCTCTTTGATAATCTAATGGCATAACCATACACAATTGTGGGTAACTATTATCTAATTCATCTCAAGTAATGAAAGCATAGAACTTCCATAAATTCCACAAACAATTCAAAGAAGATATAAATTTGAAATGGACTTTCCAAATATACGACTTGTTCTAAAACTATTTTTGGGATGAAATTCAAAATTCTAGTGAATCCCTAGCATGACTTGCAAATGAGACAATATCTGAAACCCCAAAAGGCCATGTGCGGAGCAGAAATTGTTCGACTCCTATTCATCACCACATCCAAAAAACTTTACGACGATGTCTATAAATGGCAATCGATCTACAGTGGCTAAATTGTCAAGAGCCGTTTCTTGTCTTCCCACGTTTAAAGCATTCCCGCATTGTGACCAGAGATTAAAGAACAATGCAGAAGTTGAACCTGAGCACATATTGCTCCAGCTGAATCTGGAAGTTCGGCAAGAAACAGATGGACATGTCAAGTGGCCACGGAGGAAATAAAAAGAAAACAAAGGAAAGAGCTGAAAATCACTCTGGGGCGCATGTGAGGAGGAGTGCCTTGAACGCGACGGGAAGAGGAATGGTTATCTGTCATTTATTTTCTTTTTCTGCAGTTGCAGTTTTTGGTAATGGAGGTGGCCCAGCAGGTAAAGAAAGTCATCCCGCATCGTGTTATCGACCATTGACGCTCGGAACAAAGCTGTACGCACTGACGTTGACGTGAGAGAGAGAGAGAGAGGGTGCATGTTGGGGGTGGGTTTCGTAATTCTAGATGGCCCACTCATCGAGGGCAAAAGTTAGTAATCAATACCAGTCTCTGGGACTTGTTCTTGTGAGAGAGAGAGAGAGGAAATCATTTTGTAATCGATTGCTTTATGATTGCGAAAGAATGAGAGAGAGAGAAAGAGGGTGGCTTCTTTTCAGACTCTCTCTCTCTCTCTTCTTTTCAGACTGTCTCACACTCTCTCTCTCTCTCCTCTTTAATGACTCTTTTTTTTCCCTTCCTTCTTTCTTTTCTGACAGAAAAAGCAAGACACGGACGGAGAGAGAAAGAAGCGGGTGATTGTAATTATTGTGCTATAATGACTCCATCATCGAAACGCCATGCAATGTCGTGCATGTGTCTCATAACGCAGCCCGAAAAAAGTGGTCGTCGCGGTCGTCGCTTTGTGCCCCCACCTTTTCTCGCTTTTTAACTCCCCCCCTCTTTTTTTCTCTCCATCTGGTGCGTTTGCTGGGATCGCTTCGGAGAATAGGCTTTCGGATCGAATTGCTTTGTAGAGAGAGAAGCAGAGGAAGAGGATGGGGAAGAAGAACGAGTGAAGAAAGGAGGAGGAGGAGGTGGGTAGGAGAGGGAGAGACCGAGCAATCACATCATGCGGTGACAAGGGACCGGACACTGCTCCCTCACGCAAGTCGCTGATCGTATTGTCTGCCTCGCATTTAAAGCCTCCCTCCTCTTCCCTTGTTCTCTTTCTTTCCCCCGTACTTTTCAAAACGCATTTTGCTTTTTGGTTTTCCACATTCATTGTAACCGAGGTTCCTTTTAAGTTTTAAGTCAACTCAACGACGAAGGCAAGCACAGATTTGAACGATTTTCATTGCATGTATCTTTTGTGCCTGCTTGGAAATTGATTGCATAATCAAACTTATCTCGTGTGTTTAGAACCGCCAAACCTAGGACGTCGGTTTGATTATACGCCGTATAGTTTGTGTTTGGAATAAACTTTTGAACAAGTGCAAAAGATTTTAACCTAAAGGCTTTTCATGATAATGTCAATATTGTTTGGCAGATTGTAATTGAACAAAAATAAATTGTAATAAAACATTACATTGGGAAATAACTTCTCTTTTTTTGTCGAACATTTGGAAACAATGTTAAGAGATATGTCGTTTGGTGGAAACATATTAAAAAAGTTCTTTGGTGTGACCAATTTAAGCCAATAATTGTTAATATGTTTAAATTTTTAAACAACAATGACCGTGACTTTAGTACTTATTTCATGTTGAGTGTATTGTAAACAAACAAAAAATCACATTATTTTTTGGCTAAAATAAATCAAATGAAAAAATAATCGCATCAAAGTGGACTCTTTCACGATTAAAAAGAGACTAATTTCATCATTTATAAACATGGTCGCACATGGCCCTGGGAAAGAAATATGTTACACTTAAAAAGCACAAGTATTTTTAAATATTAATTAAACTTATGGTTATTCAATCACGTTAAAATGCCATTTTAGAAAATGAATTATTATGCAAAGTACTGGCCCCCTCATTTTGACAATTAGTGTCAACTATATATCCATAACTCGGATCCAAATATGCTTTTACAAAAAAAAAAATATCATTCACGATGTCGTACATAATTATTTAAAATCATTGTTACTATCACAATTTTCACTTTCTTTTTAATATGGATAATTTGACATATTCTTTAAAATCTTCCACTTTTTTTCAATACGCCAAAAACTCGCTCAATTTCTAATTGTAGTGAGGATGGGCACACTTGAACACTTCTTGATAAGGTGCAAAATTTCTTCGAAACTCTGGCAATTTATATATATAATTTTTTTGTATAGCCCCAAATAATTTTTGGAATTTGGATCTAGTATCTACCAAATAATATTTACCTACCTATTCATCTCTTTCTTTCTGCCACCACCATCACAAACTGTAATACATGACTCATCATCACTATTCTTCCATCACCAGCCTCAGCAAAGCCAGATCCCTTCATAGTGAATGCTTCCATAATCTATCGTCACAAAAATGCCCACTTCACCCGCCAGGCTAGATTCAAATATTTCACAATCCTGACGCTACGGTCATGTCGATAGGCAAAATCATATTTGTTCTTGACTAACAGAATACACAATTAGTCCAACATCCTAGCAAGCCAAGCAGTTGCACATCCCCATAGTATATCGCTAAACAGGTTGAGCAACTTCCATTTTCCGGGCTAAACAGGAAAAATAATATTTGTCTCAGGGTCAAGATCTATGTTTAAGCTAGTTTGAGGTTACATCATAGGAACAAGTTTCGGACATTTCTAGCAAACTTTTAGATTTTATGCTGCACCGTGAAAATTGCCAAATCCAACATGAGATTGCAGACAAAAACAAAGTTGTTGGGTCATCACGACATCGAACAACTAGAAGGGAGGCTGAGGAATCCGATATGAACAGAGAAAAAATTTGATTGGCTAAGTGGTTGTTTTGAAGACCTTACAAAATGCATAATACGATAGATATCTCAGCTTGAGGACAATAATACATTTTGATAGCAATTCCACCAATGCAAATCACTATCATCCGCGACAAAATCTCAGAAAAAGCGTTCCCAAATCATTTTATGCCCTAACTGAAAGTACAATGATAGATAAATCGGTACCTCCTCGCCTAAGCGGGAGAGAGGCGAGCAAGAGAGAGTTGACTGACTGGGTTCTGAGGAGAGCGTGCGACTTGCTTGAGAGAAAAGGGCAAGTAGCGACTAGTCAGAGCGAATATAGAGAAGAGAGAGGTAGGTCTAGGCTTTTATTTTTTAAGAGGGCTAAACTTGGACTTTTAGTAAGTTTTTTCGGGCAAGCAAGGCAAACTGACAAAATTTTAGCAACCATGGAAGTTGTCTTCCGAAAATGTTGAAAGCTCAAGGCAGGTGCCTTGAGCTTTCAGTTTTGCTGACGTTGGCCTTCACTCAAAATTCTCCAAAAAAATAAAAATAAATAAATAAATAAACTAAATGCCCTGACTTTTTCCCAAAGGACGTTAGAGGCCCAAAGTCTCTTGACAAAACCGAACCAAACACACCCGTAAACTATTGTATGCAATGTGACCCGATCGAATTCTTGTAGACCAAGTTTCAACCTGCAACCTTTCAACCGATTTTACCAACTCTTAGAATTATCAACTATGTTGCCATGGGTCAATGATCTTATTAGACCTCGAGTATGATTTTGAGAACCTTGATTCTCATATTTGTCTATTGGGCTAGTAGTGGTAGTGTAAATCTTCTATAGCTTATCCTAGTGAAGGATTTAAGTAACATCCTTCAATTTTCCCATGTGATGGCACAATCTAGCACATTTTTGGCCACATTCATGTAAATAGTATATCTACGGTTTGGTCGTGAAAGACCAGAAAAAGGGCTAGAGGAGAACATTACCAATTGATGCCGATCCTTAGCCGCACGAGGCAGCAAACTAGTGTCTCTAGTATTTTCCTCATCTATTAAACTTAATTACAACATTGGATTAATTAAGTGATGTTTCTAGTTTGGTAATATACAGATCTCGACATGTTGATTCGAGTATCATTTAAGGTTTGAACTAAGTGGTGAAGCACAAAATCTTGGACACAGTAAATGACGTATTTGAATTCCAGCGTCTCGCATTCATAATAGCTCTAGGAGGTCACGTTTCCCCTTAGGTAAAGTCTTATTTGAAGCACGTGGATTGAGCAATTCGCATCCAGGGAATTAATCGATTTCCCATGCTTCGGGTTATGATTACCGAAGGTTGCATTCTAGAGTACGGTTTCTTACAATTTCCTATCGACGCCCTCTCTCTTTCTTGTAATCCAATTAGAGCCGTCGAGATAATAAAAAAAAGTGCTCGTGCTGATGGTTAGAGATTTGCCATCAAGGGTGTGCACAACGAATTGCCCAAATCAGAAACCGCTTGGACCATACGGGACCGGCCGGTTCAATGCGGTTCTTGAGAGTGTCGGCCCAGGTTCCCAATTCCTAAAAGTGGAACCAGTGTTCGGATAGTCCGGATTGGACCGGACCAATTACATATACCTTATTTTTTATTATTTATTCAAAAGATTAGTAAAATGTGAATTAAATACTATCTTGTCCAATGGTACCATAAATTGTGGCATAATAATTCTTCACTCATCGTTACTTCCATTAATATCTTAAGATTTATTACTTTTTTTTGTTGTGCACGGCTACTTTTTAGTAGGAAAAAAAGTGGCCAGTTCCATTAATTCGGAATGGACTAGACCAAAACTAACGGTCCGATTCTTGGTCCAAGGACCAAGCAGTCCAATCCCCCTAATTCCCAAAATTAGGAGCCGGTCCTCCCGGTTCGGTTCCGGTTCCCGATTCTACCTTGGAATCATACCAAACCGGGACCTGGACACCCTTATTTGCCATTCATTGAACGTTTGCGAGTTGAGGCTCCTAACGATAATCAACTTCCAAATGAAGGTACTCGCAGCTGAACCGTGGTAAGCATTTCGCCATAGACCTTCTTGCCGATGTAGCAAAAACGAACCGGACTGCAAAGATTCGTGATTGGATGCTCCTCTTTTCTCGGCCCGTCCCAAATGGTTCGATCCATCGAGCCTCAGGCCAGGATGGGCTTTACTGGGCTTACGGCTCTGCCGTGAAGAAAGCGCTCCACGTCCTTCGAAAAAATGGGCAGATAACGACAGGTTCGTCTTTCTTGGTTATGCATGACGAACTTCACAAGGACTTTTGCTTTGCCGGGAGGAAAACGAGTCAACCCAGCAGCGCTCTCGTCTTCCTTGATTTGGCCGTACTCTCGAATTGGGACAATCGGGTCTTGGGCAGAACTCTAAGAGGGTCGTGGAATCGACCATCTTCCTCCTCCCCCGTAAGCTCTCTGGAATTCCACCCATGAGCTGAGAAGCAGTACGAGGTTCTGGTTCTGGTTCTTTTTTATGCCCCCTCTTCGTGATTTGCTGCTTCGCTCTTCCTGGGATCCGGTTTACGACGTTGTCTTTGCATGCTTTGATCGAATATTCTGCATGAGGTCGGGGAAATTCTCGCACTTTTCGGATGATCGATGGCTGGACCGGAGTGTGGAGTGACGTTCTCGTTCTTTTTGTACCGTTTGTTCGTCTTCGTGATGGTTTTAGCGTCGGACCTGGCATTGGTTTGTGCTGGATCTTTGATTATCTTGATTTGTCTCCATCATGTGAGGTCTTGAGTGCTGCTGTGATACTGTGAAGCTGTTGGAATTGAGATTGCAGTCTCTGCTGTGATCTGTCCAAGCATGATTCTGATTACCCACTGATTGGAAAACCCCTAATTTGTTAGTGAATTGTGTGGGATAAGGTGCCTTCCATTCAAGTCAATTCGAGATTTTGATGAGTTCTACAGTGGTTATGAAGACTATTACTAGTAAATGTACCCGCGTGATGCTGCTGCACAACACGCGTTTTTGTCTAGTCTTTGTTTATAGATTTTGCTGCCAATGTAGACAAGTCACTTCCTCCATAAAGCCAGAGCTCGTTAGTATGCATCGCTACAACTGATACACAAGTTAAATTGCCCTAACCACATTCACAGAACACAATCATCTATGTGGAGTACTCTCTCTCTCTCTCTCTCTCTCTCTCTCTCTCTCTCTCTCTCTCTCTCTCCATGTGTGTGTGATTTAGGTTACCAGTAGATTATCAATGAGTGAGAAACATTTGAGAGAAGGAAAAAAGATATGTAAAGTATGATCCGCATCTTTAAAAAAATAACCCCAAGAGCGATGGAGAGTACATAGCAACATCATCCCTCAGGAAATTAATTAAAGCTCGGCTACTCTCAGGCAACTTATTAAACAATTCCTCTGCCAACATTAGTGAAACCAAATTGTTCTTTCGCATTATCTGAAAAGGATACATAGCCATGAGATTATAGGTGGAGTCAAAAACAAAAGGGACAGTTTATGATGGAATTACCACTGTTAGACGAAAAGAGAGAGCATTAACCAGTTTACCTAAAATAGATGAAGCAGATTAAAAGAGATGGAGTTATCTCAACTCAAAGCACCACGTATGATCAGTTTCGTTATCTTCTATTTGTATACTAGCAATGCATGAGAGATGTATCATATCTATTTGGCATGTAAGACGCCTCACTCTAAGTCAAAAGCAATCTTATCTCCTTAGGAAATAACTTAAACATCTTCTTATGTGAGTGTCCTTTTATGAAAGATGGTATTGCTGGGGTCTAATTTTAATCTAACTCAGACAGAAAGCCTTACTATTCATGTCATGATTTTAGGAATATAAACATTTTTCAATTTAAGGTAAACCATTCTTGATCATGTGCCTGATTCACGTGTGCACCCTATCTCACACCTCTACATTTAACTTCAACTACTTCATGAACCGTGCCCTTTGTTTCTGTTGAAGTTTGTATATCTGTGATATCTTGTCATGTTGAGGCTGTGTTATACTCACGCTGTATCAGATGCAAAATATTGCTCACTTAAATGGTTTCCATCTGATGTGTATCTGAAATTGCAAAACCTGACAAATCACTAGTTCTCATTTGTGCAAAATCACAATCCTGAGACCCTTTAATTTTTCGGTAGAGATTTATGCCATTCATTCACTGCTGTAGCATCTCAACATCGCTATTTATTTTGTACCTATTGTGAATGTTTTAAGACATGTTAGCTGTGTAAATATAAGCCTCTGAATACCTCTTGGAATCAGTTATTTCCATATACTCCACTTGACATGTTGCTGTCGTAATTTTCTGTCTAGGAATTAAGGAATGTTCAATGGCAAAATCCATGGGAAGCAAGGGCAAGAATCTTGCAAGATTAGTCAAAGAAAAGGCTTGTTCAAAGAAGTTGCAGCAGGAGGAAGAACAGAGGCGAATTCCTTATCTTCCAAAAGACTGCATCACTAACATCCTCGTCTGTCTCCCTCACAGTTCCCTCCTCAGGTTGATGCTTGTTTGCAAGTCTTGGAGAGACATCATAAAGAGCCTCAATTTTGTTCATGACCATCTTCATCGGTCTGACACTGTCCTGATTTTTCAGTCTCGGCTTCCAACACCTTACTCCAGTTTAACACCCAGGCCACCTGAAAATCCATACTCTTTCTCAATTGAAGCAAAGTATTTGCAATCACAGAACATTCCAGTCTTAACTCAGCCTACCAATCATTCAAATAAATACGATGTCAAGTTTATGGAATTTAGCAATGGGAACTGTGAGGAAAGAGACTACAAGATAAGCTGCACGGGCAAGATAAGAGCAACTTGCGATGGTCTAATCCTGCTAGACAACAAAATGAAGAAAGGTGGGTTGATAGTCTTGAATCCCGTGACCAGAAAGCTTGACCCGCTTCCTGTAGGCACTCTATATTCTTCACATAATGAATCTTATGGTCTCGCCTTGAGCAAGGTCTCTGGGGTATATAAGGTGGTGCACTTGTTCAGAGACGAGCTAAACTTCTTCCATTGTGAGATTTTTAGTCTTGGAACAAGAGTGTGGAGGCCGCTTTACGATCCAGAACCTGGGCTATTTGGTTGGCTAGGGTACAGACCAGTTTTTGCGATGGGATGTCTGCACTGGGTTCCTTTTGTTGATCACAGTGATTACGTAGTGTCCATGGAAATGGATAGTGAGAAGTTTCACAAAGTATCACTCCCTACAAGCTGCAGAACACACGACCGGATTCTCGAGATGCACGGTTCGTTATGCTTCATTGCTCATGAAGAGATCAGCCAGATCAACATCTGGATGTTGGATGGATTGTCAGGACACGCATGGAAGCAGACGTGTTCCATCACCATTGGTTGCACGTTTGACATGGTTCCGATATTGTGTTTGAAGACGAGCGGAGACATCATTTTCGAGCGCGACGAAGATTATTCGCTGTACCGATATCATTTCGAGCTCAAAGAAATGAGGAGGATCCAGGTGCAAGAAAACCACACGTTGTCTTCGAATTCATACTTTGCCCATATCAATAGCTTCATCTCTTGGTGATGCCGTGGTGAAGATGCCGGCTTTGCTACGACAAACAGGTCTTGTCAATGGAGGTCTGACACAGTGCTGCTATTACTTGACTTCTAGCAGCATATGATTTGATGGGGTTTGAGACCCATATGGTAGTTTATTGACTATAGTCATTGCTGCAGCTGATTTTGTTGTATGTACATGCTTCACTAGGCCTGGCTCAAGCCATGCCGAGGCATTAACTGGCCCTTAGAACTCACCGGCATGTGCCGTTACTTTTGTGTCTTTCTTTTCGGGTGAGCTTGAGTATTGTTGTAAAAAATCAAACAGCATTGCTTGAAACATGCCTGGAATTCGTCTAAATTGGGAACATGGGTGTTGTGAAACCATTGATCCCGAGCTAGAGAGAGGATGGGATTCTTTCGTTCTGGATTAAAGTGGGAAGGGAATGAGTTTCTTTCTCATTCTAAGCAAAAATCATTGGATGATTACATATTATGTATGTTGAGAAAATAGTAGAAACAAAGAATTTCAAGAATCACAACTAGCTTGTCGCGTTCGGGTGATGTTATTCCAATGTGAACATTTTCCTATTTAGATGCTTGATTTGATTGTGGAACAGTATCAAATGAGCCAGCTCGGATTTGCTCTTCAAATTCTTTTTATCAAATTTCGAAAATGAAATAAAAAATTTTTACGTTTTAAACAAATTGTAGAAGTCAAAATTGAGGTGTTTTGATCCTGGCAAATATTGATCACATATAGGCTCAAATTTTTGATCAAAATCAACCAATTAAGATGGGTTTAGCCGATCGCCAAACTTAGTTTATGCGGTTGAATTTGATTTACAAAATGATGCACAGGCAAATAATAATCCCATGTGGGTTCAAATTTCTAATCAAAACCAACCAATTAAAGGATGGATTTGGCCGGTTGCTAAACTTAGCATAATGTAATTGTGTACGACTTATAAAAGGGAAATTGATATTAATAATTCCAAAATGTTGACCTGATGTGTAATTTTATCGTTTGGCTTTTAATTCGTTTAGTGAGTTTCTCAACCATTCCTAAATGCTTCATGTAATTTCAAAATTTTTAATTTGTTCAACTTACTCCCTCAATTTTTAATAACAAGTTCAAATTAATTTTTAGGTATCCTTCACAAATTTTCATCACTATGCTATTGTCAGTATCTTAGAATTTTTTATTTATTTCTGCACTTTTCCTAAATCATAAGGAAACGATATTCTTTATTACATTTTACCTTTTTGGTATTTGCAAATATTACAATAATTCAATGTGAGTAAATTTTAGCTTATGATCTCTATGCTATTAAAAGTTTAAGTGTTTTTTCAAGTTGATTGCTATTTTAAATCTAAGTTTTTTAAATAAGGATATCCAATACTTAAATTAAATCTCAATCCCGTTCCTAATTTTTTAGATTGATAAAAATTTTAATCTTGTGCATTTTGTATTTTCCAAAAACATAAGGAACTAGATTTAGATTAATATAAGTACCAATCTCTATAGATAAATCTTATGAAAGCACTTAGACATAAAATGCAACCCAGGCGATGGGTTGGCGACCTAGCAAACGGTTGCTTGGGTCGTGCGACCTCAAGCGAGGCTAGTCGCCGAAGATTGACCAGCGGCCAAATCTGGCCACCAGCCGAAGGGTGGATTAAAAAAAAATCTTTACAATTTTTTTAAATAAAAAATTTAGCAAAAGTCATTTACAAAATGTGATATTTACTAAACGGCATTTATGCCAAATTGTTTCACAATGCAATATAAAATTACAATTTACCAAACGCTATTTGTATTTCAAAAAATCTTTTTAGCTCAAAAATATTTGCATTTTCCCAAGTGCATTTGCCCATAATTAAATCGAATGCATCCGTGGTCGGAAAGTTGGAGTGTACTTAGACATAAAAGTAGTGGAAATAGTGCAAAATCTTATCCACAAGAGCCATCACTCGTCTGTCTCCCTCGCTCACACTTCCCGCTCCTCTTCACCATTTGCAGAGCAATCTCGCGAGCAGAGGACCCGAAAATGGCGGACGGTCCCGTCCGCTTCGGCATCATCGGATGCGCCACAGTCGCGCGGAAGCTGTGCAGGGCCATCGCCCTCGCGCCGAACGCCACCCTCCACGCCCTCGGCAGCCGCTCCATCGAGAAGGCCCGGTCGTTCGCCGCCGCGAACGGGCTCTCCGGCGCCGTCAAGCTGTACGGGAGCTACGGCGACGTCCTGGATGACCCGCTCGTCGACGCCGTCTACCTCCCACTGCCGACGAGCCTGCACGCTACCTGGGCGGTCGCGGCCGCGAGGAAGGGGAAGCACGTGCTCCTAGAGAAGCCGGCGGCGGTGGACGCGGCGGAGCTCGACCAGATCCTGGAGGCTTGCGAGGCGAGCGGGGTCCAGTTCATGGACGGGACCATGTGGCTGCATCATCCGAGGACGGAGAAGATGAGGGAGATCGTGTCTGATCGTGGGCGGTTTGGAGAACTGAAATCGGTGAGCATCGGATGTTTTAAGGACCTTCGTTAGCTTTTCTTGCTGTTTCAGAGTTCGTTTCATGTCTATTTCTCAAGAAATCATAGAAAAATCATAGCTTGTTCACGGCGAAAACAAAAGAAAAAAATAATGATTCTTGATACTGGCATCGCCATGTGTATCCCAGATCAACAGCATCTCCATGTTTGCTCCGAATCGAGAATTTTTCGAGGATAACATTCGAGTAAAGCCTGACCTGGACTCTCTCGGCGCGCTCGGCGACCTGGGCTGGTATTGCATCGGAGCCTTTCTCTGGGCTGCGGGTTACAGACTACCATCTGCTGTATCCGCTCTTCCTGATGTTACCCGCAACTCGGCTGGAGTCATCCTGTCGTGCTCTGCTGTGTTGTACTGGGGTTCGGCGCATGAAACGGCCGCGACGTTCCACTGCTCGTTCCTCGCCCATGTATCCATGGACTTGGCAGTCATCGGTTCGAATGGATCGCTGCATCTCAAGGACCTCGCGATACCGATCGAGGAGGTTCTGCTTCATTCGAATTCACTCCCGGTGCTAAATTCGTGGACCTCCATATAGGGTGGAGCGTGAAGCCGGAGAAGGTCCTTGTCCCCACAGAACTTCCACAAGAGGCCTTGATGATTCAGGAGTTTGCGAGCCTTGTTCAGGGCATTCGGAATTCTGGGTGTTCACCAGAGAGCAAATGGCCGGAAATCAGCAGAAAGACGCAGCTAGTCCTCGATGCAGTAAAGAAATCCATAGATGCAGGGTGTATACTTGTTCACTTGTAACCATGTTAATGAGAATATGCTCTGATTTGTAAGTCTCAGTCAGTGTATGTATAGATAGCAGCTATTCGGTTCTTGCAGCTAGTCCTCGACGCCCCGTAAAGAAGTCTTTAGATGGAGGGTGTATGCTTGTTCACTTGTAATCATATCAATGAGGATTTGCTCTAATTTGTGAGAGTCTCAGTCAGTGGACGTGTAGATAGCAGCTATTCAGTTCTCAGTCCGTGGTTTTTGCGCTCAATCATTCTCAACACCGCTGCACTGATATTGAAGTTTTCTTTGCTTCAGCTTCTGTGAAATTGCATTTTCCATCTATATCTAATTCTGAGAATTTTCATAAATCGGTACGAGAAATAGTTTCCTCTTCTCATATGGGTACTTTTAGTTCATTTTATCAACAACTTTGTGGGTTGATGAAAGGCCGACGGGTGCACACTCGCAAACCTTGTATACTTTGAAGCACAGCAAAGGGAAAATACCTTCGCAACCGCTATCAGCATTACAGACATTAAGTGGCTAAGGCAGAGTTAAGCAACTTACATAGAGCTAGCTTAATCTTCTGAACTGGCTTATGGAAACTAGCTTACTGACCAATGGAGACTTGCTCCAGCAGAGCTAGTTCAACTTTTCAGGCCACTTCAACCTTCTAAAGTTCCATCATTGCACGAGGGATGTATCCACTATCAACTTGTTAGAAGCGGAAGCGCTGTCATAGACTAACACGCCAGACGGTTGCAAAGAGGATAACAGGTGATGACCGTTTGCCAGTGCCAAACAATCCTTATGAAAACCTCAGTTCTTTCACAGTGTGAAGGTTCACACACAGCCATAGCCTGCGCAATTCGTTCCCTGATTATGTTCTGCTCCACTTCTTTCTCACCCGCCATTGCCTTGCCAACTACCATAACCGCCACTTCAAATCCCAAGACCATCAAACCCGGCAAGCCCTTCAATTCAACCCTCAGATCTCTCTGCAGATCAGGCAGACTAGAAGAGGCCGTTCACTTGATCGAATCTGCGCCGTCGAAATTCGCTGATCCCCAGTCCTATTCCCTCGTCCTCCATAGTTGCATCTCCAGTAAATCCTTAGAACATGGCCAGAGACTATATCTACAGTTATTACTATGTAAGGATAGAGGCAATGATAATCTACTGGATGATCAGACCGTGAGAGCCAAGCTCGTTACCCTTTACTCGGTCTGTGGCCGAGTCGATGAGGCAAGGCGAATTTTCGAAGATGGCCTTGACAATGGACTTGTCTCTGAATCCATGTGGGTTGCAATGGCTGTTGGGTACTCCAAAAATGGGTGCTCCAAAGAGGCCTTGCTCCTGTACTGTGACATGTTGCAGTGCTTTGTGCCAAGCAAGTTTGCCTTGTCAATGGCCTTAAAGGCAAGTGCAGATTTGATGGATTTATGGGTCGGTAAAGCGGTGCATGCCCAGGTGGTGAAGTCCAGCGAAGACCCAGATCAAGCTGTTTACAATGCTCTTCTGAACTTATATGGAGACTGTAGGTGTTTGGGGAAGCTTTGAGGGTGTTCGAGAAAATGCCCGAGAAGAATGTAATTTCTTGGAACTCGTTGATTGCTGCTTTTGTTGAGCAAAATCAGGTGACTGAAGCATTGGATATTTTCAGGAGAATGCAGAGAGACAGAACTATGTTCAGTTGGGTCACATTGACAACAATCTTAGCAGCTTGTGCAGCAGCAACAGTGCTTCACAGCGGGAAGGAAGTACATGCGCAGATTGTGAAATCAAAAGCAAGACCAGACATTTTGGTACTTAATTCGCTCATGGATATGTATGCTAAATGTGGCATCCCGGATTATTGCAAGAAAGTTTTCGTTGGAATGCAGGAAAAGGATTTGACAACTTGGAACACATTGCTGAATAGTTATGCAATAAACGGATCTATGGATGAAACAGTCAAGCTATTTGATGAAATGACCAAGTCAGGTATCAGACCTGATGCGGTTACTTTTGTTACTCTATTGTCTGGTTGCAGCCACACCAGGCTTACTGATGAGGGAAGGAGACTCTTTGATCAAATGGAGGATTTTGAGATCTTGCCGACTTCAGAGCATTACGCTTGTTTGGTGGATATGTTAGGAAGAGCCGGGAAAATTGAGAAGGCACTGAGAGTTGCAGAAAACATGCCGATGAAGCCAGGCAGCAGCGTCTGGGGGTCTCTTCTCAACTCCTGTCGGCTTCATGGAAATGTGGCCACTGCAGAGAAGATAGCAGGCCATCTCTTTGAGCTTGAACCAAACAATTCTGGGAACTATGTGATCCTTTCCAACATTTACGCAAATGCAGGAATGTGGGGCCGTGTTGAAGTGGTGAGAGAGTTGATGGAAAAGAGAGGGATAAAGAAGGAGGCTGGTTGCAGTTGGATACAAATAAAGAACGGATTACATACTTTCGTAGCTGGAGGGCATGTTGATTTCCAGAACTCTTCAGAATATAGAAACTTATGGAGTGATCTGATGGAAGCTGTGGAAGAAGCGGGATACGTGCCTGATACTAGAGCAGTTCTTCACAATGTGAATGAAGAAATGAAGACGTTGTGGGTTTGTGGGCATAGTGAGAGACTGGCGACTATGTTTGCTCTCATCCACACAGGTGCAGGGACACCAATAAGGATTACAAAGAATCTTCGTGTCTGTATGGATTGTCATTCTTGGATGAAGTTCATGTCAAGAGTTACGAGCCGAGTAATTACATTGAGAGATACAAATCGGTTTCACCATTTCAGAGGAGGTACATGCTCTTGTAAGGATTATTGGTAGTTTAGTAGGAGTGAATTGTTATTTATACAGATGAACTTACGAGAGTTCATTGAGCAACCTTATGAAACTGCATTGAAAAAAAAGAAATGACAAACTTTCAATTGAATGTGAATTTGTGCCAATTGCCTTAAAGCCTCTGTGATGTTTACACTCTGGAGATGTTAAAGAATTTTGAAGTCAAGACCATGTGTATGTTAAAAAGCCAAAACTGGACCAGAAAGTTCAGTCTAACCAAGTCAACCAAAACAAAAAGAGACATGATCAATAAGGAAGCCGACGGCGGAGATTATATCTTCTTGTGCAAATGTTGGTCGTGATCGAATTCTCTCCGACCTCCTCAGGGGGCAAGAAGTCTGGGTCCTCATTGATATTTGCCTCTTCCGGTAGCTCAGTATCCATCCACGACAACCAGTTTACATCACTATCCAGGTCCTCAGAGAGCTTGTTCTCCTTCTGCAAGCTATTCACCTTCTCAACCAAGGCTAATAGCATTCGATGGTTCAAAACTTCATAATCCCTGCAATCATACAGTTACCGAATTATGTAGGTAATTAAACTACACCTTTCTTACCAGTTCCAAAAGAATTCTTCTATTTACTTACCTGTATGTAAAAATTGCATACAGAAGCTGGGCAAAAGCAACGATTGCAAAGAAAGATCTAAACAAGTTTATGATCCATGCCTGTTCCTCAATACCCATGGTCATGAATCGAAGAATAAATACTTCGATAACAAAAGTTACGCACAAACCTGCAAGACGCATAGTGTTTGGTTTAGTCAAACTGGCATTATTGAAAGCTACTTTGCAATTTGCAGTCATTACATGACTGGTGAAAAGAAACACTCACCGATATAGAGCCAGGGCCTCACAGTGTATGTTTGCTTGGTGCTTGTGAACATATAGATAATAAAGATCGATAGAGAATACAGGAAGAAAGCCTTTATTATCCGGGACTCGAGCAGCATCGCATTGTGCAAAGCAAATAGCTTGTCAAGGGCCACAAACATCGTCGCTTGCTTCGATTCAAAGGCTTCCTGTAGATATGACACGATGTTGCTGGTTTGTAAAGAGCTTGTTTAATACTCATGAATAGTGAACCATCTGAATTCAAACTCCAAACTCGACAAAAATAAAATTTCTAAGACAAGACAAACCTGAGCTTCCAAGATAGACTTTGAGTTCTCAACCAAGTGATCATGGACGCGCTGAAGCTGCTCTTGCCGTTGAAGTAGTTCTTGCTGTTGTCTACTGCTATATTCAGCCAACTGTTGCAAGGTGCCCCTAAGGTCGTTGTAACAAGAAGAAAAAGATTATTAGTGTTCATCGTTTCATATGAAACACATGTCTGTCGATTGTTTGCAGTTTACCTGCTCTCTTCTAATGCTTCAGACTGAAACTCAGTGAGAAACTGTAGGCCCTTGAGTGCAGTGGATTGTCCATCCAAGAGCTGCTTCTGCTTCTCCAGTGAAATCCCTGCCGTATCCCCAATATCATTGGCTTTGCCTTGCAAATCCTCCATCTTTGAGAACATCCCGTCTCTAACTCTACTTATCTCCTTCTCTATCTCTCCAGCTTCCTTCCTTAACGAATCTATCTCTCGTCCCAGATTATTGGAAGATTCCAAAATCTTTGCCATGCCATCTTCTATTTTCTCCTTCATTTTCTCTTGCCCTTCTCGAAGCTCCAACTGGGAAGCAGCAATTCCCCTGGATTGCTCATGAATTGCTTCTGAGTGGTGCAGAACTTTTCAATGTGATCTTGCACATTCTTTGATGCCTGAGCCACTTGCTGAGTTCGGGAGTCAATAGAGGTCAGTGAATCGTATATCTCGTTGGAGCGCTGGTAGAGGGAATCCGATCTATCTTGTATGATTTCTAGCTTGTCTTCTGCACTCTCTGCAGATTTCTTGAGATCGTTCACCAGTCTCTCCGTTTCCTGCTTAAATGCATGTGTCCTGAAAATTCATAAGAATCGAGTTCTCACTTCAGAAAAACACAGAGAATAAAGGAAGCTATTGACAATGCAACAGCAGATAATTCAAATAACAAGAACAAGATAAATACTGAACTGTAATTGGTGGCAGATAGAATTGGTTTCGAGGTAAAATTCGAGATAAACCATGCGCTCGGAGTCATCCAGCTTTTTGCGGCAATCCACCATCAAGGACTTCTCATCGCAACGAGGGAAAGCGGGCCGCCCTGAGTCCTGTTGGAAGCAAGCACTGAGATGCCAAGCAAACCTCGAGCGCTTCTCCTCGGCAGCCAGAATCTCTGAGCACCCGGCAAAGAGAGTGTTGTACGCATTCCTCCAACATGAATTCGAGTCGGCCAGTTTCCTTCTAGCGTTCTCGACTAATTTGGCCCCCCTGGGATTGTTGAGCCCTTCCATGGAGAACTCGGCGACAAAACCATTGGAATTGTCTCTCGTCCCTTGAAAGGAATCTCCTTCGGAGCGAGCCGTTGCCGTAGTAGATGAAGAGAACCAACCCCACGAGTGGCAATTCAAGGGGACGAACGTCAGAACGAGCAGAAACAGAGGAACAGGACTGTAACCCATGTTCAGTCTGTGCTCTCTATGTTTGAAGACGACCTCGAAAGACCCTGCAAAAACCACGAGAAAGATTCAAAAGTCCAGTCCACAAGCGTATATATATACATACCGCAAAGAGATTTATTGGACTTCCGAATAGATTTGACTAATCCGTATATTTCAGAGAGGAAACAAACTTAGAGTGCAAGAAACGGAGGCCAACGTAAATAACCTTATCTGGCTAATACAATTAAGGGAAACAAAATCTGTTTCGGATGAAAACAACGTTGAAAGGGACATTCTTTGAAAAGAGAAAAAACCAAAGAAACAGAGACATCAAAGTAGGTGTTTCTCCATACGTTTGGTGCTTCTCCCCTGTCCACGACAGGACAGTAACGGAAACGAAATCTGGAAAGAAGAGCAAAAGAAAAAAAATCTCGACAGCGACTGAAAAAGGTCGTGGCTAAATAAGGAAAGTACGTTTTCGATCCACGAACACAACCTGTGAGAATCTAAAAGTCCCGCATCGCAAGAAGAAACGGAAAAGTTGCCAAATTTGTACTGGGCGAGGAAGGCAGAGCCATTGCATGGAACGAGAGTCATACTACAATGATCAAACGGAGGAATTCGCCATTCGAATGATTCATCAAATGAGCAGACACGAACGACGACTTACCCAGAGAGAGGCGGTGGAGTTACCGGCGGACGCGGATAGGCGCGAAACTATTTGAGGAGAAGTGGCAGTGACGAAACGGTGCGTCTGCAGCGAATGGACGCGACTCCGTTCTGCGAATAGGCGCCAACCGGCAGCGCCGTTTCCTTTTTCTTGTTTTCTCTTTTGTTTTTCTTTTCTTTTCTTTCCCAATTTTTGTTGTTGTTGTTGATAAGATCACAGCAAATTCTTGATTGCGTTACTTGTTTGCGGCAATAACTAAATTTGCATGTTGAGAAAGATGTTATTAATTATTATGATGAAAATAGTGGTACGGCAAGAAATCTCATAATTTTAACAATTTGTTGGTAAATGGGTAATTGCTCGAATATGATTCCTTTTGGATCATATGAGGTGTTCGGACTTTTGGTTTGGGTTAATTTCTCGAACTAGCGCAACCCGCCCTATTAAAATGAATTGGATGAAGATGGCTTGGTAGTCATGACCCCAAATTGAAAGATCCTTAGATGATTTACTTGTCAACGACATGAGATTAATTTTCATGTTTGTCCATGTGTGTAAATTGCTTTATGAAGAAAATCAGTCCGGTTGTGATCTTAGACTATTAACTTTCCATACACTAATCTAATAGTCACCTGATTAACTATACTTTCCATACATTGATCTAAACCGGGAGTATCCAACATACACTAATTTTATTTTATTTTTTGTTCTGAGACATACACTAATTGGAAGGGTTGAATTATGTTTATTTTCCAAGGGAATGAATGTAGAAAGCAAAAGAGGTGTAGGCCGTCATGAAGCCATACGCGTTTATTGACTCGAGTTAATGCAATTTTCAAGCTTGCAATAATCTTGACACTACAAAAATTTGAAGAGTTTGCGTAGGGATGGTATAGTGCTCATGTGCTAAGGCTTATAGGAATATTGTCCAAAGAGTTCTAACAAATGTATAACACTTTTGTCAATTGAAATCTAAACATTTTAATTTTACCAATTGAATCGTAAATATTTTTATGTTTTTCCAATTGAGCCCATCTTATCAATTTTAGCTAGAAATTATTGATGTAATAGTCTAATTAACACTAATTGTTTTATGTGACATGATCGGTGCTGACATGGACAAACTTTATTTAATTTTTCTAATTTTTATTTTTCCTTTTTCTTTCCTTGTTGTTTTTTCGGTTCACAGTGCAAGCAAGTTCAGGTGTCGACCATAAAACCTCACCAGCCGAGGGCAAGGGCTGCCATGCCCTCACTATGGCCTGCAACGCCCTCACCCATGGCTGCAGTCAACAAGGGCTTTGCAGCTCATCAAGGGATCATTGGCCCTTAGTCAATGATCGGCAAAGGTCACCAGAACTGAACTCAGTCAATTGCTGGTAAAGCCCACCGGCCCTTTGAACCAAAAAAGAAAAAAAAATATCGAAAAATATTATTAGAAAATGACAATGTCAGTATCAATGGTATTATGTAAGATGGCCGACGTCCACATCAACAATCTTCGATCATAATTGGCCAATGGACTCAACTGGAAAAATTTGAAAATGTTTAAAATTCAATTAGTAAAATTAAAAGGTTTAAATCTAAATTGGCAAAAATGTAATAAATTTGGGATTTTTAGGACAATTTTAAAAAATATTTGGAGACAGAAGCAGAACAGCATCATCACGGTTTAGGTGCGTAAAATGAATTTTGTTCCACCATGATTAATAAGAGGGAGGCCTTTCCGGATGCCGAAGTTTTGACAGACGAACGTCAAAGGACCGGGCATGCGTTTGTCCTAACAAAGTCGATGCTCATGATCAATGTCCTGACGGATGCACACAACAAAACTCACCTAGGACCGATGTCGCGCCATTTTACTAAGCGGACCCAGGACAGGGAAGGAACAAATGACCAGCGCCCAAAACTAAAGGGAGTTAGCAGTTGATCGGTGCAAGAGTCAACGGCTGATTGAGTCGGAGAAAGGGAGAGAGATTTTCAGAGAAACAGAACAAAGTCAGTTGCTAGGAGTGTGTTTCAGGTTCACAGACATGCCAGTATTACAGAAGGTCCAGCTTGAGCCATGTAGACTTAGGTTCCGGTTTCAACTATGATGCTCGCAAGGATTCTCTCGCGCCGTGTGCAGAAAATCCTCCCGCGATTGAGGTAAGAGCTACCCTTCTCTAGTTTACGTGTGTACAGATCGCTTCTGAACTTTCTCAGGATCACCTTGCTCGATCATTTTAGAGCCAGGATACATAACCAATGAGCTACTTACACTACAGTGAATCTCCAAAATGCAGATCCAAAAGGGAATAAAAATGTGGAATCCTGGAATTCTCAATCCTGCGCGGGCCTGGGTTAAACTTCGGTGGACTGCTCAAATTGATGCTTGAATGATGGGTAAAAGATAAATGCAGAAAAAGGTATTTGAGCAGAAAGCAACAAGCATAACAAGCAATCGGAGCATGATTTGCAGTACATCAAGCAGGAGAGTTACAATTTCAACCCTAGAACAACTACAAATTTCTAGACTCGGTACCGGAGTGAGCACTTACAGGAAAGGAACTGGAAAGAACAATTGGGAATATACCAAAGGATACCAGAAGTGCGATGTTGGGTTAAGCAGACATGAGACTTAACTGAAGATTAACCTCTCCTAAAGCTTCAGTGTCAAGTCAGGAGCTGAATTGCCTGCATCAGATGGTGGATTCACCCCAACAAAGCTTATGTTAGAACCTCCAGTTAGAAGAAAACTCGGTTGAGGAGCATGTGCTTGTGCCGCTTGACGGAAGCTGCCAGGCCATAACAGCTCAACATCCTCATCTTCTATGAAGATTGGGACACCTAGAAACCCATCCCCGAATCTCGGACCGCCGCTCAGATCATGTGGTCTTGTCGGTTGCAACATGCCTTGGTGCACCTGGTGCGCCGAGGAATGCGCTTTGATCCCCAGATCCCTGAAAGTGGGAGACCCGTGCAAAGGCAAAGACGCCAAGCTGGAATATCTCTGTGAAGAAAACATGCCCATCCTCATGGCCCGCTTTGCCAGGGTCCTCTCTCTCTTGTGCGCATTCTGATGGCCACCAAGTGCCTGTGAGCTGGGAAACTTCCTTTGACAGTAATTGCAAGGAAAGACTCTTGGAGTGGTTGGTCCTGCAGCTGCCGGATGAGATTCAGGCTCATTGCTACATTCACTGGTGCTAGAGAAGGCGACTCCTACCGAATCCCTCCCGCTGGATTCATCATTGCTGCAACCAAGGCTTAAGTCTAGGAACACAGTTTCAGAACCTGATCCAACAGCTGAAGGGCTGATGAGGTGAGAAGAGTTAGCGAGGCTGTCATTGGAAGGACCCATGGAGGGTTCTTGATTGGATAGATTGGAGGCCACCTGGCTGCTAATCTCAGAGTCATTTTCCGAGACAGCCTCCACTTCCAGATCAATGGTTGGTTTCATTACTGAGCTGTAACTTTAAGGCCAATGACAATGCGGTGCTAAAGTTTTAGTTGAGTAAGCGTAACAGCATGCTGAGCCAGTTGTTCTGATACCAAGAATACGAGAGGACCGTTCTACCTTTCACCTGGTTAATCAAAAACATGGCGTGAGAGACAGCTTATTGTGATTCGATCAAAGACTTTATGTCTATTGATCTTGTAAGTAAATTTCAAACAGATATTGCTTGATAAATTCTGCATTATGAAATTGAAACGAAAGGACTTCAAAGCACAAGATATGTGTATCTAAAGATTAAATATTGACAAAGCATACTGGAAACAAAATATTAGTCTCAAATTACTGGATAGAGGATACTACAGTGTCAAAACAAAAGCAAAAGGCACATAGTAACAAAGCAAGCAGCTCATTTCTCATTGTTCTTTAGGCTTAGAGAAAATTATGACGACTTAGAAAAGGAAAATGGAGTATATTTCAGGCTAAATTATTCCTGATCCTGTGCTTCGAGTCTGATAGTTTTTGTGCTTGTCTCTACATTGAAAGCTTCCCATATCATAAAGATCTAGCATCAGCTCTCTAGTTTGAGCGGAGACCAATGACTGTGGGCTGACCTTATGACTGAAAGGACATAGGAACTCATTTACAAGTCACAACCACATGAAAAAGTAAGAAACTGCCAGGAATCATCGCTCTTAGGGACCGAAGCCTCATCAAAGACGGTACGGAAACACAGATGCTTACCGACGTTACCGGCTACATTTAACCTGTCATCTGTAAATTACCATTCTTCGGAGAATCTCGGCCACAAGACAAGCTGCTAATCTCTACTGGCTTGTGACTGCTCTTAGCCACTAGAGTTTCACTGGACAGAGAACCACATCTACTGAAGGTCTCAACAATTCGCTAGGAAAACAAGGCAAAAGGCAAAGGGTCTTAACAATTCCTTTTCTTGACTTCTTGATCTTGAAGAAGGGTAAGGATCCGATAAAGTATAACCAAGTATGGAATCACCATGGGAAACACCAAGAATCCGACAGTCAAGATGGAAGAAGAAGAAGGGAGGGCGGAGGAGGAGAAGGAGGAGGAAGAGGAGGGAGCTCTGCAGTATACTGCAATCCAGTCAAAGTAACATGGCCTTTTAGAACGCAAGAACAAAATTGAAGTACCCAACAGGCCAACTCTAAGTCACTCTCTTCATTTGCAATTACAAACGGATAAAGCATGGCAAACAGATATCATTTGGGGGGAGAGAGAGAGAGAGAGAGAGAGAGAGCGTACACCATGAGAGGCACCAAATCAGATGGAATTCGATAGCTTCTGGGTAGCTAATTCTCTCAATCGTACATTTGCTGGTGATCAAAGGAAGGCACGGACTGTAGTGCGGGTAGTGCCATAAATTCGCGAGACAGAGATTGTGAAGAAGAGTAAGGAGGAGGTTGGAGCAGAGAGCAGAGGGTTGCAGATTTGCAGGGACATCGAAAAGGGAAAAAACTGATGTGGAAATGGTTCGAGTGTTATGGTTGATGACTGATGTATAATTATGGGAAAAGCAGAGGTAACAAGGAAGAGAGCGGTGGGTGGGGGGGACAGTGGTGGGGACGTCAGTGAGAGTCAGAGCAAAAACCAAAAAAAAAAGTTGCCTGTGCATTTCATACAACGAAAAAGCAGCATATGCATTTTGCTTTTTCGGGCTTGGCCTTGTCTACTGCTACCTTTGTATTCTCTTAGAAACCTCCTTAACAACACAGATAAATACGCCATAATGGCCATGGACGGTGTGCGTTAATCGAGCGCTTGAACAGTCACGAGACCCTACTCAAATAGCAGAATGAATAGGGGCGACTGTGTTGCTGTCGCATTGATTTGCGTTGTGGCCTGACGACCAGCAATTGGTAAGCCGAATACAGGTGAAGCCATGATAACCCTCCTTAACTGCAACTGAATTGAAACAGTAGATTCGAGTCAGATCGCGGATACATAGTCAAGTCAAGTCAAAGGCCCCCTCAAAAAGTATCCTCCCTACCCCTTTTCCTTCCCCTCCTCTTCAGAGGGCATGCCACTTGAATTTCCCCGTGAAATGGGGTCCGCCGACCCTGCTCCATCGTTCCTTAAAGTCACCTTGGCCTTCGTTGGTTTCGGCCTCCATTAGTTGCAGTCTTTCGAGCGCCCCTAGACAATCGATACAGCAGA
Source organism: Corymbia calophylla (assembly GCA_014182845.1). Classification (NCBI taxonomy): domain Eukaryota; kingdom Viridiplantae; phylum Streptophyta; class Magnoliopsida; order Myrtales; family Myrtaceae; genus Corymbia; species Corymbia calophylla. The sequence goes on from CM024698.1 coordinate 39,492,025, forward strand.
CGGTGCTAAAGGCGCGACCAAAGGGTTATATTCCGACCCTTTACCCACGAAGCAAAAGTTTCAAATCAGACAGAAGACTCGTACTCGCCATCTCTCTAGTCGAACCTCTACGAAACGAAGTAAAAGCATGTGAGAAACCGAGGGGGTCGACGCGTCGGTGACTTCCTTCGATCTCATGCCAGGGAAACCAAAAAGCGTTTCTACGACCATAGAAAGTTATCCCAAGCCTCTTTCATGTCCTAATCTTTTTTAGCGAAGGCAATGGGAAATTACCATGACATGCTCAAGTCACATCCATTGCCAGCGTACCTTGTCCGTTCGGTTGTTGGCATCAACCCAACAACAAGATATATGCTCACCATTGTTGCAGAAGTGTCCTTGAAACTTAAATTGCTCCATTTGTGCCCATCCTAGGTCTAACCCGAAAAGTCTTTGGTTTTCCAGCTGCCAAAGGACGAAGCCTTTGGAGGAGCCGTACCTTCTGATGTGGATTTGTGCCATGGGTGTTCCCTCTTGTTTGATACCCATCAATTCTCACGTTCTATTCGTCTCTCGTGACAAAATCTAAAAATAATCACACAAATTATCTTTAAATTTTGATTTAATATAGAATATGATCCTAAAGTTCAGCTTAATATATAATATAGTCCCTAAATTTTTAATTTATTCAAATTGATTTTGAACATTTGGTATATATTCAACTTAACCTTTGAAATATGTGAAAATATTTAATATTGTCATTTCATAAAATTCAAAGATTAAATTAAACATGTACATATTATGCCAAAATTTAGGAATCATTTGTCCCATTTTTCCTTAATTTTACTCCTGTGAGATGCCAGTAGAATGATTTGGGACCTCTTTCAAAATGCTGTTCTTGTTACCTTTGCCATCATTCATATATAGGTTGAAAATCCCAAATGATGAATCATATCTTAAAAGCGGGGGGCCATCAAGTATTGCTCCTGGGAAAAAGCGAGATTATGCCCTAAAGCGAGAACCAATACTAGCGTGCTCTTGACATTCATTTAGTTAAGCAAAAGCGACAAACGAACAAACAAAGCAACATTGAGAATCTAACAGTTGAAAAATGTGTGTGGTGACTTCAATCTTAATCATCAACCTTTTTAAATGACGCGTCGTGGTCTAAAAAATAACTGATTTTACCTCCTAACGTGTCAAGCAAATTCATAAAGTACAATAATGCCATGTATCTTCTAATGCTGGGTAAAGCATTAGTGGCGGGCTCTTGGTCCTATTCATCCAGGGAGCTAAACCAAAATGGCCTGGACTGGCCAGTTCAAGGCTACTTCTAAGGAGAACCTATTCAATGTTCGATTCCGCTCACCTAGGGCCGGCACAGGATCGGTTTGTTTCATGATTCCAATGTGGGTTTCCACCTAAGAACTATTCTAAGGGTTGAATCGGTTCAAAATTAGGTTTTAAAACTCTTTTAGGAAAAAAAATTGCACCCATCAAGAATTAAACCATAATCTTCACCATCAAGAAATAACAATGTAACTAGTTACCAACAAATATTTTTGTAGTGAAATGATATTATAAGAATGTGGGTTTTTTTTTTATACCCAAAACATGAAATGGGCAGATTTCAAGTTCTAATATCATAGGGTTCGTTCCCGATTTTTACAGCTCAAGAACCGGTTGATCTTGAAACCAATCACCACTCTAGAGAATTATCTCTTTCCAACATAAAGCAAAAAAAAAAAAAAAAAAAAAATTGTCAAATGAACCCGGGTCTGCATTAATAATTCTCATCCAATTATTTTGTCCACATTGTCTCAACTCAACTCACCGAGTCACTGTCCTGATGTGGTCCTAAATCCCGAACGTCTCTTCGCGTGGAGAAGAGCTCGGCATCATCCCCATACGGTAAAGTGCTTATCTTCGTCCCTCCTTGAAAAAGAGTGGTCATCTTTATTTTTGGAATAATTATAAAAAGAGTTCTAAATTTATTATATAACGATTAATTTAGTTATAAATATTTCAATTATATTAATTTAGTCTTCAATTTAATTTTGAACTTATTATTTGAATATTTAGCCGGAAGGACTGCATTGATAAATTATTAGAAAGTTTATAATTAAATTAGTAAATCACAACAAGATTTAAGATTAAATTGATACAATTAAAAGAATTATAAATAAATAGGGCTAAATTGGCACAATCAAATAGTTTATAACTGAATTGGTTGTTGTACAGTAGATTTAGGACTCTTTGGATGATTTTATGTCTTTGTTGCAGTATCTCTAAACCCTAGAAGACCATTTGAGCAAGTAAGCAAGACGATTAAAGCTTGAGTTGCAACTTGTCGCTGAAAGTCCAGAATAATGAGTACAAAACCCAAAAAAGAATAAATATAGAACATGACTCGATCGAAGTATGTCATGCTCGAGAGTGGGCATAGCTTATGATCATTGAATCCCCAGGAAAAAAACTGATCCCCACGATCGAATGATCGATCCGGAGCGTCAAGGACGATAAGGCGTGAACTTTTTAAGTTGAGACTTGTTTTTGAAAAAAAAAAAAAAAGAACTTTTTGGCCAGCAATTGAGAGTAGCTAGTCAACCTAAGAAAATCTGTTTGATTTTTTGTCATCCTTCCTTTGCTAAAAAAAAACCATCTATTTGGCTCGAATAAAAATTACATTGTCAATTTTCAACTTTGTCAATTTAGTCTTAAATCTCAACGTGAAATTGTAATGTAATCATTCCGATTAATTCTCGAAAAAAGTTGTTAATGTTAACATTTTGCCAAGTTAGTGATTTCCAATGTAAATTGATCAAGAAGAATATAGTGGAGTTTCATGAGAAAAAGCTTTTAGACTAATTGGCTAAATCAAAAAGTTTATGACTAAATTGCATATGTACAGTAAGTTTATGTTTGATTTGATAATTTCCCTATTTGATTGCCTTACTTGATATAGTTTTTTATTTTTCGTAAGAGAAAAATATCATGCATATATAAGAAAATACTCAAGAGGTACATAAAAGGCATTTAAGCCTTGCAAATTCCAAATAATAGTGGAACAAATCAAAAGCTAGAAAGCCAATAACTTTGCAGCTAGAAGCACACTTTCATTTCTCGAGAACATATCTAACACCGTAAATGATTGGCGGCCGATCACCTAATTTAGCGATAAGCATATGTCGTCATCTCCCACTCCATTGGCAATGGCTTATAGTGCGCATTTAAGTTCAACATCGGCATCACTATCGTCGTGCAAAGACACCAATATCAAAATGTTGAAAGAACACAGACTAAATACCTGTAAGGAACTCCCAAATCAATATTTAGCTTTAGTTCGAGAGAGTAAAACTCCTAAAACTTGATCTAAATTTGAATTGGGAGAGGAGAGCGGCCTAATCTCAAAGAGGTTGTGGAGTTATGTTATGAACATCCTCCTTGATCCGTTGACTAGACGAATGGTTGCACTGGGCTCCGTGTTCACCCAAGATCAATTGCAGAAATTTATTCACATACAAACTCCCAGAATGGATTAGGATTGGGAGAGAAAAGAAAAGCGAAAAGCTTCAAAAGAGGGAAGAGGGGGAAGAAGGGAGGGAGGGGGGGGGAGAGAGAGGGGGAGATCTCCCTCAAGCACGACATTGCAGAGAGACGACGACTTCGCGAGAAAGGGAGGAAACCCTAAGTTTAGAAAGAGCCGGATGCTAGAATTCAGCGGCCAGTACCTGAATTAGTTTAGGTACCTAATTTTTTTATAGGATAATTACTAACCATCTCCACTTGGAAAGGAATTTTGTCTTTTTTTGGCCGTGACTTCTTGGGAATTAATTCCCCGTCTAATATCCTATGCTTAAGTAGACTTTTGGACATTTAATGCATTTATCTTTATGAGAGGAGACTTTCTTTTTCCATACAACATTACATGACAGAGATAATGACACAAATGGCCATTAAACTTTGGTCCAATGTGTAATATAGTTCATGAATTTTTAATTTATTTAATGTAGTTCCTGAATTTTTAATTTGTTTAAAATGATCTTTAGATTTTTTTATATATGAAAATATTAGATGGGACCATTCCATAAATTTAAAATCAATAACAATCTTGAACATTTTTATATAATCCGGGGATTAAATTAAATAAGTACTAAAAGTTCAGGAATTATATTGAACAAATTAAAAATACAAGAATGGCATTGCACATTGGGTTAAAGTTCAAGAATCACATTAAACAAATTAAAAATCATAAACCACATTGTATATTGGGCCACATTTTAAAGACCATTTTTACCATTTTCCCTCGCATGATAACATGCCATCATTTATTTTATGACTAATCCATGCCTCTATAAATAAGGAAAATAATTTGAGAAAACAAATCCAATAACCACAAGAAAAATGAAAATACTTTATCAGCGGACCATAATTTTCTTGCCCAGCCAATTGCACTTTAATTAAATTTATATCATGTTAAATGTGATATTTAATTTCAAATAAAAAAATTGCAACAGATGAGCAAGCAAACTAGCTTTATCAATATGTTACATACATGTAACCGGGGTTAGGTTGACTTCATTGGGAAGAAGGTTAAGGTTACAATCAACATTAGACTTTGGGAGTTAGGATATTCAAATCATAACCTTCTCCTCTTCTTGTTCTTTTGCCTTTTGATTTCCAATTTGATATGAACATAATTATCGAATCTTCTTTTCGTTGACGGAGGGGTGGGAAGGAGTAACCAACACTAGTGACCCCTTTAAGCATGATCACAAGAGCCCTGCACTCACCATCTGTGACTCATGAATTTAAGGTTGGACAAGTTCATTGACATAATCTCATTAAGATGCTAACAAAAAAGGTAATCTTTTTCATGGTATGTGTCATAAGTAGGCAAAGCATTATAAGCTATTTAAAGATTCGTTTATGATATGAAATGAATTCATGATCTTGCAAAAGATAAAGGAAACTTTTTTAACCATTCGTTAACCATCGGGCATAGTTGAAAATTTTGTACTTGGTGATACTTTTTCCTGTATTGTAGCATCGATAATGGTTTATTGTACTTCATATTTTGTTGTACTCATCCTTCTAAGTCAATAAATATCCTTATCTCAATCCATCGGATTCGTAGCCCTTTTAGGAATCTGTTGGATTTCTCGTGCTTTGCGTCCCTCGAGGGCCTTGAACGAACACCGATGGGGACTAATAAACGTACAATGTGTTGGCTTGGCAGAACCCAAAGTACCCTTTTTTTTCCCATATCCACATGAGATGCACGAACCAATGAGATTATTAATTAGCCCATAAAACAAATTATTATTCTTCCAGCTTTAATCTCAACAAAATCTTCAAAAGCGATGCAAATTGTACGTAAAAGCGCCATGGTCGATCGACTTCATGTGTGGCACACAAGACTTGTCTAAAATAGCTTTTAAATATGTACCCTAAGATAAAGGGGAAACCATAGTCTATTCTCTTCTCCACTTTGCACAAAAAGAAGAGAATATCTACATCGCACATGAATCGTTGAGAAAAAAACATATGCTGTTAGAGAATTTTATTAGGCAAGCACCTCATGGATGATTGTTAAGTATTCAATTAAGAAAATATTACAACGACCCTATAAATCATATGATCGATGTCTTGAAAATTGAAATATTTTTTAAATATATTTAGTAAGTGCCTTGAAAGTACTCCATCTTAAAAATGAGTAAGATGATATTATTCATGTGAAGAAAAGAAAATTAAATGATGGCAAAGAACAAAAAATAAGACAGCTTCGCCCTACAAACATAATAGCCTTTATTATTATTCTTCACTCTTTATGATGTTATAGCTAAGCTACTATCTTGACTTTTCAAGACTTTTAGTTTTCAAATATTGCATGATACCAACTGTCAAAAGAATTTTTGTTTGACATTGGATTTATAGATCTCTCATTCGAGATTACGACACTTCAAAATGAGAAAATAATTTACGAAAGCCTCTACATTAAATGGCGGGGGGAGAGAGATGGGACGAGGCTAGCCGTCCCTATATAAAGTGTAGACCGAGGATGGGACATATTTTAGTTAAATTTTATGAATTCATATATATAAGTCACTTTTTTTTTTAGCTTAGCCAATGCTGAATCGATTACCTAAGTATATATGTGTGTGGGGGCTGGACAGAAATTCACTATTTGTAGAATGAAAATGATTTTTTACATGGGAAAAAAACCAATATTCTCTCCTCTCCCTTATGTCTCTCAATAATATCATTTTTTTTAACATATTCTTTTCGTTTAAATAAAAAACTTAATCAAAACAGTAGGGATTAATCAGTGAGGAAATACTGTTCACACGACAACCTTGTCTTCTGTCTCTCTGACTCCATCACACATTCGGATCCCACGTGAAAGAGAGAAGAAAAAAACCTTAAAGGAGGAAAAAAACCAGAGTGATCCCAAAAACAAAGGCAAGCACCAACACCTTTTGCTCCAGTCTCGGCAATCTCCGACAGCTTCACGTTCCGCGCCGCTCGAAAAACGCTTCCCGAGGACGCCGTTCCTAAGCATCTCCGAGCCTCCCAAGGAAGTGACCTTTTCCGACCAATGGTCCCCTCCTCCACTCCAAAAGGCAGCATCGTCTTCGTCACCCTGCACTATCCCCATCTCTGCATATCACTGGCTGATTAAACTTAAATAATTCCGGTGATTATTTAAAAGGGCTTATTTTAATCATTGTCAGCTGTAATTATAGAGCTCCCCCCTTTACATTATTTATGGACAAAAAAAAACACACTTTGATAAACGGGAATAGGTAATTCATCATCTTCCACCACCAACTTTTTTAGATAGTGGCTCGTGGTTTGTTTATTCCTCTCATGCCTCCACTGGTTTGTATTTTTTTTTGCTTTGGCTTTGGCTTTGGATTTAATCAGTAGATATGCGGCACGTAGAGCGGTGGAGGGAGATGATGGGGTGTGAGTAAAGAGCCCCACCGAGTGGAGGAGATTCCAGAGCTCGCTGAAGCATATCCATCAATCCAAGCCTGCTGAATAGTGGTGGTTTATAAATGTTTTCTTCTCCTCTTGGATGGTTGCATGACTTTCAACTCCATGCTTGATTGCGTGTACAGTCACATCGGTCTTGGAGAAGTTCGAATGGCAAGTGCCATGATTCAACCCCCCCTCCCCATAGTTAAAGTTCACTACGAGGCCAGTGCTGTGGGGTTCCCTAACATGCTTTGTTCTTTTTACATTTATCTTCTCAACTTGAGACCTGCGGACAATGGCTAGTGACCCCACTTTGCAAGATTTTGAGGACGAATCATAATGCTACTACATCATGGAAAATAATGCATGTGATTTCTAGAGTTTGAAGTTTTCACCATTCATTGTGCAACATGTAAGATTTGAGGCATTATCCTTTTAAGTTGTCACTTTTATGCCACCACATTCACGGGTCTTACTATCTATCACAAATATGAGGTATGACTCCTAGAGATGACCTTATTATGTTAATGGTATCCTCCAGGGTTACTTTTAAAGTTGTTTGTGCCTGTTAACCAAAAAAGAGTTGTGTGCGTCAATTATGTATCTATATTGTGATTAGTTTTTATCATATAAGATGTGTAACTCGTGTTAGAGCTAAATGATAATCACAATAAATTCTACGCAAGAATAATGAAATTTAGGGATTAAAATTGCAGTTTTTGAAGATCAAGAACTAGACTAGAAAATATCTAATTTTAGGGACCACCGCGCATGTGATTTTTCCAATTATTTCAGGATGGGAAAGTTTTCAGACTATCATTACCCCAATTCCTTAAAAAAAGGAAAGTCTTCGTTTAGATCATTGCCCACAAATCAAATATCTTTTAACCAAAGTTTTCCACTATTACGTGTTTGACTTATATCCTCTTTGAAAAATAGGTCAACCATATACGCTGACAAAGGATAGATAGCTTACGTCGCTTTTATCCAAGTTTCATGATATTTATGTTACTTCAGTTATATTAGTGTTTCTTCGTTAGGAATCATGAGTACATGAAAATGAAGTAAATCCTACAACAGAAGGCAGACGATTTGCAGAAAAGAGAATTTTGTTAATTGGAGCTTGCTAAATATTGGGAATACTTAATTCGTTTAAGGAGTCTATTCATTATAAGCCGATCCAGCAAATAGAAATTGAAAATAATCCACCAAACTCCCATGTTTGCCCATACATGGCAATTTTATTATCACATAGTAAAATATCCCAAACTATCGCAAATGATATAATATATGGTAATTGACTTAAAGCTATGATAAATTGCTAAATTCCTCATAGTTTGATTGAACTTGTTAATTGTATTATTTTCTAGAAACAGCGACATGCCTTTACAATTCGTAAGTTGTGAATGTTGTCACAAGTAATTATTAAGTAATGTTATAGTTTTCCCCAACTAGCCATAACTGGCAGTTGTATCAATGTTAGTATTCCCATTGTTAATAGAACTTTTCTTTAAACTTTGTAACTCGACGATGAAATTACTAAGTAATCATCCTACTATAGTGTGATTTTCCTCAACAAGTCATAACTTCTAGTCCCTGTCTTTAGTAATTATTCCTCCAATAATTGTAATTTGCTTGAAATCACCGTGATTCCAATTGCACCTGTAGTTAGTGCTTTTTTTTCCCTTTTGCGTAGCAATTTAGGTGAACATTTCATAGCAAGAAATTCCTATCACTTGGTAGTTAGCAAATGAAATAGTAAAGTACTTGAATTGTCATGAGAAACACAACTTATATAATCTATAATTGACCTCTATAATCATAAATTATAATCACAACTTACATTTAATTTTTTTTTTTATAAATGATACTTACATTTCAAACAAAAAAAAAATTATTTGTAAGTCCACGTAAATAGTAGTAAGTAATCTACCTTTGGAAATAATTAATTACCTCAAATTATGAAAGCTCAAAGGTCTTAATCATGGTAACTTCTCTTGACAAATAGTAAGCAATTTAAAAATTATTGGAACTTGCTATTTCTCTATTCTTTGTAAATTTACCTAAATGTTTTGCAACGTTCCTTTCAAATTCGCAATCCCTAAGTATTCTCCTTCGTTAATTGTACAATTTAAAATTCTATTTCAGTAAACTTTCCTAAATGTCAATTTCAAACCCCAAAAAAAAAAAAGCTCTTAAATTTCAATAAATTACTGCTTTAATAGAAAATCAGTTACCCTCTTAAGAGGACCAGTTCAGCAAAACATCCCACAGCAATGGATTTTTCTTTAGTAAGTAACTGCCACAAATCAAATCAAATCAGATAAAACAAATCCGCCACATTGATTATCGTGGAGGTAGCCGTGCCAATTTACCGTTTCAACCTCCAACATGTAATCCACTTTCCTAGTTGATGAAGGGCAAGTTTGGCACAACTGAGAAAGTGAGGCCAAAATGCCTGTTAGATTTAGAAGCGAGTGATTCCAAGTTTTAAATTTCACTGAAACATATCATGTATAACCTACAACCCAAAACCAGTCAATTTTTTTTAATTAAGAAAATAAAAGCGAATATAACAACAAAAATGAAAGCCAGTCATGTTCTACTTTGTGTGACATGAATGTCAATGAAGTAGGCCCCTTTCAAGGCACTATCTTCAATGGCAGCTAGTGCATCAAGAGAAAGAAAGCTTGTGTGTTTATCTATTTTAGGGTTTTGTGCCAGTTTTGGATCTCAACTTGGTTCCTAAAAATCGAGAAGTAGGAACTGGATCTTCAGGTAGCTAGTGCATCAAGAGAAAGAAAATGTTTATCTATTTTAAGGTTTTGTGCCGGTTTTATTTAATTGAACTGGTTTCAACAGTTCAGTTACTAAAACTCCTCTCTCTTTCTCTCTCAAACACAATCAAGTCATCTCTCTTCTTCTTCATCTTCTTTGTTTGATTATTTCCTTTTCCTGTCTCAACAAAGCCACATTCGGCTCGATTGAAGAGATTAGAACCACATTTGGCTCCATGTGCGACCAATGGTCGGTGCCTGGATGCCCCAGTGTCGGGGCATGAAGAGAGAGGAGTGGGAGTTTGGTCGAGCCTTGGCAGCTAGGTCACGGTAGCAAAGGGGACGTTGATCACCGACATGTGAGGGCTTGCTGGCATTCGAGGCAAATTAACAAATTTCTTCAAATTTTTCTTTGTAGCTTGCGTGATATGATGCTGTCGTATGCATGGTAAATATTGTCGTAAGAACTTAAAATCTTCATTTAAATGGACCTCGATATTAATTTTTCCTTACATTGATTTAAACAAGACTAACTATTTTTCATACATCTTTTGAATTCATATTGTATATATCCACAAGTCTCTCGAACCTATTTGTCAATGTCTCAATGAGAAGTGAGATTTCGTCGTAACTCTCTTTGTATTATAGAATTGTTACACCTTTGTTTTGTCATTTCTCTGTATTGACCTTTTGATTTTAAGTTTTCTGTCAAAGAAGAACCCTATTTAAAGTTTCCCATCGAAGTCGGTTTCAAAACTTGCAACCGACAGAATTTATAGTTCTCACTCTGAATGGTACGATACCTATTGTTTTTTGAATATTTTTTGGGGTTTTGAATTTGCTTTTAAAGAACGGGCATATTATGATTGATTATACCACAAATTTGTTAAACCTATTTGTCAATGGCTTTATGAGCAGTAAATTTTCAGGACAAATCTCTATTTTTCTCCAGAACAAAAAAGTTAAAGATATTTTTTTGTACGTTGAAAATATTAATCTCTTGCTTCAAGTTCAAAGTGCTTTGCTAGAGAGTAACTTGATTTGTTTGCCAGAGTTTTGTGGTTTTTCAACCTATTTGTTGATCTTTTGTAACATGAAACGTATCAATAAAATATATAAAGAGATTGACATGCCTCAACAGTCATACTGTTTGGTATATATTTCAATATTGGGAATTGACCTTTTCATTTGATGATTTACCATTGCTTATCCTCAGATCAAGCCTTCTAATCATTTTGTTACAAATCTTGCGCCAGTGCTTTTCTTTCAAATGCTGCATGTGATGGTAATTTTTTTATCCTTACTCTGATTTATAGAAGGAATTATTTCCAATGCATCTGTTAATTCTAGTGCTTTGAAATTTAATATACTTTAAAGAGTATCATCCATATAATGTAGAATATCCCACATATTTCTTGAATATATTTGTCAATGTCTTATTGAGCAGTGAGGTTTTGTAAAATTCTCTCTATTCTAAAGAATTGTGAGACTTTTGTTTTGTCCTTCCTCAATTTTAGCTTCTTGACTTTAATTTTTCTGTCTGAGACTAACTGGATTTAAAGTTTTCATTATAATGGATTTTGACTTTTGAAAAATGATGGTAATTTTCTTTCTCACTCTAATTTGTCTAAGAACAATAATTTTCAAACAACATTGGGAGGTTAATTTTGCTTATGTTAGATTATATAAGTTTGTCGAATCTATTCCTCAAGAGCTTTATGAGTATCTATCTTTTGCCAGACAAAATAAAATTTTTGTATATTTGTCTGTTTTTCAAAAGTTGTTTGTTAAAGAGATTACATAATATCTTTCTTTGTTTTAAGTACTTTGAGACTTCTGATTTGTCTTTTCTAAATGTTAACTACTTGAAAAAGAAAATGAAGGCGCTCGAAAACTAATATACATACCTATAATCCCCTCAATGGTTTCATAAAGATACTGAGCATCAACACAAACTTAAATAGCATCCTTCAAAATCACAAAGCCAATTGAGAATATATATCACAAATTGGTTTCACAAATCAAAACATACAATCTTTCTCAACTTCGTTTATCAAATAAAATACATTTTACAAGACATTTCTCAAACCATTTCAAAATTTTCATAAACCCAATTCACTAATCAAATATATAACCTTTCGTAACACCATTCAAAAAAATGTTTTCAAATCATTTCAGAATTCATTTCATGAACTTGCTCACAAAATAATACATGTATGTAAACTTTCACGACAATTTCCATAACATGTTTCTCAAACTGTCCTCAAATAATCGAAATGTAGTAAATGCCCGATCTTGACTTTTATGCAACAAAAATAAAATTTCATAACTCATAGTATATATAATTTATATTACTTTCAAAATATGAGTTTACAAACTCAAAGAAATGATAGCACCATTCACTTGGCAAAGCTAAAGACCAACCTACGATGGTTACTCAGGTTGACCTACTCATATTCCTATCCATTATTCAAAAAACTATATTAAAAACCAAATAATACACTATTCTAATGAATGATACTACTAAACTACGTTTATCCCTCAATGAAACGACTTCTACGTGCTAATGAATTTGTTATGCATAACTCGCATATGAAACATTCAGAAATTAGTTCCAATGAAAGCATACTTTGGAACTAATTTCTGTCAAACCCCAAAGCTCCATAACGCCCTTATCTATCATTTCCATATAAATCTAAAGCTCAATAGCTTCTCAATCTAACCTTGCATTCAACTTTCACATAACTCCAAATTTAAGGCCTAACTTCAAAAATTACTCTGATTAGATGAATATAGGCTTGAATACCTACCTGCCGTTGCAATTCGAAATTGACTCGGCTTGTCGGGTGTCCAAATCGGCTGCGCGCGAAAATTTCTCTCTCCTCTCTTCTTTTCCTCCTTTCCTTTCTCCACGAACGAGCTTCGTTCTCTGGTATTGTCGCTGGTGGTCTTCTGGCGCCATCTGCTGAAGAAGAAAGAAATCAATGGGTTTAGCTTGGGCTCGGGCTCTAAGAGCCATGGGCTGGATGGGCCCATCTATTGAAATTTGATATTATACTCGTCTCGCGGGAGTGTTATCATCACCATCATCGCTAACATCCTGAGTTTTTCTTGGCAATATTTTGGCGACACAAGATTCAAAAGTGTAAAGTACCACAATTGACATGTACAAATAACATATTAGAACAGTAATTAAATTTCGAATTACCACGAATTAATTAATATTTAGCTTCATTTTAAATATATAAAAGATGTTTGGGCACATCGGTGTGGTGTGTGCACCTATCCTAGCAGATCGTCAAAGCACACCCATCGAGGATAATACTTTGCATAGCGACAAAATACCATTTAAATTGATTAATCCTAACGTGATGAGTAGAATCGATCATAATGTAGAGACTATATGGAAAATGTGTGCTTTTTTGTGATATGTTACGTGGGTTCCACAATTTTCTTAATTTTCGACATATCAATGCTTGTTATTGCATAGAGAGTATTTAAATAAATTGATCTCCTCATTCTAACAAGAGATCAAACTTATCGGCTGGAACCCAAATATTGAATAAAATAGGAAAACGAGGGAGGACTTTCAAACCTGTTTGAATGATAGGAAGGGGCATTTGAAGAAAATATAGGCCTATAGATTATCTCTAGAAGAGAGGTTGAATTTAAAGTGATTGCTTGATAGCTTTATGCTTCATTCTTTTTCCTAATTAAATTGAAGTGCCCCGCAAATTGCGTGTCTATTTGAATAATGGACAAGACATATTCCAATGACCCTCCTTGCTTTTCGGCTTCTTTATGACCAATTTACGGGAGAAATTAAAATATATATTGTTTAAAATAAATTTAAAAATCGATTTATGTTCCTCATGAAGTTGTAATCACCACTTGATTTTAAGCAAAGTTGGCTCTCTTGTGGACAACTTAATCCTATCGCAAAGACCGGACTTAGTAAATTTTGCCCATTTTTAATATCTTGTTTAGTATCTCTTCCATTGAATCTGGTTTTCTAATTAGCAGCAACGCCTGGAAAAGAGAAGAATCAGAAAAAAAAAGTCATTGAAATTTCTCTAACTCTGACGCAGCAATTCCGTGATAAAATCATAGAAGGAACCCGAACTAGAATAAGGTTTAAACAAAATTGAAAATTAAAAAAAGGAAAGATGCAATCTGGATGAATTAGCCAGTAACATTTCAAGGTACTTATCAAGTAATAACCCCATGAATGCCTTGTGATTTCTCATGAACCGTCCTATTGTATGTATAGTCAACACGTTTGAAATGGTATTAATTTATTTGTTTAGTAACTTTGCAAGAATCTTCTGATAAGAATTTTCATAGCATTGAAATTTCCCGCTTCACTTGTTCACATGGACATTTCTTCTCGGTAAAATTTTGTACGGGATAATATTAAAATAAGAGAAACGATATCGGTTTCCTCCTTGATTAAACAAGTTGGTTCTTTTACTTTTCGTGAGGAAATTACTTTCTGTTTAATATTTGAATTATGAACTGCTGACTCGGTCACCCACCTGCAATTAAGCAGACCACCATCTAAATGGGTTTTTACATATCAATCCTGAGTACCCGAAAGCTACGCAAATTCATGGATTGCTGCTTCCCAGGTACTTACCAGCAGGGATCAGACTAGGGTCCAGTTGGAAACACGCTTTGACAAAAGTTACACAAGTCCTACACGTCTGGAAAAGCGCCAGGATTTTCAGTTTTTCACCTCAATTTCAATTCTTTCGGGTCACGATACTTAGAACCACACACTTTCCTTCGCTTTCGAATAAATGAATTTTCTTTTCAAATTGGTAAATTACAAAAGTAGACATCAACCTGTATTTATTACAAATTAAGGGTCCATTTATTTGAAAAAAAAAATTTGAGTTGGATGACGGAAAACTAACTTTCACCAATAGGTTCAAATTGAAGGAAAACGGGTTCCCTTTCTTAATAGAAAGGAAATTACTTTCCTCAAACTATCCATCAAACAAATGCAAATTAAACTCTTGTCATTGACCGACAAAAATAAAAAAATTATTGTCACAAAGTCTTGGCGACCAAAAGGAGAAGGAAGAAAGAAAGAGGGAAAAAAAGGAAACAAATTTTAAAAAATTGATTTTTTATAAGAGATTGGAATTATTTCCCAAATGAGATCTAGATATTAGAGAACGTTTTCAGTCACATATTATTAAATAAAGGAAAACTAACCAATTTCCTAAAAAATGATATCCCGAAAAGAATATTTCTCTTTTAGATGCCGTTCACCTTTGAGATCCTTCAATCCGAAGTCTTACCAAATATATACGCCTTCAATAATTATCACCTAAACTTATTTCGAAAAACCAAACCAATCAATCACCTACCAATAATTCACATGCATGATTTTGTAATTTAATTAGGGAGAATTCCAAGCTGGTCAAAGCAAATTCAACCCCACGCGGACGGACCCCTTTGGGGGGGGCGGGCGGGTGGGTCAGACGACCCGGCGCGCAACCGCGGACTCCAACGCCGAGCTGGCAGGTAAAGTTGGGTGGTCTAGCCCAACCCCAAGCCCTTAAAAAACCTAAACAAATCACCGTCTGCTTGACCCGCCAGCGAGGCCCAGTCAACCGGTCAAACTTCAGCCGACTCCGTTTTACTAGCCAATAATAAAATCCTCCCCATCATCGAAGACCGGCCTCCTCGGATCCTCCTTTCCTTAGACTGCGTCGCCGTTTAATTGTGTCTCTGCCCTTTTTCAAACGTTCAACGGTCAATGGTCAAACATACCATAACTGTTCCTCATTACCTGCCCACGAATCTCTCCCAGGATTTTGAACGATCCTGCCTGTCATCCCCCCGCCTGCCCGCCCACACGAGTGCCTCCTGAAGTTTTGACCCGCGTTCGGTCGTTTTCTAGCGAGATATAAAAGGCCATCTAGGCAAAGCCAAAAACCACGGAACACGAACACGAACACAAACACATACATTCTCTCAACAAGAACCTAGATCCATCTCTCTCTGGGTGTGTCTGACGCAAAGGACATCGACGGCAACGATGATCTTGTCTTGGAGAAGACGGGGGGCGGGACGCCGCGCTGGGAAGAAGGGGGACTCGGCCGTCGTCGATGCGGCGAGCCTCGACACGGACGTGGCCATCCCGATGCCCTTCCGGTGCCCGATATCGCTCGACCTGATGAAGGACCCGGTCACGCTGCCGACAGGGATCACGTACGACCGCAGCAGCATCGAGAGGTGGATCGAGGCCGGCAATGCGAGCTGCCCCGTCACGAAGCAGCCGCTCGGCGGGGGCGGGTTCGACCTTATCCCGAACCACGCGCTAAGGAAGATGATCCAGAGCTGGTGCGTTGAGAACAGCTCCCTTGGGGTGGAGAGGATCCCGACGCCGAGGATCCCCGTCTCGCCGTACGAGGTGTCGGGGGCATGCAAGAGGATTGCTGCTGCTGCTAACCGCGGCGACGCGAAGAGGTGCTACGAACTGGTGGGGAAGATCAAGTCGTGGCTCAAGGAGAGCGAGCGGAACAAGCGGTGCGTGACGGAGAGCGGCGCCGGCGATGCATTGGCGGCGGCGCTCGAGTCGTTCGGGAGCGTCTCGGCGGAGGGACAACACAGCGGGCTGCTCGAGGAGATCGTGTCGGCTTTGGCGCACGTGAGGCCGGCCAGCGAGGAGGGTCTCGCCAGGCTATTCTCGGCAACGTCCTTGCTTTGCATCCTCGGATTCTTGAACAGTGACGATCTGTCGTCAAGGCAAAACGCGGTCCTGGTGCTAAAAGAAGCCATCTTGTCGGATCGGATTAGGCACAGGGCACTCGTCGACGGTATTGAAGAGGCATTGGTGAGGATGATCAGAGAGCCAATTGGCCCGACTGCGATAAATGCTTCTCTAGTGGTCCTGTTCAACATGATCTCTCACTCTCCAAACAGTGACAAGACAAGGTCGAAGTTATTGCAACTGGATCTTGTCCCTCTGCTGATAAACCTCCTCCTGGACTCATCTGACAAAGGCGTGTGCGAGAGGGTCTTGGGAGTTCTTGACCTCCTCTGTGAGAGCAGAGAAGGGAGGGACGAGGCCTTTGGCCATGCCTTGACCATGCCCATCTTGGTCAAGAAGATCCTGAGGGTGTCCAATTTGGCGACGGATTTTGCGGTTGCCATCCTGTGGAAGCTGTGCAAGAACGAAGAGGGTGATGACAGGAGAGCTCTCATAGAGGCGATTCAAGCGGGTGGGTTTCAGAAGATGTTGGTGCTGTTGCAGGTGGGTTGTGGGGAGGGCACGAAGGAGAACGTGAGAGAGCTGTTGAAGCTGATGAATTCGTACAAGGACCGGGTGGATTGTGTGGATTCTTCTCTGGATTTCAAGTATCTGAAAAGACCATATTGATTGGCCTAGTTTTAACCCATTCTTTCATTAGGCTAGATCAGAAAAAGATGTACAAAAAGCACAGGAATTATAAAATTGACTCTTTTAGTTAGAAGAATTGAGATTTACACAAGCTATTTTGATCGCAAATTGAAGCCTTTATTGCTATTTTATGCAAAGAATTCGATGGGATATATATGAATTCCATTAGGTACATGATATACTCGAAGAATGCCAAAATTGGAAAATGGAAACTACAATAGAGACCAAGAAAGTTTTCAAGTTTTATGCTGTTCTTTTACACACAAATCCTGAGCACAACCACTTTTGGCATGATAGATCGCCTCCTAAGGAGGATCAAATTTGCTAGATGAACTAACCTTGCTTCTGGTTGTTGCATATTTGTGCTCGAAATTATTGGGCACACTAATTGTACCCTCTTTCTCTCACTTAATTGCATATTTGATGGTATGAGTTAGCAAATATGTGATCAATTATTACAAAGCATTACACCACAGAGGGAAACATAGCCTGAGCAAATCCATGGAGGAGCTATATGACATAATACTAGGAACGTGGAAAAAAAGAAGAGAGAGGCTCTTCAATAGTAGCCCTTACTTGGCTAAGGCATCAGCACTCCAGTTCGCCTTGCAGTAGTCCATATCGTAGTAGCACACGGACAACTGGCGTGCCTGTAAATGTTTGGAGCAATAACCTGCAATGATTGGTGAGTACAAAGCTTGGGTGTGAGCTCGTAGGTTGAGTAGAAATGCGTTGACAATTTCAGGCATCCAATTCAAGTATACTAGTGGTGTCGGATGCTATGAACCTTAGCTAATCTGAGCCTGTCACGAAGTGCCATAGTTCTGCCACCACGCTGGTTGCAATGCCAACGTTTCTACAGAACTGGGCAATCCAATTCCCTGGCAATCCCTCAATTACCCACCTACACCTGCTTTCTCAGGATTTTCTAACTAAGGCTCGTCTGTATTCAACTTGACAATTCTTGCAGTTGTCGTTTCCAACCGAATGAAGCGGTCCTATACTTTTACCGCCTTGCTATAAATTATGGTAGATGTAATTGCCAATGGAGTTTTGCCAAGAGTGCGAAATTTCAAAATTTAGTCTTTGAAGGCTTAAAACTCCTCTCTTTTGGCATGGCTATCGAATCCTAATTAAGCAAGCGGATTTTCTTTTTCTCATCAGCATCTCCCCATAAGAAATATCCAGTTATTTGGTCCATTTTCACTTTCTTCTGATTTTTTTTTTCTGTACATTGATCATCACCGCCGACTTTCTTCTGAATTTTATTTACCTGCATTTATATGAGTTGGTATAATTGATCGAACTGGTTGGATGAGAGTGACACAAACTGAAAATTTGTGTTCTCATCTTCTCTTGAATAATAGAAAGCCAAGACCTTGGTTTTCTTAATACCAAGAAGTGGGCAATAGTAGCTTTTTAGTGAAGATGGTATTTGGGAGGAGAAGAAAGCTTGTAATTTCTCACACTCGAGAACATGTTCAAATTCCAAGCAGGATTCTGTTAGTGCACTTGCGATGGATCGACAAGTCCTTTCATTAACTTTTGCAAAGAGCATTAGGTCATCTGCAAGAAAACACGTGGGAAAGTTCAAAACAGTTTCTCCCACAAGTATCTGTTGCCACTCTTTTGACTCAACAGCTTTAGTAATAAGTTGCGAGATATTTTGAAGGCACAAGATGTATAGGTAAGGAGAAAGGGAGTCTCCTTGTCTCAAGCCACGAGCGGGGAGATACATAAGCTGATTTCTCTCCATTTGTTAGGACAGCGTGTTCAACTGGGGTTACACAGCTCAACCCGAGCTGTGATATTATTGGGGATTGGTGGAAGTGACGGATGAAGGACCATTCTAGGCCATCATAAGCTTTATTAAGTAGGTCATTTCCAATGGCCATAAACCCATATTGACCTGCAAAGGCTTCTTGGTCGGTAATGTACGGCGGTGGAGGAATATATAATCTTTGATACCGAGCAAATCTGAGTGAGGTTCCATCCCGGGCGATGTGACCTACATGAAACATATGTCTGGTTTCTAGAAAAATATTTTCCTTGACAATCGTGAGGTCTGGGTGCCTAACAAGGTTTGAGAGGCCAAAGAGCAGTGTTAACATCTTCCACAGGAGGAGCAGATAAAAGTTGACTGCAAGTATATTAGTAGCAGGGAAGTTTTCTGAAGTGTGGTTGTGAAAACTCCGGTGAAACGTCATTGAGTAAAAAAGTACAGATCTTTAATCAGGAGTTGGGCGATGCGTTTCCATGATGAAGATTGATGGTGCTGTGACCAAATTGGAGCCAGTCCATCCGACATGTCATCCGACAGATCATCCGCCAGAGCTATGCTTCCTCCCTTGGGATATCACTGAGTTCATTTGTTAAGTCCAGCTCTAGTTTCCTTTGTTTTTGCGAGAATATGTTACCCAAAAACATCCTTATTCCATTGCTTCAGAGAAATGGACAGTTCCTCTAAAGAGGGAGCGGAAGGAAGGCAGTTTTCTGCGTATTTCATTTCAATAAAAAGACCAAATTGTCGACACCTTATCTGGTCTAAGTTCTGTCCTCCTATATTCCTCCATTCAATTGGCAAATATCGTGTTGTCTCTTTTCGAGGAGCCATCGAAAGAGCTACCGACTCTACTTTACTCAAGACTTTTCTTCTGCACTTCCTTCAGTAACCCGTAATTTTTCTCTTCTTAGTTCAAGGCTTTGTTTAGTCTTTGGTAGCTTCAACCAACTTGGAAGTTGGAACCAGGTAGGCCTTTTAATACTGAAGAAATAGCCACGTACATTTTTAAGCCTTGCAAGCAACCAAGCAGCTAATCACTTCTTGTCCCTTTTGCACAATTTTCGGTTCTTTCCAGGACTCGAAATCAGACACCCCCGGAAGTTATTATTAGCTTAAAAAAATTTTTCATTTTAAGATATTTTAATACTGAAGAATTGGTAAGCGAGGATGCGTGGATTGCGGGGATACGCACGTGAACTCTTCGTTCCGTGTGCGTTTGAAGTACCCATCCATGTAAACTAAAAATTTCATATCGTTGAGATCCACACTTCAAAAGAAAGTGCTGTTTTTCTTGATGCGGTGAGAATCCAAGCAGAGCTTCAGGAAATTCTTTTTGTTCTTGCCAGTCAACTTTGGATTCTGCTTGGCACAAAGATACATGGCGTAACTTTTAAATTACAACCGACAAGTTTTGAGTAATCAGCACGTAACAAGTTTAGATTTTGTTCTTATACGAGAAGGCTTTTTTCTTGTTATCAATGGATGCTAGCTGGGGATTATATTGAGTAGGCTAATGCATGCACAGACGCAAAATTCCGGGTCTTCAGTCTCCTCTGCGTACAAATTTCAATGGAATAGGAGATCCGCAATCAATGGATGCATGTCTGCTGCAAAGAAGATGAGGAGCAGAGAGTCTGAACAATATAACTTCATGGAGCTTCCCCAACCGTTGACCTTCCACAAGCTTCCAATACTTACCCTCACCAAAGCATCCATTACTTTAATTGCTTCTCACATCTATGACTCACCTCTTGCTCACTTTTTTATTGTAAAGTAATCACATAGATGCCTGCCTAAATGAAACTCTAGTTTTCAGTCAATGCCTGCTCCTGCTGCTCCATATACTACACAGCACTCAAACCCTGTAACTGCTAAAACCATACATACTGGGGAGTCCATTTCTGAGTGAAACCATTGGTGTGCAAAAGTAGCAAGGCCTTGCAAATACCAAACACATTGGATTGGGGATGGACTCACCTCACCATCACAAGCCCCGCTCTCTCTCCACCAATCTCTTCCTCGTCATCCTCCTCTCCACCAATCTCCTCACCTTCTTACTCTCCACCACCTTCTCCTCTTGCAACCTCACTTCCTCCGTCCTGGCCGCCACCGGTAGAACCACCTCAACAAATAACGTTCCCTCCATCACGATCTCACGTGATGAATTCAAACGGTCCGATGCCACTGAAGATCTTCCCCCCGAGTTCCTCGCCTTCACATCAGGCCAACCCCTCCCCTTCGGCTTCAACACCAACTTCGATTCTGATACCATCTTCCCTCCCGTTGGCAGCGGCTGCACAAGGTTCCCAGACGATCTCCGCCACTTCATGACATATTCTGTCAATGGCTCCTGTCCTGATGACGAGCTCCTTGCGCAGAAGTTACTCCTGCGTGGCTGTGAGCCCCTCCCCCGCCGCCGCTGCCGCCCCGCTGCGCCTCCCAACTATGTTGAGCCTTTTCCTTATCCAACGTGCATCTGGACAACTCCTTTGGATAACTCTGTGGTGTGGACCGCCTACACGTGCAAGAACTACAACTGCCTCATCAACCGGAAGCACCGGCAGAAAGGCTTCGATGACTGCAAGGACTGCTTTGACCTTGAGGGGCGGGAGAAGTCCCGGTGGACAGCAACAGAGAGCCATGGCAGCCTTGACTTCACCATTGATGAAGTCCTGGCAACGAAACCACCGGGGACGATCAGGATTGGGCTAGACATCGGCGGTGGCGTGGCCACATTCGCTGTCCGGATGATGCAGAGGAACATAACCATTGTGACCTCCTCCATGAACCTGAATGGTCCTTTCAATAGCTTCATTGCTTCCAGGGGAGTTGTGCCTCTGTACATAAGCATCTCCCAGAGGCTGCCATTTTTTGACAACACACTTGACATCGTGCACTCGATGCATGTGTTGAGTAACTGGATCCCGACAACACTCCTGCATTTCCTGCTGTTCGATGTGTACAGAGTGTTGAGGCCTGGAGGGTTGCTTTGGCTGGACCATTTCTTCTGTTCCGGTGATCAGTTGGAGAAAGTGTATGCACCGGTGATTGAGAGTGTTGGCTTCAACAAGCTGAAGTGGGTTGTGGGAAGAAAGCTTGACCGTGGGCCCGAGCTTCAAGAGATGTACCTCTCTGCTTTGCTGGAGAAGCCATTGAAGAACTCGTGGTGACTCACATTTTTTCTTCTCTAATGACACTTTCAGTTTAGTCGACTTTTGACTGGAAATTAGTCCCCTGAAGGCATGTTAGGAAAATCAAGAACCAAAGAGTGCTAATGCACGGGCATGCAATCTTCTTCTGTATCTTTGTTTTCTTTGGAATTTCCTTATAAGGATTCTCTCTCTTCTTCAAATCAATACTCTAACAGCAAAAGAGGAGCCCCACTGTGCAAACATTTGAAACAGCTACAAGAGTTAAAAAAAAAATTTCCCTGCATGGGCAACGCAAAAGATAAGTAGTTACAAATATAGCCAAAAATGAGTGTCACCTCAAATAAGCTTTGCATGTCTTGCAATTGTGCTAAGTCTTGAAGGCATACTTGAGATGATTCACCTCAGATCAAAACGACTTCTAGAAGGAAAAGTTTGGTATGCACACCTGGCACTGAGTCAGCAAGCTACATGCTCCACTTGCTAAAACAGATTGCCCCACTCAAATGCATTTGAACCTGAACTCATATCCACTGAGACCTTCTCTACCAGGAAAGCAGTGGACTCCAACATATATATGTAAAGAAAACAAATTTGCAGTCAATGTCACATGTTAAAAGCCTATGAGCGGACCTTGAACCTGCGGTTATAACCAGTCATGCTTGTTCAAACTCGATGCTTTTTGAGGTTGAAATATTGACACCTTACGTCATGCCTCACAAGCAATACAAATCTTCAGTAAATAGCAACTCTAACTTTCAAGCATCCAACCAAGCTCTATTGCAGCTGTTTTTCCCAAATAATCACCCTTTGATCATCTATAAAGTCTACTACAGTGCGAGATCAAAAGAATGGCTATGGTCGGTATATTCTCTAGTAAAGTCGAAGAAGTCTTATTGTTTCACATGAAAAATAAAAAATCGTGAGAAAACATTCAATTGTTCAAACAGCAATGAACGCGTGGATTAAGGTCTCAACAGCTGTAGGGTGGGATGTTTGGTGTGACATGACTGATTCTCCAAGTCCTGCCAAATTCTACTTGGCAAACAAAACCCCATATTAATTGTTGAATCAATAGCAGAAAGCATCACAAGGATATCATGCCATCTCTATATGGACATACAAATCACATCATTAACTTTTCTGTTTATCAATTAGGCAGAAAAGGCCAGTGTTAATTAAGTTGCATGTCATGAAAGAAAACTTAACCATTCTGAGATTAACAGATGTCTCTTAAATATGC
This sequence comes from Corymbia calophylla, assembly GCA_014182845.1. Taxonomy (NCBI): domain Eukaryota; kingdom Viridiplantae; phylum Streptophyta; class Magnoliopsida; order Myrtales; family Myrtaceae; genus Corymbia; species Corymbia calophylla. The sequence goes on from CM024698.1 coordinate 39,515,351, forward strand.
AAGCTAATTACTGATGGATAAAGGAGAAAGAAATCCAGACTATTACTTGCCTTGGTTCCATCGCCAAGTCCGTCATATACAATTTTATTTCATTGATAATTCCCGTTTCTACTCTTGTGTTCCTGATAGTGTATACGATCATGCGCTCAGAATCGTCTTCATGATCCCTTGCACAATTCTTCTTCAATTTCCAAGCAACGCTTCCATTTCTGCAACACCTTGAGATCCAGGACTGATTTTGTTCCGACAAGAAAAATGGCAAGTCTTCCTCCTCAATTACCATACCATGTGTGAGACAGCTAATGTTTTCGATATTTTCTCTCCTATATACATGAAACCTTTCATTACTTACCTTCAACTGCTTTGTAGCATCAGATCATTCCTTAAGGCTCCTTGATCTCATTCTTTATGTGAAGTCAATTTTTTATTGTGTAGCATAAACTAGATTAGGTCATGAAAGAACTAATCTATCAATTTATTTTGACTACTTCCTACCCTCAAAAACAGATAAAGATAAAGTAAAAATATGAAAAAAGAAAAGATTAAGATCTATGGCTATCAGTATTTAAAATTCATTCTCATGCATGGTTAAGTTGAAAAACTACCTCAGACTTTTGGATCAAAAGAAACAAACAACAGTAGAAATACTGACCTCTTTGTCATCATGTAAGATTTTCACATGAGATTAATTTCTCTTGCCAAAGACGACCTTGAATTCACCGATGCGAATCTTGATTTTGTAATCAAACGATCAGTCAGCGTACAGGAGTTCCATTCCAGGATCTCTCCTGTAAGATTCTCATGATATCACAAAAAATCACTGCATCTGCACATAGATATAGGATATAGTACAGTTAAAACTAGTGCGGATATGATGTAAAAGATCCAATTTTTCTCTTCTGCAAAGGTCAAATGATTAGATCAATCAGATATTTGACCTGAAACAGCTAAGGCCTCTACATACAATGTGTAATCCCACTGTCTTGTGACGTGACTTAAATCCATGAGCATGTCATAGAGATTACTTTCTATTTGAAATACAAATCAGAAATTCTCACATATGCAACCTCAAATTCTGTCTTCCTACTATTGAGTCGAAATATTTACATGGCTTTAGTTTCAGTGAATTTCTGTTATTGTGCTTATGAGCATATGTCTAGATATCTTTGCATCATGTAATGGTAAAAACAAAGAGTTGTCGTTTTTCTCAGAATGGAGCTTGTCAGATAGTCAATGATATGCCCATTTCTCTATATACGAACACTACAGAATAGAAAAGAGCTTTATTTTAGCATATATTTATATGATGTTTATTAGCATATGTCAAGAAAGCTTTGCATAATATACGTATGAAAACCAACAAATGCCCATTTTCATTAAAAAAAAGCTTTGCCTGATAGTTAGGTATATGCCTTCCTGTTTCATCGCCATGAGTAACATAATTTACTGAATGAGGAGTTTTCTTCAGCGGAGATGCATAAACTTCATATCCCTTAGACCCTCTTTATAATCTCTCAGGTAGCAAAAACACCTATACTGGCAACGATTAAAGTAGACCAATGAAAAAGGCATAACAGACGGATGAAGTGGAATTAGATTCTCATTAGGCCATATCAAATGGACAAAAAAAAAGAGAATGTAAGTAATTCTAATAGAAGGAAGCTGTATTTTCAATGAATGATAACGAAGAGCACTAACCTATGTAAGATGAGTGAGATATAACAAACATAATCTCTAGATAGGTTTCCCAGATACCTGAACCTTAAGCTGACTCCACCACAAAATGGATTGATCCCCTGAATAAGGACCAGCTTTCTGAAGCAGGCATAACCATTATTTTATTCAATAAGATCTTAAGCTCCAGCTTCCCCTCCATGCTTTTTATATAGAACATGAGTTATGACATCCTTCAAAATGTTAAAACTCATATCCTTCAAAATGTTAATAGATTTTTTTTCAGTTCATATTTAAGTTCCTCTGTCCTGATGGCATTTGTATAGATTTTTAATTTTCGCTTGAAGTGTTTGTTGTATCGAATTTTACCAGGGAGAGAAAAGGGTAAAGTCGAATGTACATAGTCTAATCAATGTGCCTTTTTAGCAGGCTGATAATGAAAATCATCGCAAGAAGCAACATCCAGAATGGCTCGACTCTTTCCTCCAGAAGACTTTCTTCGAATCATGTTCAGCACACCCAATTCGCAGGAATGAGTTAAATAAGTATTGCATCAACTGTGATTCATCAGCTTGTCAGTACTGCATCTCTTCAGGAAGTCATCGCCAACACAAGATACTTAAAATCTACAGACATGTTTACAAGGATGTTGTCTCCCTCTCCTCCATCGAGAAGTATCTCGATTGCTCCAAAATACAGGTACCTCCTATATACTCTACAATTGCTAGTTTCAATACTCATCAATGATATTTAGCTAAGCATAGATTAGTGTTAATATATACGCGATTTGATGATAGTCTTTTGCTTGAAAAGGACTTGTTGAACCTAAATTTTATTAGGGAAAACTGTGGATAGGTCACTACTCTATTTAAGATATCAAGTGTGTAGACATCAAGTGTGTGATGTGTCTGCAACAAGTTGTGATCTTGTCCTCTGTAACAATAGGTCATTGTTCCGTTAAAAGCTACACCTAACTGCACGTGTGGATTATTTTTATTACTTAGCTAAAAGAAATGCAGATCTAAAGCATGTGATAGCTCTAAGAAAGGTTGAGTGGGTGTTGTGACTCCCAACTTTTACCCATTTTGCCTTAACTTTTATTTTTGACAATCACAAATTGAAATGTTGGAAGCCTTACGAATACTAACTCATCCAGAATTCCTTTTACAATTTCTGTATCTGAAAAAAGAAATGTGTTCGTGTTAACTTTAAAATGTAAGTAAACTATTTTCTGATTCTTAAGAGCTACTCTGAGTCATATCTTCTACACACACTAAACAAAGACACACGCATAAGCAGACCATAACAGTCTTATAAGTGGAGGGATAAATGCAATAAATAATCAATCAGAACTGCAATATCTTCATCGGGATCTATTCAGTTAGAATTCTGCTCATTTGCCAAGGACAAGTTATGATAATTTTTATAATTTCACTCTCACAAGATCTCTGTCCACTCACAGTGGCGCATGCACAAGTAAAAGCAGAAGACACTGCTAACAATTAAAAGTATAATTGTACCCGCAAGCAAGAAATATAAAAAGGAACAGGAGAAGCAGCTTACATTGTTATATCCATCTAATAGGTTTTCTGACAAGTCCTCCATGCATGTCAAAAGGTGGACACCTTTCAGTACGCATAGAAAGATAGATGACATTATGCTTTCGAGATTGTCTGTTAATGGTCACATTTATAGGATTGGGAACAGATTGCATTTGAGGTGGTAGCATTGCTGCTGCTGTTGTTCTGATTTACTGGGATATAGCAAGGCATTATCTTTTTTATTTTAAGCACCTTGTTGTCTTCCAAGTTTCAGCCATACAAGTCCAACAAGAGACTGGTAATAGCCATGAACCCTCTTCCCCATAGTGGTCCAACAGCAGCAAATGGTAAGACATCCTGTGAGATCTGCAAGAGAAGATTATCAGAACCTGACCTCTATGATTACTGCTCCATTTCTTGCAAGGTAACCATGGCAGAAATACTGGTCAATTAGAATATGCTTGGCTAGATCCCATGTGTATTACACTGAAGAAGTTAAAACTACAGGTCATGGCTTCCTCAAGAGAAACCAAAGACCAGGAGCCTCCACATCTTTCCGTCCAAGCTCCAACTGAGGAAAAACAAAGTGAAGCTTCTCAACCCAGCAATGCACGGCGCCACCGAAGAAAAGGGAATCCTCAAAGAGCTCCATTCTTTTAAAGTCTCAATGGCACATTTGGAGAAACTTATTCAGTTCTGTTTTGGATAGGACCATAATCTTGGTGGTGCTTTGCAACTTCTATTTAATTTGAATAATATGCTCAGAATGAACTGAGACTTGTCCATTGATTTCATCATAAACTGTCGACTCTGTCAACATCCGAGTGATCTTGCTTGGTTAAACTCTGCAAACCAATGTTTTTCATCCTCCAGGCTCAAGTGATTGCTATCACCCCATGTTGCTTATATATTGTGGTTGAGGTTGTCAGGATACTGGCTGAGTGGAAAAGGTTACCAGTTACCACTCAAAAGCAGGTAGAATCACTGTAACTGTTCTCATATTTGCCAGAATAGTTAGTCAAAACTACCTTTGGCAGAAGTAATTCCCAAGAGACCCGAGGACATATAACGTCAAATCTCAAGCGGTAGCAATAGCAAGGTATTCAAACATGATTTGGTTAAGTGGTTAAAGATCAAATCGCCACTAGAAAAAAGGTGGCTTGGGAATGGAATCTTCAATGGCTGTCAAATGGGTTGACCAATGCTAACCATACAAGCAAACCTCATAAGTAGAACTTCAAACTTTTGCATTCATATTAATGAAAAAAACACATTGTCCCTGATCAGTTTATGAGGGTCAGCTCACCTAATCAGCCAGCACGATGCGGAGATACTTTCAGTAGTTATCTAGCAACCAACGCAGTTTCTCTCCTGCTGCTTCGGAATTGTGCTATGATAGCTGGTCTCGTTGGGATGAGAAACCCCAAAGAGTACCATGCAACCGAGCTCCATTTCTCCTAGACATCCTTTAGGATCCTCAAAAATGAGTCTTGAACATATGGATCCGCTAGCAACCCAAATTTCAGCATCCTTTACGAAGTGACTCGTGTATAGCTCAAACTCAAGGTAGAAGACCCATCATGCCCACACTAGCTGTCAAGCGATTGCTTTTCATACATTGACTCGAGAAAAAAAAAATCAATTTTTCCAGTACCACTGATCAAGCCATGCAGTACATTAGTTCTGCACAGATAGACATCCCAAAACAGTCGCGCACTTTCGCCAATAAAGATGATGAAATACCACAAGATAGATTTTGTTCCTTCATAGCGTCAAGAAGAACGCGTCACGAGTAAGAGACATCACGAGAACTACGAAAATGGTAGGTACAGAGATACCATACATCGGCATCTGGCAGCGTGAGTGAATCCGTTTCCTTTCCTCTGCATTCACCGACTCCATGGAACCCAGAAAAGAAAAATAGCAAGAAACAAGTGAAGGTAACAGGGTTCGGCTGACTGCAACGAAAGCATGATCACGCCCCCAAGAAACAAGTCTACGGGTCACTGAGTTAACCCAGAATATCCAGTGTCAATGGGAAAATGTCTTACTCTTCGGCTACGTCAGTTCCAAGAGAAAAAAATTTCATTGCCCCCTGCTTTCATCTGGCCCTGTTTCAATTGGAATTTTACAGTCAAATCGCCGATTTTCAAGCATGTCCAGGGCACGTTCATGCTGAATCACAAGCGCATTTTCCATCTACAGAAGGAAAAGACAGGGACTTTACGAACGATTCTGATTTCTCGACAGATGCTAACGAAGCCCATTTGTTCCTACAAACTTTGTCGATGTTACATAGCTTTTCCCCATAAGGTCAAGAAAGAGAAGTTATCATCTGCCAGAGGGATCGAACTTGGTTCTCTCGAGAGGGGAAAGGAAATCGCGAGACGGGTCAGACCGATCGTGAGCGAGGACAGGGCCATTCCAATGCGTCGTGGCTGAAATCCGTGGCCTCGCTCGTGAACCTTCTCTCGTGCTTCTGAATTACTTTCACTGTGAAAAGAAGTGGTTTAATAGCGATCGAAGATTCGTAGAAAATAAAGTTTCACATTCGATGTCTTCCCCAATGTTTCCCCAAAAAGAAAAGAAGTGGTTTAATAGCTATCGATCGGTCAGATTCGTAGAAATCTGATTATTTTCCCTCAATTTGGTCCTCGCACATCGATTATTTGTCCAATCTAAGCCTTGATTATATAAAAAATAATTATTTTTACTACTTCTACATGTAACATAGGGGTATCAAATGGGTGGGTGGGTCGGATCGGGTTTGGATCGAGTCGAAAATGGTCCGACTCATATTAACCCATTTAACCCGTTTTGACCTATTTTTATTCAATGTAAATTTGATGACCCATGTTGTAACACGAGACATTTTAAATAGTTTAACTAAAGATTTGTTTGATAACGTGCCAAACAGTACATGATTCTACTTTTTTATTCTTCAAAGAAAAAAAGAATAGAAATCATTTTGATAACTTTTTTATTTTTAGAAATAAATTTGAAACAAAATTAAGAAATAGAAAAATGTTACTTTTTTTTTTTGAGAACAATTCTAAAATCAAGTCAATTCTTTTTTTTTTCTTTTCTTCTCTTCTCTTTCCTTCTCTTTTTCTTCTTCATTTTGGTTAGTCACCGGAGCGTCGCTAGCCCCCGGCAATGCCAAGCCTCGTTGGCTCGAGCATCGAGGTTGAGCGAGCCTTGTTGAGGATGAGCAAGCCTCACCTTGGTTGGGCAAGGTCGACCTTGCCAAGCCATCACGAGGTCGGCATAGCCCACCCACGTGAGAGAGGCAGCTAGATAGGCCAACCTCGTGCATTTTGCTACTATTTCGGATCCCTTGGCCTAGGGGCGACCCCACATGTGTTCCTTGGCATGACAGACGTCGGTTCATGGGTCTCCTTCCGCTAATCGAAAAATCACGATGGAGAAGGAGAGATGAGCACAAGTGGGTGCATTAACAAGTGGGTTGTTTGAGGCGAGAGAGACAAAAGGGTCGCCTTGCCATGGCAACGTTGAGCCTCAGTCGATGGTTAGGCAAGCTCGACCTTGTAGGCGAGGTTGCCAACCCTCGTCTAGTTGGTCATCGGCCATGGCTAGTGACTAGAGAAAGAAAAAAGAAGAAAATAAATAAAAAGAAATATTAAAATATTTAAAAAATGATTTTGGTTAGAAATTTTGGGGATCATTCTAAACACATTTTTATTTCAGCGGTAGAAATTTTGAGGAATTACCAAATATTTTCAAATTCTTAGAAATTCATCTAGAGAACATTAAAAAAATTCATTATTTCAAATGCAAGTAAAACTAGTCAATTCATATTAGATGTGCTTTACTCATCACAATGAAACTTCCATGAAAATATCAAAGCCAATATGTTTTGTCTATGGGTTCTGTTGAAAATTACATGCCAAATAAGGGTAATCAAGATTTTTCTTGAAGAATATTTGATGAAGAGAAACTGTTGAAGAGAGAACAAAAATATAATATTTTAAGGATGAAATAGAACAAGTAAAAAAGAATGATAGGTCAGTAAATTTGATAGTCACGTCAACAAATGTTAAGGGTGTGCATGAAATCATTTCCACTTCTCTTTTCTCTATTTTTCTATTCTAAGGAATAGGTTTGAAATAGAAATCCATTTGATAAGGTAATTTCATTTTTTTTTCTGAAACAAATTTTACTTTAGAAATATATTTAGAACAAAAGTTAAAGTTAAAATTTTTTACTTCTCTATTTTTGAAAAAAAGTAAGAAATAATTTTTGGAACAAAAATGAGAAATAAAAACTTATATCATTGCTCACTCTCGTTATTATTTGCCAATCACTCACCCGTCACCCGATCACCAGCTGCCACCAATCGCCACTGGTTAGGAAAGAGAAATTTTATAATACTGTCAAATGATTTTTATTCTGAAAACAAAAATTTATATCATTGTCAAACACTTATTTTGTCTTAGAAATTACTTCGATGAATAGAAATAGAAAAATTGATTTTTGAAATAGAAATTTTATCATAGATGCCCTAAATGTTTAGCTAAGGAACCAACCTAATCAAATTTAAAAACTTAAGGACAACATTGTAGAAAAAAGTATAAAGAGTACATTGTATAATAAGCAACAATTCAAGAACCATTAGGAAGTAAATGATAACATTTCTTACTAGAAATTGATTCTCGAAAGAAAAATAAATTTTTCTATTTTTATTTTTGGATAAATTTCTGAACAGAAAAATACAAAATTTCTATTCTGGAAATAGAAATTGTTTGATAATGAAAAAAATTCACTTTAAGTGGTGGCAACTAAGGGAGGGGTGGCAGCTGCAGCAGCCGACAACTGAGGGTGGTAGTGATCGACAGACAACAAGAAACTCCCTGAAAAGTAAAAAAGATAAATAATTTCTAATTTCTATTTCAAAAATAGAAAAGTAAATTTTTTTATTTTTATTTATATTTCAAACCTATTTTTAAAATTGAAATCTATCCCAAAATAAAAAAATAAAATTATTCTATCAAACGAATTTTCTATTCCAAACAGAAATAAAAAAATAATTCTAGAACAGAAACAGAAATATTACCGTACGCAAACTTAATGCCCGCATCTTTTGTTGGAAAGGCCAAAAAGGCTGGTTCTGTAAAATTATTACGAAATTCGATGTAGAAAAGGCAAGTGATCCGTGTCACTGACAAAAGTTTAGTACACAAATCAATGTCATTGCATCTTTTGCACGCTTGGGCGTCCCAGGAGAATAGCTAGGTAAGAGTTTCCAAAATCTTCAGTGAAAACTCTTGAGAGAAAGCATGGGAAATGACAGCCCCGGAAACTTTTGACCACCTCATTTCTTTCCTGAACCGTCGACAAGTACAACAAAAACCATTACAGAATCATGACTGGTATGATACTTGCAAAGGAGACATGGACTTTCCCACAGAATCAAAATTGTGCCAGCATTCTGCCATCAGCTCCTTCTGTTTTTTACTACAATCCATGGTTAGGAATTACAGTCCAGGCAGGGGGAACTGAGTAGTAAGAGCTTCCACTCTCCGACGAAGATCCGAGACTTTTTCCTTCAAAGGGAAGTCGGGAGATTTCACAAAGTTCAGAAAATCTTGAAGCTTTGACCCTGGGGCAGAACGTTTAGCTTCAAGAGTAATTTGCACGCCTTCATTGATAAAATCTGCAGTTGCTTTGAACTCTTCCTCGGTAAAACATCGGGTTGTCATAGCAGGTGATCCTATCCGTATGCCACCAGGGACTAGGGCACTTTTGTCGCCTTCCCAAAGAAACATTAATTGACGTTTACTTCCACTGGACAAGTAATTCAATCCCGACAAACACAGAGTCCCGTAGAAAAATGCAGTCCAAGCAAAACTACAAACTTACCAGGAACCGAGTTCTTGTTGAGGGTGATGGAAGCCAAATCAAGAATTTTCTCCACCCGAGCACCATCGATCCCCTAGTAATTGACAACATATGGCATGCTCAATAAGATGAAAAGGTATTATGTGCCCTGCAGCAGCTTCCATCCATCTTAAATTCTCAAAAGCTTAACTAGGTTTGACAGATTGAACATGGCCAGAGCCAGGGGACTGGAAATAACTAGAAGACAACTTTTTGCGTCTCCACATCTAGCTACTTCATTATATCAATCTACAGCTTGCTCTGACAGAGTTCATATAAGGGAATCTGGTTGAAAAGCTTATCAAACTCTGATAGGGAAAAAAAGGTTAACTAAGAGTTCCGACCTATACCTATCAGATCAGTCACTGAAACCAGGGCTTGAGAGAAGAGAAAATACATACCAGCGGCCGCAGATCTACAAGAACAAGGTGATTATCACTCCCACCAGAAACCAGCTTGTATCCTAATTCAATCAATCGGCTTGCAAGAGCTTTGCAATTAGAAACAACCTAAGAAAGCAGCAAGAATGTTTTGTTAAGAATTTCTCCAGACAGAAAAACAAAGTGCATTGATAGGACAAACTTGGACAAGAATGGACCAGGAAGGAACATCAGATACCTTGTTCTGGTAAGCCTTAAATTCAGGCAACTGGGCAAACTTTAAGGAAACTGTAAGTCCCCCAATTGTGTGGTTATGAGGACCGCCCTGCATTCATAAGTCAATGTTGCAATGCCACACAATGACTTGAAAAATGACTAGTGCCTAAGGATCAAATACAACAAAATAAAGCCAATTTAAAACATTAGGTCGAGCAAAGGACAATTCCAACAAACCTGTAAGCCTGGGAAAACGGCATTATTGATGGCAGATTCTAAATCAACTCCAAGAACTGGTTCCTTTTTGAAAAAGATCATGCCACCTCTTGGCCCTCGCAAGGACTGAACAAGTTTCACATTATCAGACCTTGCCATAACAGCTTGAAGAGAAAACCTCATGAGGGAATTTTCAGTATAGCAATTGTCTTTCATCACAAGTGCACTGATACAGAAAACCTAAGCAAGCACAGTACACACAACAAGAGATAACCAGGTAATAAAAATAAACCACCTCTCATATCACACTGCCCCCTTCTCTCTCCCCTTAATTTTCTAGCCCCAAAAAATACAATGGAGGAGAATACAAGTAAGAAGAGATAGATGTCAAGCTGTAAATTTAAGTAGCCTCTAGACATTCAACCACCAGACATAGAATAGCTTTCTAACAATATAAAAAAAGCAATAACACATTCCTACAACCACGAATGCGCTACAATTGCATATAAACAGGTAGGTCTTACAATAAAAAATCAAGGAAGAAAAAATAGCACCTTGTGTGTTGTTGTTGTCACTATATCGCAGTACTCAAAGGGGTCTGCTACCACAGAAGCAGCAACAAGACCACTTATGTGTGCCATATCCATCATAAGAAAAGCACCGACTGCATCAGCAATCTTCACATGCATATCATTTCAAGATTATTCAGCAGCCAGAGAAGTGAAATCAGTTCCTTGGTCATGCAATCTAATGGAAAGCAAAACCCATTGGAACAATTGTAAACCTTACCTTCCTCATACGAGCATAGTCAAAATCTCGGGGGTAGGCACTGGCACCAGCAATTATGAGTTTAGGCCTAAAGAGAGTTGCTGTTTTCTCAAGCATGTCATAATCAACGAGGCCTATTATAGATAGTGGTCAAAATTAGCATGCCAAACTTAAGCCACTCAAGCATTACCTGGACATCAACTTGAGACACAGACAAAAGGTAAATCACCTGTTGATTCATCAAGCCGATAAGGCATCGATTCAAAGTATATCGATGTGCCAGAAACCCGTCGTTTGGGAGTCATGAAGCCATGAGACAAGTGCCCACCATGAGGCAAGTCCAAACCCTAAGTTGAATAAACAAGATAAAACTTCAACTACAATTTATTGAGAAAACCAAAAGGATGGGAAAAAAACATGAATGCAAAGAGAAAGGGAGAGTGAAGGCACCATTATCCTGTCATGGGGACTGAGAACTGCAGTGTAAACCTCAAAATTAGCAGGTGAACCAGATAAAGGTTGAACATTAACACCCCACTCCTTTGGATCCAGGTGAAATGCAGCCAAAGCCCTTTTCTGACATAAGGTTTCAAGCTCATCAATATACTCATTACCACCATAATACCTGTGAGATTTATAATAACGTTAGCCATGTCACATGCCAAAAAATGGGTAAGAGTGGAAAACAGTGCTGATGAAACTTTAAATTTAAGTAAATTCACCTTTTACCAGGCAACCCCTCAGAATATTTATTTGTGAGGCAGGACCCAACCGCCTCCATAACTGCCCGTGATGTAAAATTTTCTGACGCGATAAGCTCAAGGCTTTTGAACTGCCTCTCCTTCTCCTTGTCAATAATTTTGCGCACTTCAGGATCAGCTTCGCTCAAGACATAATCTACAAAGCTGCTTCTTCTACCTGGTAAAAGCCAGCAAGATTCAAAAGGTTTTGATAAATCAGAATGGCTTATGCATTTAATATCCTTTATACACATTCACACAGGGACAATTTGACTTTGACATTAAAGAAAAGTCACCTTCCACTTCACCAACAGGGACAGACACTGAAGAGGGTGGCTGACCAGTAACCAAACTTGCCTTAATACAGGCCAATCGAGGCTTAACTAAAGTTGGATTCACGTGATGAGGAAATCCATTGAAATTGAAGCCTTTTGGAGGAAAGGCACATGGCTTGGTCTGTATAGGTTGTTGCAGAGACCCCCTCACTGCAGCTCCACCACAGGCCTGCATTGTGGCTTAAGAACTTCTCTTTGAAGTTGTCCTGTAAATTCCATGGACCAATAAAGTCAAAACACTTGACTCTTAAGCATGGTCTCATGAAGCATCAATGTTTACATAATTATGCAGAATATAGTCGATGGTACTTACAAATTCAATTAGTTCCTCCCAAAACTAACATTCAAATCTTTTCCTAGTTATTTTCTAGTAGTACACTAGTAGATAGTGGCTATCTACACATCCCCACAGGCAAGGTAACTACTCCATCACGATAACAAGCACCAGAGATAAAACATAACTGCATATCACTATTTGAGCAGATGTATGATCTTGTGTTCAGAGTGTAAGAATTTAGTAATCCTAACAAGGTCCACAAAGTTAAACACAGTAGTGCATATCATCTCTAGATAATCAAGTTTCATCTTTTTCACCAGCTGTATGCTGTACGCTCCGTATCTAGCGTTAGGGTTAGTAATTCATGAGTCCTGGAAATGCCACTCCACCAAAAAACCAACTTTTTAATTAGAAAACCCCATTTTTTTCAATCGATCCTGCAGGCACCAACAAGAATCAGCAAATGATCTTGTGTTCAGAGTGTGAGATTTCAGTACTCCGAACAACGTCTTCAGAGTTAGACCCTGTAGTGCAAATCATCCTTTTCTTTTTCTTTTTTGGGCAAATTAGTGCATAATCATCTTTAGGCAATCAAGTTTCATCTTTTTCACCGGCTGTGTACGCTCTGCAGTATCTAGCGTAGCGGGTTATTCATGAGTCCCAGGAAACGCCTCTACACCAAAAAAAAAAACCAACTTTTTAATTGAGAAAACCCTGCATTTTTTTTTTCCAATTTATCCTGCATGGCATCAACCAAAAGCAGCAAACTGGACAAGAACGCGGCATTCAGGACAGCTTTCAGAAGGAAAGAACAACCAGCACAGCAAATTCAAAGACACAGCTCGACCAAAAAACGGCTGCCATAGCTCGCCGACCCACAAAATGTACCGAGACGGGAGGGACAGGGCAGGCGTCCTCTGCCGGAGTTAAGGCCACAGGAGTAAGTCGGAAGGAAACCGACTGTTTGCACAGAGAGAGAGAGAGAGAGATAAAACGAGAGAGAAGGGGAGGGATGCGGACCTTCTTCGACCTTGCAGAAGAACACCGCCCACGAAATGGAGAGAAGCCGAGACAGGGAAAAGACAACGAGACTAGGGTTCAAATATTGAAACGGGTATTTCTGTAATATCAGCGATGAACAAGGGTGATTATGGAATTCAAAACTCTCTAAGTGGGATTCGCTAATCTGAGGATTAGCCATAATTGCCAATGCCTCATTGGTAACTTATCCAACCAAAATTAACATCAAATTGTTGACTATTAAAACTGGTCACTGGTTCAAAAAAAAAAAATGGTCACAACGCCTCGAGTGTCAAGATTGAAAATTTCAAAGACACTAATCATGCACGATATATAAAGACGATTGGTACATCGAAAAATTGGAAAATTTCATTAATTAATTACTTAATAGGTGCCTCTGCGGCACTTATTGACATACTCTAAATTATTATTATACCTTAATTACATGAACAAGATCGATGTAGCCATAACAATTAAAAATCAATTTTATTTTTCCCTGTGATATTTTGTTCGTTGAGCAATCTTCATGATTTTTTCTTTCTTTGTCCTGTTTTGTGTACTTACAATTAGTAGGCTTTTTAAAATTTGGCTGTTTTTTCTCTTCTACTTTTGAAGTGTATGAGATTAAGTTTTCAGGGCAATTAGTAATTATCACACGAAATCTTACATAGTATAAACACATAGATTTTATTCGTTTCACGAAAAATGTGATGTTTTCGGAAAATATTTTTCAATAAAAGCCTATTTTTCGGGAAAATATAATTATTTTTCGATATTCGGATGAAACTTAAAAATGAAATGGCAAATAATTTCGTTATTCGATAGGGAAAATATTTTCCTTTATATACTTTTTTTCAATAATTTTATTTTATTTTTAAAAATTGATTTTAATCATTTATTATTTTATTTAAAAATCGATTTTTCATTATTTTTATTTTTAAAAATCAATTATTAAATTACTTTTTCTTTTTTTCTTTGTTTCATCTTCTTCCTTGGCCAGTTGCCAATCACAACAACAACCGACCAGCCACAGACATGCCTCGAGCTCAAGGTTCGATGAGCTTGGTGATTGGCTCGCCAGGTCAATGAACTAGAGGGGCTCGTCGATCGAGCAAGCTCGCTACCCTTGAGCTTGAGGCTCGCGCTCACCAATCAAGCTAGTGACGAGCTTGAGCTCTTAGGTCACCTATGGCCAACGACCGGCCAAGGAAGGGGAGGAAACAAAGAAAAGAAAAGGAAAAAAATCAAAATCAAAAATTTTTAAAATTTAAAGAAAAAAAAAAAAAAAAGGAAGAAGAAGGAAAAGAAGAATAAGGGGGACTAGTAGGTGTGTAAGATAAAAGAGAATGAGTGTGGAAAAAAGAAATTCAACTTGAAAAGTGAAAAATATTTTCCCCATTTTAGAAGACTTTTTTTCCTTTCACGGAAAATGTTTTCCCTAATAAATTTATTTTCCAGTGAAACGAACGTTGAAAAATTCGAAAAATATTTTCCTAAAAGTTATTTTCATTAAAACGAATAGAACCTAGATCCTAAGTTCATCTTCCCAATTGCAGATTTACACATTTAGTACTATAGACAAAAAGACTAAACTTAATAGGTAAAAAGTCCAAATCAACTTAATCACTAAGTTGAAATCGTTAGTTCATTCAAAGTCCCGTCACAAAGTACAAGTATTTGAAATAGTGCACTAGGCTTAGAGTGCATTCTTAGTATTTATATAAGTACTAAAAAGAGTATAGGATAAAACATATGAAAAATTAAGGGAGAGACAATTTCGATATCAAGATTAGAAAGTGCTGGTTAATTTGGATGGGACCTAAGTTCTTCTATACTTGTCGAGGCAAAATGTCCTCTTGGCTGGGTCCGACCAAAAAAAAACAAAAGAAAGGTCCTCTTGGTTGTCTCGGTCAATATGAGCGGCTTGACAAAGAATACATCACGATTGACTTGTCAAAGAACACATCACGAGCTACTTGAGAACGACGCAATGTGATTCCTGTCTCTCTATTCTATATTCTCAGGAAACAATCAAACAGAAAAGAAAAAAGGAGTGTCTTCATTGGTTGCGGTGGCTTGTTGACGGAGCGATAATCCGCTGACACTATGTAAGCATGACTCTCGTTATAATTAACACGGTATAAGAGACATTTTCCTCTTCTGGGATACTGACATTCCCCTGTACTCCTCTCTCTCTCTCTCTCTCTCTCTCTCTCTCTCTCTCCAAGCTAGTCGCTGCTCTTGCTGCTTCCTAGACTGTTTGTTGGCTCGGTCAAAGTCCTCGGCGATGAACCTCAAGAGGGTTGCTCTGATGTTGTCTGCGCTCCCTCTCCTAGGCTGTGCGGTCATGCAGACTCTCCTCCATCTGCTGAATCCTCACGATCGGTCTGCTTCGGCATCTAACGCCACTGACAGCGAGGAGACCCCTACGTTGAACGACGGCGTGAGTGGAAATGAAGATGGAGATGGGGCTAAACGTTCACAAAGCGCCGTGGTGCAGAGGCATTTCCGACAGCCTCAGCACATGCGATACGCCTGAGGATCAGTCCCCCCCGGATGGTAACTTCTTGAAGATGATCGACCCCTGGCCCTTTGTGATTAAGCTCTCTTCATGAATCTAGTCGTTTAGCATGGTTGCAGCATGCATGAGGCTTTGAATATCTATGGTCCTGATATACTATGAAACCAGAAGGATTCGTTGTTTGTATGATCTTTATAATTACTTGTTCCATGTCTGGGGCTCCTTTTTCTTTTTTTAATTTTGGGGGTTTTGAATCATCAAAGTGGGGATTGATCTTTGAGGATTCTTTGATGATAGTGCTTTGCTTTTTCCTTGTCATTTAGTAGATTAATTTCCGTCCAGATAATCATCGTCTTTCGCCACTTAGCCTCTAAAATCAAAGAGTGAAGAGATGCTTTGACTTTCAATCACGATTTCACATAGTTTGGATCTCCTCGACCTGTATTTTTTTTGCCCACTTGATCATGTCGGAATAACATCGATTTGTTGTTTTGAGGTGAAAACATAAACAACATCATCGAATAGGTTTCAATAAATCAATTATAGGATGGTGGTTCTGATTGGAGTAGAAACTTAAATAAAAATACGAATAATATCTCCTCTTAAATTTTTACTCTTTATTCTAATATGATCATTGGTTGCCAGACATATCTAACATGTGAAGTTTATTGTTAACTCAAAAAACACTTTCATATGCTCTATAACAACAAGTTTGATCGAAAGAATTGTCTTGTCATTTCCGTGTGTTTATGTATTGTTGGGAACGTATGACAAGACACATGATTCTAATATGCTGTTTTCATTGGGAATATTTTATTTTATTTTTTTGTTCTATTTTGTTTTATCAATGGATATAGTCTAAGAGTAAAGACAAAGAAATTATTCTTATTTTTCAAATATCCGACTTTTGATGCCTATAATTTTAACTCGAATGGTTTCTAGAGGATTCCTATCCCTCGATCTATTCGACACAGACAATTTCCTTTTTTGTTGATGTGACCAACAATTTTGTATTTGAATTCCTCTTATATCTACATGTGCATGTTCGATTAATTTAGTAGCCCTTTTCATCACTTGCGAAATGAAACTATATTTTATAATTTTTCGGCCATAAATTCTACAAGAATATTAGGGTGTCCTTCAGGCTTTTATTCTTATAACACCGATGTTGGCTTTTTGATTTACACAATTAAATTCTTTTCGAGAACGTACGGCAAATCACGTAACACTTCTCTGCAGTTTTCATTGGAAAAATCGGGAACGATGAAAACGAGCAAATCGAAATCAATATTTTATAATCCCAAACCGAGCAATCATATGAACATCAGGATAGCTCTATTGTTAATTGTACTGTGTTGGTCATTTCTTTTTCCACATATAGGTAAAATATCATCCCCCATTCTTGCAGTCTAATCACCAATTTCTGTCCGCTTCACTAAAGTCGGTGAGCCACCACTCCCTTGGTCTGGCTGCTGCCGCGGCTGGCCGTAGTATGATGTCCGGTACACATATTAGTTATTGTCTGTATATATAGTTAATGAAAATTTGTGCAAAGTTTTGTTATCTCCCCGTCGCCAATGTCCTCAGAAGTTACAACTTCCTTGATAATCCTAGCTGAACATGTCACCTGGGGAAGAGTTCGAAATGTGCTGTAGTTCTTTCCTAGTTGTGTTTACCAAGCAACTTAGCCAGATCGTATTGCATATATGTCGACTACTTCATGCGAGTGTCGCTCGTTTAGACATCTAACTCGATATGGCTTCATCATTTGTTTAGCAGGAGGATCAGGAAGGAAGAGAAAGGATTCTAAAAACAACCAACCTGATTTGTCCGATGGAGGGGAAGAGGAGGGAAAGAATTGTCGAATTAGGAGAGATATGGGGCTTGTTAGAATCATTTTTTATGTGCAATTTACATCCCTCCAAGAGGGATTTGGTGGGATTTAAAAGGGTTTTGTGTATTAATGAACAAACATTTTCTTCTTTTATCTTAGGTTATAGCTATTTCTAAATGCATAACTCAACTTCATAGCTCCGTCTTTTCTAAAAACTTTCATCTTTTTTTTGTCCTAATCAACCCTACTACGTATGAAGCCGTCGAGACAAATTTCATCATCCACTTCACTGTATAAAAGCCGACTCGATTAACCGGAATTTGTTGATTGCATCCCATTACAAAGTTAAGGGACAATATGATTTTTCAACTGGGATGAATGTACATCAACCTACACCATGCTAGAGTTTAAGTCTGATTCCAGGGACCTTCAAAGCACATGCTAATGCTTTTGGAAGTACGTCTTCCAAATCAAACCCAGAGAGGAGAGAACCGCATGAGTTGTCGTAACCAGAATTGGAATATGGATCACCTGATCACTCAATCACTTGACCGATCATCAAGAAACTCATGAAGAGGTGTGCCCAAACGCATGCGAATGATGCCAAATGACAGCTACAACAACGTTATATTGTATCACAACATAATAGCTGGTGGAAATTATTCCTGCGTTTCCGTAATCAAATACAGCTTCTGGCCCTCACTTATCATGTCCGTGTCAAGAACTTTACCTGCTTCTTCAGATAATACACAAGTAGCAGATGGAACATTCAACTGCTCCGACGCTTTTCTTATGAGCTCCTCGATATTGTCAGGGACCCACAACACAATCCCATGTCTTCTATGGTCCTGAGAATCCCACGGATGAAAAGGGAATACTGTACATTTTCTCGAATGCAGTTTATCTGTAAAGGATTGACAGGTGAAGAGTTCACATCAGTCTAAAATTCAATCAGGTAACAGTAAGAACGGGGCAAGGTAATGAACTCGGATTGAGCATTATAAGCACGATAAAGTATAGGTACCCACATTGCGGAAGTTTATAATCTAATTATTTGCTTCCCACTAATCATGTCTATATGAAATTTCTTCATTTCTTTCCTAGGATCTTACACACATCCTAGCAACTGCTAATAAGTTTTGCAGGTACCTGTGGTTTCCCGAGGGCTGTGCTGAAACTCTGACATTTCAGAGGATTTTGCAGCTTCCAGCAGCTTAATCAAATTTTTGTTTCCACATTTTCGACATTCGTCAAGTGGTGTGTTCCCCCATCTGCATAAACAAAAGAGTCAAATGATAATTACATTTGTGAGATCCCCGAAAAACGCTAGATTAGTTCTATAAGATGTTTGAAGTATCTGATCATTCGATGCAAGGAACAAGGACATTGAAAGTCTGAATATACCTGTCCTTCAAGAAAACACTAGCCCCTGCTTCTAGAAGCAGCTTTGCCATCAGATATAACCCTTCTGAGGCAGCTACGTGAAGTGGGGTTCGGTGGTCGTAATCTTTAGAGTTAGGATCTATGCCATTAGACAAAATTCTTCTAAGAAAATCGGAATCGCCCCTTGCCACGGCTGTACAAAGAAAACTACCAGCATCATCTATCCTTGGAGATGCGCCTTCTTTAACAAGTAATGAGGCAATTCGATCATTTCCATTCTTGATAGCTTCTAGAAGGGCCGTGTTCCCAAAATTATCTACAATTAAATCAGCTTTGCAATGTTAGTGCGAAAAAGGTATACAATACATTTGAAGAAGGACGGAAGAGAGAGTTCACATTAATGAGGAAACAAACCTTTTGTGTTGACATCTATTCCCTCTTGAACAAGAAAAAAGACAATATCCTCGTAGCCTCTCGCTGCTGCAAGATGCTGAAAACAGAAAGACTCATTTCAAAGTTCCAAAATAGCTTAGAATTAGGAAACACGATGTCTCCACATTGAAAGGTGGCCTTTACCGCTTAAAATTGGTATATAAGAGGTTTCCTGGCTACCATGAAGATGGTATTACATATCTATCTAAAAACCTTGAACCTTGTTACTAAGATATTGTGGTGAGTATGAAGGTGAAGATTGCCAAATTTAACAAGTTGACAAGTGGGAAAAAATGCGATGGATGGATAATGACTTTTTCCTACTAAATTCACCACAATCCTCCTTTCCTTAACCTTACAGACACTTGCATTGAAACATCAGGAGCACCTTCACAAGACCACACTGATAACGCGAGTGGATTAAAAGTATGTCCTCTTTGTGATTTGGTTCCCATCACTTGATAAGGACGTTTAACCAAAACAAAATAAAAGTGAAGTAATTCAAAAGCTCGATTCATACCAGGGGTGACCTTCCATCATAATCTGTCTTGTTGAGATCAGCCCCCACTCTGACTAAACTTTTTAGCTGATGGAGGTCTCCATGAAAGGCTGCACTATTTACCCTCAAAGCAAGCTCTGCTTCTTGCTTTCCGATATAAATTGTGATGTCCGACTCCAATTGCTTGAGTCGGAGATTAGATTCCCTTACCTGCAAGCAAATACAACGTAAAATTCCTATATGACTGGTGCAATGTGAATCACAGAGCATCTGATGACTTTGAGAATCTTCTACTTATGCGATATTTCAAAAATGGATTTCACACGCAAAGCAACAGGAGCAAACACAAGTACATTACCTCTAAAAGGTTGTTTAAAATCTTTCTCCCATCATGGAAATAAATCTCGAGGATATTAGACAGAGACTGTTTATCAATCCGCAGAAGCCGAGACAGTTCACAAACTTGGACTGTATAAGGCTGAGGAATGTTGCAAAGAATGGAGACTTCTCCAAATGAGCTGTTAGGCTGTAAAAGGGAAACAGTTTCTTCAGATCCATCCTCTCCTATGCCAACCTCTTCCTGTAGAAGTTCATCTTACCAAATCATAAGCTGTAGCTAATATCATAATGTTCCCATCCAGCCAACTGAACAAGAACATGGACGTTCATGGTAAATGAGATATGATCATCAGCGGACTAAAAACAATTTAAGTAATGGCAAGGTCATAGTGAACCATGCAAGCTATTGTTGTTTATCACTGTATTCTGGAGATGTCTTCTCATTGGATGCAAACAAAGAAAAACCATAAGTGCATTGAATTTGAAAAATGCAAAACTTAAAGGCCCAAATATTTTGATTTTGTCAGGACCAACAATACAGCGACCCAAAGAGTGCAAGGGAATGAAAAAATGTGGACAATCAAAGGAAAAGTTACGAGATGAAGAGATAAACAAAGACCTTTAATAGTGGAAGAAAGAGAATAATTGCTCAGAAAGAGAGATACAAACGATAAATGTTAAAGAAGCCAGAGTTTACAAAACCATACCAGCAAACCATGACAAATAAAGTAAAGCTGATCCACCACGTTTCCTTGCTCCATTATCACTTCTCCTGGGAGAAAAAATTCTTCATGGAGCCTAGTTACCTGCAAAAGAGACATATTAATGACTTTACATATACTCAGCTGAAAGTTGTCTTTCAAACACCATAAGTTCTCACTTTGACCATTCCTGACAGCGATATTCAGTGCCATGTTTTTTTACTCTGCCAGCTTGCAATTGATATTGACCCCCCTACACCATACCAAGTCCTTTCGGTGCCCAAACTCCAATAGTCATGGAAATGCTGAACGCCAAGAGGATTCAAAATCTTACTAGTTATTAGCATCTCTTTGAACATTTTATGTCTGTGCAACTAGATATTACGCCACTTGTCTGTCTTTGCAGCTTATCTATCTATTAATGTAATTATGTCAAAAGGGAAGGCAAAGAATTGTGAATTATATATCTTGGTTGTTTATCATATCAAAGGCTGAAGGCAAAATTATACCCAATTTTTCTATAATGAATTTGGAGTTATCTTGTTTTATTCACATTCTGTCAATCGAACATGTGCATCATATAATCAAAAAGGAACTCACAACTTGGTTGATGAACTCAGGTGAGCATCCCTTGAAAAGAGCAACCTTCTCTATGTATGGCATATACAATGTTTGAGAGATCTGCAGGGAATGAGAAAATAGCTCTTCAAGATCTGGTGACCACAGCATGAGAAAAACATCTTTCTTTGGTAACATTGAACTCCCTATTGTCGTGTAAAATCAAATCGTGAGCTAATCCTAAATTTTTGAAACAATTCAGTAGACTGTATATTGTACACAGGAGAAGATAATCAGCATGCTAATATCACCATGACGGAGTCAGAAATGCTTTTGACTGGTGAAGCATACAATGCTCCATGTTTCCCCGATTAGAGGCATTAAAGCAAATGACTGTTCCCAAGTACTCGTAGGATACTAAATAAAGAAGCATGTTGGCATGGCAACTGAAACGGCAAAGATTCTAGACAGCCCAAAATTAAGGATGCTCTGACAGGTAATAATCACTAACTGCCTATTACCTTTGCACGGATGGAGATTGGGATATCCTGAATAACAGCAGCTTCAGTGTAGCTACTCTCATACTGCAAACGTACGTGGCCTTTGATCTGATCACGAATATCCCTTCCAAGTTTGTTCCGGTTCATGTACTTTATAAGGTCTGTCATTTTATCCCTGAATTTCTCAGTTTTTGATCCTTTCACAATCAAAGCTGTCATGTTACCAATCAGGTAGGCACCAAGAATCATGTCAAATGACACATAAATCATTACAAATATCATTTCCCTCAAATTGACTGCATGTATGTCTCCATAGCCTGTTGCAGGGAAAGCACACTCATCAGCTTCCTTGTGAAACAAGTAAAAAATCAAGCATCTTAGTGGATGAATGCACAAACAGTTATGCCATGCCAAATGTAGATCCTCTGTTGAGGATCACATCCACAGCCAATATCGCAATGTAAATAACTTTAGGCAAATTAAAGAATTTTAACAATAATGCAAGTAAAAGAATGATCGAATACCTATTCAAGCAAAGGCTTGTCAGAAAATAATAAAGAAAAGATGGACACTGAGCCAAGGGGATGAAACAATGTATATAATTGATTAATTTCCTTCTACAATGGATTGCCCAACGATGACAGGTTTTTCCCCAAAAGCAGCATTTCGGAGAAGACATAATTGGAAGAAATAATGGGCCAATGATTCCTAGAGCTTTTCATAACTTTTACACTTTTTTTCAGCTCAGCTGTATAGATACTGATAGATGCGTAAATAGGTCCTTTCCTTTCATTGTAAAATAAATACATTATTCCTTTAATATAATTTTATGAATTTACTAACAAATGCCATTGTCGGGCATTTGTTACAGGTTCACTTTGCATTAGCATGGCCCGTTGCAGGAATGACTTAGGATTGGTGGCCGAATCCTGGATCATTCCTGTCCAATTGGGAAGTTTTATAAAGTTTCAGCTTGGTGGGTTCGGAGTGATGCTCATTAAGGATGGCTTGACCTATTCCCTAACCCTATCTAATTGACTTGGTGTCGGCCCATCCTGACCATGGTAACCCGTCATTGGCTCATGTACTAATGACACTTGGCAAGCCATTATTGGCCCATGTCCCTCTGACATGCAGCAACATGTTTACTGCTGATTCCCTACACCCAAATTACCCCATGGCATGATCCTGTCCTCTAACCATCTTCGTCTTGTAATTATGGATACACCGTCAGTTCATTCATTGGGGGGACTTTTGGAGTTTTGGCCGCTGGCTCTTTATTACTTCTAGACTGTTGAACTCCTCCATTTCAGTATATTCCGAACTTAGGGACTTCGGTGGTCGAATTATTGAGAACTTTCCGCAACTAATTTCTGTCGACTTCTCTCGACTTCCATTGATTCTAACTAACTTGGCATTCCTCACCTGCTTCCTGCATTCGAGTCTGCTAGAATTGTCCGCTCCTCCTCTAGTGCCCTCTTTCCTTCATCTCACTTACTGTGTTACATTTGTGTGACGCTAGTCCTTCTGCAAGGCTAAGGTACCTCGGAAGCAAACCTCCTCGACAAACTACAACTTAATTCTCTATTGTTGACTGAAAGACTAACCACTTAAGGAAATAGCTTTCACTATCATTGCCCATTAAGCTAGTTATTAATATTGTGCTTCCATATCTAGCATATTTTTATTTCAAGGAAACAAGCTAATAATATTGCTCTTAAGCCAATTTGGGAAAAAAAGGACGAAGCATCATAATATTCTGCATTCCCTAACCCTGCATGAAGTACACATGTGCTATCATCATTTATCATGCAGAGACTCATTGTTAACATATTTGACCAAACTAAATAAATCAGAGCTGTCAACAATAGTATCAATTAGACCTAAAAAAACTGCCCTTTGGAATAAATCCCCATGATAAATTTACTGATAGCAACCCATTTTACTTATTTCAGGTAACTCTTGCCATTTCATCATTCTCTTAGAGCTGCATAAGCCACCAAGTATAAAAGAAAGACAAAATCATGTAAGAAGCGCATCAAGAGAGGGTTGAGTTAGACCTTGCACAATGAACTGAAGTCAGAAGCATGACTTACCAACTGTGGCCATGGTAACAATGGCAAAATATAAGGATGTTATGTACCGCTTCCATATATCAATGTGTCTGAAGTCTGAATAACTGTAATCACCCAACTTCAAGCTTCCAATCCAAGTGTGCCCCTCTTCAGAAGGAGGCAGTGTGGTTGCTAAAAAGTAAAAAATGCAGGCAGCCGTGTGTGTGCAGTAGAGTTCCACAACAATAAGTTTCACGATCCTTGTAAACAAGTAGTTAATTCGAATGTCCTTCTCCATATGTTGGAAAAATTCTGTGACTTTTCGCACTCGGCTCAACCTAATCCATAAAAGGTATCTGACTTCTTCTTTCTTTCCACCAACCTGTCAAAAACAAATCTTGCAACTTGATCACATAAAGCGCTACATAGAGAATGAATGAATCATATTTTCTGGTGAGAAATCTTTGTCGCCGCTTATCTGTATCCAGGTGAAAATGAAAATGAAAAGTCTGATAAATTCCTATTTTATACTGAGAAATGGTCCAAACCAATTTCACCAGCATGAATTCATAAGTATCTATAACCTGAGAGTAAGGAAATAGCAAATTGCGTCACTCAACAGCAATATTGCATGGTTAGACGTGAATCCCCTTATGGATGTATGACACCACATCTCTTATTGGTATCTTTAGTTAGAGCTCGTAGCACCATAAAAGAAGATCATCTAATAACAAGACAGTTACAGTTTTCTTCAAAGTTGAAAAATGGTAAAGTGCATTCTAATGGTCAAAGGAGAAATTCAACTGTTTGGTGCCCTGTGACAATATGCTGCAAATTTCACTCCCAACCATATGATTCATGCATAGAAGATGCAACCCATAGAAGAAAATACGTTGGGTATGGTATCGCCCTGAATGGCTGAAGATAACTTAAAAGCAAGGGATTACCTTGTATATGATATCCCAAGGCAAGCAACCTAAAAGGTCCACAATGAAACTAGATTTCAAGTACCTATAGAAAGCCAAAGAAAAGAAGTGTGATTAATTTACACTGAAAAGATGACCAAATCATATGCTTACCCAACAAAAATTGCCCAACCTTCAATAAGCTCCGAACTGGTAATAATCAGTCACTTATATAGTTTTGATAAAGCTGAAAATTTTCCCTCGTGAAAAAATTGAGCCCTATTCATTTCTATTTTCAGTCCTGCAAGTGCTTGCAGGTATTGGAATACTTATAGTCTTAACTCATCTCTTTTTTATTGCTTAAATCTTAAGACTGAACTTAACCAGTAATGTTGCGTGTAGATAAATTTCGTAGCTCTATAAGTTGTGAGGAAGTGCACTTGCAAATTGTATCTAAATTATCACATGGCAATCCCCCGAGTGCATGTAAAAAGTAGACGACAGAAAGATGACTGACCTTAGAGCAATAGGCGTGCGCTTGTAGACCATTCGATAAGTCTGTGCGTCTCTGTAAGCAAGCAAGAACTGCAAAACAATGTCAAATAGAAAAGCAACCTGTCCAATGATGTCTAATACGATGAGGTTCCCTGGTAATCCCCTGAAGAAGCCAAACTCCAATGGTGTGAAGAAGGATGAGTAGATAGCCCACAAAAGTATGAATTTTTTCCAAGCCCGATAAAACCTGCATTGTGTCTCACAATTCAACATCAATGCATAAATACATAGCTAGGAAATTGGAAGGCCTCATTCATGCACAGAAGAAAGCTGATTGATCACTTGTGTCCACACGCAATTGACTAGTAAAAAGAGTAAAAGTTCAAAAGCTTGAGGAAATCTCATTGTCTGGAAAAGGATTAACGGAAAAGGGTAAAAGTGCACGAATAAACCCGTCTCTGGTGCCAAAAGAACAAGCTGTGTTCCTGTTTATATACCAACATGATTTAAGGCAAGTACACATAGATAATCCAACCTGAGGGGCTAATATAGCTTATTTTTACTAACTGCCGTACGGATATGATTTTTCTTTTATAACTAGCATTGCTACTATACCCAACACAGCGCTGAGCATCCACTAAACTCGGGGACCATTGATGAGATCAATGTATAGCAAGAAGGGCACTAAGGTACAAGTGTTACTCTATTTAGAACCTAAAAGCTGGTAATCGTTTGAGCTTCTACTTGTCATTGGCTTGAAAAGTCGATGGTAGACAACCATAGTGTCCAAACTGCAAAAGTTTGTATTGATAGTCTCATACATTTTACTTCAGCTCTGTAATCTGACCAAACCACAAGCCAATTCATACCCACTTGTGATGATGCGAAATATCTTTGCAATTCCAAAATGTTACATTCTCTCTGGATAATCTAGAGCAACAAAAACTTGAAGCCACGACCTCTTTCACAGTATTCACAGTATACTAGTACATAACAAGGAGGGGAAACCAATTTTAAAGAAAGAAGAAAATACAAATGTAGAAGGAAGGGTTTACAGAAGTGATAAAGCGCCTCTTATTGTACTATTTTAGAGGATATGAAAAGGCGAAAGTAGAGCGGCAGAACATCGGACATTATTGTCCCATTGGCACAGTTTCTGCCAAGAGCACGAGGCTCTGTTACGAAAATTCATAAGGCTGTCCCGATACGACCCGTCCAATGCCTAATCCCCGCAGGATTCCAAGCCCTCAGCAGTGAGAGGGTCAAGAGTTGGTTAATAACGCATCAAATTCCACATTACACCCATCACCCACAAAATGTTCCAGAGTTCTATTAGAACGTTTAAAAAGTTAGTGCATCTTGAAAACATTTTTACGACCGTTAAACCGTAAAATAGCCACATATCATGCTAATTGCCATATTAGCAGTGTTCCATTTACTCCACCATGGACTTTACCCTAGCCAAGACAGTTTTTTTTTACGAGTTCAAGAATTATGTGGTGATAAATCTTAGCGTAAATGTTTTCTTGGTGAGAATAGAAATTGAACAAATCATATTGATTTTATTCCTTGAAAGTCTTATATGTCTTAATTCTATTATAAAATCAAAGTCTGATAAATCTTTAAAGAAGTGATAAATGTCTAATTAGTTAACATTTCAAGTAACTCACTTAAAAGATTAATGGCTCTTTCAAGAATAAGATAAACCTTAAAATTCAAATCCTAGTTATAATAACATTATACAGATACAGGTCAATAGAACCGATCTCACAGAGCAGGTTTCAAGTCACTTTCTCTAAAACCTGCTTCTCTTAGAATCAACTTTTGATCCACCAGTATCATTCTCTCTTAACTGAAGATTTTGACTGAAAAGCACATAAAAAATTTATCAAAATTTTGTGGCACAATGTTCCGTTGAATATTTAGATTAGCTAGGCAACCCCTTTGGCGTACAATCAGTATTGTAGAAACAGCTATATAAAAAGATATATCGCGGCTAACAAAGCAGTGATATCATCGCGTCTTGTAAATAAATATTTTGTAGCTTCTGAGTAATCCCCTGGTCTTTGGCTTCTTAGGCTTGTTTATTTGGACTTAAACAAAAAAATAAAATTATTCTTTTGACTTTTTGTCGAGACTTAAAATATCATCTAATTTTCAGAAAATTATGAAAATTTTATTTATAAATTTATACGTGAGCAATTGGGTATTATCAAATTACAAGAGTGTGACGGGCGGGATTTAAACCAAGTAGAAAGTGAAGTATAAAAATTAATTCAAATTGGTACAAAATTCACTTAAAATATCATTTCTCAGGGGCTCTTGATGTTCTGACAGAAGATCACATGTGGATGCACGTGCAAACCAATGTGAAAACTCCGAAAAACCGTCGCTCACTTCATCGGAAAAGGGAAATATGGAAAACAAAAGAGAACGACAAAATCGAGCAGTCGCGCATGCACTTGTCGTCAAGCAGGAACATAGTGACTTCACGGAAACAAGGACAGCTAAGTAGAGAATCGTCGTACCAAGTGGCAAGTCACCACCCGCAAAACGATGTGATTTGATCCCCAGGTGTATCCCATCCCTGACAACTTATCATGAAAAAAAAAAATCCCATGTCTGCCAAGTAATCCGCTTCGAAAACAGGTATTCGCAGACAGAGAAATATTTAAAAGTTATAAGATCAGCAGAAAATGAAAGTTTATGGATTTAAATAGGTGCTGAAAAGACTCGAGAAAAAATAAGCTGAAGATCCATGCTGAAGTAAGAGATTTTATTATGTCATCTATCATAGACATTGATTGATGAAAAAATAATATTTACATAATAATGAGAGGTGTAGACATGAGGAATGCAAACTGCACACATAGTAAGAAATATTCACGAATACTAAAGAGTGAAAAATTCAAAAGTTATCATATTAGTAGAAAATGAAGGGTAAATTGTTTACACTTAGTTTTACAAACCAAGACTCAATCGCAGACTTAATAAGTGTTTTCTTTGGTTTGCAAAGTCAGACTATCGAGTTGCGTTTGTAATTTAGTGAATGAAGTCAGCGACAACGCTTGGCATCCATACTACTATTTTTTTAAGATGGGGTCGAACAGGGTCGGGAACTGGGCAAGTGCCGCCCGTACGATTGGCTGGAGCCGAGGACAAGTGTGAGGTGACGATGGCACGACACGCTCGAGAGCCCTACGGCAACTGTCCATAGACCGCTCCAGTAAACACCCGCCACGTGTGCGGCGGGGACGGGGGGGGCGCGCGTCCGGTGGTTCCACCAGAAAGACGAAATCAATTTCCATCTTTCAATCAATTCAATCTCGTCTCTATCCACTACACGTCAAAATGGAAACCAATCGGCGCCGGGATTTTGAATGGAGAGAAATAACGCGAAACAGATCATCAAGCAAGCGTCGCTATGGCGCAGACCTCTATGATGAAGAATGTAGAGAGAGAAAGAGGAGAGAGAGAGATCGTGACCTGTTATCGGGGTGGATGACGAGGCCTCTGGAGAGGTCCTTGATGCCGTTGATCACAGACTCGCGGCTGAACTTCCGGCGAGCGGCGGACTGGAGCCCCAGCTCGTTGGTCAGGAGGTCGAATCGGCTCCCTCTCGACGACTTGATCCGATCCCTCAGCTCCCCGACCTCGTACTCCCCGACCTCCTCCTCCTCCTCCTCCTCCTCCGCCGATCCTACTCTCTCGCCGTTCTCCGCCCTCCCCCGCACCATCCTTGTCTCTCAGCCGCTTATTCCCTCCCCAATTTCAACGATTCTTCCGATTCGAGGGGAGAAATAAACGCATTCGCCGCGAGCCGACGCTCCTCCTGATGATCCCGCACCACCCCGATCGCCGCGCCGCTCTGCACGAAGAAGGCGAACACAGAAGAGAGCGTTGAGGACGTGAGGATTCCATCGCGGAAATGGAGACTATGATGTTCTGGATAGAGATAGGGCACATCGCAAGTGGCAAAGGCCAGACGTGACGTGACGTTCCTCCTCAAAGATTTCATCAAAGATTTCAACGAGAGATAGACTGACAGACAAGAAAAATCAAATGCGGCACAGATAGAAAGTTGACGAATGCTATTTTCACCTTTTCCAAAGCGTACGTATACAACTTTCTCGAGAGAGAGAGAGAGAGAGAGAGAGAGAGAGCGCGCGAGAATCACGGGAAGAGCGGGGAGGCGGTGATGTTAAAACTCTACGAGACGATGGTTGCACAGCCCTCTCATGCAATCTCTGCGAAGTCGTTTTCCTTCCAAGGAGGAACTTTCTCGAGAAAATGCGAGGGAAAACTAGTCGGGGAAATTTTCTTGGAAGCCTGTTCGGTACGCTACGAGGGAAAACGAGTCGGGAAAACTGTTTGGGACGTCGAGGTGAATAGCGCTGCGAGTGCGTATTTCTGCGGGTGTGCGGTTATCTATATATACGTGGAAGAAGCAGGCATGGACCCACTGCTGACGTAAGCGTGAGAATTATATATCTGCTATTTGCTATATAACGGCAACTTGTAGGGTCAATTTAAGGTAAGTATTTGGGGGTGAGGATGGCTCGGTTCTTACTTAGATTTTACAAGTGGAAGTTTTCCAACATTAAAAATAAATAAAATTTACTAATTATGGTTCACTTCAAATAAAAATATATATATAAAAAGGTTAAGAAATCCTAACGGTTGATTAGCCTGGTTCGGTCAGTTCAATTCCTTATGTGGATCGGGAAATCAGACCGATCCTCCCACAGAACCACCTAGGTCCGGCAGGTCCAATTCTTGAGTTACACCAAGATCAATACACACCCCTATAAGAGATGTGCATTGAGAAAAGAAAATAAATAATGTCTAAGCTAGTATCATATGATATACTTATCTCATATGATTGTGTTGCCAATTAATGAGTCTTATTTTTATTACGGCCTTCACCTCGGGGCTTGTTAGAAAGTCATGGGCACGTAGTGAAAAACAGTTGAAAGTCATTTCACTAGCTTATCTTTCTCTAAGGGTATTGCCATTTACAAGAGCTGCCTGCAGTAGTCTTTCTAGCGAGGATGCTTAGCCAGGCTATGTTTTTTATTTTATCATACTAGTGCTCGCATGCTTCATACCATTTGTTGATAAGAGAATAATTTTCTTTTCCTCTAATCTGGGAATATCCCCGAATTTGTTGGTAAGACGAAATAGTTTATGAACTTGCTCAAAGTCCAATTCCGCCGATTAATAATTCTACTTTTATTTAATTGCCAAGTGGTGGCATAATGAAATGCATCTCATCGAAAGTAAAAGCCACTCAATGGTGTACGCGGCCCGTGTAAATCAGCATTACGCAATGTGCTTTGCCTTATCAAATACGGGAGACCTCTTCATTACATCATGAAAACGTGTTTAGAATTAAATTATGATGATAAGTGAAGATATGTGCAAGGTGGCGGCTCCCAAAAGGCTGGAGCAAGGTTGGATTTTGTCGTAGAACAGGCAATTTCTTATTTGAGGGGGTACTGCATGGTAGGTAATGAGTTGTAGAATTGGGTAGAATGAGTTATAAATACGAGCGGCTGGTATTTGAATAACACTTGATCTTGCTTGGTCGCTAGGTTAACCCAAGGATTAAAATATATGCGATAGGCTATAGTGTGATCCTCACGCGTGACATCTTTTGAATCTCGAATTTGGACGTTTTGTGTTCAAATTTTCTCTAGTCCCAAGGTGCGGCCCCCATCACACCAAAGTGATCACGAGCACACAGAATGACAGAACTAGGCAAAATAGAGGCAAAGGAAAATATTTGGTGGGCGGTAAAGCCGCGATTAGAGGATCGCTTTGCTACGAATTCGCTAGATCATGGAACGCGAAAATTGAACGGGATGCATATCGCACGGGTTAAACTCTGTTTAGCATTCTTTCGAGGGATCAATTCTTGTGCCATACAAACAATTATTGTTAAACGCTCCTCTAGTTTGTGGCCAAGAGAAAATATTTTCATAAAAAAAATATATCACTTATGCTGATTTCTAAAAAGGAACAAATGAAAGATATTTTCATCGTTAATGAAAATATTTAGACATAGATTTTCTATCAATGAGAAAATATTTTTCATTTGCTAATTACGTGAAGGGATATAAGATGTCATTTTTTTTTTGAAAAATATTTTCCAAATTATTCTTTTTTTTCGCGCAATATATGGAGTTTTAATATCAACATGCTACACCGTGTCCGTTGTTGTAAAAATAAACAAACCCTAGCAAGTGATGATTCTCTCCCTACTTGATATATTAATCATCCAATAAAGATTTGTGCTTATACCGTTGACCCTAACTGTGATAAGGGATCATGGTTGTGGTCGATTTTGTAAGTTCTAACGGAGTACGGGTGCATTTGGTTCAGCATTTGCAATGGGCTTTGAGTCTAATGCAAATGCCGAAAGCCCGACCGTTGGCGCCAGATCTGGCTCGCCGGCGGCCGTAGCCCTTCGCCGGTCCAGCGAAGGGCTGCCTCATTTTTCAATTGAAAAAATAATAATCAGGGGCAAAATCGGAAATATGAAGAATTAGTGATGGTAGTTTTGGAAGGGAAAAAATAATTTCAGCATTTTGAAGGCCATTTGAAAGTTGAAAGTCAGCTTAAAAGTTGAACAAAATGGTTTAGCATTTTCCAAGGGACTTTCAGGCATCTTATATTATATAGAAAAGTCAAAGTTCAATGATGAGACAACGCATACTACATGATTTCATTACATTGATATGCGATTTCGAAACAACCCTTCCATTTTATCAATATGTTGATTATTTGATAACAGTAAAATTTATATTGTTGATATCACAAAAAAATCTAAACTAATATGTTTGTGATAAATTTATCCAAATTAATATTTTGACCTAAAAAAATTTCAAACTAGTACACCCATGATAAATTTACTTATGTTACTTTCCGTTAAATTGGTTTAATACCATGAAATATCACAAACCGAAGCGACAAGTAAAACCCCAAATCGATAAATTTATCAATTGCCACATGTTATCTAATTTAGATAAAAATTAATGAAAACTAACTAAGAGTAAGTTTAAATTTATAATTTTTTATAGTCAAAAAATTAATTTGAGATAAATTTATTAGGTATATCAATTTGTGATTTTTTGTGATATCAACCCATTTTGATATCTAGGTATATATTTGACAAAGAGGAAGGGCAATTTTTATGTTTGCATGCTACTTATGACTTATCTATCTACTAAGCATATTATATTAGCTATGTGTTATATTCGATGTCAATAAATGATCATGTCTTATTCCAACTACATGACCATATAAAGATGGTGTACATATTGTAGACGATGGATGTTCCCCATTTGGGAGAATTCCCAAAAAAGTCATAAACCTATTAGAATCGTATCAATTTAATTCTAAATTTTTTTTGATCAATTCACTTCTAACCCTTTGCATTTGTGTTAATTCAATCAATTTGACCAATTTT
This sequence comes from Corymbia calophylla, assembly GCA_014182845.1. Lineage (NCBI taxonomy): Eukaryota > Viridiplantae > Streptophyta > Magnoliopsida > Myrtales > Myrtaceae > Corymbia > Corymbia calophylla. The sequence goes on from CM024698.1 coordinate 39,548,108, forward strand.
GGCTGGCTGGCGTTGAGGTGAATAATTTTTTAATGATATTTTTTTCAAAATTTTATTTTCTTTTTCCATTTTTTTATTTCTCTCTCTTTTATTATTATTATTATTATTTTTTTCACTTTCTTCCTTCTTCCTCTCACCAGCTTGCACTGCCGGCCAGATGTAGAAGGAAGAAGGCGGAAAAAAAAAAAAAAAAAAAAAAAAATTAATGAATTAATAAATTTTTGAAAAAATCAAATATAATTTCCTACCTACTTGATATGTTAATCATCCAATAAGGATTTGTGCTTATACCGTTGACCCTAGCTATGATAAGGGGTCATGTTTGTGGCCAGTTTTGGAAGTTCCAACGGGGTAAGTAGGTTTATCTTTTCTGAGATAGAAAAGTCAAAGTTCGATTATCTCTATTTACTTAGGCCAATGAGATAACGCATACTACATGACTTCAGTACATTGATATGCGATTTCAAAACACCCCCTCCATTTTATCAATGCGTGGACGATTTGAAATAGTCAAATTTATATTGTTAATATCACAAAAAAATCAAATTGGTATGCCTATTACAAATTTACCAAAGTTAATTTTTTGATCTTAAAATATCTGAATTAATACATTTGTGATAAATTTACTTATGTTAGTTTTTGTTAAATTGGATTAATATCACGAAAAATCACAAATCGATACATCTGTGACAAGTAGAGGGCTAAACCCCTAATCAATACATCAATCAATTGTCGTGTATCATCCAACTCAAATAAAATTTAGTGAAAACTAATAGAGAGTAAGTTTATCACGAGTGTACTAGTTTGGAGTTTTTTATAGTAAAAAAATTAGTTTAAGATAAATTTATTAGGTGTACCAATTTGTACCAATTTGTAGTTTTCGTGGTGTTGACCCATTTAAATATTACATATCTAGGTATATATTTGACAAAGGAGAAGGCCAAATTTTTTGTTCACATGATACTTGTGTCTTATCATGTACTAAGCATATCATATTAGCTATGTGTTATCTTCGACGTTGATAAATGATTGTGTCTTATTCCAACTACATGACCAAATAAAGACAATGTATATATAGCACATGATGGATGCCCTCCATTTGGGAAAATTCCTAAAAAAGTCATAAATGTATTGCGATTGTGCCACTTCAATTCTAAATTTTTTTTTTGACCAATTCAATTCTAACCTATTGAATTTATGTCAATTCAATCCATCTGACCAATTTTGGCTTAGCGGTGCTGAGGTGGATAATTTTCTAATAAAACTTTTTATTATTTTTTCTTTTCTTTTTTCCCCCCTACTTTCTTCCTTCTTTCTTTGGCCATGGCGCAAGGTCGGCGAGGCTGACCTCGCCGGCCAAAGAAAGAAGGAAGAAGGTGGGAAAAAAAATAGAAAAAAGAAAAGTAAAAAGAAAAGTAAAAAGAAAAATTTAAAAAAACCATATATTATTAAAAAATTATCCATGTCGACACCGATTGGCCAAAATTGGTTAGATAGACTGAATTTATATAAATACAAAAATTTTAAGACTAAATTGGCAAAAAAAAAAAGTTTAAGTTTGAATTGTTACGATTGTAATAAATTTATGACTTTTTTAGTATTTCTCCCTTCCACATATTCTAGCGGCAAGGAATCCAAGTAGTTTAATTCCAAGGACTAATATTCCTTTCAATTGTTCCGATGATTAAAGATAAGTTAGGCATTTTTTTTTGTGGACACGTCATAATTGCTCAAATTGGTTGATTGAGATGTGCTCTATTTTTTTCATCCATTATTATTAAGTTTTTTTTTTTTTTGGGTTGCCTTTTCTTTACCTAGACCGAGGAAATGAGAGAACAAAATCAAATCCCTGACCACGAAGAACTTTTGAACTAATTGCTGCAATGCTGTTGGCCATCCCCGCCAAGAGCCCTCGCCGTCACGCCGCCATCCACCAGGCGACGACAACCCCCGATTCAAATCAGATGGCCGTGGAATCTTGATAATAGATTTTGTTAGGTAATGCAATTCCGCATTCTTTTCGAGAATTCAGATTCAACAACATCCAAGTATCGGTTCATTTCCAAACACAACAAAATCGGGAACTGAAATCCAAATCTTTTGAGGAACCATGAGCATCCACACTTTATCTGATCTCACACTAGCCATGAAGGTGAAATTCAAGCAGTTGACGTCATAAAGTACAAATTACTATGCATTTCCACGTCACAAGGAGAACATAACAACAAGACCTATGCAAACCCTCATTGAGGAACAGTCGCTCTCAAGATGACATCCGTCTGAATTGATGCATTGTGCACATCTGTGTGCCTACTCATTTTCAGGCACTGCGAAAAAACCTAGATGGGCCATCTTCAATTGCCTATCCTTTTCATGTCTTAGATTTCTTAATGGCTTCTAGAGAAAGGAAGTGTTGCAATCACTAAACCATGGTCACATACCATTTTTAGGGTTCCGATAAGTTAGTGGAGCACTTCGGGATCACAGCAAGCAACCAGCCTCCAGCCTCCAGAGCACGTTCGAGCTCTAGGTTTTTAAACTACATTATATGATTGGAATCCACGGCGTCAGAAACCACAGACTCTCCGTATTCAAAGCAAAAACAGGATAAGACATAATGCTGCTGATGTTCGAGTCCAATAGGGGGCATAGTTTAGCATCGTTTCCATCACTTCGACGAGCAACTTCCGTGTGCCGATGGTTTGATATAAAGTTTCGAAGCTCGAATTCTGTCCATAAGTTATTTTATTTAGAGCGTGATCAGTGCATTGTTAGGTCTAGAAGCCAATGAAATTAGGCTGTCCGGGGTACATTATCTTGCCATTGTTTGGAAAAGTCATGTCCACTTCAAGCTCCAGTCAGGTTTATCCTCCATGGAACAAAGATTTAGCAATATTTTGGGGGCCACCACATAAAGTTCCCCCACGTAATGGAACTTTGAAATTTTTCCATCCCCTTTTTGGGACCATTCTGTCTATTAATTTTCACCAATTGGCACTTTTTTTGCTCTTTTTTTTCCTTTAAATAATCTTGCTGGACATGCATCTGGGTTCTGGTCTAATGAGCGGATTTATATCAAAGAGGTGGTAGAGGAAAATGCTTCCATCATCGCTGGGATTCAGATTGGTGCCCTGTGTTTTAAGGAGTCGAGGATTACAGAGAATACACGTCATTGATTAGGTATATCAATAGATTCTTTTTAAGTTAAGTTTGGTAATCGGAATAAAATTTAAAATGAATTCTTTTATCTTATCATGTACTTAATTCCTATTCAAGATAGGATAAAATGGGAGATAAGAGGACAGATAAAAAATTCAATATATAGGGTGTGATAAAAGTAGATAAGATTTTTTTTTTATGTCCATAATATAAAAGTTATTTTTCTTGAAGAACAAATTTCTTATGTTAATAACATTAGAATAATAATAAAATGCAAATAATTTTAAAATCCTAATTAAAAAAATAAAATTCAAAATATCAACACCAAAAATAACAATAATTTTCATTCTTTATTCCTATTTTCATTTATATATTTGTATTTCTTTCTATTCTATTATATAATATATATTTAAGGTATATTAGTATAGTTTGTTATTAAATAAAATATTAATTAAGGAATGATGGAAGGAAATTAAAAAAGAAATAAAAAAGAGATGGAAAAATAATAAAATAATAAGTACTTAAAAAGAAAGTGGAAAAACCCATATTTTAAAGGAACAAATTCAAACTTGAAAGTGATTTCTCTGCAAAGAATAAGGGTACGAATGATAACATTTATGGAACGAAATAGATTTTTCTATTTCTATTTCTGGATGAGTTTTTGAGCCAAAAAACTCGTTTGATAATGATAAAAAATTTCTATTCTTGGAATAGAAATTCGTTTGATAATCAAAAAAAATTTATTTTTCTAAGTGGCGGCAATAATGGGAGGAGTGGCGATCGGCGGCGGTGGACGTTGGGCGGCGGGCGGGCGGCCGGCGGCGGACGGCGGGCGGGGGCCGGCGGTGGGGCGGGGTGGTGGTGGTGGTGGGGGTGAGCGGCGGACGGAAATAAACTTCTTCGGGTGAGAAGTAAGAAAAAGAGAAACAATTTCTGATTTTTATTTCGAAATAGAAAAGTAAAAAAATTTTGTTTCGATTTTGTTCTAAATCTATTTCGGAATAGAAATTTGTTCCAGAAATAGAAATTAAATTTTTTTTTACCAAACGGATTTTTATTCTAGAAACAGAAATAGAATGGTTACCATGCGCAGCCTAAGTGACAAGAAGATTTCTTAAAAAAACCCCTACCCTCTCCTTCTATCTCTATAGTTCTGGTTTAGGTTGAAACTTCACAACTTTTTGGTAATATTTGGTGTTCACATAGAAGCTCCATGAAAATGACAAGAAAGTCGAAGCTCCTCCTCTTTGAATTTCTGGTTCATGTTGAAATTTCATGAAAGCAATGAGAGAGTCAAAGTAATATACTTTATAGAATCACAAAGACAGATACTCTCTCTCTCTCTATTTGGCATTTGTTGGTTGATCTATCTCGTTGATGTCATTGCAACCCGTTTATATTTCTTTTTATGGATGAACCTATGACTTTGGAATATTGCAATGAGGTTGTTTATAGTTGAAAATTTAGATCATACAATAATTACATATTGATTATCGAAAGCTACCTTCGTTTCTTCATTTGTGGTTTCTTTAATAATGAATTGTGAGAGATTTTTACTTTCTTCATTTGTGCATTTTCGAGTTCATTTATACCGGTATGCATTTTCTCACCAAAAAATGAACATCGGTTCTAATATTGCAATTGACCAAACAACAGCTACGATATAACAAAATTCCTAAATTCTTTATCATATCATATCATATTCTAACTAGAAATTTAAACGAATAAATGTAGCCTTCAGTCTATTGATTTGTTACTAGATTATTCCACTCACATTGGAAGGAATAAAAGTTGGTTTGGAATGTCATTTTCAATAATACTAATGTTCTTCCCATTAAGGACTTCCCCTTAATCTCTTGTTTTTAAATAGCATCATTTCTATGCTTATGGATGTGAAGACCGACCATGAACTCCAGAGGGGGCTCATTTGACAAAGATGTCTGTCATCCTAACGTAAGACTTAAAAATTTTATTTTTTTTGGTGTCAGACTTTAAGACTTAGATTTGAATCACCATATTTACATATCGCTTACATACCACATATCCAATAATTGGGAAGTGTCTTATAGAAAAAAAAAACCAGATCTAATAAGCCAGTGCCCAATAATTGGGAATGTCCTATTGGATGTTACGCATTACCTTTTTAATTATTGTATGATCTGCCCAAATGATTGCTGGTTGATGATATCTTAGTTGTCCTCTTTGTACATGGAAATTATGGTAGAATGATATTAAAAAAAAATTAACATTATAGACCGTGATTTGAGGGGCTTTTTTTTTTCTTTTAGTGTGTGTATTTTTTAAAACATAAGTTTTTGGAGGGAACTTTCTTTGTCTTTCTTTTGCAGGTTTTGATTGTCTGTCACCCCACAAGTTACTGGGCATTATATTTTGTGAGATTTGCACCACAAATACCTTAGAGAAACCTTACCGGTTTCATTAGACTGGATCACGACAAGGCATTTGGTCTCGTTGCCGACAGGTTACATATTGTGGTTTCTCCTATGAGAAATGTGATCGTGTGGGGAGTCAATTCCTCGATCCAACATGCTGATGTAACCCATGCTAGTGTTATGCTTGATAAGCCATGCTAGTCAATTCCTTGTCTTCGAGTTGATTGTTGTCAAATTCCATTGGTATTATTAGGCTGTCAAATTAAATTGGAGAATTTTCTGAGAATATCCGAGAACATGGTGTTGATATCAATGGAGAACTTGCAAGAGCTCCATTCATACGTATTGCTACCCGTGCTATCCGCAACAGGTTCATTGGAACTCCAAAGACAATGCTGCCTTTTTCCTTTTCCTTATATCTCGATCTCATTCTAGTTAATTAGCATGGCTTGTGTTAATTATAAACTCGTGTCCTTTTGACTTTTCTCACAACAATTGGGTTTCCACGGGGATGTTTTATAATGCCTTTCACGATGTAACCTGGCGTCGCTTTATTCCCATAAACTTGTCACACTAGAGAATGGACCATGAGGCAAGGTATAGAAAACTCTATTTTGCCTTTAAAACCAATTGCTGTTTATTCTACATTAGTCTCTCATACGTCCTTTTGCACTAAAATATGATTATTATGACACTCCAAGATTTTTTTATTGAAATTGTTCTTTTAAAACTTGTTTTGTCTTTGTTATTTTATTATGGTCATGACTGTGTCATTTACACAAATTTAATCAAACTTTGATTGAGCATAAGTTTTTTTGTCCAATGTTGAATTAATTTGATTTTTGCACCAACGGAAAGCTTATGACTTGAAATTTTGAATTCATCAAATTGGAAAATTTTTATAAAAAAATTGATCGAGCGTAAGTTTTCCGTGCGGCGTTCCATTAACTCGATATTTGAACCTTTGAGAAGCCCGTGACCCAACGCTTTCAATCCATCAGATTATAATTTTTTTTTGAAAAATCATATTCCTGTGTTTTTTTACTTAAAATTGACAAAGCTTTGAAAACCATAACGTTTTCATCCGATATCCTATTGACTTGATTTTTGCACCTACGGAAAGCCCGTGATGCACGTTTTTTAATAAATTAGTCATATGGATTTGAATAGGAAGGACAAAAATCCGAATCAAATATTCACCTTAGAGGTAATTTAGGATGATTTGTTAATTGTCTAGCTTAGAACATAGATTGAAATATAAAATGTGATCACGTGGGGAATCAATTCCTCAATCCAACATGCTCATGTAACCATGCTAGAGTTGCGCTTGATAATGGTCCAAGACGTGTACTAACCTCATTGACAATGATACAAACTGTCATTGAGTTGATTGTTGATGAACTTAATTGAAATTAAGGTATTAAAAATCTTTTCTTGTGGAAGGTTAAGGAGAGATTTCTCTTGGAATATCCAAGAACATAGTGTTCATATCAGTAATTATGTCATTGCTGTCTGCAATCACACTCGTGACCATGACCGATTCATTGGAACTCCAGAGGTTATGCTGGCTTTTTTTCTTTTCCTTTTACCTCGATCTCGTTGTAATTAATTAGCACAACCTGTTGTTATTCTAAACTCTTGTTCTTTTGACTTTTTCTCAGAATTACTGGGTTTCCATAGGGATATTTTCTAATGACTCTTTCAATGTGGTGTCTTTGCTTAATTCCTAGTAAATGTGTATCCTGCACATGTAGTCTCTCACAAATCATTTTGACACTCCAAGTTTTTCATTGAAACTATCTGTTGAAAACTTGGTTTGTCTTTACTTCGTCAGCTATTAGTCGTACTGTATAATGGCTATGATTATGTCATTTACACAAATTTAATCAAACTGGCTGCAGTTTCTAGCTGAAGAACCTTAATTCCATTTACTTCCTAAAATTTAAGAAACATAAAAAACTAGGCGCGATCGACAGCCTCCACCTCACCTGAGATAGAGGGGCATGAGATTGATGAATCCATTCTTCTCATGAAAACAAAATCAAAACGAAGTAGAGTTAGATCCGGAACGAACACTCTAGACATGCACCGAACTAAAAACCAATATACTAGATACAAAAGTTACTAAAAGTACAACAACCAAACTTTTTGGAAAAAAAAATTAAAAAATGAAAGTTGTAAAGGACGTTTTGAGCTATGTATCTGCAAAATATCATAAAATTTGAATAAGTTTTGGGCGAACAATTGATTAATTTCAGATAAAGTCAGATTTGCCCTCAAAAACTGTTCTGATTTGAGTCTAGGGTAGGGTGTTCACTGCATGTTTGCTTGTTCTTGGAGGGCTTGTTTATAAAAAAAAATTTAAAAAAATAAAAGCTAAAGAGCACATGCAGGGTAGCTTTCCGTAAAAATTTCGTGATAATTGGACTTTGTTTGCTATTTTTGTTGTATTTTTCAAAAATCGAGTTCGAACCGATTCAAAGCCTGAGTGGACAGGTAAGTTGGGATTAAACCACACCAATCGGTTCATAACTTGGAAAAATGGCCTTCATGTAGATTGAAATAGGCTTCATAAGCTTTCATTAGCGGCTAAAATAATTCAATTGAGACTTCATTAGGTTAGTCAATGGAATTAAAATATAATTAAACAGAAACGGGGGAAAAACAGAAAAGTGACCCAAGAGGGATACTAAAATTGTCTCTTGCGGATTACAAGGCTAATTGGCCTAATTGCGTACTGAATTGACTTGGTATGTCTTTGATTGGATGCATATTAGGCTAAATTGCAACTAAAAGCTTAATTTGGTGCTAGTGATTTAGCCTATTGGTGGTGAAAAACAAGTGATGGTTAATCATCATTTAGTATTAATTAATCAATCCTTAGTCCTATTAGGTGGAGGGGTGATTGAGTCGCATGATTGACACAAAATTCACGAATCGAATTCGAGTTCTTTTTTGTTGATTGACTCGTGTGAACCCATTAATGATTGATTTGAGTGATTGTATGAATGGAATTGAAATCGGCAGTCGATGGCTGGAGGCACGAGGGCGGCGGCCGAGAGCCTTGAGGAGGCGATTCATGGTGGCAGTCCAAGGAATGTTAGGCTAGTTTAGGGCTAATTACTATAGTTTAGCCAATAGACCTAGGTTTTAATAATCAAAATAGTTTAGACTTTAGTCTAACTTAGCAAATAAAAACCAATCAGACTTAAGATCATTTTCCTAATAATAGGTACCTTAGACTAGATTAGCGTTATCACTTCAAAATAAAGTTGAGTAGAATTTAGGCTTGCCCTAATATAGCTTAATTTTAGGGATTCAAATTAGCCTCTAATTTCAAGCTTACGGGGTTTAATATCCCATGGCTTATAACAATGTAATGTATATTCTTTACCCGACTTGGTATCGGGTTAAACTTAGGGGGTTCATGTCCCAAGGTTTAGAACAAGATGGTGTAATATTCTTTACCCAACTAGTATTGGGTTTTCATTTCAGCACTTATACTTCGAGCTTTCAATACTTGAGTGTTTCATTCCCATACTTTAAATAATTTGGTTGTTTCTTTTCCTTTCTAGAATAATTAAGACAACGGAACATAATAAACCGCAAAAAGAACATTTGCATGAACCTGTGACGCATAATTGATAAAAAAACCATGTGATCACTTATATGAACAATCCCACCAAGTTATAGGTACTGAAAGGACGATAATTTGCATAATCAAGTACCCTGATTTAGTAAATCTCTTATCATTTACAAGACGAGCAAGTCTTGTTTGGTTTTTAGCCTACCTCGAAAAGGTTAGTGGTGACTCATAAAAATCCTTAAGTAAATCGAACTTAAAAAATGAAATCCAACATTGCAAGAGGTATGATTTTGGGAGGGACCATGCCTAATCAAGGGTCGTAAGCCTACCTAAAATCATTCCTGTTCCTCCAATAATGTCTGAAAAGTGTGGGAGAGCGGCGATAGTTTGGTGACTAAAACTTGATGTAGGAATTCATATTTAGTTCTGGCATTTGAGTGGAGATTCGTATTTGGTTCTAGCATTTGAGTGAAATATTTTAGTATTGTGATCTCCGTGAGGATTTCATTCTGTCTTTTTGGAGCATTTAGGAAATCGAACTCGACGTGGAGATTCGTATCTTGTTTTGGCATTTGAGTGGAAATATTTTATTATTGTGATCTATGTGAGAATTTCGTTCGTTTGTTCTTTTGGGGCATTTAGGAAGCTGAACTTGATGTGGAGATTCATATTCAGTTTTGACATTCGAGCGGAAATGGAAATACTCCTGATTTTAGAGATCAGATCTGTGCTAGAAATACTAGTTTAGTCCTCCTTCTTTTTTTTCGCATTTCCATTTTATTTTGAATAAATTGTTCTTTCCAATTAGAAGTTACGGTTAACCTACTTATGATGTGAGTTGTTCTTTCCTATTATAAGTCATGGTTTGTGATACCCCTATTTATTCTATTAGCATTTGCATACCGTCGTTTGGTTTTGCTCTACGTTTTCTTTAATTCTTTCACAATGTTCACGCGTTCATACGGTAATTACTGCATATTACGATCTCCTTGTTGACCATAAATGTGGCTACCTTGACGACATGTTTAGTGGATTTTTATCTCAAAAGAGGTCATTCTATCTGGTAATTATCATATTTAAGATGTACAACCTGATTTAACCATACAGGAACCTTCTTTATGTTTCCAGACAGTCCCCCGACTCTTTGAATTTTCAAAAAGTTGACTTTCTGGAGAAAATGAAAGATGGAAAAATGGAAGGTGTAAGCAAATTCGTGTCTTCATTCGAAGCCCACGGGATGCGAGTATGATTGGCTTTCGTTACTTGTGAGAAGGTGTCTATTCTCAAGAAGCGTCTAACCGAGCCAACGGGTAAATGAATGCAAGCCAAGTCCTGCTCTGTCCACAAATGAATTTACGATTGCATCCGTTAAGAATGAACATCAAACCTATTATGCAACCACAAAAGAAAAAAGGGTCAGACAAAATATGCAAGTTATTCCAATGACTCCATCCCCTTGCACTTACACTTGGTATCTGTTTTTATTGATCACGATTCAATAAAAAGTACCACTCATTGAAACGCATATAATATGGTAAATAAAAAGCCATGACCTTTCGTGGTAAATCATAACTCATCCTATCCATATTACATTATTATCCATCACTAATGTGGGTAGGATGCTTTTATAGAGACTGATCCAGAGCTTTATGTAAAATCCATGGGACAGGGCACTTTAGCACTCCTAGTGTTTGAACATAATGGACACAAGTGAAATCGCACCTAATGGTACAATGACCTAAATAAAATTTTTGAAATAAGAGTGACCTTCGTCAAATGTAAGCAAAAGATGAAGACAAGGAAGTAATAGCTGCACCATCATTGCATTTCGTTTACATTCTGAACAACTTTTCCTCCATCAATTTGATAGCTAACAATGTTGACAGGACAAATGACATCCCCATATTTAATCCACAGAGGTTGTTACGGATTTCATCTACGAGGAAAGTTAGGTTCAAGTTCATCCAACTCGACTCATTGTTGTCATAACAACTTTCATCGTGCTGGCACTTCCAAACCCAAACCCATCTGATGATTCTGTCTGCCTGGTAAGGGAAATAGAGGCTTTTTTTTAATGAACTTACTATTTGCCTTCCACCTCAATCATTGCATTGTGATTGGCTCTGTGGAACTGTTGCCACCCCTCAAGACCATCTGACTGATTTATCATTTCAATCTGGAGATAGGAACAAGAGTGTTTAAAAATTTTAATCATATCTTCCGCATTAGCAAGTGCATTATGACTGGACTCAATGCAGTGAATCAACTCAAACCCAACATCTCTCTTTCCTTTCGAAGCAAATAAATTTATATTATTTCCATACTTTCCTGATGTTTTAGATAGAAATGCCAGTTTATCAGAAAACAAAACAAAAAGCATAAAAAATGGAGAGCCCAGTGATGCATCAGTCTATTGATTAAAAAGAGAATAATCAATCTTTAGATGTAATGCTTTCTCAGGCACTAAAATCTGATCTGAATCTCACCACCAACCTCCTCTGCCTTATGTTATCACAGAGAGAGAGAGAGAGAGAGAGAGAGAGAGAGAAGGTCGAGATAGATGAAAGGAGGAGCGCACCAGAAATATCGGTATTATTAGAGATGTTGAGCCCTCCAATCAACTGCAAAGTTCTCTTCAGAATCATCATCACTTGATGATTCTTCTTGTCCAGACTCCTTGCTGGCTTCTTCTGAACCTTTTCTACGCTTTGCAGACCTAGCAGCCTTCAACTCCAGCTTCTTCTTCCGCAATATCTCCACTCTTCCTGTGTAAACCCTGCAACAATACCAAAGACGAGGATATATATAGCAGCTTTTGTATGATATGCATGCATGGTTAATCCATAAACTAGACTTACTTTTGCTCTACAGATTCTGCCTCTTCTATCATCTCAGCAGCGTCAATCTGTATTCAAAGTTTCAGAACAGTGGTGAAGCATCAAGTAAATTCAAAACTAGAATAAAATGGACATGACATGGAAACATGGGATAAGCAAGGAACCTCCTCTTCTTCCAGCCGATCATCCACCTCCCGCAAGTCCTCCTGGATCAACTTTTCGAATTCTTTGTATTCGTCTCTGAATAGCATTTAAAAGATAGCAAAATTGTGACGATGCAGTGACAGAAAAGAAAAAGAGTAGGAATTCGTCATGCACACTCCAAAAAATCATCTGACACAGGACAAAAGTTAATGGCACATTGTTTTCCTTTTGGCACTGAGAATTTGGCAGTTGGATGCTGTATAAGTAACACAAGAAGAAACTTACTTCACATCTATCTTAACTGGCTTGATGCCACGAGCACGTAAATCAGCCTCCTTGCTATCAAAGAAACCTTCAGGGAGTGCTCCTTTCGCTTGCTTCACTTCAGGACCCGTCATCGTTTCTGCTGTCTGGATGACCCCCTTAGATGACTGACCGCTATTTGTTGGCAGGGCATCATCTGAAGGCAATCCATTGGTATTCTTCTGCATTTTCGCTGAAGTATCAACTTGAGGTTGAGCAGAATTCCCTGCAATATTTTCAGTTACCAGGATATGTCAGCTTCATAGAGTTGAGTTCACTTTAGAGTAGACAATAAATATCCAGCGACCCGATAATACAATGATATGTAATTTCGACAAAATCACCATTCAACATTGTCCGATGAAACAGCAATACAGTAATAGAACTTAACATATGAAACAAGTCACTCAAGAAGCGGAGGATACTTCAGCTACAAATGCTTCCACATGTCAATGGAGGAAATATATCTCAGTAGAGTAAATAGCAGCTTTTGTAAATGGGAGGCACCCCTAGGTGCTCTTTGATATGGATACATATAAAAAACGCAATAGCAGCTTGACTAAAAGTGATACCAAGTTACACAGAAGAAAATATCTAGGGGCTTTAGAGGATAATCCAACAGTTTTGGAACTACTGGGTTATGCCTAGAAGCATTCACCAAATTTCAATGATGGAATCTTTATCGTGGGTTCAACTCTCACGCTCTAGGATATCATGAAATTCTGCCCCTCTTGTCTTGTGTGTTGAATTTGGAGGGAGAAACAGAAAAATGTTCAGAGGAGTGAAGTCATCAGTTTCTTCTGTCTTTAGTTCCCTCTAGTCTTCATGTTCTGATTCCTCCATGCTTCATGGTGATACAGCTATGTCATAATCTATGCCTAGCTTTAAGTTTTTGAAATTCTAGAGAAGTGGCTTTTGCAATGGATATACCAGGTGCAGTTTGATAAGACATTAAGTTACTGCCCCTATTTGGAGGACAATAAAAAGCTTAGAGCAGAATTAGTTTCTTGAAGGCGTTAAACTTCATATTTGTTCAATAATGGCCATGGAGAGTAGGTGCCTTAATGTGTTCCACAGAGAAAGATTAGAAGAAACAATGTGGTAGTGGTCAGGTGCCATCTGGAAACATAATCCGAAGGCAACTCAAAATAGAGCTGATCTTACTCAAAGGTAAAAAGAAACCATGTCTAGGCAGAAACTTGGCCTCCTTGAAAGATATCCCATATAATATGCACAGAGGTGGAATGAGAGGAAGGGAAGGAGACAGGCTTAAGCGTAAGGAATGAATGCAATGGGAACAACACCACATGATATGCCCTAATCCAGCATTGGAGGAAAAAGGGACAAAGGATACAGTTTGAGTGACTGGAGTATGCTCCTCATGTGGTCAACCAGAAAACAGTTCATGACTGTCTTCAAATGGATAGGCCACAAGCTCCTAGACAGAAAATTGGACAACAATCCTTGCAACAGTCTAGGGCTGTATACTGATATAAAGCATTAGGGAGTTCCAAGTTAGTATCCTGAGGTGAATGTAGACACCAAATTTGACACTTCTCCTCCCAATAAATCAACACATGCATTGAACCTTTTATAATTCAACCTGTAGTAAAATATTGACTTAAACATTTTATCCATCACGGCGAATTTCTGATCCTGTGACGAGGTCGACCACTAGAACAGCTGAAGCAGACTTACAGTGCTTCACTCTCAATGCATAGACAATAGAGGATATCACGAAAAACCCAGCGATGCATATATTAAAGTAAGGCATCACATAGCCTAACAATTGAAATTATCACTGGATACAACATTAGTGGGCTTACTGAGCACAAAGTACAGTTTTATTTCAATTTAGATAATGACATTGTAAAGAAGATGCATACTCCAATTCCACAAACAGAGACATGTATGAAAAACTACTCAGTGATTCAATATGTTGACACACTGAAGAATGCCAGTATAAAGTGGAGTCGATAGAGTTTCATAGACCGCTATCACATCAGCTACAGCATATGAGAGGAAATTGCATTACACACACGCAAGAAAGAGAGAGTGCATACCAGCTTTACTATTCTGTAGATCATTGTCGAAAAAATTTGGAGGAAGTCCAGAGGATGATTTGGGTTTAGGCATTGCTCTTGAGGATTCATTTTGGTTGCCCTGCAGCTCCTTAGAAGGTTCAGGTTGAGATTTCCACAATTCAGGGGCCGGCTCTGACCTTTCATTAGTATTCCCTGTTGATCCAGCTGCACTTGCTTTTAGATTGGAAATTGCCTGTTTGTATAAAAAAGCCATTCTAGCCATTAAAGTCTACAACAGTAAAACTAGAAGATAAACGGTGATCAAATCATTAGACAGGAATTTTCCAGGGGGAAAATGGATGACGATGATGCAGATGGAGGAAGCTATGAGATGAGAAACTGCAGTCCTATTTTAGTTTCATGTAGAAGATTTACTGATTTAGGGTTCCGTTTATTTTGTGGAAAATAAATGATTTGGAAAATGTTTTCCTAAAAATGATCACTTGTATTGCTTGAAATAATTAGTCAATATAAAATTCTTTCAATATTGACAACAATTTATGTCTAAACATCCTGATGGATGCTGAAAATGTTTTTTGTTCACTCATTTTTGTAAGCGATACAAAGCAATCGTTTTTAGAATTCTCCAAATCATTCATTTCCAGTGAAACAAACAGAGCCCAATGACATTGCATTTTCCCTTATCAGGCTTCAAAAGCAATGATGTAAAAATCTCTCTTGTTCGTAGCTTTCACAAACAGAAATTGGAAGCACACACAACTCAAGCAAACAACTTTCGAGATTGAAACATTAAAAGTATGCTACTAAGAGGATTTCTATGAATTGCCAGGACTGTTCCAGATGAAACAACATCATATGATAAAAAAAAAATTCAACATATGAAAACTCTTCCGCAATATTTGTATTCCTATGTACGGCAATCTTTCCACCCACAGGCACAGCTTTCAGTATCATTAGCTGAATTTCGCTAATCAAATCCACCATTACAGTATAAATTATTACCTCATGATGTTTACGAGAAGCTTGGTGTGCATCCCAGTGGGAATCAGACTTTAGAACAATGTCACAGACCCTACAAACAGGTTGATCGGATTCATTGTACCTGCGAAAACAAAGAAGAGAAAGACCAGATGAGAACAGAGAAGATGCCCACGCCACTCGAAAGTGAGAAACGCTGTCCCGCTGAGCTCCCTTTTGATATCGGAGCTATTAGGCATGCATTGGGAATTTACGGAGAACCGGAACTGACAACTATGGTATTAGAGAACTCCAACAGTCCAAAATTTTACACTTCAGCATGCATTGCACCCCTCCTCTTGGGTAACATGAGGCTTACTGATGGAAATGGAGAGCGGGCGCGCGTGCGTACACGCAAATGTACGCATCGCCGCCTCCAATTTCTCAACGGTATATTCTTTCATCCCCATCCTCGCGAAAGCACTGCGACGAGGATCGAGCGTGTCTATCTAGGGCTTCAACAAATGCACTCAATCCAGAGTTTCAGCTCAATTTTCCAGGAACCACTCAGAACTAATGAAAAGCATTTCATCTAAAAGTCAAATGTGAAGCTCTCGATGCGAACAAGATCACCATGACATAGGACGAGGATATCATTCTTCCTTT
The DNA here is from genome assembly GCA_014182845.1 of Corymbia calophylla. Lineage (NCBI taxonomy): Eukaryota > Viridiplantae > Streptophyta > Magnoliopsida > Myrtales > Myrtaceae > Corymbia > Corymbia calophylla. Next base: position 39,564,198 of record CM024698.1, read on the forward strand.
TTACCTGACGAGAGGAGAATCGATGCGTTTGGCCTTCTTCACCGCGCTCAATCTGGCTCGAAACAACGCCTTGCTCCTCGCTTGAGCGTCCATCTTCTCGCACCAACAAGAAATTCTGCGGTTGTCGACGATGAAGAGGTTCCTCCGATTCCGCCTTCGATCGAGCAAACGAATGAGAAAACGCTGCCTATCTTTACTGCCCGCTTCTGCTCTTTCTTCTTCTTCCTTCTCAGCACACCAACGCGGCTTCGCCCTCCATCTTTCTCCCCCTTTCTGTTTCAGAAGGTTGCTGTTTCGGGGAGTTCGGTGGGCCTTGCATTGGGCCTGTTTGGGCCACTTCTGGGCCCATTTCGATTGATGGGCTGTAGTTCGAAAAATAGCGCCGGGGGCGTTCTCCCGGCGAAGGGTTTTCTCTTTCTTTTTCCTGCTGGAGGACTGGCTTCGAGAGTTGCAGAAGAAATTTTCCATCGGGGGGAGAGAGAGAGAGCAAAGAGAAAATGGGACAGAAAGTGAAGGTGGCGATGTTGCTCGGAGGGGGAGCGATTCTCGGCTCCGTTTCCACGCTCGTCCTCCTCAAGCTCCTCCTTCCCAGGTGAGTCTCCCAGCGATCATGATTTTCTCAGCAGAACTTCCCGAGGAAAAGAGCTTTCTTTCTTTTCTTCCATCATCTCGTATCGGTCGAGCATGGAGAATTGAACCCTCTTTCTCGAGTTAGCTTTCGCTCCACTGTGTTTTTTTGTATGGCTCGTCCAGCAAATGGCTCGTGTCGTCCTGAAAGTGATGATCTTTTCTTTCCCTCTTCTCCCGACAGGCGTGGGCAGAAGTACATTAAGGAAGACTTTAGCTTACCAGGTGAGTTGTACGATAGCCATTCTTTCTCGATGCTGTACGAGGTTGTGTGCTTCGTTAGTTACATGGAGTGTTTAGCTGGAATTGTTTAGTGGCTAGTTACTGACATGTGCAAGTAAGGAAGTGTGGTTCATGAGAAGTTTTTAGCTTTCTAATGCTATATGCCTATCCTGTATATAACTCTATGGCAGATCGGGAGTTATATTCTACCTTATATGTGCATGTCATTCTGACATGCTGCAGCATTGCTTAATCAATATTTGCTATATGATGTTATATCGTTGTTAAATTGCACCAATCAGGTGATGGGCTTACACTTGACACGACGAAGAAAGATTGCTCTTCGAATGGAGATCATCAGAGAGCCGATGTAGACCTGCTGAAAGATGAAATAGTTTCGGAACATCTGACAAGGTACTTGGTTTATCTCCTGGTGGAATATAAGTTTTCCATCATACTTAATAACCCCCCCCCTCAAAAAAAAAAAAAAAAAAAAATCCAATAGTAAAAGACCGAAAAAAGCTGTGTTAAAAATTTCGTCTCGGCTGTTCTTCTCTTGTCTTTTTGTGGCTAAATTGTTCATGTGTGTATAACTACAGATGTTAGATCCTTGTCAATGAAAATTGGTTATTCTCTGCTACATGACTGGCTATTACTTTCCCTTTGTAAGTTACATGCCATGTTTTTCCCAGCCTAATATAAATGCTTTATGATAAATTTCTCACAAATGTATACATTTCTCTGTTTGCTTTTCTCTTAAGAGCATATTTTACATTCTTTTTAACATCTCATTAGGAACATCCAGTTCTTTGGCTTGAACTCTCAGCAGAAAGTGACGAAATCCTATGTTGTGGTCATTGGCCTCGGAGGAGTCGGTAGTCATGCCGCATCAATGCTTCTGAGATCAGGAGTTGGAAAATGCTTCTTGTGGATTTCGACCAGGTACTGTCTGTCTATGATTGCTCAGTTCGATACATTTCTTTGCTGATCATATTCATTTATTACTATGGATTAGAGAAGATTGAGGTCTTTGTGATAAGTAATTTTAAAAAAGACTTGGCAAAAGTGGCCGAGCACCAATCTAGTTTTTGTGTCAACCTATATTTTTGAAAATTCATGAACTCACATTCATTAGGTACCTCTACTCATTCACTGATTAAATGAGAAGGTATCACTATCATCACTTAATCGACACGCAGTGGCAACAAGAGCTGATGTTGGTATTCCAAAAGCCCTCTGCCTGAAGAAGCATTTCTCATCAATCTTCCCTGAGAGCAATATAGAGGCGAAAGTGTTGCTGTATGATGCATCAACAGAAGAAGAAATCCTTTCAGGCAATCCTGATTTTGTCTTGGACTGCATTGATAACATTGACACTAAGGTACTTTTTTCTTGCTGATCATGCAAAAATTCTCTATTTTGCAAGGTTTACCCAGAGATTATAGTCCTAACTGTCTAGATTGTCATTGAACAACATTTTAGAACCTTTTCTCGGTAAGAGCAATAGTTTACTGTTCTTTCTGTGCTCATCACTCTTTATGTATTAAGATGAATTTTCAGAACTTTGCTTTTTGTCATATCATATTTACTTAATTTTGAAAATTTCTCACCATTCAGATGTGAGAGCATATCTTTATTACTTTTCTCCCTTTTATGTCCGTTCATGTTTGAGTGACAAGTGCTTATAGACACTGCCTATTAAAAGTAGTACATTACTTTCAATGGTAAGGAAGTATTGCCTAGTAAGTTTAGAAACGTCACAAGATTTGCGCTGCTTGCTTTATTTTGTTAAGTTTAATGATCAGACTTGTGATTAGAGTATATATATATGCTTAAAAGCTCTGATTTTTGTCATCCATAGTAGGTTGCTCTTCTTGCTGCGTGTGTTCGTAGAGGACTGAAGGTTCTATCTGCAACCGGAGCTGGTGCGAGAGCTGACCCAACAAGAATTCGCATAGCTGATTTAAGGGAGTCCACAAATGATCCATTATCTAGAGCTGTAACTCTCTGTCTTGATTCTGGAGCTGCTACATTATATTTCAGGCTTTTTTTTGTTTATTCTTGTGGGAAAATAACTGGCATAGATCTCTTAAAAGATCTCATGTTCTATAGCTTATTCTATGACTATCTGCTTGACCTTCCGATTCTTGTCATTGCCTCTGAAATCTTGTCTCATGCTTTCTCTTGCCATGCTTTGTACGATCATCTTTTCTTTGAATGGAAGATATGTGAAACTTCCTCTTTTCTTATTATTTATTTGATGTCTACAACTTCCTATGATAATTTTTGTGTGAATCAGCTAATTTGCTTTTAACAGTTCTTGTCTCCCTAAAAATATTTTCATAATTTTAGTTCCCTTTCCCTAGGTAAGACATCGTTTGAGGAAGGACCATGGCATTGAAGGTGGTATTCCTGTTGTTTTTTCCTTAGAGAAACCTAAGGTGAAGCTGCTTCCATTCAGGGGGGCAAATGGAGAAGAAGAAAATCCTTCAGATTATCAAGTGAGGATATGTTTCTTCTTTTATGCTCTTCAAAATAAATTATCAAGACTCTTTGTTGAAAATTCGCATAGGAAAAGGTTGAACTGAACAATTGCACATAACTTGGTCATTATAGCTTCAGGGTTATCTGTACTGCTATGATTGATTATGTATCTTGACTATACAACCTCGTGTGTCCTGATGTCAGATTGTGCCAGGTTTTAGGTTCGTATAATCCCTGTTTTGGGCACCATTCCTGCAATTTTTGGACAGATCATGGCTTCCTATGTGGTCACACAACTTGCAAGATTTCAAGTTCAAACGGAGCCAGTGGTCAATTTTGATATGGATCATTATAGGATTCTTCATCAACGGCTTATTGAGCATGAGGAGTCACTCTATGGAACAGCTACACATGTCCAGGTGTGGCATTATGGTTCTGACTTCTGAGAATATGCTTGACTATTTGTCAATTATATAGTTTGGGTGAGATATATTCTTAGATTTTGGCCCATGAAAATGATCTCTTCCATTTAATTTACCTGCTAGGTTCACTTCTTATCAAATAGCAATATAAAACTGTATTCTACTGTACTTATGATATTAGACTCCTTTAAGTTTTCATTCCTTTTTTCTTTGTGATTTTCACATACTTGTGAGATTATCATGTTTATATTTGTGTGTACCATCAATTTTTTGGTGCGTTTCTTGAAGGTTGATGTTGAAGAAGTGATGTACGTAGTAAAAGAGTTATGGCATGGTCACAGCACAAGAGAGCAGATTGCAAAAGATGTAGGACGTGCAATGTGGAGATCTGTTAATGAGTTGATGCTCGTGAGGTTAGAAATCTTTGCTAATTCATATTCCAAAGCTATTAGGATTCAGGGATCCATTTTTTGCAATCTTTTGCTTTCCATGCAAAGTTTAATCAATTGAGAGCTAATCTTCTTGGATGGGTGCATTGACACTTGCACAAAGTGCCCAATTATGTGCACCTGTTAAGTACTCTTCACATTGAAAAGTTTTAGCTTCCTCCTGTCTATGCCGGCTCAATTATGAAGTTTATGTTCTTGCAATTTGTGCAGTGTGGATTTATCTGTTAATTCCATCTCATGAAATACCTGCAAAATCAACTTAATGACTTCCATTCTTTGCCATGTGATACTGATGAGCTTTCTTTTTACATTTTAATTGAACAACAGATGCTGTGAAACCAACTTTAATCCTTTTGCAACAGCATTGCATATTCTTTTCCCAAGTTCATGATGTCTAATTATATCTTTTTGTGTTTCATCCCTCATTTTCTATTATGAAGATTCATTATAGTGGATGGTAGAATGCAGCTCATATGCAATTTTGCATTTTTTATCTATTTGCTTACGTATTTATATGTTTTGTTCAGGTGGGATCGAGCCCAACCAGCGTCAGTAGCCAATTTGATTCTACTAAAATTTAAAGAGGTACTCTTGTAACTGTTTGAGATTCTCTGCAAACTCTGCCTTACTTGCAAGATCATCATCCTTTCCTAGACATGTTCATGGCCATCAATTTTATCGTCCAATCCATATGGTCTGTTTTATGTCCACGTTCGCATCTTCTTAGATGGCTTTGTATGTGGTGTCTATTTAGGACAAGAAAAGAGAAGCTTGAGGCCAATTTTTTCTTATTTTATTTGCTCTACACAAAGATTGCATGATGGGCTACATCAGCCCCTGTTTGAGATTCTCTGCAAACTCTGCCTTACTTGCAAGATCATCATCCTTTCCTAGACATGTTCATGGCCATCAATTTTATCGTCCAATCCATATGGTCTGTTTTATGTCCACGTTCGCATCTTCTTAGATGGCTTTGTATGTGGTGTCTATTTAGGACAAGAAAAGAAAAGCTTGAGGCCAATTTTTTCTTATTTTATTTGCTCTACACAAAGATTGCATGATGGGCTACATCAGCCCCTGTAACACCCCCCTTTTTTCCCCCTCCTTTACCTCAAGGCAAGTAATTCTTTTACCCATGCACAAAATTTTCTCCGACATGTAAGGTTGTTGTGGTGATGTAAAAGTCCCTTGGGAACTAGTGCTATTTTACACTGTCATCAGAAAATTCCGATCCTTCAGCTCCATCTCATCTAGATTTTTTTATGATGTGTGGCCTATGCAAGAAAGATATGTTCATTCCGAGTTGAGTTCATTTGATACCTACTTTCCTGTCATTGCACGGGGTAATTGTTGTGCTATCCATTTTGAAGTTTGGATACCTTCTTAGAAAGCTATTTGTTCGTGACAAAGCTTTTGCCTTTTAGTTCCAGCTCTGGTAAACTTTGAACATTTGATTGTTACACAGTAGAGAAGAGACTATAGTGAAGGCTGCCCTGTAGGAGACACAAGCTTTTTAAAATTAAAACTCATATTGTATGGTTATCTTATCATTGATACTGATGTGGTATTTTATTTTCTGTTCCATTAGGCTGATGAACATGAGCAGAGGACCCTTGATGATATACAAAAAGAGGAACCAGAGTTTTTCACAAGAGTGACATCAGTGCTTCAGAGAGCGAGGACAGATTTCGGGTTGTGATTTCCCATTTGCACCCTGCTTAATAAGAAGTCGTTGTATGACATGTTGTAAGCATTGCACTTTGCAAATTTTGTTCGGATGCCTACCTAGATGTTGAATCTTTTGTAGAGCTTGGTATTTGACTTCGTGATAGCACGTAGCTTCCCTATCAAGATGCTGCCTCTTTTGCCCATATGTTGTTCCTTCCATAGAAACTTTGGACTCTATTACTGTAAATTGATTTTGTTGCAGACGATATTAGATTCATTAATAGATGGATTTCTGCTGTTTCCAGCCAAAACTTCATCGATACTGCTGTTTAAAATCTTGAAAGAGCCATACTCACAAGTTTAGATGTGAATCGACGCTGTTGGGTCTAAATAAATGGTTCCGGCCTATACTTGCTACATAAGTTTACGACACTTGCGGCACTATGCACACGATCCTCGACCAGGTTCAGGACTCATGCTGCATTCTTCTCTCTTCCATGTATTACCTTCGAATTTCACCAATCTTGGCTAATGTTCTGATGACATTCTTTGGGGCTGGCTGCAGCAGCCATACCTTCACATATGCATGGAGACAAGAAGTTAAAATCTCCGAGTCATTGTGAATTCCAAAGCTGAGCCTTGGTGAGTGCGTACCCATCTAAAAGAAAGAGGATCGACTGCGGGAGCAAGCAATGACGTGGTTGATAACGACATACATGCTATAAGAGCACAGAGCACATGAAAAACAACTATCACGGAAGCTAAACATGATGCTTGTTCGTGAAGTCACGTTCATCCCATTTGACTCTCGTCTGCATTTTCAACCCCGTGGGAGGCGACTGTCACGAGACCGTAGAGAACATTCTTTGCAGCGATGATACGTATCCTCCCGGAGCGCTATACGGGCAGTCCATGCTGAAGGTGCTCTTCACCTTAGCGGAACAGACGCCGGATTCTCCCGACTACAGCTTTCACACCGAGCAGTCGATATCCCAATCCAGCGTTGATGAGAGCTATGGTCACACGGCGTGTTCCAGACTGCTTTCTCACTGCGACTATGGCGACAGCGTGACGTGCACCAGCAGCAATTTGTGGGATCTTTGTCCGGGGAACTGCGGCGCTCAGATCCAACTCGTCGACTGCAAAGTCAGATTCGAGGAAGTACACGTTCACTGAATGAGTGAATGTCCGGTGTCGTCCTTAAGTGTCACCGATTACATTGCATCTCAATATGGATAGGGTATTGGAATTAACTACATGGGGCATTATCAGTCATCATGTGAAACGACTTGATAAACGCAATGATCTTATAGTTTCCTCCGCTAGTCTACATTTATCAAGGCTCTAAGAATTCACTTTTTTGTCTTAATGTAAAATGTGCGAATTTGATCAAGCCTTACCTAAAATCATTCATAGCTTCTTGAAGATGGTAAATTGTTGCGTGAAACTTGTTTTAAATTATGGTCCGAAGTACCTATATCAATCTTAAATAAGGACTTTTAAGTGGGATTTACTTTGTTTCTTCACAAAAAAGAAATGGGAGAAATTATTTGTGTAATTTGTAATGTTCTTAAATTGACAAGGGCTAATGCCATAAAAAAATCCAATCCGATTGCAATCTTTAGAAAAATGAGAGTTGCTTGATTTCTTAAGCAAGGTTCCGATTGAAGTCGTCTTATTTTGCTCGATCTCTCAATCTTGTGCTATTGTTCAAAATTCAATCTCTTCTTTTACATCCGTTTGATTTAAAACAATTCTATACTTTTTCAAAAAGGTTTGCTCTTTGATTTTAGATTGTATATTTTTATAATGGATAGTGTCCACGCAAAAATAGTAACAGTGGTTATATATTCAGTTGAGGTTTTCAATTAGGGGGAAATGTAGAAAATTTTCCCTGAAACTGAGGAAATTATAAGGTAAATCGGGTACTCCATTGAAATAAAAAGAAAATACTTCAGCTAAATAGTATAAGCACGATTTTTAATTTTGGAGAGTTTAGGGGTTTAATGTGTAATTAACCAGAAATGCAAGTGAAAAGGTCTTTGGCGTTTCAATTCAGCTTAACCATCTTCATCAGCAGCAGCATCGTTCCTTCGTCGAGTCAAAAGCACAAATTCGCCATTGAAAATCTTGAGCGAGCGAGAGAGAGCATGGCCTAGGGTTTCTGCCGGACTTCGTCGGTTCCTGCTCTTCCATCGCCATGGCGACGGCCACGAGGCTCCTTTACCTCGTGGCGTTCTTCGCTTTCCATCTACCTCTCACTTTCTCCGGTGAATCGCTGTTCTTTTGATGGGATTGTGGTCGAATTTGCTGATCCGCACGCACTCGCCAGCTTTCTTCGGCGTTCATTAGAGCAAACTGACGCTCGATCGTGTTGTTGTTTCGATGCAGAGGGAGGAGCCAGCTCCATGGAGTCGGTGCCTGATCTGCAGAAGCAAATGTACACTGTCCTCGACGGATATCCCTGCGTGCGGCTGCTCAATCTGTCGGGAGAGATAGGGTGTGCTAGTAAGTTCATTTTCGGGGGTTGAATGATTGTTTTTCATCAGGTTGTTAAGATGTTCCGTTGATTGCTTTTTGTCGTGCGTTTGAAGATCCTGGAAGAGACAAGGTCGTGGCTCCGATTGTGAGATTCGGCAACTTAACTCGGCTGACTCGACCTTCGGCGGTTCTGCTGTCTGTAGATGAGATGGAGGGGTTCTTCAAGAGGTACGTACACTAACTTCATTTTGTCATCAGTATGCTTTCTATTAGGTGGGGATGGTGGCAGAGAGTAAATCGATCAGGAATGGATGTTGATTGCAGGAATATTTGTTTTGGGAATTTCAAGATGCTTGACAGTAACCTCCCTGTAGATAACCAGGCCATTGGGCTTATTATCTGTTTTGGTTTCTGTTTTTAACAAAATGAATGTTTTTAAAGTTTGGGCTGAAGCTGCAACACGCCCTTTCCATCTTTGCATTTCGGCTAACTTATAGCAGTTTGAATGACAGCATGGTCTTATAAACTGTCTTAAATTAAGTTTCAATCCAATTGAACCAAAATTTTATTGGAGGAAAGCCACTCATATCTCACGTTCATTAACAGAATCCTGATTCTTATGCTATGTCTATATGGTAAAAATGGAAAAGCAAAGAAAGGAAACTACTTCCTCTATGTCGAAGAGAAAAAACCTTTGCATCTTCAAGCTCCTGTGTGGAGGATGCCATTAAGTAGATAACACTGAGATATGTTGCTGAGGGGGATTGGGGAGCAGAAAACCTGAGAAAATGGGAAAAATTGACTAAGACTACCCATTTGAATTAGTTTCTCATCTCAGTTCAACTCTGTTGAGATTGTCCTGAACAAGATATTCTGACGTTTATATACATAGACTTCATGCTTTATTAGTCTTTTGTCAGAAGTGGAAAACTGAAACTGAAGCCAAACCTGTTTTTTGTCTGTAGCCCATTTTTGGATCAGGTCTCACAATTATACAAAATGGGATGGATCAGGTTTAAGCACAAATGACTCAAACCAGTGTGTGCTCCCTCCACTGTTTTTGTGTAGACGAGGTTAAAAGAGTGGCAGACTGTTGACCATTACAGAAGAAATTGCATCAGCCTCCATGTAAAACAGAGAAACCTAAAAATGCAATTTCTAGGTGTCTAGATTATCTGTCAAAAGGATTTCTTATGTGCATTTCCTACAGCAGAAGTGACACACATTCTGTTGGAACATCCCAGATGTGATATTTGGATGTTCATCATCAGCTTTTATTAAGTATTTCAGCTAGCTAATATCACTTAATTGTATATTCATCCATTAAACACAGAGGATGCATCTATCAGTATCTGTTTTCCCACTATGTGTTTACTTTAGGATCCCTTGCTGATATCGGGACATTTTTGTATCTCCAGAGTTTCAAATGATTTGGATTTTGCTCAGAATGTTGGTGGTGTTCTGGTCGAATCTGTATCTTCGTCCCAAACAATATCAGGTACAGTGCATCTAATTTTTAATCACGTGCATTGTTTACTTAAATAAGCATATTGAAGGACATTTTACCTAGGTGCTGTTAATGGTGGCATTGTTCATCCCTCATAGGACTCTCTCCAGACCAGAAGTTCCCACAAGCTAAATTCTCACCCTACCAGAATATCAGCTATGAATGGAACCCTCTGGTATGCTATAAATTGGGGGTTTAGCAAAGATATGCTGATACTCACTTTAAATTATCTTTTAAGGTTCTTCCTTTATCGGTTGAGTCCTGCAAGGTTACCATCCAGTTCTCTCAGTTTTGTCAACTCATACTATTTTCACTTGTCCTGGCTTTTGATTGAACTTCTTCCTTAACGAGAAATATCAAGCTTTCTAAATTAACAATTTCCTGGGTTGTCAACTGTTGTATGTGCAAAGTAGTTGGATTAATATTACAATTTGTCAACTTTCTATTGGTTTAGTTTGACCAATTCAATTTAAAGCATGCATCACATGAATCTAGAAAAAAAGAATGCAGTGTGGATGTAATCTCCTAAAGATTTTGAATCAATCAACACAAACTTATAAACCTTTATCACAGTATATCTGTGGATTTAGCCTTTGTGATATATGATAGTGCATTTCGCTTTCTATATTGCAACAGTGTGACATTGTTTCATAATATAATGATTTAATAATTGGTGCAACACTTGTTTTGCAAGGACAATGTCTAGCAGTTTCACTTACAGTCTTCATTCCAACAAGAAGTTCACTTAGATTACATTGATGTATTTGAATGGAAATTAGCGGTTGCTCCTGCTCTGCTGCATTAATTGTTATTCAAAGTTGAGGAATATGTTTTCAAGAGGCTGAAGCATTAAAATTTTTTGCTTTTTCAGGGATCTGGCATAATGTGGAATTCCTATCAGTTTCCTGTGTTTTTACTTTCTGTGAGTAGCTCACCGAGTGTTCAGGAGGTAAAACACCTTAAATGCTACTATCTGGAGGCAATCCCTCTGCTAGTTACTTTCAGAATTCATTTTAAGGGGTTTTGAGGCTAATTTTTTTGCCTAGTGTTGATTAAGTTGATTCCCATGCTAATCAAAACATGGACATAACCAATTCACTCTATGCAGCTATCAGCCAGTAATGAGAAGCATGAGAAAGCTTATACTGCACATGTGGTGGAATTTGATGTTGTGATGCAGGTAAAGGAAGTTTTCTTTCTCCTGAATGAGCAGTTATCTTTCTTTCTTCCAAGGCTGGAGATTCTAATTCTTTTTTCTTTTCATTTATGTTCTTTCTGAGTCAGACAACAAAATCTGGGACTCGTGATTCACAGTCTTGTTTAGAAGAACAAACTTGTTTACCACTGGGGGGATACAGGTGAGGTTTTCATGGATATCATGTCAGTTGTCAGCCAGTTGTTAATAGGCTTTTCCAAATTTTACTGAAAAAATGTGTATATATGCTACGCCAAGTGGGATATCTCCTACTAAAGCTTCCAAGAGCAACCGGTTTAGTGGATCTAACTTTTGTTTCCTTATGTAACTTTCTTGAATTTTATGATCTGTTAAATTGCTTTTTTAACAAATTCGATAAAATTGGGGCAGAACTGATTACAGTGTAAAGACGCTTTTTAGCAACATGTTCACTGTAAAAGAATGTTGTTTGTCACCACCAATTCTTATTAGAAGAAACACCTTCATACCACTTCCATTAATGTTCAATACGCTGTGACTGCAACAATTTTCTATGATCTCTTTACTTTAATAGCTCGCTGCAGTGCTCACATGAGATTTCATGGTGGCTTGGAGCAATTTTTTTTTTTTTGGGGTCTCTCAGTGAAGTTGTACCTTGTTGTTTCCTATTACGGCAGATTTTAATAATATCTTGTAATTGTGAAGGGCAGTGTCTGGTCATCGCTCCCGCCTATGAATGCTTCACACTCAAACCAATCCAAGGGAGTAATTCTAACTGTTGCATCAATGGATTCTGCCTCCTTTTTTCGTGACAAGAGTCTTGGAGCAGAATCCCCCATATCTGTAAGTTTATGCTTCACTGTTCATATCCTCGCAGAAAGATGATCTTATACCCTCGCTATAAAAAAGTTTGTCTGTTCTGTTTACTTGATTTATGGACATAATTTGATTGGAAAATATTGTCAGGGACTGATTGCATTGCTGGCAGCTGTTGATGCACTTTCTCGTGTTGATGGATTGGCTAATTCCAGTAGACAGGTGTGCAAATGATAAGAATCTGTCCATAGAGGCTTTTAAACGGTCTGTTAATGTCTGGTGCTTATGTGGACTGCCCATGGTTGAACAGAATCTAATGCCTAAACATCCTTCTAATAGCATTATCTTTGTGGTTCTTGCTGATCTGTGTAGTTTCCAAACTCCTATTCTTTTCCCCTTTCCCCCTGCCGATCAAGCCTTTGTTTTCTTTCACCTTTGGTGCAACACTTCCTACCTTAACTGTGCATAGATGTTCTGGTACTGTGTTTTATGAGGACTTGACTGATTTATGTAAAAAATTCACTTGAGAGCTAGAAGTGGTGAGTCCATAAACTTTGACAGTTTTGCCTTGTTCAATTTGCTTTGGCCTTTTGGTGTTCACGATGTTCCTTAAAAGCTAATGTAGTAAGACGTATATGTGTACACAATGCATGCGTGCAGGGATGCATGTGTATTCTTGTGCTTGCCTAGAAATGATGTGCTCACTGATTCCTACCATATCATTTGCCTTCAGAATATGCTTTGCACTTTGGTATATATCTACTCTATTTTGAATTCTGTACTTTCCTGATATTTTGACACGTAATGCAGCTTGTTTTTCTTTTTGTCACTGGAGAAGCTTGGGGCTACCTTGGTAGCAGGAGATTCTTATATGAGCTTGATTTGCATTCGCACTCTGTCAGTGGTCTCAATGAGACATCAATTGAGATGGTAATTTGCTAGTTTTGATAAAATGCATGCCTCGGATCACGTTCTTAGTAAGTTTTCACTAATTTTTTGGGGCTCATAACTGTAATGTAATTGTCAGTTTCTGACAGAAGCTCATTATGGTTTTCCTCAGTTATTGGACCTGCTGTCTGAAGTGGTAGAATTGAGATGTGATTGTTTCGCGTCTTTTTGTCTTTTCTACAAATGTTTCTTTTTCACCTGGAACACTATTTTCTGGTTATCTTACATTATTTATGCGATACATTCTATCTCATTTTATGCCAAATGGAACTGTTGGCTTGACAAATGCTTCTGCATAGGTCCTGGAAGTTGGATCTGTTGGAAAGGGGCTTAATCAAGGAGCAAAGAAATTTTATGCTCATACAGCCGGGGTGGGACATTCTTTCCCTCTAAATGCAAATTATATATCAATACCTGTTCTCTTGTGTCAGTTATAAGTGCGTTGGAGATTTCATTTGCTTCCAGTAGTATACCATTGCTTTTGTCAGATATACTTGTCACATAATGTATTGCAGTCTAAATTCCTTGTTGTATCTGGAGACCTTTCTTGTTGCCTACCCTTTTCTCATAAGGGTGTTTTAGAAGCCCCAGGGGGGATGGAGTGGAAAGAATTTACCAATACATGCTAATGGGTATTTGTATACTGTGAACTTAATGTATCTCTATATTTTTCTTAAGTGACGACTGAATTGGGAATGTACCAAAGAATGAAATAATGGAATCCGTCAGCATTCAGGGTGAGCAAAATGGCTTGCTTCTCCACGTCATTGTCTTGCGGTATAACTAATGTACAAAATATCCTCTCGAGCTGTGGAGCCTGGAGTAAGTCCTTTTGTTGTCAATGCAAACTGATGTCATCTCCAGCTGAAACCATGTTGTAAGCATAGCAATGCATATTTTAGTTGAACAATGGCTCCAATCCACATTGTGGCAAAAGAGGAAGTTTGATTAATGACCGATTCACTTAATAATGCAGCTTCTTATTTTGTCTAGGCATTAGCTAACTTGGCTCTGGTTTCATCTTTTATGGCTTTCTTCATTATCATGCGAGTGATGGTCCAATTACAGCAACTATGTATATAAATGTGCAGATGTCATTTGCTAAACCAGCTTAATTTTTTTCTGCTTTGTTGGCTTGTTTTTAGTCATAATAGTTAGTGTTGTGAATGCAGGCTTCATCTATCATCAATGAGACACTGAAGGCCTTAAAACAAGCTGGAGATTCCCTCGTTTCTGATCAAATCACAATATCCTCGGCAAGTACTGCAAATCCAGGGATACCTCCATCATCTCTTATGGCATTTCTTAGAAAGGTTTGTGAAGTTATTTCGAACAACTCTGTAAGCTTGAAGTCATTAACGTGCATAGACATCATAGGATGGTATTATACTAACTATTGTTTCAGTATGCATACAAAAGACTTGATTATTTCTGTAAGTTTGACTGAACAGCATGGAAGCTTGTCATTTCTACTTGGACATTTCACTTCATTTTAAAATTCTCATGTACAAACTGTGTTTGGGAGGAGCTTCCTTCTCAACAGGACATTGGTTGCCTCTTCTAGATGACTATGTATTTTTACAAATTTATTAGAGACTTGATGAGGTGAAGCTGGTCCATATGGTAGCAAAAATAAACATTTGAGAGGATGAAAAATTCTAGTGACTATTTTATATTGGAGGAATGAAAGTCACTAAAGCTAAGTATAGTATATGATTGAATACATATATGTTTTCCTTTTCCTTAAGCAGAACTCTCAGACATCTGGGGTTGTAATAGAAGATTTTGATACTGCCTTCACCAACAACTTCTACCATAGTCACCTTGATAATTTGTGTAAGTTGACCCTAAACCTTTCTGAGTATGTTTTCTGTTATGTATTAATTGCAAGTCCTAGTAATCATCCACATATCACTGGATGTCTAACTCATGCTTCAATGCAGCAAATATAAATGCTTCTGCTGTAGCAGATGCCGCTACAATAATTGCCCGCACCCTGTATGTTCTAGCTAGTGATGAAAAAAACTCAAGCAATTCAGCACTTGGTACAGTCAATGTGAATGAATCTCTTGTGCAAGAACTTATGGGATGTCTGCTGAGTTGTGAACCGGGTCTATCCTGTGCTTTGGTGAAGAGCTACATCTCACCTGGAACTACCTGCCCGAGCCACTATGCAGGTGTTCTGCTTGGAGAACCCTCTTCAACACCTTATCCCGTTAATGTGGACGATACCTCTAGGTTCTTATGGAATTTTCTCGCCGACAAAACTTCTATTTGGAGACAGAATGATAGCAAAGATTGTTCACAGAATTGTACCAATGAAGGTGAAGTTTGCATCAGAGCAGAAACTGATAAAAAAGGAGCTTGTGTCATCTCTACAACCAGGTAACTTGCTAGCAGGATGGTATGATGAAATAGTAGTATTTGTCTATTTAAAGGCATACCTTTTACTTTGTTATCTGTGAAAATTGGACCAGGCTCTGTCAGCTATTTGGACTGCTAACTGCCACGGGCTAAATTAGCATGTCTGCAAAATCTACACATGGACGCAGAAAGGAAGTCCTGAAAAAAATGCCATGTCTAACTATAAACTTAGGATTTGTGCAAGAAGGGGAAAAAGAAACTATAGACTTAGGATGAAGTTGTGCAGTCCCAAGAGTTGACTTCCAAATATGCATATTCTAGAACATGAAACAATCCTAGCTCACTGTCGAGAAGCTGTGGAAACATTTTGGCTAGGTAAAAGAACTGGAGACACTAGTGCACCTTTGATTACCCTTATTGCTCCTCTCCATTTAATGCCACTCACTTGTATGGAAAAAGACCTATCTTTCACTTCATGTATGCCTATTTTCATCGGGTCTCTCTAGTTGTGACGCTCCTTAACAATTACGATAGCCAAAGCTTGTTAGGAACCTTTCTGTTACTAATACTTGGAGCAGTAATGGGACCAGTATTTAATGTTCTCTTGCATTTAATGTGTACTGATATTGTCTGCCTAGATTTTCATGCCTTTTAAGTTTATGGATGTCAGATATGTTCCAGCGTATTCAACCCGTTTGAAGTTTGAATCTGGATCGTGGAAAGTGCTCCCTCCAAATTCTTCTGATCCCATGGGAATGGTGGACCCAGTTTGGACGGAGAGCAACTGGGATGCAATCGGTCTTCGTGCATATACCGTCCAGGACTCGATGTATGACCATTTTCTTCTATTGGGAGGCGTTTCCATTACAGTTTTAGCCTACATCGCCATAGTAACTACGAGAACCTTTATAACGAAAGCCTTGAAGCGGGACTGATATTTGAGTCTGCCAAAATGTCTGCGGTGGAGGGTTTACGGGTTGAACTCTATGAGGATGTTGAAATATTAATGGCGCATCCTCGTGTGCTTTGATCTTTGAAGTGGACAGTGAATGGTTCGGAGAGGTGAGCGGACGATACTTCATTTGAAAGCTCCAGCCTGAATGCCTCCTGCATATGTTCTCTCCTTCCTCGCTTGTCGTACATATGTAGACACCACATTTTGCTTTCGGGCTCGTTAAATGGAACACCTAGTATCATGTTCTCGTCCAAAATCTTGTCCATACCAATCAGAAATGCTGCAAATATAGGGAACGCAATTTAGTCCAAATCGGGGGACTCTTGCGAATTCAATTATTTGAATCTTTTCCTCCATAATTTGAATCTCATAAGGGGGAATAACCAAGCTTTATTTCTGGGACCCTTATCACAAAGGAATACTTACGAGTCTCAGATCATTCGATTTGCTTCAGTAGATGAAAGCAAACCCGGAAGAGCAAACAAAACTTAGGAATTGCAGATGCATGGATTAATCTATACACAGGAAATATAAACTGTTGAGTACGAGTGCCGTGCTCGTGCATTTGTGATACGTACCCTGTGACGGATTCATCCTTGATAAATTTTTGCATTTGTGATGATACCCTGAGACGATACGATTTTTGCATTTGTGGCACATACCCTGTGAGGGATTCGTCCTTCATACAATTTTTGTTATGAAGTGAGGTCGTTTTTTCAAAGGATATCTAGTGACCCGAGCTTTCCCAGGCCGGTGAGGGAGAGCAGCTTCTCACGCTAGAAATCAAAAGTTTCAAGCCCCTAAGATTGATTCTTGAGTGCTTTGCCATCCAGTATTTGATGATTCCCAATGAAACATTTACGAGAAAATGATTTCCGACATAAACGACGGTGTTCACAGACACTTGAACAGTAACAGAGAATTAGGAAGAGCGAGGGATTGGGGCGACCGAGTGAAGCTGCGTCATCACTGAGGCGGTTGGTGGCACGCTGAATGCACCTTGGATTCCAACTGGGACACGTACTTGTCGAGCGCAGTGATCACAGACTCGAAGTGCGTCACTTGCTCTTCGATCGCATCGATCTGCCGCACGTACTCGTCGAAGCCCCCGCTCTTGGACTTCAGCTGCTCCACGAACACCCTCAGCCCCGCCGCCACGTCGCCGAACCCCGTGTACTCCTCCGCCACTCGCAGGTTCATCTTCTCCAGCAGCTCCAGCTGATTGTTCGCGCCCTAAACCCCGCCCGATCGACCGACGCGAGACGACAGCATCATCGATTCCAACCATCCGTCAGATCAGAGAACTCCACCGATGCATCGCGGAAAATCTCGAGGGCGGATTGAATGAGGGAGCGAAATCGAGGTACCTGGAGTTCGGATTTGACCATCGTGGATAGGTTGAGGAAGAGATCGTTGAGCGACTCGGCGAGCGCGTCTCCCTCCATGGCCGTCCTCGCCTTACTTCGTCTTTTGCTTCGGATCGTCCTTCCGCGCCGCTGGAGCTTCCGTCGGAAACAGACGGTCTGTTTCTCCGAGGGAGCCGGTGCAGTAATCACCATTTCGGTGGAACCAGAGGCCCAGCCCATATCGGTAAGGAGATGGGCCTTTAGCCTCTTTATTTTACAGACCCATTATGCTGGCCTGCAAAATTTGTTCTAAATACTGGTAATGATGTAATTACGAAAACTTCTGAATAGTAGTACCGATGACTTATTTGATTTTGTTATAGAAAGTTAAGGGATCAAATTAAACAGATTAAAATTTAAAAGATTAAATTGAACATTTACGGATAGTTATAAATACCACATTGAACAAATTAAAAGTCCAATGATAATATTGCACGTCGGATTAAAATTTATGGACTATTTTCTCTTTTTCATAAGGATATTTAAAAAATGACATTAATTTTTGTATAGATCCTCATACTTATATTAACATAAATCACATCCCTAATTTTTTTGGATAGATTAAATTTTCAAACTTGTGTTTTGTGTTTTCTTCACCCAAGTTAGTTACGTCTATAAAATTAGAAAAATAATATAACATGAATACCACCCGCTATAAAGTCCAAATGATTTAGGTCCATAAAGATCCATAGTGAACGAATTGATAGTCTTTGGATCAAAATATAAGCAGTATTTTTGTCCTTTTTCTGAGTGGCAATTAATTGAGGAAATTTTATAATCTCCCAATGTATTGATTGTCGTCATGTCATGCACAATCAGTATTTAGAAAGCAAGTTATTCTAAATAAATTACATTTAATTAGTGTCGAAGGTACTCATTAACATGACTTTAAATACAATTATATAATATTAGATCGTGTGAGGATATCATGGATATCTTATCGTTATCCTCTATTTTGAGAATGTCAAAAAGACTGAGCAACAGTCATCACCTACTCTATTGACATGATGGTCTTCTTTTCTTTATCTTGTTTATTACCGCACTAGCTTGATTTTCTCATTTCTTTAATGAAAAGGCAGAGAGTTCTATTCGCACTTCGCCTCCCATTGTCGGTCAGAAGTTCTGTCGAGGGTTGTTCTCTTGCGCTTGCTTTGCTCCCTGCACCCGCTCCGCCTCCTCAACTTCTCACCTCTCAAAGGTAAAGGAAAGCAGATGCTCTTTCTCATCTCATCCATCCACTCTTCCTTATTTACGAGGCCCAATTGACACCCCAGATCATTTTGCTTGTTGCTTGCTTCAGCAGAGTCGACTCCCCTGCTCCTACTTTCCTGGTCTTTGTTCTTTTGCCCTTTGAGTTCTTCACGTACTCGTGACATTTTATCTCGTAAAAGCTCAATCAGGTACAATGTAGCCAGTGAGCAACTTGGCAATTATGACTTTCTCGCATCTGTATTTGATTGGAATAATGATATGACATGCCCTTTTGTAAAGCATCATGCCCTTTGCTGGGCAGAATCAGTTCTTACCGCAAGGGCCTATAGAGATGCTCCTCATTTACTGTTTACCCCATTTCCTAGTAAGTGAAAAGGAGGATGTGAGTTATCTCGAGTACATGGGATTGAAATTAAGGATAGATGAATCATATCTGAGTAAGACCAACCGATTTCACATCATGTATGATTCTGAATCAAATGTTCAATTCCTTCTTAAGTTTTTCCTCCCCGTTAAGGCTATTTTTGTTCTAATATTAAGAGATCTATGGTGTTCATATCGGAGTGGTAGTGTTGCAGTCTATCCTTTCAACTCCGACAAACTACAATTATCAAGCGAATCTATGCATTTTGAGTTCTTCGGTTGTCACAATTTTTTGCACACATTCACATGCACTCACATTTGCATTTGATACATACTGTTACTGCTTTGTCCACTTTAGTGTCTCCATGACATAGCTTCAGATTTGGAGGTGACTCCTTGTTGATATTCTACTTCTTTTCTTAAATTGTTTACAATGATTTAGCCTAACCTAATAATCTACAACCAGTCACTAAAATCCTATTATCCGAGGCAAAAGCATAACCTGAACATACCCTTTGCTTTGATTGGCTGAACAAATGCCATCCGTAATGCATTTTCCTCTTGAATGTGCTTCTTGAGTTCTCTGGCTCTTAATCATGAGTTATGTAGGGTAACGAATTTCGTATCCAGGTAAACCTGCAAAAATTTCTCGATGTTTTCCACATGAGACTTATCTAGATGGTCGCTGGGCACACAGCTATATCATGTGAAGAATGTCTTTGCATATTCCAAAATAGTTCTTCTTCATGTACCTCCTTTTATCTCTTGTTTCTGTAATGAGATACTACATCCTTTCAAATTGAGCATTCATACATCAACTCATAACTTATCATGATATAGTGATTACAGTGAAGATCGACCTAGATCCTTGCATCTGGCCATTGCACCTCCTGTGAGTTAGAACGTGCTGTTATGGAATCAGAGCTGGTACTTCATAGCGGTGGATGCCATTGCAAGAGAGTAAGGTGGGAAATCGAAGCACCAACTAGCGTAGTTGCCTGGAAATGCGACTGTTCAGATTGCTCCATGAGAGGCAATATCAACTTCGTTGTTCCTTCTGAAAGATTCAAACTTTTGGGAGATTCAAATCAATACCTTACAACCTACACTTTCGGCACTCACACGGCAAAGCATACTTTTTGCAAAGTTTGCGGTATAAAGTCATTTTACAGGCCAAGATCAAATCCAGATGGAATCGCCATCACTTACAGGTGTGTGGACCCCGGTACTTTGGCTCATGTCGAGATCAAGCAATATGATGGGAAGAACTGGGAAGGCTCGTATCATTCGACTGGCATTTCTTCATTTTCTAAAGTGAACTCCGAAAAGGCAAACTAGACTTCAGCTGAAAATTGTTCTGATGCTGCTAATGTCAAGTATATACTCTGCAGCTCTGAGTCTGCGTTTTAACACTGGCATGAGGTTCCAAAAGTGTACTAATGTGTAATACTTTGGTTGGTTCACACTTCACAGTGAATCACACATGGTTGGCCTCTCAGTCGAATAATGTATGATATCCTTTGGAACGAGACACTTGACACGGTATTTCATGGAAGTCTAATTTCCTCTCCAAATGGTTGAGACATTCAAACCCACTTGAAACTGAGACAGGAGAAAGACTCGAAGTAGATCTTGCATAGAGTTGCAAAACGATTCTGCTTGAGTTTGTGCTGGAACTTACTCAATGGACAATCGATATAGACATTGGTGTAACGTTCTTTCTTGATATTTACTTGAGTAACCGCTGTTCTCAAATTGTCACATATCTCATTGGATGTACCCAACCAACTTGCAATGTCTTTGCATGCAAAAAAAATTTTTTTGGTTGGCTTCATTGGAAAACATGTCAAGGTTACATGTTAACCTGCTTTCCTCTAACCTCCAAAGGATGTTTCATCGGGTCTCTCTAGTTGTGCCACTTCTTAACGATTATGATAGCCAAAGCTTCTTAAGAACCTTTTTGTTACTAATACTTGGAGCAGTGGTGGGACCAGTATTTAATGTTCTCTTGCATTTAATGTGTACTGATATTGTTTGCCTAGATTTTCATGCCTTCTAAGTTTATGGATATCGGATATGTTCCAGCGTATTCAACCCGTTTGAAGTTTGAATCTGGATCTTGGAAAGTGCTCCCTCCAAATTCTTCTGATCCCATGGGAATGGTGGACCCAGTTTGGACGGAGAGCAACTGGGATGCAATCGGTCTTCGTGCATATACCGTCCAGGACTCGACGTATGACCATTTTCTTCTTTTGGGAGGTGTTTCCATTACAGTTTTAGCCTACATCGCCATAGTAACTACGAGAACCTTTATAACAAAAGCCTTGAAGCGGGACTGACATATTTGAGTCTTGCCAAAATGTCTGCGGTGGAGGGTTTACGGGTTGAACTCTATTGATGAGGATGTTGAGTAATTAATGGCGCATCCTCGTGTGCTTTGATCTTTGAAGTGGACAGTATATGGTTCGGAGAGGTGAGCGGACGATACTTCATTTGAAAGCTCCAACCTGAATGCCTCCTACATATGTTCTCTCCTTCCTCGCTTGTCGTACATAAGTAGACATCAGATTTTGTTTTCGGGCATGTTAAATGGAACACCTAGTATCATCTTCTCGTCCAAAATCTTGTCCAAATGATTTAGGTCCATAAAGATCCATATTGAACGAATTGATAGTCTTTGGATAAAAATATAAGTAGTATTTATGTCCTTTTTTGAGTGGCTATTAATTGAGGAAATTTTATAGTCTCCAATGTATTGATTGTCCTCATCTTATACGCAATCAGTATTTAGAAAACAAATTATTCTAAATAAATTATATTTAACTAGTGTTCGAGGTACTCATTAACATGGCTCTAAATACAATTATATAATATTAGACCGTGTGAGGGTATCATAGATATCTCATCGTTATTCCTTTGTTTTGAGAATGTCAAATGACTGAGCAAGAGTCGTCACCTAAAAACTAAAGTGCACAACCCTATTCCATTGACATGATGGTCTTCTTTTCTTTATCTTGTTTATTGCCGCACTAGCTTGATTTTCTCATTTCTTTAATCAAAAGGCAGAGAGTTCTATTCGCACTTCGCCTCCTATTGTCGGTCAGAAGTTCTGTCGAGGGTTGTTCTCTTGCGCTTGCTTTGCTCCTGCACCCGCCCCACCTCCTCAACTTCTCACCTCTCAAAGGTAAAGGAAAGCAGATGCTCTTTCTCATCTCATCCATCCACTCTTCCTCATTTACGAGGCCCGATTGACACCGCAGATCATTTCGCGTGTTGCTTGCTTCAGCAGAGTCGACCCCCTGCTCCTACTTTCCTGGTCTGTTCTTTTCCCCTTTGAGTTCTTCACGTACTCGTGACATTCTATCTCGTAAAAGCTCAATCAGATACAATGTAGCCAGTGAGCAACTTGGCAATTATAACTTTCTCGCATCTGTATTTGATTGGAATAATGATATGACATGCCCTTTTGTAAAGCATCATGCCCTTTGCTGGGCAGAATCAGTTCTTATCGCAAGGGCCTATAGAGCTGCTCCTCATTTACTGTTTCCCCATTTCCTAGTAGGTGAAAAGGAGGATGTAATAAAAGGCAACCAGTTTTTAGTAATTATAAAGTCCTTGACAGTTATCTCGAGTACATGGGATTGAAATCAAGGATAGATGAATCATATCTGAGTAAGACCAACCGATTTCATCATACATCAAATGTTCAATTCCTTCTCAAGTTTTTCCTCCCCATTAAGGCTATTTTTGTTCTAATATTAAGAGATCTGTGTTGTTCATATCGGAGTGGTAGTGTTGCAGTCTATCCTTTCAACTCCGACAAACTACAATTATCAAGTGGATCTATGCATTTTGAGTTCTTTAGTTGTCACAATTTTTTGTACACATTCACATGCACTCACATTTGCATTTGATACATACTGTTACTGCTTTGTCCACTTTAGTGTCTCCATGACATAGCTTCAGATTTGGAGGTGACTCCTTGTTAAAAATTCTACTTCTTTTCTTAAATTGTTTACAATGGTTTAGCCTAGCCTAATAATCTGCAACCAGCCACTGAAATCCTATTATCCGAGGCAAAAGCATAACCTGAACATACCCTTTGCTTTGATTGGCTGAACAAATGCCATCCGTAATGCATTTTCCTCTTGAATGTGCTTCTTGAGTTCTCTGGCTCTTAATCATGAGTTATGTAGGCTAACGAATTTCGTATCCAGGTAAACCTGCAAAAATTTCTCGATGTTTTCCACACAAGACTTATCTAGCTGGTCGCTGGGCACACAGCTATATCATGTGAAGAATGTCTTTGCATATGCCAAAATAGTTCTTCTTCATGTACCTTCTTTTATCTCTTGTTTCTGTAATGAGATACTACATCCTTTCGAATTGAGCATTCATACATCAACTCATAACTTATCATGACATAGTGACTGCAGTGAAGATCGACCTAGATCCTTGCATCTGGCCATTGCACCTCCTGTGAGTTAGAACGTGCTGTTATGGAATCGGAGCTGCTACTTCATAGTGGTGGATGCCATTGCCGGAGAGTAAGGTGGGAAGTCAAAGCGCCAACTAGCGTAGTTGCCTGGAAATGCGACTGTTCAGATTGCTCCATGAGAGGCAATATCCACTTCATTGTTCCTTCTGAAAGATTCAAACTTTTGGGAGATTCAGATCAATACCTTACAACCTACACTTTCGGCACCCACACGGCAAAGCATACTTTTTGCAAAGTTTGCGGTATAACCTCATTTTACATGCCAAGATCAAATCCAGATGGAATTGCCATTACTTATAGGTGCGTGGACCCTGGTACTTTGGCTCATGTCGAGATCAAGCAATATGATGGGAAGAACTGGGAAGGCTCGTATCATTCAAGTGGCATTTCTTCATTTTCTAAAGTGAACTTCGAAAAGGCAAACTAGGCTTCAGCTGAAAATTGTTCCGATGCTGCTAATGTCAAGTATATACTTTACAGCTCTGAGTCTTTGCGTTTTAACACTGGCATGAGGTTCCAAAAGTGTACTATTGTGTGATACTTTGGTTGGTTCACACTTCACAGTGAATCACACATGGTTGGTCGTTGAGTTGAATAATATATGATTTCCTTTGGAACGACACACTTGATACGGTATTTCATGGAAGTCTAATTTCCTTTCCAAATGGTCGAGACATTCAAACCCACTTGAAACTGAGACAGGAGAAAGACTAGGAGTAGATCTTGCATAGACTTGCAAAACGATTCTGCTTGAGTTTGTGCTGGAACTTACTCAATGGACAATTGATATTGACATTGGTGCAACGTTCTTTCTTGATATTTACTTGAGTAATCGCTATTCTCAAATCGTCACATATCTCATCGGATGTACCCAACCAACTCGCAATGTCTTTGCATGCAAACATTTCTTTTCTTTTTTTGGTTGGCTTCATTGGAAAACAGATCAAGGTTACATGTTAACCTGCTTTCCTCTAATCTCCCAAGGATGTTTCTACTTACTGGGACTACCTCCGCCTGTCCAGCATACATGCTTTTGGCAGGCTACAATGATCTTCAGTTTATTTAATGATGGCTAGGAGCCCGACCCCAACACCCCGAGTTGACCTTGTTTATTTTTCTTTTCATAAGTCAGGGAATACGGAAGACTCTCCAGAAAGTGGGGTAAGGTCCCGTTCCTAGATTTTCCCCCTAAGCCTTTTAAGGATTTTGCTCAGGTGCACATGTAAACATTATGAGAGGGTAGGAAATGTGACTACTTATACTTTCATGTCTTAAGTGTTTCTAGTATTATCACTAAGTGTTACTACGAATGGAAGCTGAAATTTGGTCAAGATCTCTCGGTTTCTTGTTAGTATACAATTTGCCGTTTGGCACAGATAGAGACACAACCATTGAAGTTGCAGCCAGAGAACTACATTTCACCATATACAACAGAAGGTTTTACTGCGAAACAAAGTCAACAAAGTCAAACAAATTCACTTCGCAAATTTATTTGTGTATTTCTCCGCCTCAAGCCTTTTTTTTTTTGGTTATGTTTTAACTACCTATCCCAGGCGTAAGCTCCTATTTCGAGTTAAAATCCTTCAGAATTTATAGGCATCTTTAGTGGATACCACTACCAAACCTTTTGCTGTTTGATAATCTTCTGTTTTATTGACAAGCCCAAAGAGTGAGTTTGAGTCTTCAAGCATCCACAACGCCCTCCTCGAGGCCCCAGAGGCATTAGTTTTTCCCCAGAAAAGAAACTATACAGAAATGAATCCAACAATGATCGTCAAGAAATCTGAGAACTACCTTTGCTGAGTAAATTTTCAGGTATTACAGGCATGACTGAGCCACTCTAACAAGTATAGTTGATCCCCTGATATTACAATGCCAAGCTGCTTTGAGGGGCAAACGAAAAGAAAAAAACCACTTTATGGAGTCTGATGATTCAAGGATTAGAAGGAACTGCCAAAAGGCTGTCAAAACCCACCCCATCATTAGAACTCCCATCTAAAGCCTGAATTTGCTGATGATGATCAGTCCATCCAATGAGCAAGAGCCTCTCATCATCAAACAAAAGTTTTCATAAAACCTTTGATCCATAGGAGACTTCAGCACATGAGTCTGCTATAAAGTGGACTAAGCAGCTAGAAATAATAACACTGCCATCTCCATTGTTACCAAATTCTAGAGGAGAACCAACAATGCAACTTTTAAGACAAGCTCCAACAAGAGACTGATTCTGACCTATGCAAGCCATATTTAATAGGAACCAATAGATTTAAAGCATGGTAAAAGCATCATGAAGTTCATTGTAGATGTTTTCAAGTAGTCATTGCCCTAACAAAGCCCTAAAGCACAAAGAGCATGTAGACCGATACATTTAGTATATCCATAGCTATCAACTGATAATACTTCATGTGATAACGTGATGACTTGAACATGGGTCAATGTGGATTCTGAATGTTATTCATGGAATACAGAGGACCATATAAGTTCAAAGCCATCTTTCTTTTCATATTGTTCTCAAACCAATGTATGATAATCTCATTGATGGTTTTTACAGCTTGAGCTCTCAAAATTCAAACTTAGCACTAGATTTTCAAGCAAGAACATAGCAGCCTGAAGATATGGGCTACCATAGGGACAAGACCCTCCAAACTATCTACAAAATCAACTTGGCTTGGTGGATCAAGCAATGGGACACAAGCAGGCCCAATTTTGCCACCATAAAGGGAGTAAAAATCCTATAAATCACATGTATGGGTTTAACATACAGGAAAAAGATTTGGTGTCAGAGAAATTTCACACCAAGACAACCTATATTTGATCGCTATGCAAGCAAATACAGAGTGTACCATGTGTGCGTTCCTTCAATCAAATGTCATCATTTTCTATGCATGGTTGGAAACCTCTGATAAGGGTCTCACCCATGGGAATTGCTCCCAGATTAAGTGATATGGAGCAACATGAAGCCTTCACTTCTAGCCAACTTGCACCAGTAAATTACAGCATCATCAGGGCAATAGCAGCAGTGCAGACTTCATCCCAGCCAATCTCTGCCCCGAGCAACTAGACCATCTTTTATGATTTTTTAACTTAACTGATGCATTTCAGCAGAATTATCAAATTGCATCCTTCATCGGTGGAGCAGCTGACATTCTGATGCTTTAATAGAACAGGGAAGCACGAATTCACTGCCCATCAAAGTCCATTTTTGACATAATGAGAGGTGTTCCATTTTCTTCAATCAATAATAGGCACATGCTTTTGATTGTCATTGCTGACCCCGCTTTGCATTTATCCAGAGCTTCAGAAAAAGCTGAGCTAGATACAACAAATTATTTGGCTGTCTATTCTGCTTTGCTCGTCAAACAAAGAAATCAAACATAGTTTAGACAAGTTGCAGTCATCCATTTCGAGGTGATTTTGAAGCTTTCGTCAATTCGTTAACCAATGAAGTATACGAGGCATAATCTTGAACAAGTCCTTTTTCATCCCTTATTTTACCAATATTTACAAAGTTTCCATGCTTGCAATGCCCATCCAACAAAATGTTGTAGGTAATGTCATCTGGAACCACACCTAAATTCATCATTGCATCTAGGAGCATCTTGGCATTTTTCATCTGCCCTTGTTTACACAGTCCATTCATAAGCACATTGTACGTCACAACCCCAGGTACATGCCCATCGCTTTGCATCTCTTTCAGCAATTTGAAGCCCATCGTTGTGTCACCCTTCTTACAAAATCCATCCATGATCATAGTATATGTTGCGTCATCTGGTCTAATTCCCACTTTTAACATCTCTCTCAGTAATCTTTCTGCATCTACGGTGCGTCCTCCCTTGCAAAGCCCTGATATTAAAGCCGTAAATGCAACGTCATCAAGCTCAATTCCCTTCTCAACCATTTCCTTCCTAATATCTAAAGCAGATTCTATGTCTCCCTCTTTGCATATTCCATCAATCAGCGTAGTGTATGTGATCTTGTCAGGATTTAAACCTCTCGATTTCATTTCTTCCACGAGCTTCCTTGCTTCTTTCAAATCTCCGACCCTACAATGGCCATTGATGAGTGTGTTATATGTAACCAAATCAGGTCTTACACCAGTTCTCAACATTTGTTGATAAATATCTGTAGCCATATCCATCCTCTCATTCTTGCAGTGCCAGTCAATTAAGGTAGTCAAAATAACATCATTTGGAACAATACCTCTCTCGGACATTTCCTTCAACAAGAGATTTGCATCCTCAATCCTGCTTGCCTTACACAAGCCATTTATCAAAGTACTGTAAGTGAACACATCAGCCCGAAATCCACTCTTCTCCATGACTCTCTTTAACCCAAACCCCTCCTCTAAATCGCCAACCTTACAGTATCCACTGATCAACGTATTGAAACTAACGACACTAGGGGCCAACCCCCGCTTTGGCATTTCATCGAATAATAACCGTGCAGACTTAACTTTACCCACTTTACAAAATCTACTCATTAAAATGTTAAAACTATATATATTAGCAGGGTAACCAGCATTCAAAATCTCCATATAAAACCCCCAAGCCGCCTCTGGCAAGCTACTTCTCAACATTCTATGGAGCAAATGCCCACAGCCACGAAATGGGACAGGAAAATTACGCTTCCTCATCAGTCTAAGGCACTGAATCGCGTCAGACACGTAATTGGCGTCCGCATAAGCGATGATCAAAGCATCAAAAACGGATTGATGGGCACTCCTAGTTTCGAGAACCAAGCGAAAGAGCGAGGAAGACGAGTCCTTTCCCTTGCGTGAGACGACGAGATTGATCACGGACTGGGCTTCAGCGAACATTCTGTGAGAGCAGAGGAAGTGAGCCATGGCGCAGCAGGACCCGACGGCGAGGCGGAAGTTGGGCTGCGCGGAGACGAAGTTGAAGAAGGAGAAGAGAGAGGGAGGAGAGAGGTTGTGGGGGTTGCGAGCGATGAGGTCGGTGACGTGGTCGGAGGTGAGAGAAGGGAGGAGCTTGCGGAGGGAGGAGTTGGAGTGGAGGGGCTCGGCTGGAGAACTGGATATGGCTTCGGAGAGGAGGGAGAGGGTCGGGTCGTGCGGGTGGCACGGCGGTGGAGGGCTGTACCAGGCGGTGCCGGTGGAGAAGGCGGCGGAGGAAGAGGCGGCGCCGCGGCGGAGGCGGCGAATTTTGGAGAGACTGAGGCTGGCCATGTTAAGACAGAGAGAGAAACTCCGAGCATCGTGACGAGGAACAACCGGTCATAAGACAGCAACGTTGCCGGTGATCCTTCAATTTGTCCGAAATTCGAAAATCGCCCACTCACTTTTTCTTTATTTGGAATTATCCTCATACTTTTTAAAACGTTTTTCCTTAGTCCTTCAGCTAAAATTTTTTCTTTCATCGGTTAACTTTTAGTGACATGAGGGGATCCGGAACCCACAAGGACAAAAACATTATCGTTCCCAGTTGTATGCCATGACGAGGGAACATCTCTCTCCACTGCATGGAGACAATGCATGCGAGCGGACCCTTTGTATATTATCAACTCTAGCATTGGCTTTTTCTTATTTTGAAAGCGATTGATAAGTTAACTTGATTTGTACCTCGTGATCACGACATCTCGACCACTAAATGGGTTTATTGAGGCATGATCTAAGGGCCTAAACCGAGCCGATCGCTTGAAACGGGGTGTACTGGCTTCTGCATAGTTTTCATCCATCAGTTTGATGGGTCAAGGAACTCTCCCGTGTTAAGAGTAACTTGCTGTCATGGACCGATCTCATCCTTAAAAAGAGATAGGGATAAGGATTTGCAGGCAAGGCGGATATTGAATTCACAGAGAAGTCAGGCGATGGAAGGAGCTGATTGCATTATCGCATTTGTCGGGGTTATGAATCCCCTCTCCTAACTGATTCCACCCTTACTCCAGCAACCAATTTCAGTTTCCAAGTGGTGAGAAAGAGATGATGGCTGAACTCATCACCTGTTCAACCCATACTCATATCATAACCACATGTCTTACTTATGCACAGTGTATAAATGCAAACCTCATGATTTAACCAAAGATCAGAATGAGTAGAAAAAGACCAGTGTGAGATCACATTGTGGATATCTCATCTGACTACTGGTACATGTTTGTTGTGCCTTGACCTGGCCTCCCTGAAAACTGGTGCCTCCACCACATCTTCTCTTGTCCCACACATCACTCCATGCTTCTGCCAAAACCCTAATCTCTTCTTCTTCTTCTTCTTCTGCGTCTTGCTGCCGCTACTTCTGTTGCTCTCCGGTGACGACGTGTCGTATTGCCAGTGATTTTGATGAGGTTCGACCTTGGCAGAACTGGGGTAGTTGCTGCCGTAGCTTCGACTAGACTCTATGAATCGATCTAGTTGCCTCGAAATCACATGCACTTCATATGGATCCATTAGAGAATTCTCCTTCTCCTTCTCATCCTGAACCTTGGCAAGTTGAGCCAATTTTATGGCTTCTTGCTTGTACCGCGACGGCCTTGGGCCTCGGCGAATCCTGGTCACGTCGTACTCTTGAATCGGCTTCCCTCCCGATCCTGACCCGCGTTCATACCACGCCCACGCAGCCGCTTTGGCTAGAGCCAATTCGTCTACGCTTCCTCTGCTTCTCGATTTCCTTCTCTCCATGAATGAACCAGAGGGGGAGGAAGAGGAGGAGGAGCAAGAAGAAGAAGGTGGCATGAGAAAGGTGGATCACAGGAGGGAGTTTGGAATGGAATATGTGGAAATTTGAAGCTCCACGCTTGTTGATGATAAAACGTGGATACTTCGCTGGCGTATTACGCGTTGTTTTCTTTCCTTTTCCTGGTGAAAGAAAGAACAACGGCAGCCCAACGAAAAGGATCTTTATCATGTCACGTATGCGGAGAAACTCTATTCCCACAAGCACTGTTAATCTCTTTGGCACCTATGAATTCGATCACTGTGACATAAAGTCACCTAAATATTTATCTTGTATGAGATATTTCTAGCAACGATGGACCGCACATAAATTGAATGAGAGAATAAAAAAAGAAATAAAGGGAAAAGGGAAGGTGCAGATGGGATGGTCTTTTGGATGCGAATTCTTGGTTTCTTTCATTGTTGCGGCGTTGTCAGCAATGAATATGATCATGAGGGTTGGCCAATTGGTAAGTCTTGGATATTGATGGTAGGTGGAGAAGTCTAGGGTGGGACTACAATTATTGAGTTAATGTTCTCTTCTGACTTGTCTTCACAGCCAGGGAATTGTTCTGCCATGGAAAAAAAAAATGGTCCCTATCAGGAGAGGGCATTTGCTTGAGGTAGAATTGAAAGCCTGGGGAAACTTTTTAACTTTTTGGCTGGATTTTAGGAAATATACGGCAGACGGTACTGAACGTGCTTTCGCTGTCGATATTCTGCCTTCCTTTTCGCGATCGATAATGAATGTCAAGGTGGACCGCAGATGTTTCCACAGGTTGCAGAGGAGATGGTCCAAGCACTCACGAAACCAGGCAATGTCGAAAGCACATGAAAGCTTCCGAATGTGATGATGGATCAACAGTTGAGAATGATATACACCTCATATTACCATCTTATGTTGGACGTAATTTGCAGATAAAGAAAGCTTTCAGAACATACGCAATGCATTTTAATACCTACTTTATCTACTAGTTCAAGTATCTTCTTAGTGTTTTTGATTGTCTAGATGAAGTATCATCACCTGTCATGTGAAATAGCTTGCAGTCCGATTTTGAGTGAAACAATTGCGAACCAATCAAACGACAAAAAGTTGGCACTCGACCCTCCCTCATCAACTCGAAGTCTGTCAAACGCTGAGAAACTATGAAATGAGTAGCTAAACTGAACTCTCTGCCGATGGGGAAAATGAAAAGCCAAGCAACTAGTACAAAACCTTATTGCCTCCGTTTAACTTAGGACGCACAGCCTCCCAGAAGCCACCTAAATAGCAGGCAAACGATATCCAAGACTTCCTGAACCTTCTAAGATCTCAGTGACTCCACATGTCTCTATGCATGGCCTTGTGAACAACTTCCGAGCACCTAAGTACCTCAGCATGTCAATGAACTTCTACACTAAATATGAGAGGATCTTCAAGGCAAAATGGCACGATATCCCTAACTGTATACAACTTTATTCTGCAATGTCTTCAGTAATCTTACAGAAGCTCACAGGTTGTGATGATCACCAACTTATTGCTTTATCAGAACCAGATAACCTCGGAAACACTGCATCTTGATGTTGATCCATCTAGCTGCGTTCCTTTTCCCTAAAATAAATTAGTGTTGAAGACACCTGCAGTTTTGGTGCATAACAAATTAGCTAACTCAACGATGTAGGTGAAAAAAGTGGATACGTTTGGGAGCATACATTTACTAAATTAAACCAGCCCAAGAAAGTACTGTTTTGCCTCAATTCTTCGACAGAGTAACTCCAGATCCAGCAATAAGAAGCTCCAGTCTACTTCTTATGTCTCCTCATTTGAGAAATTTCCTTTTCAACTTGACTAATTTCGTAATTCAGCTCATGCATAGTGACTTCTTGAGAATGCTGCGTCCCTTCCGAGGAAATATCTTCAATCAAGCTTGCTAGATGCTTTAAACATGAAAGATACTCAACTTTTACCTCCACAAAACCAGAGACCGACCTCTCACGAGCAAACTGCATGTGAACATAAGAGAAACCTGATTTGTTTCAAAAAACTTCAATAACTAACCAAAAATATGATTCACCCAAAATGAGAAAATATCACGATCAATGTAAAGTTAAAAGATCATAGTGGGCTATCCCACTCATGTACTTTTAACCAATAGTGGCATGCTAATTTTAATGAACTCCTACCATGTTCAAGCTAGCCTGCATTCTGAGTGATCTTCTCTTCTATTCAGTTTAAATCTTGATCCTTTTCTCTGCTTAATCAACATACTGTGTTTCTTTTAGTATTGATTGACAGCAGATTCTCCAATAATCAGTTTAACGGCAGGAACAAAAAGGAAAGGTCTAAATTATCACAACAATGAGAGAGCTAGTGGCAAGAGGTCAAGTAATACTCAGCACCACAAGTAACGTACTTTCCACATATTTTTCTTTGCCCTCATATGCCTAAGGCATAGAGTCTACTCCCATACTAATTGCTAATCCAAATGCCAGTGCTGTAATCTGAGGAAATGAGTTAGGTTTACTTCACCAGTGACATTACCTTGACAATTGATAACAATCCCAATTCTAACTGTATGAGGACAAATCACCTAGAAATGTCCCAATTTGGCTATGCATTAGAAAAGGAAATATGTACAAAATTAACATCAGCACACATCCCTGGACAAGCTAGCCTTTTTCTCAGTGACCACATTGCATCATTCCAAAGATCTATTTCTACAAAACCCAGCAAAGCAACATACAAAAAGAAGATGAGGCTTAGTCCACTTAAGAGTAGAGCGATTAACCTCTTTGTAAGAAGACATGCATTGTAAAAGGGCATCTTCAGCTTCAATGAGATGTGAGTTCTCATCCTGGTCAAGAGAGCAATATATATGAGAAGTCAACTACAGTGAAGTAGCTCAACAGGATACTTGCATTTTCGCAGAAGTACTGTACAAAATCATAATATAGGCATATGCAGTGAACGCCATCAGTCTCAGAAAGGTAAGAGTCCGGCCATTGATGTGCAAACTTGCAACAAATAAGTTGGCAATAGATTTAAAGAAAAGTACGATAGGAAGGTAACCAACTGTTCAACTTTTCAAGTTAAAGCATAGCGCAGCATTCTATTACAAATGTAAAGCAAAGTATAACTTCTTCATGAAAGAAGACAAGAACTTCAATTTTAACCACATACCAGAATTCATGATTATTCCTGAAGTTCGATTGTCTATCACATCATTGCTATTAAGTTAGAAGGACAAGAGCTTCGAGTATAAAATGTGTGTGCACACGGGATACCCGCCGCCATAACTGTTATAGACAACACGATGCCTCAATAGGATAACCAAAACAGATACAATGCAATGAATTCAAGATATCAATGCCACGTATGATCACTGAAAAGCGGCATTGCCCGATTCTATAGCACATCTATATCAAATTTGAGCATCTGATTTTATAGAGTTCAACATAATTGTGAAGTTTAACCACTTTTACAGAAAATACAGTTAAATAAAAGAAGTATGTGGTTTATTTTCTTTTGGATCAGTTAAAAGAGTGCAAGATACTCCAAATAAATAGCCCAATTCCAGAACACATGAATGTTGGGATGGAACCTGATGCTCCGAAGTCCACATCATGCTATTAGAAGGAAATAACACAACAATCATCATTTTGCCTAATGCAAAGTAAAGATGCATGCCATGAGTAATTTAGAAAAGTAAAAGTAAAATAAGAACTTGATTTTGCAATACTAACCCTTGATTCTTGCAATTCTTGCTTGGTGAGGCCCAGGAGCCCTAATGAATCAAACGACTGCAGCTGGAAACAAGCCCATGAAAAAGAAAAATGCCTCAACAGATGTCATTAAGCTGATGCCAGAATCAGTGAACTTAAAGGACCCAAAATTATTGAATTGATTTTACTTGCGCACTTGACAAAAGCCAACATTCGAGTTTCAAAGTTTTAACCGGGAGTACGTTGACCCAATTAATTAGATGATTTGTTTCAATTTGACGACAGAATGACGCAACAAGTTTCTTCAAATGTCCATTTTTTAAGACAAAATTAAGAAATCTGAGAAGGTGACATTCAGTGGACTTTCCTAACCACAAGATTTTCCTTCAATGTCAAAATATCAAGAGAATGAAATAATGAAAACTTACCAGTATGATCATTGCTATGTGTCCATCATTTCCACTCTCTGCAGAATTTCCATTTCTCAATAGACCTCTCTGCTTCACTGACTTGTTAAGTACTTCCCTCGCTATTCTGTCATTGGAAGTGAAAATCTTAATAAACATTGAGGCAAGACAGAATTGACCTATCAAATGTGGAATTTAATCAAACATCATAAAAATAAGCAACATATGTTTTTTATATATCCCAATTCAATCCATTCTAAACATCTCAATTACATTTATGATCTTCACCTTCTAAATGACCCAACTTCCCAAAGTCCCATAAATTTTCAAAATTGTGATCATGAAATGGAAAGGAAATATAGGCATTACATAGCAGAGAGACTGCTAGCATAGCCAATGCAGTCTCTCCAAAGAAAGGGTCTCTTGCATGAAGGAAAAGATTTGATGATTGAGGTGAAGAAAAGTGTCCTGACAAGGTGGACAGAGAGGAAGTGACCTATAGAAGATTGATGGAATATACACCAGCAACCTTCAAGAATGAGAATTCATGTAGGTAAATTTTTGAGGAAAATAAGATTAAAGGACACTCAAACTAACTGCAAAGCAATAATATGACTTTCACATACAGCATTATAGCTTTCAAAATCAAAGTTCCTGGCCAAGCCACAGAGAATCTAAGAAAGAGAAGAGAATTTGGTAAGAGATTACCACGTGGGACCCTAAAAGGCTAAGTAGACAGAGTATGACAATCATTCACTATTGACTTAGAAGTACATGAGCCATTCAGTATGCCATCTTGTTAAATTCCCCCAAGCTCTTTAGTCCCATCAACTGCAATATAATATCTATCGTCCTCTGCAGTAGGAGGAACATGATTCCCATGTAGGATATAAAAGACAATAATGAAAATCCAGAGAGCATTAAGGTCAATCACAAGATATTCAGATTTAGTTGTGGCCTACAATTTTTTTACTCAATCTCATGGAATTCAACTGTACAGTTAGAACCTAAGATTTAAGAATGACAACTTATGATTGTATTAGTAAATTATTCGGCGTTGCCAAACACAAAACAGAAGGCATGAGTCAAAAAAAGTTTAATACTCGAGACCCTAACACTTTTATGGCTCCAACCAAAGTGTATATGAGAGAGAGAGAGAGAGAGAGAGAGAGAGAGAGAGAGAGAGTATTTTGAAGCTCAAGCTAATAGGGAAGACTCAAAGAATAAAGCAATTTAAGACCTTATCGAGTTGTCTAGGAAACCTTTTGCCTTGTCTAGCTCGACAATTGCTTCTGCCGGATTTCTCTTCCTTAACTGATTGGAAATTAGCATTCCCACCCTCGCCAAGTGAAGCATGTTGGCTGCAACCTGCCCAAGGAGATAAAATAGTTTGTCTATTCGAACAGCAACATAATTTTTCCACTTCCATTCTTAAAAAATAGTACTCAATGAGAATATACTACAGGGCCTGTCACCATTCTTATTCTTTCAGTACATGTAACACAAGCCCTCAACACACTCATTTTGGAAACAATTTGGGGTTTCTACATTTCACATATAAAGAAATGAAGATTTAGTACCATTTTCTACAGAATTGTTACGTAACCAACTTAATATTCAGACCCTGGAAAAAGGGGAAATAATGGTCCATGCTCATTGCAAAGTGGGGTAACTATTGCCAACACCAAGTATAATTCAAACGAATAATGAGATCTGACAAATGACATTAGACGAGGCTTCAACTTCTACATTATTATCTTCAACAATTCAAAAATCACACATAGGAAACAAAAGATTATTAAGCAATGTTCTACCACACACTGACAAGATCATGTAGACATGCCCACTTCCAGCAGTAGCACATTGGAAGTTTGACCAGAATACCTCCTTGCAGAAAATTATGTAAGTATGTACAGCAAAGCCAGTGAGTGTTACAAATTGTGGCAATTCAGACAAATTAAACAAGGAGAAGTACAAGGTTTATAGCCTAACCATGGAAAACAAATTTCTCCATTTTCAGAAACAATATGGAGAGAAAAGGCATCAGTAAGAAATCTGGGTATCAAGAAGAATAAAAAATTCCAAATTATGCTAGGTCAAATTTTGGAGAGTCGATGATAGTAAAACCTGTATGTGGCCTTCTGTCAGCAAAGTCTTCCTTGCTTCCAGACACCTATAGGAACAATATCTCTGGAACTTACTTGGTCAACTGTATGAAGAATTGTCATTATCAAATATTAAGATGATAACTCACCTTTCAAAAAGTTCTTGCGCTTCCCTCAACTTTCCAGCTGTCTGTAGAGTCAGGGCAAGTCGTTCAGCAGCCAAGACAGTCTCCACAGAATGCCATCCCTTGTAGCCCATTGTACATTAATTAGACAGTGAAGGAATAACTCAAACAACTTTGAGGTAACCGCGGTGGCTTCCGGTGATGTCAAATCAGTATTTGACTAATCCTTACCATTATAGGTACAGTAAAGAGAAAGCTTAAGTAAATCTAACATTACTTTGACAATTGGCAAGTCCTATGGTTGCTGCATATGAACACATCGCCAATCATCATTGGCCCAAAATAATATGAACAGGATAAAATTTAATTTCAAATTTCAGATATAATAATGAAAGAAGTTTAATATAATTTGATAATAAATAAAGCACAAGTTCCAAGAATTTAAAATCCAAACCAACTTTGTACTTTTTTGAAGCTATAGCAAGGACAAGTCCCATATTAAAATTTAAATGACACAAATTATCAAGCCAAAATTTTAAGTCAAGTTTCAAATATAAATCAAATCTACACAATATCCACTATAGAAGCCATAAATTGACCTAATTCTAGAAAGAGAAAAATGTGGAATGCACCCAAATAAGTCAAATGTTGCTATGGAAAATAAATTAAGATGAAAACCATGATTGCACTTGCCCATCGTAATATATACTGACAAATTAATTTTATGCTAGGACTAAAATGAGATGTCTGCACTAAGGTTTGACATATTGAGATTATCCATGATAAAGACGTTAAATAGAGAAAATACATTTGCTTAATCAATTAAATATTGAATTAAATTGATGTTAATAGATCATCATATATATCCACTAATTTTCACTTTTCACATAAATAAGATTCCTTCAACTTCTTCATCCATGTACATGCACGGGTTGTGGTGCTAGTAGACATTTATATGACTAAGCCACCTTGAATTGTTGGCAAATGGACAAACATATTAACATATCACCAACAATATACTACAAGATGACTAAGCCACCTTGAATTGTTGGCAAATGGACAAACATATTAACATATCACCAACAATATACTACAAGATGACTAAGCCACCTTGAATTGTTGGCAAATGGACAAACATATTAACATATCATCAACAATATATTACAAGTATTCAATGATTGCAAAACTTGTGTCTTTACTAATCTGCAATTTTCCATCTGAAATGCGTACTTACATTCATTTTTCTTGTCCTTTCCACGACACGAGTATGCAGTCACTTATATGATCATATCACTCAACTGAAGCCAATTCAAAAATTAAATGACTTGATTGAACATTTGAAGGTACAACAACCTGAATCAACATGTCTCAAAATTAAATGGCCAACTCTAATGTACCATAATCAAGGGCCAAAGTTTCAAGTAAAATCAAACCTTGGAGAGCTCCAACATATGAAGAATCTTTCTCTGCAGATTCTCAGCATCCTCAAAACGACTGGACTTTAGATACATCTAAACAAGGCAAAGGCAATGATTTGTTTCCTTAGATGAAAGATCCAAACTACCTTATTATTCAAAAGATAAAAAATCAAGGCAGCATCAAAAGTAAAAATAAAAAACATGGTACACTGTAAGTTATCAGGATAATGTTGCCTAGACAAGAGCAGAAAAGGCCAAAAAGCAGATCAAGTATCAGAAGGATTCATAGTGTTTTGTGAATTGCAATTGGACAATGGCACTCAATTCATAACTGGACAAAAAATTTAGTCCTTGCTTCCGTAACATGCTAGGTTTTGCTTTTTGGGATAAATGCACCCTTTTGTGATAGTAAAAAGAACTATATCTAACATAATCATAGCTATTGTGAAAGAAATATATACATCACAAGATCATGTCATCTAACTAGCTAGAATCTGTCATGTTTCCTAGAATTCTGCTTTCGATTTCATCATGATTATTCCATTCCACCTACAAGGCAAAGTGGAAGTAATAGTGATACATTAATATAATTTCCTTTTAGTACTTCATATCATTGGTAGAGTATGATCATTTCTCTAAAGTTCATTGAAACCAAAAGGCCCATCCAAGAAATTCAAAAAAGTGATGCCCAAATCAATAAGTTCATACCGTGCAAGCATTCACAATGTAAAATCAGAGTTTGAACATGAAAATTCAAAAGAAACACAACAGACATGTTCGTGCTCATAGTCAATAAGTTTTCTGGGCCAATCCCATGGTCAACAATTTGGCGTGACAGAGAAATCTAATATTTATGAAATCTAAATGATTATATACTCAAAAAGTTTCCTCTGAAGTTCACTTATCCATCAGTATAAACATCTTTCTTCTGGTATAGGAGCATTCTTGAATATCAATCGATAAAATGTCATTAGGCTATGCTTTCTCTATAATGCTTGAAAGAGACAACAGCTCAATATGTTACAAAGATTAATCTTTGTTGCATTCAGTTGCAGCTCAGAAAAATTTCAGACTGGGGAAGCAACAAAGGCCAACATCTGGTTTTCATGACAAAGCCCAACGGCAGAGGTTCCATGTTGACAAGAGGCGTGAATCATGTTCATCAGTCAACAAAAGACCAAGTGAATGAGAAGTGTCACCTGAGCTAGATGATGCAATCTCTTCAAGCATACTGTAGATTCTCCTTGACCAGCTTCCTGTGTGTTATAATCCAGTCAGAAAGGAGAACAGAAGAAAGAAAATCAGCATGTTTTCCCACATACCTCCAAAATCCTGATTGAATCAAGGATAAGAGCCTCAGATTCCTTTTCTTTTCCTTGTAGATGTAGCACCTGCATTTCAATCACATAGCCCTTTCCAGATTATGTTGGCTCAAGGGAAAAAATAACATAATCATAGGCACATAGCGCAGTGACTCTTCCTTTTGGAATGCTACAAACAAGTCAATGAGTCTTCATGTTCTAGAAATGCATCATCATTGCAATTGGAACCATTAAGCAACATTAGATATGCATTAATGACCAGAAAACATCAATTAAGAAACCATAAAACGCCTGAACTTAAATAGCTGATAAATTTAGAGTTCAGGGGTAAAAGACAAAAATTAATTTGTGCAAAAGAAGTACAGTTAGAAAGAATTTAACCACCAACTAACAAAGATCTTAACATGGATCCATTACGGCCTCATAAGCTTCAGGCGTCTCACAAAAATTGATGTTTAGTGCTGCTTCAAACAAGTTATCTCTTAGAAATATCAAGTTTATGAATATATGCATAAAAAAATTGGATATCAATTAATAAACCTCTCGTGAAATAATTTCTGTTAGAAAATGAAGGGAACCGTAAACAACTTTGAAGACTAAGGTCATGCAGCTAATGCACAAATGGAGTAAAGAACAGGGTATTGACATGGTATACTAGTGCTTGAGAACTACTGAGAACAGCATATTACAGACATAGGCAATTTAAGAAGTGGAATCATTAAAACAAGCTGAAGAATAGTACTAATATATAAAACTGCGAGTTTACCATTCCCAGATGATACATGGTATCTGCATAGTCTGGATGACCATATCCCAAGACTCTGCCTTTTATCTGAATCATTTCAACATAACACTGAGCTAACAGTTTCACATAACGGGCAATTGCTTCATCTGCATCACTGAGCATATGATATGAAAGAAATGAAACTCTGTTCATACAAACTCTGGTTATTGCTTCAGATATTATTATAATGGCCACTATGGAAGAGCTTAAACTGTAGACAAACATTTCAAAAGAGTGAAATTCAATTTTTTTATGTGCCTTTCATAAGCTTGAGCTGATTGAGCCACCAACAACGAAGCATGTGATGTTGGAATAGCTCAAATGTTGAAATAGTGGTAGCTCTCACTCTTCAAGAAAAAGTGATATCCAATTTAGGGAGTTGAGACGATTAACCATGCAAGGAAGTACAGATGAATCCACCAAGTGCTTGCACATGTACCATGCAAGAATGTATGCATGACTCCTTCAAGTGCTTGGACACAAAATCAAAACATATGGCTCAAATATCATACCTTCAGAGCTCTCTGTCCAAATATCCATTGCAGGACCCACGAGACACAAAAACACAATGAATTAGAAAAATGAGAAAAAGAAGAAAATCTGCGTTTGTGTTGAAAATATTCTGTATAAACAGCTCATGTAAGTAGCAATTAAACAGGAATTAGAGGAGCATGTAACCACTACTGTTAAATCAATTTAGTAAAAGCTGGACTTTAGCTGACGGTTGCAGCAAAAATGTTTCAATGATGAGGAGAAAAGATGCAGCAGACTGACAGTGACTAATTAGTGACAAAGATAATAAAATCACCTCCTCCATTATATGGCATTTTTCAACACACTAGCAGAATGAAGACACACTGACTACTACTCTCTCAATACGGCAAGTAGTTCTACTTAGTTCCTCCTGCCCTCATAGCCACCCATTCCCCCTCTCTCTTGCCCTCCCTCCTTAGAATGACCCACCTATGATGGAAGCAGACCCATAAAATGTGACAAAAATCTTATAGATAAGAATGACATAGTGTCAAACTGTCAGAACCAAGCAAAAGAATTTTCTTAAACTGACCCATCACACAGTTGACCTTCACATTTTCTAGGCTAAGTTACTGAGTAAATTAGTCATAAAAGTGAAAATAACATTCTCAGCATTAAATTGCCACATTCTGAGGTCTCCCTATCAGATATAGGCATAGACTCAATATGCACATCATAGTATACCCAAGAATCTAATGCCGCCATTGTTGAATATCTTGATTACCTCATAGTGGATTTGAGCTTCTTCTAACCTACGCTGTGCAAGGCAAAACTGGCCAAGATTGTGAAAGGCAACTCCAACTCTGCATGTTACAGGTCCCGGAGAGCAAATCAGTTCATATTACATTGACAGACTACGACTTAATGGACCTCCCAATCAAAGCAAAGCAACTAACGGAAGCAAATATATCCCAACAAACAGAACAAGACAATGTGCCGTGCATTTTGTACATATCAGCCTATGCATGATTCTGTCATTATCATGGCACAAAGATGCCAAGAAAAAAGTTATAATGGTGAGCAATCTACCGCAAATTTGACATAAGTACCAAAGTATACCGTATATCCTGGGACCAAATGACTCTTCAAGAATATTGACTGCCTCCAAGTACAGTGGCTCAGCTTTATCAAATGCCTTCATAACCCTATAAAGCTCTGCCTGAACAGAATATTGGAACCAAACAGATTATTATTCTGCACCGCAGTTTCACAAGTGACATAGCTTGTCCTTGATTACTCAATATAACGATTGCATTCAATCCATCTGTCCCAGATATGCTCACCAAGTGAGATGGAATAGTCATAATGAAACAATATTACTTTTATTTGGGGCATTTAACTAAGAAATTCCAAAATCATCAAATAAATGTTCTTAGAAAACCCATATAAGTTCAATCCTTAAGTATCCAAATAGGAGAGATGTAGTCCTGTTTATATAATCAACATAGTTAGTATTGAGTGAATGATTTAGATAATGGTTGGAAAAAATGTCACAGGCAAATCTAGCTTTAAACTTCACCAATAAATTTAAAAGAGACCATCTAATTCGTCTTCTTTCCATCTGTTAATACAAATGAAACACAAACATGGTTATCAACATTGATAAGTGAAAGCTCCTTCAGCACAATTTCTTATTCAACTTTCCAGAGATTTGGCACAAGGCAAGCATATATATAGGCAAAGGAAGCATCTGATTAGTGGACCTACAAGATTGTTGCATGAGGATGCCACATGCGGGTCCCTCTCTCCAAACCCTTCTTTAGCTTCTTGCAGTGCAGAAAGGAAGAATCTTTCAGCTTCCTCCAGTTTACCCTAGCATGTCAAAATAAAAAAAAGATAAAACAACACTGAAATTCAGAACAATAGAGTACATCACCAAGGGAGCTTACCTGAAGAAATGAATCTCTTCCATTATCAGTGAATACTCTCCACTTGGTCGTATGGATATTCGATACAACTGAACCATCATCAATCCTGCGAAGTCCAACAATTTCAGCAGCTTCTGCATTATTTTCAGTGTTGGACTCGATTGACTCCCTATCTGCAAAAG
Source organism: Corymbia calophylla (assembly GCA_014182845.1). NCBI lineage: Eukaryota > Viridiplantae > Streptophyta > Magnoliopsida > Myrtales > Myrtaceae > Corymbia > Corymbia calophylla. The sequence goes on from CM024698.1 coordinate 39,606,905, forward strand.
CTGGATTTGAACTTGTCCCAAGAAATACTGCTGCATCCATTATTATGCAGTAGATAATTGATTAGAGTAATACCATCACCACATATAAGGACTTATCATTCAACATGTATCAGGGATTTGCATTGTTAAGCAAAGCTACGAGGATCAACCAAGATTTTCACCGTAGTAGAAGGAAAAATCACTGTGAGACTCACCTTACTATGAATTTGAAAGATCTGGAACAATATTATTTTGAAGAAACAATCACATAAAAGATGCAAGATAAATACAAGGAATAAACAGTTGAGCATATTGTGTTGGCATCCCTTCCGTATTGCATATGCTAGGAGCTAGTCTCAAGGGAAGCAAACAAAAATTAAAATAAAGAAGGTTAGATTGTATGACCACAACAGAAGTGCACTTTCAAGGGCATAGATGTGCTACGACAAAGATCAACCTTGAAACTACCAAAAAGCAATAGTATTTCGTCCCAGGAAGTATTTGAAAGTTTGAAACAGGGTTTCTAGAGAGTAAATCTACCAATTTCACAGAGTTTCTGCAACAAGACACGAACACACTTCACTAAATTTAAATGCACCAGTTCAATGATAAAGCTTCAGTCTTTGTCCAACTCAAACAAGCATAACAGATACATGGCCCTTGCTTGCAAACAGTTAACAGGACTCAAAAGAAAACAGGAAGCTTGCAAATTGTTTGGGGCATGACTACGTAAGTCGTAAAAAGAAATTCAAAAGAATGGAAAGTGGCTAAGAAAACAGGATCGCGGAATTCGACTAACAAATCATTTTAGAAGCATAATTGAGTTGTAAAAAGATCTCAAGAAAAGTTACCAGCTTGAGCAGCCACGATAAACCACCAAGAGAATTCCTTGTGATCCTTCCTCCATGCATCGCCACCCAATCGGAACATTTGCGAACCCTTGTTCCTACCACATTCTTTAGAAGGCGGATTAGGCAATTGAAAGACAAGATACACAATTTCTTTGTGATTGTAGGCAAACACAAGAACCAACCACTAGTACGATTAACAACATAGGATTAGAAAATACAGTCCATAAACTTAAACCATCGAATTATGGATCAACTAGGTATCATCGATTTCTTAGCTGTACTCTAACCACCCAATGTGGGATTCTCCCTTGTTTCACACCTCACTCGTCCACTCAACAAAAATTTCACGAAATGCCATGAATGTGACAAGCAGTGCTTTGCGCTAAGAGTCCACAATATTGGGAAAAGAACGACCCTAACTAATCAACAGCTATGGTGCGACAGCGAAAAGATTTGGGCAACCGCACGAGCAGCATTCTGCCAAAGCTGCTCAATTGCTCCAAACTAAAGCTTTTACAGACAATCACGACCCCAAGCAACCGCCGTTCATCAAAACCATTTTCACGCCGGACGTCAAGGAATAAGCTTTACTCTGGGGGATGGCAAAAATTTTCAAACTGGCAATGCTTGAAGCAACAAACGCGCGCGCGCACGCGCGAGGGGTGCGAGAGAATCGTACTTGCAATTGGAAGAGCCAATGGGGCAGCGAATGGTGATCGGGAAGGAGGACGAATTCGGCGAAGAAAATTCGCTGCTTGTCGCAGAAGCATCTCTCTCTCGAGCTTGATTCGGCAAGAAACGAAGCTCTGACGGCGAACGAAGATAGATGGTAACAGCTTCGGCGGTTAACAGGGTCGCCTTCCCCAGAAAGTCAAACCCTTTTGACTCTTGGTGCAGTTTGGAGATTTCTGTCGCCAGGAATTCGTGTGCATCCGTGCCCCTCTCGAACGTAAGTCTATAAAATATGGAATCGTCTACAATGTCTTTTCTTTCATTTACACAACCAAACAACAACGTTTGCTGACGAAGGCCCTTCAGGCCATTGATTCATAGGTAACGCCTCTCAATAGTATTTGGAATCATGTCAGTACTATTTTTGATGGACCTAATGTATTTGGTCTTAATCAATATCCTCTACAAAATAAGATGATATTTAAATGACTATTAATGCAACCTCACTATTTTTTTTAGAGGGATCTTGCTACCAATCTCTGTCAATCTTGCATTGATTCAGCGACCAACAACATCACATATCCAAGAGAAAAAAGAGGCAATCATATGGTATGACGAGTGCCTCATACGCTACTTTAACAAATTATTCTTCTCTACCATGGAGTCAATGTCGGCTTTTTTCATGGTCAACTGCACAAATAATTTAATTCCCAGCAACCCGATTGTGGTGAAAACTTTCAAGAATGTGACCGACTTTGCGACAAGAGTATCGGACTTGGCGAGGGACATGGCGGGCTTGTTGATCTCCCCAAAGAGCTTATACATGACCATAAACATTAATGTCTCGAGATGGTGACCTTGCATAAGCTTGCGCAATGCACCTTGACATATCATGAGCTCGCGCAATGCGCCCCTGATATATCAAAGTTAGTTAGATTGTAATAGTTGCTTACTTTACTTTTTGCTATTGCACACTTATCTACCATTCTTAGTTTCAAAATGGAAGGTGCAAGAGTTCTTCAACCAAGTTGTAATATGCGGGACGAATGATATCTTTTTGTGGGGAACCTGGAGGACAATAACCAGCACCTTCTGGAACTAACAAAACTAGAATTGAGTCCAACAGTTAAGGCATGAGTTATCCAATACTCAAAATATGCACTCAAATTCTTTGGTAAGCGTATAATGGCATCTTTCCATTGCTTCTTATTCTCAAAATAAGCTGTTTTGTGTATTGTAACACACTTGGTTTTAAACTATGATCATTCTCTCATGCTTTCATTAAATTGTCAGTACTCTTTACACTTGGTGGAAAAAAAAATCTATAGATTTATGGTATGATTAGATGTAAGGAATTACTTTGTCTTGACAAGAAAAAAATATGCACAGAATGCAATTATTGGCTCAATCATCGGATCGTGTTTACTAATATTCATCGTGGATTCGTACATTCTTTTAAAGGGGAAAAATATATTAATGCACCTTTCTTAAATATATTTTTCCCCTTTAAAAGAATGTACGAATCCACGATGAATATTAGTAAACACGATCCGATGATTGAGCCAATAATTGCATTCTGTGCATATTTTTTTCTTGTCAAGCATCATACCCATAAATCTACAATTTTTTTTCCATCAAGTGTAAAGAACACTAGGAATTGAGGGAAAGAGAGAATTAGGGTAGCTCAAAACCAAGTCAAGTGCATTACCGTATAAAAAACAGCTTATTTTGAGAATTACCTTTACACACTTATCGATGACAAATTGAGAGCGTATTGGATAACTCATACCTTTATTGCCAAACTCAGTGCTCGTTTTGTTAGTTGTAGAAAACGATACGGTTTCGTACCGCACATTATAACTTGGGTGATGAATTCTAGCACCTCCCATTCGGAAAAACTAAGAATGTTAGATAACTGTGCAACAGCATAAAGTAAGTAACTCTTACAATCTAACTAACTTTGATATGTTGGGGGTGCGCTGCAGGAGCTCATGATATGTCGGGGTGCATTGCACGAGCTTATGCAAGGTCACCTGACTATGAGACATTAACATTTATGGTTGCGTATAAGCTCTCTAAGGAGATTGACAAGCCTCTCACCAAGTCTGAGACTCTTGTTGCAAAGTCGATCACGATCCTAAAAGTTTTCACCACAATCGGGTCACTGAAAACTAAACTATCCATGCGGTTGACCCTAAAAAAAACCGGCATCGATTCCATGGTAGAGAAGAACGATCCGTTAGAATAGCATACGAGGCAATTGTCATATCATATGATCGCCTCTTTCTCTCTTGGACATCTTTCTAGATGTTGCTGGTTGAATTGATGCAAGACCGATAGAGATTGGTAGCAAGATCCCTCCAAATAAGAATAGTAAAATTGCCGTAGTCAATTAAAGATCACCATACTTTGGTGAGTTCATCGATTAAGACCAAATACATCGGGTCCATAAAAAATCCCAGTAACAGGTGAGACGATTCTAAATATTACAATGATAGAATGAAAGCATCACTCAAAAGTTGAAATTTTGAGCATCTTTAACATGTGATTTACTGCAGGGGAAGAAACCTCAAACCTTGTCCGGATCTTTACCTTCAGTGGCGTTGAAAAAATCGGAGATGTGTCCTTGGTCAAAAAGCCACGTGTAGAGGAGGCGGTGTAGGTTGTCCCCCTTGCTGTAGCATTGTAGATGTCCCTCCCTGAGCACCGTGTGTGAAGATACGACTGTGTGCTAACAGGAGTGCCCGAAGTGCCTGAGAAGAGGAGGATTAGGCACGAAATCCAAAAGGCGAAAAAAATAATTCTTGGTGCATCGATAGTCACCTTTTTCTTGAATTTGCAGACAACGCAAGCACGATGAAGAGTAATTGAAAGTGGGCCGCAGACTTTCTTTCAGACTCGAGAGGAGTAAAGATAACAAGCTACTTACTGGTGGAAACAGCAGAGAGGACCCCCCACCCAAACTCCAACGCTTGCTGACGAAGGCCCTTCAAGACGTTGATTCTTGTTCTAAACGTATGCCCTTTGCTTCGAAGGAGCGTCCTTGTTTTATAGGGTCTTGCAAGAGGTGTTGGAGAAATAAATCTGTATTTGGAAACATCCACGCAATATTTATCTAAGTTCATAATATTTATGCAGATTTATTGCATATATTACATGAGTTGCATTCCTCTTTTGCACTTTCCTTGTATAGCTACGCTTTAGAAGATAATGTAATATTATTGGTAATATATGGTCACATATGAAAGTAGAATATAATTTTCTTCCATATTAATGTTATAGATATCTGATAGAAAATATAGAGAATATTTTCTTCCTAGAAAACTCTATCAAGACAAGTCCAAGAAGTGCACCCGGTAAAGCCTAATTACCCGTTTAATTTGGTTTGGTTAATGTCATTAAAATTCCCAAATTTTTTTTGTTAGAACTCTATATTTTTCAATTATAGTTACTTTTAACTATTTCAAAGTTTAATTATAACTCCACTTTGCTACACCATTTGTATTTTATTTTTGAAATCATTGTGTAATATGACACAATGATTAATACAACAGTAATGGTGATTTTACCTTATTAATGCACGTGACTTTATTCATGTATTGATTTTAAAAGATAAATAAGACCGACACTAAAACCAAAAACACACATCATTAAGTTCCACAACCACAAACTAATCTAACAACGATTGTGCATAAAGAATCATCTCTATTGTGAAGAAAAACCATGTCTTGACTGAATAAGTACTTTGGCAGGGACTTTTTGGCCAACCGAACCACCAGAAACTTCACATTTAACCTACCGAACAGGGAATTGCAGATTGCATACTCTATCCAAACCAGTACAACCAGACCTCATTTCATGGCAAAAATCTATCATTGGATTGAGCTGTTTTTATTCGATCACGAAACTGTTGGGGGATTTAGTCGAGTAGTTGTTTGATATCTTCCTTCCTCGAGCATTCAAGAGCATTCCATGGCCAGAGGTCATTCAAACCTCAGTCAAGCTTTGAGACCACAAGTTCCATGTATCAGGCCATGCCCTTAGTTCCATCAAAATCGTACCTTTTACAATGTTTATGCTTCCAGTTTTTTGAGTTAATGACTGTCAACACCGGTAACTCAGGTCTGTTTATCCATGACTTTCGACATTCTCAATGTTCACATTTACAAATGCCAAGAAATCGACTTGGAGGAAAGAGTGAGAAGATAGAAATATATGAAATTGAGAGCATAAATATTTAGCCCTTCCACATAGCAATTCAAATTGGCGCCTGCCATTATTCGAAGAAACAGAGCGACTCATCTTCACAAGTAAAGCATTGAGGTTACCTTGCCACCTCAGTACATGGCGCAAACATCGGTACCTGAGTGAACCTATAATCGAAGAAAAACGAATGCAAGCATCCCAATTGGTACACAAATCTTTCATTCGTATCAAACGAAAAGGAAACCACAATCCCTTGAAACGAGAAGCTGCGAACTCATGGCTTCCACAGGATGGTGGTCTCTGCAATCATGGAAGTGACCACATACGGGTCCATGTTGGAAGCAGACCTTCTGTCTTCAAAATAGCCTTTCCCAGCTTTTTCCGTGTCTCGGCCAACTCGAATCGATGCACCACGGTTTGCAACTCCCTGTTCACCAGTAAGTAAGAGTTTAACATTACAAGGATGTCGCAATTGAATTGCCAAAAGCACCTAGAGATCACACACATTGAGATATACATCTGTTTATACGTCATTCTTAAATAAAAATCAATCATTGTCAATTGGAAAAGCTGGCCACAAACCATGTGTTCAAGCTTTTGGGGCAGATCAATTCGACGAACGAGACCCAGTAGAGACCAAAGCTAAAAGCTCCTTCTTCAATTGGTGGTATTTTGGCTTATGTGCAGGAGTCACGGTGACACTTGTGGTCTTAGTTTACATTCAGGACAACCTCAACTGGAGCCTTGGATTTGGAATTCCCTGTATTATGATGGTGGTCGCTTTGGTCATTTTCTTGATGGGGACAAAGACTTACAGATTCAGCGACCGAAGTAGTGGAAGGAGCCCATTCGTAAGAATTGGTCGTGTTTATGTTGCTGCAGCTAAAAATTGGAGGAAGAATGCTCCATTGTTGCCTAGTGAAGAGGAAGCTCAAAAATTGCCTCCAGAGAATTATAAGCAATTCAAGTAAGCAATTCATTGATGCCTTTCTTTTCTTTTCTTTTCTTTTCTTTTCTTTTTTTTCTTGCTGGTCCTCTGCATATCCAGGTAGCACAAATTGCAGCGTCTTCTAAGCTCAAGGTCCAAAGACATAAATGGTGGCAGGTTCAATGCACAATGAAAATATTCGTCTTAGAAAGCTCGGCTGACCAGTTATCCAACTAAATTCTGTTTGCCTCTGATATAGCCGTGACTAAATTAGGAACTAATGCTACACGTAAATATCATATTTTTTCTTTTTTGATGGCTCGTGTTAGCTTTAAGTCACTTCATGCCTCAATATTCACGACTCAATTAGATCTCTCAATGTTGCAGGTTTCTAAACAAAGCTTTCATAATAATGGATGACTCGAAAGAAAACCACACTAATGTTGACGATGTTGAAGAAGTAAAGTCCATACTACGGCTTGTTCCAATATGGCTGACAAGTCTGGTATTTGCCATTGTCTATGCACAAATCTCAACCTTCTTTACGAAGCAAGGAGCCACAATGGACAGGACCATTGTCCCTGGCTTGGAAATACCAGCTGCATCACTCCAGGTATTTATTGGACTCACCATTGTCATCACTATCCCGATATATGATCGGCTTTTCGTCCCTTTCGCGAGAAGTTTTGCCAACAAACCCTCTGGAATCCTGACGCTGCAAAGAATAGGGGCTGGGATGTTCTTCTCCATTCTTGGAATGATCGCTGCAGCCCTGGTTGAAACGGAAAGACTGGAGATTGCCCGAGAATATGGGCTGGTGAATCTACCGAGTGCCACAGTTCTGATGAGTGTGTGGTGGTTGGTTCCCCAATATGTGCTTGTCGGGTTCGCTGAAGCTTTGACCATGGTTGGTCTGCAAGAATTCTTCTATGATCAGGTCCCATCTGAATTAAGGAGCGTTGGGATGTCGCTTTACCTTAGTGTTATAGGTGTAGGGAGCATTCTAAGCAGCAACCTTATCTCGATCATCAAAGCAGTGACCGGTACTGATGGCTGGTTTTCGAATAACCTTAACAAGGCGCATCTCAATTACTTCTATCGGCTGCTTGCTGGGGTGGGTGCAGTTGGATTAGCCTTATTTTCTTGTTGCGCAATGGCCTACATATATAGGCGGAGGGCGACCTGATGATCTGCACACACTTCGATCGAAATCATACTAGATGGAACGGAATGCTTTTCTCCTCCTTCCTCTTTTCCTCTCGAATTTTCAGTCACCTCAGTATGGTTTTAATCGGACATTTTTTTCTTTAGAGCATGAGTTGGTGCAATCCTGAAGAAAAGTTGTATGAATATGAAGTCAGAGTTGTATTTATAAGTTGATGATTCTCTATTATTCTGTAAGAGTAGCTTCCCGGCATGAGTTTCGGGAAGTTGTATTAGCAGAACATCGGGCTGGTTCGCCTGAGAACATGAGCCGAATACAGGTCAACCGCTGCATCATATCGGCTCAGGCAGGGTCCGCCCAATATCAGGGGGTCTGTCCGAGCTATAGGATCGAATTCCAATGGACCTCCTTGGGAGTACTTTGTGAAGATCTTTCTACCATCGAAATGGGGTTGTGAAATCTGCAGAAAAGCTATACTGGTTCTGTACACAGCCCAGTTCAGCATTCCTCACCCTCTGTAATTAGTTCTCGTTTTGTTAGTTGCAAAAGGTGTTGGTGCTTGTCCTCTAGGTTCACCATAAAAACAATACGGTGAGGAATGCTGAACTGGGCTTGTCCTCTAACCACCCAATGTTGGATTCTCCCTTGTTTCACACCTCACTCGTCCACTAAACAAAAATTTCACGAAATGCCATGAATGTGACAAGCAGTGCTTTGCGCTAAGAGTCCACAATATTGGGAAAAGAACGACCCTAACTAATCAACAGCCATGGTGCGACAGCGAAAAGATTTGGGCAACCGCACGAGCAGCATTCTGCCAAAAGCTGCTCAATTGCTCCAAACTAAAGCTTTTACAGGTAATCACAACCCCAAGCAACCGCCGTTCATCAAAACCATTTTCACGCCGGACGTCAAGGAATAAGCTTTTCTCTGGCGGATAGCAAGAATTTTCAAACTGGCAATGCTTGAAGCAACAAACGCGCGCGCGCGCGAGGGGTGCGAGAGAATCGTACTTGGAATTGGAAGAGCCAATGGGTCAGCGAATGGTGATCGGGAAGGAGGACGAATTCGGCGAAGAAAATTCGCTGCTTGTCGCAGAAGCATCTCTCTCTCTCTCGAGTTTGATTCGGCAAGAAACGAAGCTCTGACGGCGAACGAAGATAGATGGTAACAGCTTCGGCGGTGAACAGGGTCGCCTTCCCCGGAAAGTCAAACCCTTTGACTCTCGGTGCAGTTTGGAGATTCTGCCGCCAGGAATTCGTGTGCATCCGGGCCCTTCTCGAACATAAGTCTATAAATATGGAATCGTCTACAATTTTTTTTCTTTCGTTTACACAATCAAACTCCAACCTTTGCTGACGAAGGCCCTTCAAGGCATCGATTCTTGAATAACGCCTCTCAATCTATCATTGTAATATTTATGGATCTAATGTATTTGGTCTTAATCGATATTCTCTATAAAATGCAATGATATTTAAGTGACTATTAATGCAACTTTACTATTTTTTTTTAGGGATCTTGTTACCAATCTCTGTCAATCTTGCATTGATTCAGCAACCAACAACAACACATATCCAGGAGAAAAAAAAAGGCAATCATATGACATGACACACTTTAACATATTGTTTTTCTCTACCGTGTAGTCAATGTCGGCTTTTTTCATGGTCAACTGCACAAACAATTTAATTACCAGCAACCCATTGTGGCGAAAACTTTCAAGAATGTGACTGACTTTGCGACAAGAGTATTGGACTTGGCGAGGAATGTGACGGGCTTGTTCATCTCCCCAGAGAGCTTATACACGACCATAAACATTAATGTCTCGAGATTGGTGACCCTGCATGAGCTCACGCAATGCACCCTGACATATCATAAGCTCACGTTATGCACCCTGACATATCATAAGCTCACGTTATGCACCCTGACATATCAAAGTTAGTTAGATTGTAACAATTGCTTGCTTTTTTTGCTATCGTATAGTTATCTACCATTCTTAGTTTCGGAATGGGAGGTGCAAGAGTTCTTCACTTGCAATATGCGGGACGAATTGTACCGTTTTTGTGGGGAACTTGGAGGACAAGCACCAACACCTTCTGCAACTAACAAAACTAGAATTGAGTTTGACAGTTAAGGCATGAGTTATCCAATACTCAAAATGTGCACTCAATTTGTCTTTGGTAAGCGTATAATGGCATCTTTCCATTGCTTCTTATTCTCAAAATAAGCTGTTTTGTATATTATAACGTATGTTTTAAACTACTATCATTCTCTCATGCTTTCATTGAATTGTCAGTATTCTTTACACTTGATTAAAAAAAAATAATCTACAGATTTATGGTATGATTAGAGGTAAGGAATTACTTTTTCTTGTCGAGACAAAGTAATTCCTTACCTTTAATTTTATTATAAATCTGCAAAAAAAAAATTCCATCTAGTGTAAAGAGCACCAGGAATTGAGGGAAAGAGAGAGAATTAACTTATTTTGAGAATTAGAAGCAATGGAATGATACCTTTACACACTTAGACAAATTGAGAACATATTGGATTTTTGAGTATTGGATAACTCACCTTTATTGCCAGACTCAGTGCTCGTTTTGTTAGTTGCAGAAGGTGTTGGTGCTTGTCCTCTAGGTTCACCATAAAAACGATACGGTTTGGTGTCGCATATTATAACTTGGATGAAGAATTCTAGCACCTCCCCTTCAGAAACTAAGAATGGTAAATAACTATACAAGCAACTCTTACAATCTAACTAACTTTCATATGTCGGGTGCACTACGGGAGCTCATGATATGTTGGGTGCAATGTGCGAGCTTATGCAAGGTCACCGACCACGAGACATTAACATTTATGGTTACGTATAAGCTCTCTAAGGAGATCGACAAGCCCATCATGTTTCTCACCAAGTCTGACACTCTTGTTGCAAAGTCAATCACGATCCTGAAAGTTTCCGCCACAATCGGATCACTAGGAACTAAACTGTCCGCGCGGTTGACCATAAAAAAAAAAAAACCGGCATCAACTCCATGATAGAGAAAAACAATCCGTTAGAGTAGCGCACGAGGCAATTGTCGTATCATATGATCGCCTCGTTCTCTCTTGGACATCTTTCTAAGATGTTGCTGGTCGTTGAATACTAATAGAGATTGGCAGCAAGATCCCAGTAAAGTTGCATTAGTAGTCAATTAAAGATACCATACTTTGTGGAGTTCATCGATTAAAACCAAAGACATCGGGTCCATAAAAAATCCCAGTACCAGTACCAGATGAGACGATTCCAAATATTACAATGATAGAAAGAATGAAAGGCATCACTCAAAAGTTGAAATTTTGAGCATCTTTCACATGTGATTTACCTGCAGGGGAAGAGACCACAAACCTTGTCCGGATCTTTACCTTCAGTGGCGTTGAAAAACCGGAGATGTGTCCTCGGCCAAAAAGTCACGCGTAGAGGAGGCGGTGGAGGTTGTCCCCGAGCTTGCTGCCAGCGTTGGAGTTGCCCCTACCTGAGCACCACGTGTGAAGATACGACTGTGACTGTGCGCTAACAGGAGTGCCCGAAGTGCCTGAGAAGAGGAGGATTAGCCACGAAATCCAAAAGGCGAAAAAAATAATTCTTGGTGCATCGATAGTCACCTTTTTCTTGAATTTGCAGACGACGCAAGCACAATGAAGAGTAATTGAAAGTGGGCCGCGGACTTTCTTTCTGACTCGAGAGGAGTAAAGATAACAAGCTACTTACTGGTGGAAACAGCAGAGAGGACCCTCCACCCAAACTCCAACGTTTGCCGACGAAGGCCCTTCAAGACGTTCATTCTTGTTCTAAACGTATGCCCTTTGCTTCGAAGGAGCGTCCTTGTTTTATAGGGTCTTGCAAGAGATGTTGGAGAAATAAATATGTATTTGGAAATATCCACACAATATTTATCTAAGTCCATAATATTTGTGCAGATTCATTGCGTATATTACATGAGTTGCATCCCTCTTTTGCACTTTCCTTGTATAGCTACGCTTTAGAAGATAATGTAATATTCTTGGTAATATATGCGGCTCACTTATGACCGTGGAAAATAATTTTTTTCCATATTCATGTGATAGGTATCTGATAGAAAATATAGAGAATATTTTCTTCCTAGAAAACAATCTCAAGACAAGTAAAAGAAGTGCACCCGGTAAAGCCTAATTTGCCCGTTTAATTTGGTTTGGTTAATGTCATTAAAATTCCCAAAAAAAAATTTGTTAGAACTCTATATTTTTCAATTATAATTACTTTCAACTATTTCAAAGTTTAATTATAACTCCACTCTGCTACGCCATTTATATTTTATTTTTGAAATTATTGTGTAATATGACACAATGATTAATACAACACTAATGGTGATTTTACCCTATTAATGCACATGACTTTTTTCATGTATTGATTTAAAAAGATAAATAAGACCGACACTAAAACCAAAAACACACATCATTAAGTTCCACAACTATAAACTAATCTAACAACGATTGTGCATAAAGAATCATCTCTATTGTGAAGAAAAACCATGTCTTGACTGAATAAGTACTTTGGCAGGGACTTTTTGGCCAACCGAACCACCAGAAACTTCACATTTAATCTACCGAACAGAATCTAAGGGGAATTGTAGATTGCATACTCTATCCAAACCAGTACAACCAGAGCTTGTTTCAAGGCAAAAATCTATCATTGGATTGAGCTGTTTTTATTCGATGACGAAAACTGTTGGGGGATTCAGTCGAGTAGTTGTTAGATCTCTTCCTTCCTCGAGCAGTCAAGGGCATTCCATGGCAGAGGTCATTCAAACCTCAGTCAAGCTTTGAGACCACAAGTTCCATGTATCAGGCCGTGCCCTTAGTTCCATCAAAATCATACCTTTTAAAATGTATATGCTTCCAGTTTTTTGAGTTAATGATTGTCGATGCTGGACACTCAATACAACTGAACCATCATCAATCCTGCGAAGTCCAACAATTTCAGCAGCTTCTGCATTATTTTCAGTGTTGGACTCGATTGACTCCCTATCTGCAAAAGCTGGATTTGAACTTGTCCCAAGAAATATTGCTGCATCCATTATTATGCAGTAGATAATTGATTAGAGTGATACCATCACCACATAAAAGGACTTATCATTCAACATGTATCAGGGATTTGCATTGTTAAGCGAAGCTACAAGGATCAACCAAGATTTTCACCATAGTAGAAGGAAAAATCACTGTGAGACTCACCTTACTATGAATTTGAAAGATCTGGAACAATTCTATTTTGAAGAAACAATCACATAAAAGATGCAAGATAAATACAAGGAATAAACAGTTGAGCATATTGTGTTGGCATCCCTTCCGTATTGCATATGTTAGGAGCTAGTCTCAAGGGAAACGAACAAAAATTAAAATAAAGAAGGTTAGATTGTATGACCACAACAGACGTGCACTTTCAAGGGCATAGATGTGCTACGACGAAGATCAACTTTGAAACTACCAAAAAGCAATAGTAGTTTTTCTTACACTCCTTTCCTAGACTGCACATCCAATATTTCGTCCCAGGAAGTATTTGAAAGTTTGAAACAGGGTTCCTAGAGAGTAAATCTACCAATTTCACAGAGTTTCTGCAACAAGACACGAACACACTTCACTAAATGTAAATGCACCGGTTCAATGATGAAGCTTCAGTCTTTGTCCAACTCAAACAAGCATAACAGATACATGGCCCTCGCTTGCAAACAGTTAACAGGACTCAAAAGAAAACAGGAAGCTTGCAAATTGTTTGCGGCATGACTATGTAAGTCATAAAAAGAAATTCAAAAGAATGGAAAGTGGCTAAGAAAAACAGGAACGCGGAATTCGACTAACAAATCATTTTAGAAGCATAATTTGAGTTGTAGAAAGATCTCAAGAAAAGTCACCAGCTTGAGCAGCCACGATAAACCACCAAGAGAATTCCTTGTGATCCTTCCTCCATGCATCGCCACCCAATCGGAACATTTGCGAACCCTTGTTCCTACCACATTCTTTAGAAGGCGGATTAGGCAATTGAAAGACAAGATACACAATTTCTTTGTGATTGTAGGCAAACACAAGAACCAACCACTAGTACGATTAACAACATAGGATTAGAAAATACAGTTCATAAACTTAAACCATCGAATTATGGATCAACTAGGTATCATCGATTGCTTAGCTGTGCTCTAACCACCCAATGTGGGATTCTCCCTTGTTTCACACCTCACTCGTCCACTCAACAAAAATTTCACGAAATGCCATGAATGTGACAAGCAGTGCTTTGCGCTAAGAGTCCACAATATTGGGAAAAGAACGACCCTAACTAATCAACAGCTATGGTGCGACAGCGAAAAGATTTGGGCAACCGCACGAGCAGCATTCTGCCAAAAGCTGCTCAATTGCTCCAAACTAAAGCTTTTACAGGCAATCACAACCCCAAGCAACCGCCGTTCATCAAAACCATTTTCACGCCGGACGTCAAGGAATAAGCTTTACTCTGGCGGATAGCAAAAATTTTCAAACTGGCAATGCTTGAAGCAACAAATACGCGCGCACGCGCGCGAGGGTTGCGAGAGAATCGTACTTGGAATTGGAAGAGCCAATGGGTCAGCGAATGGTGATCAGGAAGGATGACGAATTCGGCGAAGAAAATTCGCTGCTTGTCGCAGAAGCATCTCTCTCTCGAGCTTGATTCGGCAAGAAACGAAGCTCTGACGGCGAAGGAAGATAGATGGTAACAGCTTCGGCGGTTAACAGGGTCGCCTTCTCCGGAAAGTCAAACCCTTTGACTCTCGGTGCAGTTTGGAGATTCTGTCGCCAGGAATTCGTGTGCATCCGTGCCCCTCTCGAACGTAAGTCTATAAATATGGAATCGTCTACAATGTCTTTTCTTTCGTTTACACAACCAAACAACAACGTTTGCTGACGAAGGCCCTTCAAGACATTGATTCTTGAGTGACGCCTCTCAATCTATCATTGTAATATTTGGAATATAGTACTGGATTTTGATGGACCTAATGTATTTGGTCTTAATCAATATCCTCTACAAAATACGATGATATTTAAATGACTACTAGCAACTTTACTATTTTTTTTTTGGAGGCATCTTGCTACCAATCTCTGTCAATCTTGCATTGATTCAGCGACCAACAACATCACATATCCAGAAGAAAAAGAGGCAATCATATGGTATGACGAGTGCCTCATGCGCTACTTTAACAAATCGTTCTTCTCTACTATGGAGTCAATGTCAGCTTTTTTTCATGGTCAACCGCATAAACAATTTAATTCCCAGCAACCCAATTGTGGCGAAAACTTTCAAGAATGTGACCGACTTTGCGACAAGAGTATTGGACTTGGCGAGGAACATGACGGGCTTGTTGATCTCCCCAAAGAGCTTATACACGACCATAAACGTTAATGTCTCGAGATTGGTGACCCTGCATGAGCTCGCGCAATTGCACCCCAACATATAATGAGAGCTTGCGCAATGCACCCCTGACATATCAAAATTAGTTAGATTGTAACAGTTGCTTGCTTTTTGCTATGGTACATTTATCTACCATTCTTAGTTTCGGAATGGGAGGTGCAAGAATTCTTCAACCAAGTTGTAATATGCGGGACGAATTTTATTGTTTTTGTGGGGACCTGGAGGACAAGAACCAGCAACTTCTACAACTAACAAAACTAGAATTGAGTCCAACCAACAATTAAGGCATGAGTTATCCAATACTCAAAATATGCACTCAATTCTTTGGCAAGCGTATAATGGATCTTTCCGTTGCTTCTTATTCTCAAAATAAGCTGTTTTGTGTATTGTAATGCACTTGACTTGGTTTTAAACTACGATCATTCTCTCATGCTTTCACTGAATTGCCGGTACTCTTTACACTTGGTGGAAAAAAAAATCTACAGATTTATGGTATGATTAGATGTAAAGAATTACTTGGTCTTGACAAGAAAAAATTATGCACGGAATGCAATTATTGGCTCAATCATTGGATCATGTTTTACTAATATTCATCGTGGATTCGTGCATTCTTTTAAAGGGGAAAAAGATATTTAAGAAAGGTACGAATGAATTCTTTCGTACCTTTTTTAAAATGCACGAATCCACGATGAATATTATTCATTTGTACCTTTCTTAAATATATTTTTCCCCTTTAAAAGAATGCACGAATCCACGATGAATATTAATAAACACATCCAATGATTGAGCCAATAATTGCATTCCGTGCATATTTTTTCTTCAAGATAAAATAATTCCTTACATCTAATCATACCATAAATCTGCAAATTTTGTTTTCATCAAGTGTAAAAAGCACCAGGAATTGAGGGAAAGAGAGAGAATTAGGGTAGCTCAAAACCAAGTCAAGTGCATTACGATATAAAAAACGGCTTATTTTGAGAATTAGAAGATACCTTTACACACTTATCGATGACAACTTGAGAGCGTATTGGATAACTCATACCTTTATTGCTAAACTCGATGCTCGTTTTGTTAGTTGCAGAAGGTGTTGGTGCTTGTCCTCTAGGTTCCCATAAAAACGATACAGTTTCGTACCGCACATTATAACTTGGGTGAAGAATTCTAGCACCTCCCCTTCGGAAAACTAAGAATGTTAGATAACTATACAACAGCAGAAAACAAGTAACTCTTACAATCTAACTTTGATATGTCGGGGTGCACTGCAAGAGCTCATGATATGTCGGGGTGCACTGCACGAGCTTATGCAAGGTCACCCAACTACGAGACATTAACATTTATGATTGCGTATAAGCTCTCTAAGTAGATCGACAAGCCATCAAGTTTCTCACCATCTGACACTCTTGTTGCAAAGTCGATCACTATCCTAAAAGTTTCCGCCACAATCGGGCCGCTGAGAACTAAACTGTCCATGTGGTTGACCCTAAAAAAAACCGGCATCAATTCCATGGTAGAGAAGAACGATCCGTTAGAGTAGCGCATGAGGCAATTGTCGTATCATATGATCACCTCGTTCTCTCTTGGACATCTTTCTAAGATGTTGCTGGTCGTTGAATCAATGCAAGAGATTGGCAGCAAAATCCCAGTAAAGTTGCATTAGTAGTCAATTAAAGATACCATACTTTGTGGAGTTCATCGATTAAAATCAAAGACATCGGGTCCATAAAAAATCCCAGTACCAGTACCAGATGAGACGATTCCAAATATTACAATGATAGAAAGAATGAAAGGAATCACTCAAAAGTTGAAATTTTGACCATCTTTCGCATGTGATTTACCTGCAGGGGAAGAGACCACAAACCTTGTCCGGATCTTTACCTTCAGTGGCGTTGAAAAACCGGAGATGTGTCCTCGATCAAAAAGTCACGTGTAGAGGAGGCGGTGGAGGTTGTCCCCTGGCTTGCTGTCAGCCTTGTAGTTGCCCCTCCATGAGCACCGCGTGTGAAGATACGACTGTGCGCTAACAGGAGTGCCCGAAGTGCCTGAGAAGAGGAGGATTAGCCACGAAATCCAAAAGCCGAAAAAAATAATTCTTGGTGCATCGATAGTCACCTTTTTCTTGAATTTGCAGACAACGCAAGCACGATGAAGAGTAATTGAAAGTGGGCCGCGGTCTTTCTTTCAGACTCGAGAGGAGTAAAGATAACAAGCTACTTACTGGTGGAAACAGCAGAGAGGACCCTCCACCAAAACTCCAACGCTTGCTGACGAAGGCCCTTCAAGACGTTGATTCTTGTTCTAAACGTATGCCCTTTGCTTCGAAGGAGCGTCATTGTTTTATAGGGTCTTGCAAGAGGTGTTGGAGAAATAAATCTGTATTTGGAAACATCCACGCAATATTTATCTAAGTCCATAATATTTATGCAGATTCATTGCCTATATTACATGAGTTGCATTCCTCTTTTGCACTTTCCTTGTATAGCTACGCTTTAGAAGATAATGTAATATTATTGGTAATATATGCTCACATATGAAAGTGGAATATAATTTTCTTCCATATTGATGTTATAGATATCTGATAGAAAATATAGAGAATATTTTCTTCCTAGAAAACAATCTCAAGACAAGTCCAAGAAGTGCACCCAGTAAAGCCTAATTACCCGTTTAATTTGGTTTGGTTAATGTCATTAAAATTCCCAAAAAAAAATTGTTAGAACTCTATATTTTTCAATTATAATTACTTTTAACTATTTCAAAGTTTAATTATAACTCCACTTTGCTACGCCATTTGTATTTTATTTTTGAAATCAATGTGTAATATGACACAATGATTAATACAACAGTAATGGTGATTTTACCCTATTAATGCACATGACTTTATACATGTATTGATTTAAAAAGATAAATAAGACCGACACTAAAACCAAAAACACACATCATTAAGTTCCACAACCATAAACTAATCTAACAACGATTGTGCATAAAGAATCATCTCTATTGTGAAGAAAAACCATGTCTTGACTGAATAAGTACTTTGGCAGGGACTTTTTGGCCAACCGAACCACCAGAAACTTCACATTTAACCTACCGAACAGAATCTAAGGGGAATTGCAGATTGCATACTCTATCCAAACCAATACAACCAGAGCTCGTTTCATGGCAAAAATCTATCATTGGATTGAGCTGTTTTTATTCGATCACGAAACTGTTGGGGGATTCAGTCGAGTAGTTGTTTGATATCTTCCTTCCTCGAGCATTCAAGAGCATTCCATGGCCAGAGGTCATTCAAACCTCAGTCAAGCTTTGAGACCACAAGTTCCATGTATCAGGCCATGCCCTTAGTTCCATCAAAATCGTACCTTTTACAATGTATATGCTTCCAGTTTTTTGAGTTAATGACTATGGACACCGGTAACTCAGATCTGTTTATCCATGACTTTCGACATTCTCAATGTTCACATTTACAAATGCCAAGAAATCGACTTGGAGGAAAGAGTGAGAAGATAGAAATATATGAAATTGAGAGCATAAATATTTAGCCCTTCCACATAGCAATTCAAATTGGCGCCTGCCATTATTTGAAGAAACAGAGCGACTCATCTTCACAAGTAAAGCATTGAGGTTACCTTGCCACCTCAGTACATGGCGCAAACATCGGTACCTGAGTGAACCTATAATCGAAGAAAAACGAATGCAAGCATCCCAATTGGTACACAAATCTTTCATTCGTATCGAACGAAAAGAAACCACAATCCCTTGAAACGAGAAGCTGCGAACTCATGGCTTCCACAGGATGGTGGTCTCTGCAATCATGGAAGTGACCACATACGGGTCCATGTTGGAAGCAGGCCTTCTGTCTTCAAAATAGCCTTTCCCAGCTTTTTCCGTGTCTCGGCCAACTCGAATCGACGCACCACGTTTCGCAACTCCCTGTTCACCAGTAAGTAAGAGTTTAACATTACAAGGATGTCGCAATTGAATTGCCAAAAGCACCTAGAGATCACACACATTGAGATATACATCTGTTTATACGTCATTCTTAAATAAAAATCAATCATTGTCAATTGGAAAAGCTGGCCACGAACCATCAAGCTTTTGGGGCAGATCAATTCGACGAACGAGACCCAGTAGAGACCAAAGCTAAAAGCTCCTTCTTCAATTGGTGGTATTTTGGCTTATGTGCAGGAGTCACGGTGACACTTGTGGTCTTAGTTTACATTCAGGACAACCTCAACTGGAGCCTTGGATTTGGAATTCCCTGTATTACGATGGTGGTCGCTTTGGTCATTTTCTTGATGGGGACAAAGACTTACAGATTCAGCGACCGAAGTAGTGGAAGGAGCCCATTCGTAAGAATTGGTCGTGTTTATGTTGCTGCAGCTAAAAATTGGAGGAAGAATGCTCCATTGTTGCCTAGTGAAGAGGAAGCTCAAAAATTGCCTCCAGAGAATTATAAGCAATTCGAGTAAGCAATTCATTGATGCCTTTCTTTTCTTTTCTTTTCCTTTTTTTCTTGCTGGTCCTCTGCATATCCAGGTAGCACAAATTGCAGCGTCCTCTAAGCTCAAGGTCCAAAGACATAAATGGTGGCAGGTTCAATGCACAATGAAAATATTCGTCTTAGAAAGCTCGGCTGACCAGTTATCCAACTAAATTCTGTTTGCCTCTGATATAGCCGTGACTAAATTAGGAACTAATGCTACACGTAAATATCATATTTTTTCTTTTTTGATGGCTCGTGTTAGCTTTAAAAGAAAACAGGAAGCTTGCAAATTGTTTCGGGCATGACTACGTAAGTCGTAAAAAGAAATTCAAAAGAATGGAAAGTGGCTAAGAAAAACAGGAACGCGGAATTCGACTAACAAATCATTTTAGAAGCATAATTGAGTTGTAGAAAGATCTCAAGAAAAGTCACCAGCTTGAGCAGCCACGATAAACCACCAAGAGAATTCCTTGTGATCCTTCCTCCATGCATCGCCACCCAATCGGAACATTTGCGAACCCTTGTTCCTACCACATTCTTTAGAAGGCGGATTAGGCAATTGAAAGACAAGATACACAATTTCTTTGTGATTGTAGGCAAACACAAGAACCAACCACTAGTACGATTAACAACATAGGATTAGAAAATACAGTCCATAAACTTAAACCATCGAATTATGGATCAACTAGGTATCATCGATTGCTTAGCTGTACTCTAACCACCCAATGGGGGATTCTCCCTTGTTTCACACCTCACTCGTCCACTAAACAAAAATTTCACGAAATGCCATGAATGTGACAAGCAGTGCTTTGCGCTAAGAGTCCACAATATTGGGAAAAGAACGACCCTAACTAATCAACAGCTATGGTACGACAGCGAAAAGATTTGGGCAACCGCACAAGCAGCATTCTGCCAAAAGCTGCTCAATTGCTCCAAACTAAAGCTTTTACAGGCAATCACAACCCCAAGCAACCGCCGTTCATCAAAATCATTTTCACGCCGGACGTCAAGGAATAAGCTTTACTCTGGCGGATAGCAAAAATTTTCAAACTGGCAATGCCTGAAGCAACAAACATGCGCGCGCGCGCGCGAGGGGTGCGAGAGAATCGTACTTGGAATTGGAAGAGCCAATGGGTCAGCGAATGGTGATCAGGAAGGATGACGAATTCGGCGAAGAAAATTCGCTGCTTGTCGCAGAAGCATCTCTCTCTCGAGCTTGATTCGGCAAGAAACGAAGCTCTGACGGCGAACGAAGATAGATGGTAACAGCTTCGGCGGTTAACAGGGTCGCCTTCTCCGGAAAGTCAAACCCTTTGACTCTCGGTGCAGTTTGGAGATTCTGTCGCCAGGAATTCGTGTGCATCCGTGCCCCTCTCGAACGTAAGTCTATGAATATGGAATCGTCTACAATGTCTTTCTTTCGTTTACACAACCAAACAACAACGTTTGCTGACGAAGGCCATTCAAGACATTGATTCTTGAGTGACGCCTCTCAATCTATCATTGTAATATATGGAATCATGTCACTTAGTACTGGATTTTGATGGTCCTAATGTATTTGGTCTTAATCAATATCCTCTACAAAATACGATGATATTTAAATGACTACTAATGCAACTTTACTATTTTTTTTGGAGGGATCTTGCTACCAATCTCTGTCAATCTTGCATTGATTCAGCAACCAACAACATCACATATCCAGAAGAAAAAGAGGCAATCATATGGTATGACGAGTGCCTCATGCGCTACTTTAACAAATCGTTCTTCTCTACTATGGAGTCACTGTCGGCTTTTTTTCATGGTCAACCGCATAAACAATTTAATTCCCAGCAACCCAATTGTGGCGAAAACTTTCAAGAATGTGACCGACTTTACGACAAGAGTATCGGACTTGGCGAGGAACATGACGGGCTTGTTGATCTCCCCAAAGAGCTTATACACGACCATAAACATTAATATCTCGAGATCGGTGACCCTGCATGAGCTCGCACAATTGCACCCCCAACATATCATGAGCTTGCGCAATGCACCCTGACATATCAAAATTAGTTAGATTGTAATAGTTGCTTGCTTTTTGCTATGGTACATTTATCTACCATTCTTAGTTTCGGAATGGGAGGTGCAAGAGTTCTTCAACCAAGTTGTAATATGCGGGACGAATTGTATCGTTTTTGTGGGGAACCTGGAGGACAAGAACCAGCAACTTCTACAACTAACAAAACTAGAATTGAGTCCAACCAACAATTAAGGCATGAGTTATCCAATACTCAAAATATGCACTCAATTCTTTGGCAAGCGTATAATGGATCTTTCCGTTGCTTCTTATTCTCACAATAAGCTGTTTTGTGTATTGTAACGCACTTGACTTGGTTTTAAACTACGATCATTCTCTCATGCTTTCACTGAATTGCCGGTACTCTTTACACTTGGTGGAAAAAAAAAACTACAGATTTATGGTATGATTAGATGTAAAGAATTACTTTGTCTTGACAAGAAAAAATTATGCACGGAATGCAATTATTGGCTCAATCATTGGATCATGTTTTACTAATATTCATCATGGATTCGTGCATTCTTTTAAAGGGGAAAAAGATATTTAAGAAAGGTACGAATGAATTCTTTCGTACCTTTTTTAAAATGCACGAATCCACGATGAATATTATTCATTTTTACCTTTCTTAAATATATTTTTCCCCTTTAAAAGAATGCACAAATCCACGATGAATATTAATAAACACATCCAATGATTGAGTCAATAATTGCATTCCGTGCATATTTTTTTCTTGTCAAGACAAAATAATTCCTTACATCTAATCATACCATAAATCTGCAAATTTTTTTTCATCAAGTGTAAAGAGCACCAGGAATTGAGGGAAAGAGAGAGAATTAGGGTAGCTCAAAACCAAGTCAAGTGCATTACGATATAAAAAACGGCTTATTTTGAGAATTAGAAGATACCTTTACACACTTATCGATGACAACTTGAGAGCATATTGGATAACTCATACCTTTATTGCTAGACTCGGTGCTCGTTTTGTTAGTTGCAGAAGGTGTTGGTGCTTGTCCTCTAGGTTCCCATAAAAACGATACAGTTTCGTACCGCACATTATAACTTGGGTGAAGAATTCTAGCACCTCCCCTTCGGAAAACTAAGAATGTTAGATAACTATACAACAGCAGAAAACAAGTAACTCTTACAATCTAACTTTGATATGTCTGGGGTGCACTGCGAGAGCTCATGATATGTCGGGGTGCACTGCACGAGCTTATGCAAGGTCACCCAACTATGAGACATTAACATTTATGGTTGCATATAAGCTCTCTAAGGAGATCGACAAGCCATCAAGTTTCTCACCAAGTTTGACACTTGTTGCAAAGTCGATCACTATCCTAAAAGTTTCCGCCACAATCGGGTCACTAAGAACTAAACTGTCTATGTGGTTACCTTGAAAAAAAACCGCCATCGATTCCATGGTAGAGAAGAATGATCCGTTAGAGTAGCACATGAGACAATTGTCGTATCATATGACACCTCTTTCTCTCTTCGACATCTTTCTAAGATGTTGCTGGTCATTGAATCAATGCAAGACTAATAGAGATTTGCAGCAAGATCCCAGTAAAGTTGCATTAGTAGTCAATTAAAAATACCATACTTTGTGGAGTTCATTGATTAAAACCAAAGACATCGGGTCCATAAAAAATCCCAGTACCGGTACCAGATGAGACGATTCCAAATATTACAATGATAGAAAGAATGAAAGGCATCACTCAAAAGTTGAAATTTTGAGCATCTTTCACATGTGATTTACCTGCAGGGGAAGAGACCACAAACCTTGTCCGGATCTTTACCTTCAGTGGCGTTGAAAAACCGGAGATGTGTCCTCGATCAAAAAGTCACGTGTAGAGGAGGCGGTGGAGGTTGCCCTCTGGCTTGCTGTCAGCGTTGTAGTCGCCCCTCCCTGAACACCGCGTGTGAAGATACGACTGTGCGCTAACAGGAGTGCCCGAAGTGCCTGAGAAGAGGAGGATTAGCCACGAAATCCAAAAGCCGAAAAAAATAATTCTTGGTGCATCGATAGTCACTTTTTTCTTGAATTTGCAGACAACGCAAGCACAATGAAGAGTAATTGAACGTGGGCCGCAGACTTTCTTTCAGACTCGAAAGGAGTAAAGATAACAAGCTACTTACTGGTGGAAACAGCAGAGAGGACCCTCCACCCAAACTCCAACGCTTGCTGACGAAGGCCCTTCAAGACGTTGATTCTTGTTCTAAACGAATGCCCTTTGCTTCGAAGGAGCGTCCTTGTTTTATAGGGTCTTGCAAGAGGTGTTGGAGAAATAAATCTGTATTTGGAAATATCCATGCAATATTTATCTGAGTACATAATATTTGCGCAGATTCATTGCATATATTACATGAGTTGCATTCCTCTTTTGCACTTTCCTTGTATAGCTACGCTTTAGAAGATAATGTAATATTATTGGTAATATATGCTCACATATGACAATGGAAAATAATTTTTTCCATATTGATGTGATAGTTATCTGATAGAAAATATAGAGAATGTTTTCTTCCTAGAAAACTCTCTCAAGACAAGTCAAAGAAGTGCACCCGGTAAAGCCTAATTTACCCATTTAATTTGGTTTGGTTAATGTCATTAAAATTCCCAAAAAAAAATTGTTAGAACTCTATATTTTTCAATTATAATTAATTTCAACTATTTCAAAGTTTAATTATAACTCCACTCTACTACACCATTAGTATTTTATTTTTGAAATTATTGTGTAATATGACACAATGATTAATACAACTGTAATGGTGATTTCACCCTATTAACGCACATGACTTTTTTCATGTATTGATTTTAAAAGATAAATAAGACCGACACTAAAACCAAAAACACACATCATTAAGTTCCATAACTATAGACTAATCTAACAACGATTGTGCATAAAGAATCATCTCTATTGTGAAGAAAAACTATGTCTTGACTGAATAAGTACTTTGGCAGGGACTTTTTGGCCAACCGAACCACTAGAAACTTCACATTTAATCTACCGAACAGAATCTAAGGGGAATTGCAGATTGCATACTCTATCCAAACCAGTACAACCAGAGCTCGTTTCATGGCAAAAATCTATCATTGGATTGAGCTGTTTTTATTCGATGACGAAAACTGTTGGGGGATTCAGTCGAGTAGTTGTTAGATCTCTTCCTTCCTCGAGCATTCAAGAGCATTCCATGGCAGAGGTCATTCAAACCTCAGTCAAGCTTTGAGACCACAAGTTCCATGTATTAGGCCGTGCCCTTAGTTCCATCAAAATCATACCTTTTACAATGTATATGCTTCCAGTTTTTTGAGTTAATGACTGTCGATGCTGGACACTCGATACAACTGAACCATCATCAATCCTGCGAAGTCCAACAATTTCAGCAGCTTCTGCATTATTTTCAGAGTTGGACTCGATTGACTCCCTATCTGCAAAAGCTGGATCTGAACTTGTCCCAAGAAATATTGCTGCATCCATTATTATGCAGTAGATAATTGATTAGAGTCATACCATCACCACATATAAGGACTTATCATTCAACATGTATCAGGGATTTGCATTGTTAAGCGAAGCTACAAGGATCAACCAAGATTTTCACCATAGTAGAAGGAAAAATCACCGTGAGACTCACCTTACTAAGAATTTGAAAGATCTGGAACAATTCTTTTTTGAAGAAACAATCACATAAAAGATGCAAGATAAATACAAGGAATAAACAGTTGAGCATATTGTGTTGGCATCCCTTCCGTATTGCATATGCTAGGAGCTAGTCTCAAGGGAAGCGAACAAAAATTAAAATAAAGAAGGTTAGATTGTATGACCACAACAAAAGTGCACTTTCAAGGGCATAGATGTGCTACGACGAATATCAACTTTGAAACTACTGTTGACACCCGAATTTTTTTTTTTTTTGTTCTAATTGCCCATTTATTTTTCACTTATAAATATATATTAATTCACAAAAAAAGGATAAAAAAATTTTGATAAAAGAATTTTTTTAAAAAAAAATTAATTAAAAAAAAATCCGAATGGGGCTGGTTTAGCCCAGCCCATCCTCTATTTACCTATCCTTTTTTCTTTTCCCTTCAGCAGCCCATCTTCCCTCTATTCTCCTCCTCAGCCCAGCCCCAATCTCCCTCTTATTTTCCTTCTTCCTTCACGTGAACAGCATCATGCAGCAAAAAAAAATGCAGCAACAGAAGCGGAGAAACGAACGACGTCGTCCGGGTCTCCTTGGACCCCGATGTCAGCCGCGTGACGCCAGCACCTTGCTGCGCTGTCACGCGGCCATTGGAGGAGCAAAAAGAATTCTGTTAGAGGCGTCGACGAGGAGCAGGAGGAGGATCAGCGGGCAGCATTTTTTTTCAGACAGGAAAAGAGAGAAAAGAAGGAGGAAAAACCAGCGAAAAAAGCAGGAGCAGAAGGAGGATCAGGGGGCAGCGATTTTCAGAGAGAAAAAGAGAAGAAGAAAAGGCCGGTTTCGGGTTTTTCGAGGGGAGGAGAGAGCTGATCGAGGAACAAAAGGCAAGAGAGATCTGAGAAAAAAAGAAGGAGAAATGGCCGGCAGTCGGGCTTGACCCTCCGTCGACGATCTCCCGCCGCGCCTCATCTCCGGCACCGGAAACAGAGGACCCGAAAGAGCAGAATCCGAGAGAAGGAGAGCCAGCAGGTCTGCTCGCGGTGAAGAAGGAGCACTCCAGGAACAGCTCGCCGTTTCCGGAGGCTCGTCCACCGTCATCGTCCGCCGCGGCTCGCCCCTGAACCAGGTAGGTTCCGTCTCCGCTTGTTTCTGCTTTGCTTTGACGAAGATGCGGGCCGGAGCTCGCGCCGACTAGTTCGCGCGAACCCCGGCCCTTGTCAGCCTTCCATCTTGCTCTTGATTTCCCCTAATGCCATGTTTGAAGACCTCCGGCGAATGCGAGGCCCGACTGAGCCACAAACTTCCGAAACCAGTAGCGCCCATTAGGTGTTTGATAAAATGCCTACATGAAACCCAGAAAATTCCATGATCGGCTCCGTCTGGTTTCTTGAATTTTTGTTTGTATATTACTTGCTCTCGTGTTCTCTTAGCACTATAGTCATTTTCATGAGGTTTCTGTACGCTTTCAAGTCGAAAAGAGACATCTTTGGTTTCCAGCGAGAGGAGAGCGTCGAGGGTCGCCGGAAGTCGTCACTCGCGGTGGCCGGCGGCGTTCGGCGTCGGTCGGACGGAGAGGCCGACGCCCGGCGATGTCATGGTGATCTCATTAAGGTCGGTGAGAACCCTCGGTAGCGGCGGCGCGGCTGAGGAGTCGCGGACGTCGGGTCTGCAGAAGGGAAACGAGGAAGAAGACGAAGACCAGAAAATAAAAGAAAAGGGAAAAGAAAAACAAAATGGCAGGGGCTGGGCGGAACTTCGAACTGGGCCTAATCTGAAGTTTGGGCCAATCGCTGGTGTTGGGTTGAAGGCAACTGGGCCGAATTTTTTTTAGAAATTAGAAATGGGCTGTTTTATTTTATTTTATTTATGGGCCATTTAAAATATGTTTCGACCGGGCCGTTCGGCCAGCCCGGTCATTGCCCCGGCCCGGACCGATAAGGTCCGGGTCGGTTTAGTAGGGCCGGGTCACTCGACCCGGTCCGAATCATTTAATAATTAAAAAATTAAAGAAATCTAAAAAAATCCAAAATTTTCAGAAAATTAAAAAATCTTTAAAAAAAATCTTAAAATCTTAAAAATTTTCGAAAAATCATCAAAAATTAAAAAATGTTTTTTTCTTTAATTTTCATAAAGGTTTTAAAAGTTTATTTTAATTTTAATTTTAATTTTAATTTATCTTCCTTTCTTTTTTTCAAATATTCCAAAATTCCAAAAAAATTAGAAAAATTAGAAAATTCCAAAAGCATTAATAAAATTCAGAAAATTCAAAAAATATTTTTTTAAAATCTCGAAAAGTTGTTATGTTTAATTTTGGAAAATCCGAAAATATTAAAAATATTAATTAAAAATATTAAAAATATTAAAAAATTCAGAAAAATCAGAAAAAAATTGCAAAAATTAGAAAACCCTAAAAAAGAAGAAAACATCCCAAATTGAATAAGCCTTTAAGGCTTTACAATAGGTTTTTTATTTTGTGTTATATTCTTGCACTTTATTTATCACGATTTCTAGACGTTATTTCCTTAGAAAGATTATGATAAACCCGGGGTTTCTCGAACGTATTGCCATGACCTTAGTTAATATACAATCAAGTTAGGTACCGAAAGGGCGTTAGTCGCGTGACTAACGTAATCAAGTCCCCGACCCCAGACCCTCTGGTTGCGTAAAAAGCGACACACGCTCCCATGTCTCACTTGGTTCTTAGTTGACCTCAATAAACTAGTGGTGACTCCATATTTGAAAATTTTTTACGAAT
Organism: Corymbia calophylla; assembly: GCA_014182845.1. Taxonomy (NCBI): domain Eukaryota; kingdom Viridiplantae; phylum Streptophyta; class Magnoliopsida; order Myrtales; family Myrtaceae; genus Corymbia; species Corymbia calophylla. Next base: position 39,635,077 of record CM024698.1, read on the forward strand.
ATCCCAACGTCCGGCGAGGTATGGGCTTGGGAGAGCCCGAGTTAATTAAGGGCCGTCGGCTCGAAATTAACAATATCCCTAAACCTTATATATTATATGTTTCGAAAATTTTTTAGGTCGCGACAGCTACCAAAAAGCAATAGTAGTTTTTCTTACACTCCTTTCCTAGACTGCACATCCAATATTTCGTCCCAGGAAGTATTTGATAGTTTGAAACAGGGTTCCTAGAGAGTAAATCTACCAATTTCACAGAGTTTCTGCAACAAGACACGAACACACTTCACTAAATGTAAATGCACCGGTTCAATGATGAAGCTTCAGTCTTTGTCCAACTCAAACAAGCATAACAGATACATGGCCCTCGCTTGCAAACAGTTAACAGGACTCAAAAGAAAACAGGAAGCTTGCAAATTGTTTGCGGCATGACTATGTAAGTCATAAAAAGAAATTCAAAAGAATGGAAAGTGGCTAAGAAAAACAGGAACGCGGAATTCGACTAACAAATCATTTTAGAAGCATATTTGAGTTGTAGAAAGATCTCAAGAAAAGTCACCAGCTTGAGCAGCCACGATAAACCACCAAGAGAATTCCTTGTGATCCTTCCTCCATGCATCGCCACCCAATCGGAACATTTGCGAACCCTTGTTCCTACCACATTCTTTAGAAGGCGGATTAGGCAATTGAAAGACAAGATACACAATTTCTTTGTGATTGTAGGCAAACACAAGAACCAACCACTAGTACGATTAACAACATAGGATTAGAAAATACAGTTCATAAACTTAAACCATCGAATTATGGATCAACTAGGTATCATCGATTGCTTAGCTGTGCTCTAACCACCCAATGTGGGATTCTCCCTTGTTTCACACCTCACTCGTCCACTCAACAAAAATTTAACGAAATGCCATGAATGTGACAAGCAGTGCTTTGCGCTAAGAGTCCACAATATTGGGAAAAGAACGACCCTAACTAATCAACAGCTATGGTGCGACAGCGAAAAGATTTGGGCAACCGCACGAGCAGCATTCTGCCAAAAGCTGCTCAATTGCTCCAAACTAAAGCTTTTACAGGCAATCACAACCCCAAGCAACCGCCGTTCATCAAAACCATTTTCACGCCGGACGTCAAGGAATAAGCTTTACTCTGGCGGATAGCAAAAATTTTCAAACTGGCAATGCTTGAAGCAACAAACATGCGCGCACGCGCGCGAGGGGTGCGAGAGAATCGTACTTGGAATTGGAAGAGCCAATGGGTCAGCGAATGGTGATCAGGAAGGATGACGAATTCGGCGAAGAAAATTCGCTGCTTGTCGCAGAAGCATCTCTCTCTCGAGCTTGATTCGGCAAGAAACGAAGCTCTGACGGCGAACGAAGATAGATGGTAACAGCTTCGGCGGTTAACAGGGTCGCCTTCTCCGGAAAGTCAAACCCTTTGACTCTCGGTGCAGTTTGGAGATTCTGTCGCCAGGAATTCGTGTGCATCCGTGCCCCTCTCGAACGTAAGTCTATGAATATGGAATCGTCTACAATGTCTTTTCTTTCGTTTACACAACCAAACAACAACGTTTGCTGACGAAGGCCCTTCAAGACATTGATTCTTGAGTGACGCCTCTCAATCTATCATTGTAATATTTGGAATATAGTACTGGATTTTGATGGACCTAATGTATTTGGTCTTAATCAATATCCTCTACAAAATACGATGATATTTAAATGACTACTAATGCAACTTTACTATTTTTTTTTTGGAGGGATCTTGCTACCAATCTCTGTCAATCTTGCATTGATTCAGCGACCAACAACATCACATATCCAGAAGAAAAAGAGGCAATCATATGGTATGACGAGTACCTCATGCGCTACTTTAACAAATCGTTCTTCTCTACTATGGAGTCACTGTCGGCTTTTTTTCATGGTCAACCGCATAAACAATTTAATTCCCAGCAACCCAATTGTGGCGAAAACTTTCAAGAATGTGACCGACTTTGCGACAAGAGTATCGGACTTGGCGAGGAACATGACGGGCTTGTTGATCTCCCCAAAGAGCTTATACACGACCATAAACGTTAATGTCTCGAGATCGGTGACCCTGCATGAGCTCGCGCAATTGCACCCCAACATATCATGAGCTTGCGCAATGCACCCCTGACATATCAAAATTAGTTAGATTGTAACAGTTGCTTGCTTTTTGCTATGGTACATTTATCTACCATTCTTAGTTTCGGAATGGGAGGTGCAAGAATTCTTCAACCAAGTTGTAATATGCGGGACGAATTGTATCGTTTTTGTGGGGAACCTGGAGGACAAGAACCAGCAACTTCTACAACTAACAAAACTAGAATTGAGTCCAACCAACAATTAAGGCATGAGTTATCCAATACTCAAAATATGCACTCAATTCTTTGGCAAGCGTATAATGGATCTTTCCGTTGCTTCTTATTCTCAAAATAAGCTGTTTTGTGTATTGTAACGCACTTGACTTGGTTTTCAACTACGATCATTCTCTCATGCTTTCACTGAATTGCCGGTACTCTTTACACTTGGTGGAAAAAAATCTACAGATTTATGGTATGATTAGATGTAAAGAATTACTTTGTCTTGACAAGAAAAAATTTTGCACGGAATGCAATTATTGGCTCAATCATTGGATCATGTTTTACTAATATTCATCGTGGATTCGTGCATTCTTTTAAAGGGAAAAAAGATATTTAAGAAAGGTACGAATGAATTCTTTCGTACCTTTTTTAAAATGCACGAATCCACGATGAATATTATTCATTCGAACCTTTCTTAAATATATTTTTCCCATTTAAAAGAATGCACGAATCCACGATAAATATTAATAAACACATCCAATGATTGAGCCAATAATTGCATATTGTGCATATTTTTTTCTTGTCAAGACAAAATAATTCCTTACATCTAATCATACCATAAATCTGCAAATTTTTTTTTCATCAACTGTAAAGAGCACCAGGAATTGAGGGAAAGAGAGAGAATTAGGGTAGCTCAAAACCAAGTCAAGTGCATTACGATATAAAAAACAGCTTATTTTGAGAATTAGAAGCAATGGAATGATACCTTTACACACTTATCGATGACAACTTGAGAGCGTATTGGATAACTCGTACCTTTATTGCTAGACTCGGTGCTCGTTTTGTTAGTTGCAGAAGGTGTTGGTGCTTGTCCTCTAGGTTCTCATAAAAACGATACAATTTCGTACCGCACATTATAACTTGGTTGAAGAATTCTATCACCTCCCCTTCAGAAAACTAAGAATGTTAGATAACTATACAACAGCAGAAAACAAGTAACTCTTACAATCTAACTTTGATATGTCTGGGGTGCACTGCGAGAACTCATGATATGTCGGGTGCACTGCACGAGCTTATGCAAGGTCACCCAACTACGAGACATTAACATTTATGGTTGCATATAAGCTCTCTAAGTAGATCGACAAGCCATCAAGTTTCTCACCGTCTGACACTCTTGTTGCAAAGTCGATCATTATCCTAAAATTTTCCGCCACAATCGAGCCGCTGAGAACTAAACTGTCCATGTGGTTGACCCTGAAAAAAACCGACATCAATTCCATGGTAGAGAAGAACGATCAGTTAGAGTAGCGCATGAGACAATTGTCGTATCATATGATCACCTCTTTCTCTCTTCGACATCTTTCTAAGATGTTCTGGTCGTTGAATCAATGCAAGACTAATAGAGATTGATAGCAAAATCCCAATAAAGTTACATTAGTAGTCAATTAAAGATACCATACTTTGTGGAGTTCATCGATTAAAATCAAAGACATCGGGTCCACAAAAAATCCCAGTACCAGTACCAGATGAGACGATTCCAAATATTACAATGATAGAAAGAATGAAAGGCATCACTCAAAAGTTGAAATTTTGAGCATCTTTCACATGTGATTTACCTGCAGGGGAAGAGACCACAAACCTTGTCCGGATCTTTACCTTCAGTGGCGTTGAAAAACCGGAGATGTGTCCTCGATCAAAAAGTCACGTGTAGAGGAGGCGGTGGAGGTTGCCCCCTGGCTTGCTGTCAGCGTTGTAGTCGCCCCTCCCTGAACACCGCGTGTGAAGATACGACTGTGCGCTAACAGGAGTGCCCGAAGTGCCTGAGAAGAGGAGGATTAGGCACGAAATCCAAAAGCCGAAAAAAATAATTCTTGGTGCATCGATAGTCACTTTTTTCTTGAATTTGCAGACAACGCAAGCACGATGAAGAGTAATTGAACGTGGGCCGCAGACTTTCTTTCAGACTCGAAAGGAGTAAAGATAACAAGCTACTTACTGGTGGAAACAGCAGAGAGGACCCTCCACCCAAACTCCAACGCTTGCTGACGAAGGCCCTTCAAGACGTTGATTCTTGTTCTAAACGTATGCCCTTTTCTTCGAAGGAGCGTCCTTGTTTTATAGGGTCTTGCAAGAGGTGTTGGAGAAATAAATCTGTATTTGGAAATATCCACACAATATTTATCTAAGTCCACAATATTTGTGCAGATTCATTGCATATATTACATGAGTTGCATTCCTCTTTTGCACTTTCCTTGTATAACTACGCTTTAGAAGATAATGTAATATTATTCGTAATAGATGCTCACATATGACAGTGGAATATAATTTTCTTCCATATTGATGTGATAGATATCTGATGGAAAATATAGAGAATATTTTCTCTAGAAAACTCTATCAAGACAAGTCCAAGAAGTGCACCCGGTAAAGCCTAATTACCCGTTTAATTTGGTTTGGTTAATATCATTAAAATTCCCAAAAAAAAAATTGTTAGAACTCTATATTTTTCTATTATAATTACTTTCAATTATTTCAAAGTTTAATTATAACTCCACTTTGCTACGCCATTTGTATTTTATTTTTCAAATCATTGTGTAATATGACACAATGATTAATACAACTGTAATGGTGATTTTACCCTATTAATGCACATGACTTTTTTCATGTATTGATTTAAAAATATAAATAAGACCGACACTAAAACCAAAAACACACATCATTAAGTTCCACAACTATAAACTAATCTAACAACGATTGTGCATAAAGAATCATCTCTATTGTGAAGAAAAACCATGTCTTGACTGAATAAGTACTTTGGCAGGGACTTTTTGGCCAACCGAACCAACCAGAAACTTCACATTTAACCTACCGAATAGAATCTAAGGGGAATTGCAGATTGCATACTCTATCCAAACCAGTACAACCAGAGCTCGTTTCATGGCAAAAATCTATCATTGGATTGAGCTGTCTTTATTCGATCATGAAAACTGTTGGGGGATTCAGTCGAGTAGTTGTTCGATCTCTTCCTTCCTCGAGCATTCAAGAGCATTCCATGGCCAGAGGTCATTCAAACCTCAGTCAAGCTTTGAGACCACAAGTTCCATGTATCAGGCCATGCCCTTAGTTCCATCAAAATCGTACATTTTGCAATGTATATGCTTCCAGTTTTTTGAGTTAATGACTGTCGACACCAGTAACTCAGGTCTGTTTATCCGTGACTTTCGACATTCTCAATGTTCACATTTACAAATGCCAAGAAATCGACTTGGAGGAAAGTGTGAGAAGATAGAAATATATGAAATTGAGAGCATAAATATTTAGCCCTTCCACATGATCCTTTTGCGATGAATTCAAAGTGTGGCGGGGTGGTGGGTCCTCCCGCCAGCGCCTGGGGGTTTTACCGGCTGAGGTGGTTCCTCCAGCACCAAAAAAAAAAAAAAAAAAATATTTAGCCCTTCCACATAGCAATTCAAATTGGCGCCTGCCATTATTCGAAGAAACAGAGCGACTCATCTTCATAAGTAAAGCATTGAGGTTACCTTGCCACCTCAGTACAAGGGGCAAACATCGGTAACTGAGTGAACCTATAATCGAAGAAAAACGAATGCAAGCATCCCAATTGGTACACAAATCTTTCATTCGTATCGAACGAAAAGGAAACCACAATCCCTTGAAACGAGAAGCTGCGAACTCATGGCTTCCACAGGATGGTGGTCTCTGCAATCATGGAAGTGACCACATACGGGTCCATGTTGGAAGCAGGCCTTCTGTCTTCAAAATAGCCTTTCCCATCTTTTTCTGTGTCTCGGCCAACTCGAATCGACGCACCACGGTCCGCAACTCCCTGTTCACCAGTAAGTAAGAGTTTAACATTACAAGGATGTCGCAATTGAATTGCCAAAAGCACCTAGAGATCACACACATTGAGATATACATCTGTTTATACGTCATTCTTAAATAAAAATCAATCATTGTCAATTGGACAAGCTGGCCACAAACCATGTGTTCAAGCTTTTGGGGCAGATCAATTCGACGAACGAGACCCAGTGGAGACCAAAGCTAAAAGCTCCTTCTTCAATTGGTGGTATTTTGGCTTATGTGCAAGAGTCACGGTGACACTTGTGGTCTTAGTTTACATTCAGGACAACCTCAACTGGAGCCTTGGATTTGGAATTCCCTGTATTATGATGGTGGTCGCTTAGGTCATTTTCTTGATGGGGACAAAGACTTACAGATTCAGCGACCGAAGTAGTGGAAGGAGCCCATTCGTAAGAATTGGTCGTGTTTATGTTGCTGCAGCTAAAAATTGGAGGAAGAATGCTCCATTGTTGCCTAGTGAAGAGGAAGCTCAAAAATTGCCTCCAGAGAATTATAAGCAATTCATTGATGCCTTTCTTTTCTTTTCTTTTCTTTTTTTCTTGCTGGTCCTCTGCATATCCAGGTAGCACAAATTGCAGCGTCTTCTAAGCTCAAGGTCCAAAGACATAAATGGTGGCAGGTTCAACGCACAATGAAAATATTCGTCTTAGAAAGCTCGGCCGACCAGTTATCCAACTAAATTCTGTTTGCCTCTGTTATAGCCGTGACTAAATTAGGAACTAATGCTACATGTAAATATCATATTTTTTCTTTTTTGATTGCTCGTATTAGCTTTAAGTCACTTCATGCGTCCATATTCGCGACTCAATTAGATCTCTCAATGTTGCAGGTTTCTAAACAAAGCTTTGATAATAATGGATGACTCGAAAGAAAACCACACTAATGTTGACGATGTTGAAGAAGCAAAGTCCATACTACGGCTTGTTCCAATATGGCTGACAAGTCTGGTATTTGCCATTGTCTATGCACAAATCTCAACCTTCTTTACGAAGCAAGGAGCCACAATGGACAGGACCATTGTCCCTGGCTTGGAAATACCGGCTGCATCACTCCACGTATTTATTGGACTCACCATTGTCATCACTATCCCAATATATGATCGGCTTTTCGTCCCTTTCGGCAAGAAGTTTTACCAACAAACCCTCTGGAATCACGACGCTGCAAAGAATAGGGGCTGGGATGTTCTTCTCCATTCTTGGAATGATCGCTGCAGCCCTGGTTGAAACGGAAAGACTGGAGATTGCCCGAGAATATGGGCTGGTGGATCTACCGAGTGCCACAGTTCCGATGAGTGTGTGGTGGTTGGTTCCCCAATATGTGCTTGTCGGGTTCGCTGAAGCTTTGACCATGGTTGGTCTGCAAGAATTCTTCTATGATCAGGTCCCATCTGAATTAAGGAGCGTTGGGATGTCGCTTTACCTTAGTGTTATAGGTGTAGGGAGCATTCTAAGCAGCATCCTTATCTCGATCATCGAAGCAGTGACCGGTACTGATGGCTGGTTTTCGAATAACCTTAACAAGGCGCATCTCAATTACTTCTATTGGCTGCTTGCTGGGGTGGGTGCAGTTGGATTAGCCTTATTTTCCTGTTGCGCAATGGCCTACATATATAGGGGGAGGGCGACCTGATGATCTGCACACGCATCAATCGAAATCATACTAGATGGAACAGAATGCTTTTCTCCTCTTTTCCTCTCGAATTTTCAGTCACCTCAGTATGGTTTTAATCGGACATTTTTTTCTTGAGAGCATGAGTTGGTGCAATCCTGAAGAAAAGTTGAATGAATATGAAGTCAGAGTTGTATTTATAAGTTGATGATTCTCTATTATTCTGTAAGAGTAGCTTCCCGGCATGAGTTTCGGGAAGTTGTATTAGCAGAACATCGGGCTGGTTCGCCTGAGAACATGAGCCAAATACAGGTCAACCGCTGCATCATGTCGGCTCACGCAGGGTCCGCCCAATATCAGGGGGTCTGTCCGAGCTATAGGATCGAATTCCAATGGACCTCCTTGGGAGTACTTTGTGAAGATCTTTCTACCATCGAATTGGGGTTGTGAAATCTGCAGAAAAGCTGTACTGGTTCTGTACACAGCCCAGTTCAGCATTCCTCACCCTCTGTAATTAGTTCTCGTTTTGTTAGTTGCAAAAGGTATTGGTGCTTGTCCTCTAGGTCCACCATAAAAACAATACGGTGAGGAATGCTGAACTGGGCTTGTCCTCTAACCACCCAATGTTGGATTCTCCCTTGTTTCACACCTCACTCGTCCACTCAACAAAAATTTCACGAAATGCCATGAATGTGACAAGCAGTGCTTTGCGCTAAGAGTCCACAATATTGGGAAAAGAACGACCCTAACTAATCAACAGCTATGGTGCGACAGCGAAAAGATTTGGGCAACCGCACGAGCAGCATTCTGCCAAAAGCTGCTCAATTGCTCCAAACTAAAGCTTTTACAGGCAATCACAACCCCAAGCAACCACCGTACATCAAAACCATTTTCACGCCGGACATCAAGGAATAAGCTTTACTCTGGCAGATAGCAAGAATTTTCAAACTGGCAATGCTTGAAGCAACAAAAACACACACGTCCACACACACGCGAGGGGTGCGAGAGAATCGTACTTGGAATTGGAAGAGCCAATGGGTCAGCGAATGGTGACCGGGAAGGAGGACGAATTCGGCAAAGAAAATTCGCTGCTTGTCGCAGAAGCATCTCTCTCTCGAGCTTGTATCGGCAAGAAACGAAGCTCTGACGGCGAACGAAGATAGATGGTAACAGCTTCGGCGGTTAACAAGGTCGCCTTCTCCGGAAAGTCAAACCCTTTGACTCTCGGTGCAGTTTGGAGATTCTGTCGCCAGGAATTCGTGTGCATCCGTGCCCCTCTCGAACGTAAGTCTATAAATATGGAATCGTCTACAATGTCTTTTCTTTCGTTTACACAACCAAACAACAACGTTTGCTGACGAAGGCCCTTCAAGACATTGATTCTTGAGTGACGCCTCTCAATCTATCATTGTAATATTTGGAATATAGTACTGGATTTTGATGGACCTAATGTATTTGGTCTTAATCAATATCCTCTACAAACTAATGCAACTTTACTATATTTTTTAGAGGGATCTTGCTATCAATCTCTGTCAATCTTGCATTGATTCAGCGACCAACGACATCACATATCCAGGAGAAAAAGAGGCAATCATATGGTATGACAAGTGCCTCATGCGCTACTTTAACAAATCGTTCTTCTCTACCATGGAGTCAATGTTGGCTTTTTTCATGATCAACCGCACAAACAATTTAATTCCCAGCAACCCGATTGTGGCGAAAACTTTCAAGAATGTGACCGACTTTGCGACAAGAGTATCGGACTTGGCGAGGAACATGACGGCCTTGTTGATCTCCCCAAAGAGCTTATACATGACCATAAACGTTAATGTCTCGAGATCGGTGACCCTGCATGAGCTCGCGCAATTGCACCCCCAACAAATCATGAGCTTGCGCAATGCACCCCTCATATATCAAAATTAGTTAGATTGTAACAGTTGCTTGCTTTTTGCTATGGTACAGTTATCTACCATTCTTAGTTTCGGAATGGGAGGTGCAAGAGTTCTTCAACCAAGTTGTAATATGCGGGATGAATTGTATCATTTTTGTGGGGAACCTGGAGGACAAGAACCAGCAACTTCTTCAACTAACAAAACTAGAATTGAGTCCAACAATTAAGGCATGAGTTATCCAATACTCAAAATATGCACTCAATTCTTTGGTAAGCGTATAATGGATCTTTCCATTGCTTCTTATTCTCAAAATAAGCTGTTTTGTGTATTGTAACGCAATTGACTTGGTTTTAAACTACGATCATTCTCTCACGCTTTCACTGAATTGCCGGTACTCTTTACACTTGGTGGAAAAAAAAATCTACAAATTTATGGTATGATTAGATGTAAAGAATTACTTTGTCTTGACAAGAAAAAATTATGCACGGAATGCAATTATTGGCTCAATCATTGGATCATGTTTTACCAATATTCATCGTGAATTCGTGCATTCTTTTAAAGGGGAAAAAGATATTTGAGAAAGGTACGAATGAAAATGCACGAATCCACAATGTATATTATTCATTCGTATCTTTCTTAAATATATTTTTCCCCTTTAAAAGAATGCATGAATCCACGATAAATATTAATAAACACATCCAATGATTGAGCCAATAATTGCATTCCGTGTATATTTTTTTCTTATCAAGACAAAATAATTCCTTACATCTAATCATACCATAAATCTGCAAATTTTTTTCATCAAGTGTAAAGAGCACCAGGAATTGAGGGAAAGAGAGAGAATTAGGGTAGCTCAAAACCAAGTCAAGTACATTACGATATAAAAAACAGCTTATTTTGAGAATTAGAAGTAATGGAATGATACCTTTACACACTTATCAATGACAACTTGAGAGCGTATTGGATAACTCATACCTAGACTCGGTGCTCGTTTTGTTAGTTGCAAAAGGTATTGGTGCTTTTCCTCTAGGTTCACATAAAAACGATACAGTTTCATACCGCACATTATAACTTGGGTGAAGAATTCTATCACCTCCCCTTCAGAAAACTAAGAATGTTAGATAATTATACAACAGCAGAAAACAAGTAACTCTTACAATCTAACTTTGATATGTTGGGGTGCACTGCGAGAGCTCATGATATGTCGGGGTGCACTGCACGAGCTTATGCAAGGTCACCCAACTATGAGACATTAACATTTATGGTTGCATATAAGCTCTCTAAGGAGATCGACAAGCCATCAAGTTTCTCAACAAGTCTGACACTTGTTGCAAAGTCGATCACTATCCTAAAAGTTTCCGCCACAATCGGGTCACTAAGAACTAAATTGTCCATGTGGTTACCTTGAAAAAAACGGGCATCGATTCCATGGTAGAGAAGAATGATCCGTTAGAGTAGCACATGAGACAATTGTCGTATCATATGATCACCTCTTTCTCTCTTCGACATCTTTCTAAGATGTTGCTGGTTGTTGAATCAATGCAAGACTAATAGAGATTGGCAGTAAGATCCCAGTAAAGTTGCATTAGTAGTCAATTAAAGATACCATACTTTGTGGAGTTCATTGATTAAAACCAAAGACATCGGGTCCATAAAAAATCCCAGTACCGGTACCAGATGAGACGATTCCAAATATTACAATGATAGAAAGAATGAAAGGCATCACTCAAAAGTTGAAATTTTGAGCATCTTTCACATGTGATTTACCTACAGGGGAAGAGACCACAAACCTTGTCCGGATCTTTACCTTCAGTGGCGTTGAAAAACCGGAGATGTGTCCTCGATCAAAAAGTCACGTGTAGAGGAGGCGGTGGAGGTTGTCCCCTGGCTTGCTGTCAGCCTTGTAGTTGCCCCTCCCTGAGCACCGCGTGTGAAGATACGACTGTGCGCTAACAGGAGTGCCCGAAGTGCCTGAGAAGAGGAGGATTAGCCACGAAATCCAAAAGCCGAAAAAAATAATTCTTGGTGCATCGATAGTCACCCTTTTTCTTGAATTTGCAGACAACGCAAGCACGATGAAGAGTAATTGAAAGTGGGCCGCGGACTTTCTTTCAGACTCGAGAGGAGTAGAGATAACAAGCTACTTACTGGTGGAAACAGCAGAGAGGACCCTCCACCCAACCTCCAACGCTTGCTGACGAAGGCCCTTCAAGACGTTGATTCTTGTTCTAAACGTATGCCCTTTTCTTCGAAGGAGCGTCCTTGTTTTATAGGGTCTTGCAAGAGGTGTTGGAGAAATAAATCTGTATTTGGAAATATCCACACAATATTTATCTAAGTCCATAATATTTGTGCAGATTCATTGCGTATATTACATGAGTTGCATTCCTCTTTTGCACTTTCCTTGTATAACTACGCTTTAGAAGATAATGTGATATTATTGGTAATATATGCTCACATATGACTGTGGAATATAATTTTCTTCCATATTGATGTGATAGATATCTGATAGAAAATATAGAGAATATTTTCTCTAGAAAACTCTATCAAGACAAGTCCAAGAAGTGCACCCAATAAAGCCTAATTACCCATTTAATTTGGTTTGGTTAATGTCATTAAAATTCCCAAAAAAAAATTGTTAGAACTCTATATTTTTCAATTATAGTTACTTTCTACTATTTCAAAGTTTAATTATAACTCCACTTTGCTACGCCATTTGAATTTTATTTTTGAAATTATTGTGTAATATGACACAATGATTAATACAACAGTAATGGATTTTACCCTATTAATGCACATGACTTTTTCATGTATTGATTTAAAAATATAAATAAGACCGACACTAAAACCAAAAACACACATCATTAAGTTCCACAACTATAAACTAATCTAACAACGATTGTGCATAAAGAATCATCTCTATTGTGAAGAAAAACCATGTCTTGACTGAATAAGTACTTTGGCAGGGACTTTTTGGCCAACCGAACCAACCAGAAACTTCACATTTAACCTATTGAACAGAATCCCAGGAGAATTGCAGATCGCACACTCTATCCAAACCAGTACAACCAGAGCTCGTTTCATGGATTGAGCTGTTTTTATTTGATGACGAAAACTGTTGGGGGATTCAGTCGAGTAGTTGTTCGATCTCTTCCTTCCTCGAGCATTCAAGAGCATTCCATGGCCAGAGGTCATTCAAACCTCAGTCAAGCTTTGAGACCACAAGTTCCATGTATCAGGCCATGCCCCTAGTTCCATCAAAATCATATCTTTTACAATGTATATGCTTCCAGTTTTTTGAGTTAATGACTGTCGACACCGATAACTCAGGTCTGTTTATCCGTGACTTTCGACATTCTCAATGTTCACATTTACAAATGCCAAGAAATCGACTTGGAGGAAAGAGTGAGAAGATAGAAATATATGAAACTGAGAGCATAAATATTTAGCCCTTCCACATAGCAATTCAAATTGGCGCCTGCCATTATTCGAAGAAACAGAGCGACTCATCTTCACAAGTAAAGCATTGAGGTTACCTTGCCACCTCAGTACAAGGGGCAATCATCGGTAACTGAGTGAACCTACAATCGAAGAAAAATGAATGCAAGCATCCCAATTGGTACACAAATCTTTCATTCGTATCGAATGAAAAGGAAACCACAATCCCTTGAAACGAGAAGCTGCGAACTCATGGTTTCCACAGGATGGTGGTCTCTGCAATCATGGAAGTGACCACATACGGGTCCATGTTGGAAGCAGGCCTCCTGTCCTCAAAATAGCCTTTCCCATCTTTTTCCGTGTCTCGGCCAACTCGAATCGACGCACCACGGTCCGCAACTCCCTGTCCACCAGTAAATAAGAGTTTAACATTACAAGGATGTCGCAATTGAATTGCCACAAGCACCTAGAGATCACACACATTGAGATATACATCTGTTTATACGTCATTCTTAAATAAAAATCAATCATTGTCAGAAGCAACTTTTCCATCTACCTGTAGCAAAAACGTATACTATACTAATAAAAAAATAAATGCGGCAGTGCGGCAGTTCAAAAAACGATCCTTTCCCCCTTTCTCCTTTTTTGAACTTACCCATTTGAAAGTGTTGATATCAGCTGTCTCGTGACGTCCAGTGAGACGGCGCTCATTGCCTTCACCATATGCAGCAATGTGCTCTTTGTGCCTCAGTCCAAGCTTCTCGATTGCTTTCTTAATGACCCCATATCCTCCTTCGCTTCTCATAGACTTGGTACTGCAGTACAATCACAAAGTTATGCGCACGAAGCAGAGAGGGGCATGCTGCACATTGAGGGAGAGAGAGCACGTAACCAGAAGCATATAAAGTTGAACTATTACCTGTAGTTAGTGTGAGCACCTGCTCCGTTCCAATCACCCTAGAAGAGATAAGCACCATAGAAGGAAAGCAAATGAGTCGTACAAAGTTGAAATATTTCGAAAGTAGACATTACCGAGATGAAAACTAAAAATATGAAAGAAGATTGACTAACCTGAATAGGCTTGGGGTCGAAGGAAAGGACCACTCCAGCTATCTCCGTTATCCTCTGTTTACAGATACAAATGTCAGCATCAACCAACGGAAAACGAGAAGCAGCAGAACCTTCAAATGTTAAAGTACCTCCAAAATGTAACGGGCAACCCACAATTCATCTGCAGCTGAAATTCCCACAGATGGACCGACTTGGAATTCCCACTATATTAAAAGTGAGAAATTATTTGCATGTTTAATTAATAAATATAAAATAAGCGCAAAGTTTCACATAATAAAAGTTGTTATATAAATCTTTTTTTCCTGATCTAGTCTCTTACCTGGCCAGGCATCACTTCCCCATTGATACCACTCACGTTAATGCCAGCATACAAGCAAGCCTTATAATGAGCGTCAACAATATCTCTGCCAAATGCTTTATCAGCGCCAATACCACAGTAGTAGGGTCCCTGAAGCATCATAGCAGAAGTCCAAAATCACATAGCCAGCACAAGTAACAGAAAAAAACCTTTAGTTTTAGGAAAGACAGAAGTTAATAGTAAAAAGGTTACAGTTTAGCCTCAACGATCAAACTCTCCTACTCAAGAAAAGGAAGGTGCATCCCACTCCTTATGAGAAAAAGGGAAGAAAAGGGCAGATTCTTCACAGTTTATTTTGACCCTGATCATGATGAAAAGTAGATGATTGACCACAACAGGACAGCTATCCTTGCTTCCACTTGGCATTCTATCAATAGTTCTATAGTTTTAGCATGGGAAAATTAATTCAGATCCAAAGCTAATAAAATGTCTAAGTGCCAAGCCAAGACCACACACCAACAACCATGTTCAGTTTTACAGCTGTTGACTTTACAAGCTATAAATTGCAGTACCTGGGGACCAGGAAAGCCACCAACTGGCCACCCTAGAGGCCATTTAACATCCTTCTGCAATAGGGTGTACTCTTGCTCAAGTCCATACCTATTTTCCGCAAGATTGAAATTTGAGCATCAGATCGAATGGATGGAAAAGAGGTAATTGTCAACCAACAAACCAATAAAAGAAAGGGTTGCAGCGTAGAAAGATACCAGGGCTCTTCAACAACAACATCAGGGTGGCTGAAGATCTTGGCAGCAGCACACCTCTTATTTGTGGGAATTGCTACTCCCCCAGGAGTGTAGGCATCACACATTACCTAAAAACCAATTGGGGTTTTAGACAGCAATTGAAGGACGCCATGAATGCAATTCCCAATTAAAAAAAGAAGAAGACAAGAATGCAAATTGCATAGTTTATAGAAACTCACAAGAATATTCTTGCCCCCTCTGAAAGGATCCTTGAAAATTGCTTGAGGACTGTTTGATCATATTTCCAAAAAATAAGACAGCCCGTGTCAATTCATGCACCAACAATCGACTAGTTAACAAGTGAAATTGCTGACATATGACTAAATGATGAAATGCTAAACATTGCTCATGAAGGAGATAAACAGAAAACTCACTATAAAATCACTTCACTGTCCTGTCCAGGAGCCTGGTTTGTGCTGGAACCATCATAGTTCCACGTAGGAAGTTTTGAAGGATTATTAACAGGACCAGAGAGAGTCTATAACATCAAAAGTATCTAAAGTTAAGCAGAGCATGTACGGCGAAGATCACCAACAGTCGTAACAACTTGTGCTCTTGTCAACTACTTGCGCACAGAGTTACTTACCCTTGCTTTGCTCCTCATGTCCATCCCAGATCCCCCAATCCTATTCAATCAAACAGTACACATGATAAGAATTAGCATAGTAAAAGGCATCCTTTAAGGGTTTAAAACAAAATATCACGCATCAGTTGAATAATTTAATGGAAGCTAAAACATAAACCAAGTAAGATGCCAGAATCCTCAGATATAAGGCCAAGAATACACAAGAAGGATAGAAAAAAAAAAGTAACTTGGGAAATACATAATGTTCGACAAATAATCCCAACAGTAAAAGTCTTAAACATATGACTGGAAAGCGTAAACAAATGACAAATCTATGAACGTATAAACCCGGCGGAATTCCTATCTTCTATTGACAGATCCACAAAAGGCAATCACAAGTGAAGCCTCGGTCAGATATTTCAGTGATTCCCCTTGGTCTAGCATCCTTTCCGCTTAAAAAGTTTTTCAAACTCGCACAACAGAGGAAAGACTCCATTTCCACACTCAAGTTTCGAAAACTAAAACGGAAGAAACAAAAAGTTTGAAGAAATGCAATACCTCAAAGAGGGAAAAGAAACAAGCAATCACACGTGAAGAAACCGAACGAACGACCGCGATCTTCAAATGAGAAGCGATGACCACCGAGCCCTACAGGAACCAACATCTACGAGACTTCTTACACATACACGACATGAAAGCGTCCCGGAAAAAAGCCCAAGAATCCAAATTCAGCAGCATCCCCTTCCTTTTCCACCCACAAACCAAAAAGGGTCCACGAGATCACAGACGAGCAACGCACTGGCAAAGTCTAGGCCCCGAGCAAGATAGGCACACAGCACACAAACGACGACAGGAAGCATTTTTATTCACGAGAAAAGAGTCGAGCGTGGGTGGGACTGAGGATGGCTGACCATATGTACTCGGCGATGACCTTCTCGGTGCAGTCGGAGAGGTTGAGGCTGACGAGATCGGAAAGCAGCGACATTTTCACCGAAACACTCCACAGAAAGATCCAAAACGAAACACTCTGTTCTCGCGCTCCCGCTCTCTGCTCAACTGGTTTTGCAGGGGAATGTGTGGACGGAGGAGGGAGCCCCGTCGCCTTTATATAGCGCGCCAGGCAAAACCATGGTTGAACTCGCGCGAGTTTCTGGCCCCCAAAAAAAAAAAAAATTAAATTTGATGAAATCAAAAATTAATTTCGGCTTTCGTAATTTAATATATTTTTTGCAGAATGCTGATTTTAATTTACTCAGCATTAATTTTATATTATGGAAAAGTTTAATTTTTATTTTGTTGCTTTCTTATTGGAATTCTGGGAACGGAGGGGGACCACCGACGTGGACAATTGCTTAGGGAGAAAGATTCTATTCAGATTCCATGATGTAAAGTGTGCCCACCGAGTAACTGTTAATCCAGTGAGATCTAACCCTTCAACTTGTCCAAGGCTCACACATGCCGCTGAAGCGCGTTCAAAAGTTGTTAACCATTGATACATTTACCTTAATCTCTTTCGTTTTGCGAGAGTGATTTTATTTAGATTTCATGATGTAATATGTATATTTACCAATAACCATTGATCTGTTGAGATCTTATCCTTTAACTTGGGTAAGGATTAGATGCATGTCGGGACATTGAAGCATGCAAATGTCAAAAGTTGATTAAAGAATTTCTTATTAACTTATATGGAAAAAGCCACACAAAGAAACTCAAATTATGCTTACAATTATCACCCATCAAAATTTCGTTGACGAACACCATTAAAAATCTTGTGCAGTTGAGCGCATGGACGACAGAAAGCAAAAGGATGCTTATGTGCGCACTCATGCGGCAAAAATAAATTAACCCATTGTATGTTTTTCTTATCTTGTTTTTTTTTTTTTTTTCACTTCCTCCTATTTTTTCTTCCTTGGTGTGGCAGCGGTGAGGACAGTGGTGACAACGATGGTAAGGACAGCAATGGCAGCGAAGACCAAGGAAGGAAAAAAAAAAAAAGGAAAAAGAATCTTTCTTCGGAAGATAAATGTGTGATGTAGCATTAAATTTGAGTTTTTTAGTATCATAAAAATAATCTTACAATAAATATATCACATGAATACAAATATAAATTTTTTTATATCATAAAAGTAATTTTGGATATCGTGTCACATTGGTACAAGTTTAAAGTAAATATATCACACGGATATAAGTTTAATATTTTTGATATCGCAAAAAAAAAAAAGTTTGAAATAAAAATATAATTTGAGATTTTTGGTAATTTTTACACTAACTTATATAAAATTTCATATCATAAAAGAAAATGAAAATATCAAACATATTAACTGCAACGAGCTGATAACTACTATTATAGATTAAGCGCCTGACAAGCTAAAGTCAACTCTTCAGCTATTAAAACCCAACGCTA
This sequence comes from Corymbia calophylla, assembly GCA_014182845.1. Taxonomy (NCBI): domain Eukaryota; kingdom Viridiplantae; phylum Streptophyta; class Magnoliopsida; order Myrtales; family Myrtaceae; genus Corymbia; species Corymbia calophylla. The sequence goes on from CM024698.1 coordinate 39,653,352, forward strand.
CGTTTGAGAAATGGGAGATGAGAAAATTCGGGTGTAAAATTTTTTAAAAAAAGTATTCAATTTTTTGTGGTTAGAGAGACGGGTGTTAAAATATCAAACCAAAAAACTCAATGGATAAGATGGAGCAAACCCGATTGGTACCATGTCAGAAAAGTCCAACCCAAAAACTTAAATCGATAAGTGGAGGAAGACCGCATATAAATGAAGAGCACATAAATACTGTAATCAGGCGACGTAAGATATTTCAACAAGGAAAATTCAAAAACCGGCGTGGATTTCAAATGCAGCCTAAAAGTCTAAGAAGCTATTTGTCGTGTCCATCGTTGGAAACAAATGGGGGAGATTGGTGTTTTGCCGGAAATTTCCAAGCTCGGACTCTTTCAATCCTCAGTCTGAAATGGAAGCCTATGCTAAAGGCGTCCCATTTGACATGTTGGTCTTGGCTTTTTGATGATAACTGCTAAAGCGGATGCTTGGTGCAGGATGCTCTTCTAGATAGAATTGGCTTTTTGATGATAACTGCTAAAGCGGATGCTTGGTGCAGGATGCTCTTCTAGATAGAATGCCTCCTCATCGTTACACGCCTAATTCATTGGTCTCTTTTGCACATTCTCTTGTCTTTTCGATCGACCATCCAATGGCTCCTGCGATCCACTTGCTGGATTGTGGTCGTGGGGGGCGTTCCTATCCGCACTCGAAACGAGATTTTATTCTATGTTTAGGGGATTATAATTTCCGACATCGTTGATCTGCAAGTGAAAAGGTACTTCGCAGAGGCAATGCCCATGTCGATGCCTGCTTTTTCGAACAAAAAGGCGTCGTCACTCGGGTGATACGCGTGTCCATCTTCCTCTTTTCAAAGTGCAGTCCGGACCACCCGCTCTTGAGCATTTCGCTTTTTAGAAGCACGAATTCGTTTGCTTGGATGATTATCTAATATGTCTGAGCAGGAATATCATCACATCGAGATCAATCGATATGATTCTGTGCTTGCACACAGAATCATTACTATGTACATCCTAAATGTCTCAAGGGTTATGTTCGATTCGTGAAATGATAAAAACTATAACAACAGGAAGAAAAGGCAGAGACTCGAGTTCATTCCTTTCTAGCCTCGACGCGAATCATGCGTTCTTTTAACCCGCCGGTGAGTAGCTAAAACATGCTTAATAATATCCCATCTGACCTTAAATTGATGACAAAAGCCATTTGAATCCTATTTTATCATTGTTTACCGGTGCAGACGTGCTTGACAAGACAATGTCGTCGATTGAAAATGTCAAACTCCACCCACAATTTGAAGCTGTCCTTGAATCCCCTGATCATCCTCCATCTCGAATCAGATTCCTCATTCGCGTGCAGCATGACCGCACGGCTATGCGCAGAGTCTCCCTGGATCGTCGAAAAGGCGACATGCAAAGCATTATTTTAAACCGCACCTGCAGTTTCAATGTCGTCACCCGTGCGAACTGCGTTGGCCCCATTTGTCAACGTTAAGCTCTCTCCGCCCATCATCTCTCACGGTGGCTCGTAATTTTCGGGTTGATGAACTATCCTGCCAACCCGGGGGCTAAACACGTGCCAAAACTCGGGTCGGGTGGTCTAAACAGAAGAAGACTGTTTCCTTTGGCAATGTGAAGAATCGATCATGTGCTATATATCTAATTTACACACTTGTTCGTTCCTTAACTACTAAGTCAATTCTATACCCACGATTGTGTATGTATCTATTTTATTGCGACCTTATGACAGATGATATGGTTTTAGAGCTGTCGTAGTTTTACCTCGACCAGCCTAGATGCCATTGACATTAGAGCTTTCGTCTTGGTTTAAGTCGTGCTCCCATTTTGCATTTTTTGCTTTAAAAAAGAACGATTTAGAGTCAAATTATCCTTATTTGTTATATTTTTTTGGGGGAGAGTCTTTTAAACGCCACAAAGGTCGCCAGAGGGGGGTGATTAGAATATCTCGGGAGGGCAAGTCCACTCTCGATTTCACCAATCCGGTACTCAGGAAACTGCAAATTGCTATTTAACAAACCTCGCGAACTTCTAATCTCGACGCAGATCACTTGATTATTCAAAGGTTTAGGTCGCCGGCCGATTCGCTGCATCTGGTCCTGGCATTGCATTTACTATATTCGCCTCAAAGAAAAGCGATCGATGTTGAGTAATTTAATCGTCGTAAATGCACGAAGCGAAACGCAACCGTTGGGGGTAGCGTGATGCGATCTGGCAAAAGAGATGTAGGCGTTCACGCGGCAGTATTGTTGAACGATATATTGAAGGACAAGACAGACAGCTTGCCTTTGACATTACGGAATTGCACGACCAAATGCAATTTGTCAATCAAATTCCAACCTCGAGACGTCATTAGCTTTCTAGGAAAATACTCTGGCTTTCGTTTTATCCATTCGGTTTGTTCAAACTATCTACAGCCATTGATCATGGTGGTTGACTACTAAATTAGGGGATAATACTGAAGATCCCGATAATTGGGATCAAATGTCGAAATGTATAAAATTATGTACTAATCTCCGGCCATTGATGAAGTTAAAAAATCAATGCATGGAGCTTTGAACAATCATGAATAGGCATTCTTAGCTAATATCTCTCTCAACATTGAAGCCGCTAATGAGCTAGATTTGTCCTCTTGTGAGGGTCGTGCAACCTTAGGCGAGGCTCACTAGTGTTAGATCTAGCACACGATAGTCAAATCAAATCTAATGTCGCCAGCTAGGTGATTGGTGATGAAGGTATTTTCAAAATTTTGATTAATTTGTGAAGACAAAATTGCAAAAAAAAAATATTAACATTCTAGAAATACTAAAACCCAAAGTTCCTATGGATTACCTTGGATTAGGGACTTTGAAATAAAAGACATTTTCCCAAATCTCTCCCAGAAAACTTGCCAAATGTTGAGGCTAGCATTTGGCTAAGGAGCTTTGGGAAAGTCATTCCCAAACGCGGCCTAGATCATGCACCAAGGAATAGGAACACGCTAGAAGATGCATGTGGTATATACTAGAGTTGGCAAAAGTTAAAAGGCATTTTTAGAGATTTGGATTAAGGCCATTTGGTTTGGCTTTGCGAAGGGTTTTGGGCACCTAAAGAACCTTGGCCAAATGCAAACATATTTGGTTTGATTTTTTGAAGGACTTTGGCCAAATACAATTGTATTTTCAAATGACTCTAAAGGCCTTTAGCTCAAGGCGGGTCTGGAGCTACTTTCGGAAGTTGCATCTTCGAAATGCAAGTGATACTGTTCACCCAACTATTGTTTATCATCTCCGATGAGCCAATGAGGCCGACAACCGCCAACCAAAGAGTCCTGACATCGATGACCGGCGCCTGAAGGGTCACGTGACCCTAGCTACTGGTCGCCAAGGGGGTGACCGTTGCTTGAGGTCCGATGATCGCAAGTGGTGGTCGCCTAGGTCATGAACCCAGGCGACAAGGCAACTGTCACTTGGGTCGCATAACTCAAGCGACGAAACTGTTGTCTTCGTTGCCTAGGGGCGCTTGGGTTGGTGACCACTGCTTGAGGTTGCGCGACCTCAGGTGAGGCTGATCGGCGGCCAGATCTGGCTGCCGAAGATTGGCCAACGGCCAGATCTGACCGTCGGAGGATGATCAGCGGCCAAAATTGGCCGCTAGTGAGTAGATTAAAAAAAATATATTTACAATTTTTTTAATAAAAAATTTAGCAAAAGCCTTTTACAAAATATAATATTTACCAAACAACATTTAAACCAAAGTTGTTTTGCAATGCAATGTAAAATTATAATTTACCAAACACTAATTGCATTTTGGAAAACCCCTTTAACTTAAATGTATTTGCATTTTCCTAATGGCATTTACCTAAAACCGAACCAAACGGACCCTAGTAATCTCGACCGAAGGCCACAACATAAGAAAAAGTTTTCTTTTTTTTAGAATAAACTTTCCATTTTAGATAATAGTTTATGAAAAACTCCAAATTAATACATAATTTTTTACTATAAAAAATTCAAAACTAATATACTTGTAATAAATTTATCTCAAATTAATTTTCAACCATAAAAAAATCATAAATTGATATATTTGTGACAAATTTACCATATGATAGTTTTCATTGAATTGAAATAACATCACAAAAAATCACAAATTGATACACCTATGACAAACGGATAGTTGATGTCTAAATCGGTATATTCATTAATTGTTATGTATTATCCAACTAAGCAATTTGCCAGTAAAATTTAGCGAAAACCAATAAAAGATAAATTTATCACAAGCATATTGTTTTTGATAATTAGTTTGTGGTAAATTTATTATAGGTATACAAATTTAAAACCTTTTCATGATATTAACCCTTTAAACAAAACTTAATGAATGGGATTCAGCACCTATATCGGGATGATATATTAAAAGAAGACTACTAAATTGATATTTTTAACTTTAAAAGGGATACTGTGAAAAGAAAAGGAAGAGGAGGTTCCTATTTGAGTGAAAAACCAATTTGCAAGCGCATGAGCAACTCTATTGCTGGGTCTACAAGTCTCTGCCGAACTCCACCCTAGATTTTCTTGAAGTAGGAAGCAAGAATCTGTTGCGAAAGGTTAAATACTTCAAGGGCGAAGACCCTTTTAATGGATGGCATCAATTAAAATCTTGTAGTCATTTTCAAAGCCTGCTCTTCAGATGCCAAGGGTTGAGCACAATTGCAAACAAGAAGAATAGTTGTAGCTTTGACTTCTGCTAATAGGTTCCATCTTCCTCTTCTTGTCCAAGCTTGGACTACCATGTCGTTAGCCAATCGTACAATAATTATCTTTGGCTTCTCCACTATCTTTCCATGCACCATCTACATCAAACTTCGGCCTTGATATGATGGTGGGAGCCAGGAGTCTGTCCTTTCCTCAATAGAATCGACTCTTTTTGAACTGATCTCAACTTTAGTCTCGTCCCTAGACTTGTTTGAAAATTACATAAACTCTTGTAGGACCAGCCTCACTACCTGGAAAGGATTTGGAGTTGCTTGAGCATGTAATGGGGCATTCCTATAAACATCACATTCTAATTAGAGAATTATTACATAAAGGGTGAAAGTTTGCAATCCAAGCCCATTTGTTGTGCAAATTGCCTTGGGTCAAGGAAGTGATTTACAATCTCCTCACAAGATGTGAAGTTCCAAGTAGACGAGTTAGTGCTCCAAGGGCTCTCTCCATAAAATTTAGGTCAAGGGACAATGTTTTCTTTTTCTTTTTTTCAAAAAAAAAAAGTAGTTTATAGGCATGAAAAAATTATACATGGACGAATTTCAGATAAAAAAAAAAAGATCTTAATGCTTTGATTATCTTGGCATTCCCTCTTTAAACCCGGTATTGATAGGACAAGACACCAATTTCTTGAAGAGAAGGAAGACCCTGTTATGGGCGAGTAGAGCAACTCAATCAATTGTTGAGAGTACTTCAATGTATGCTGTGCAATCTAATCAATTGCCAAGAAAACTTGCAACAGGCTTGATGTAGCTACAAGAAAATTCCAACAGGCTTTTAAGTGGATGAGAAATAGCCTCAAAATCAAGGTATAATGTGTCATCACTTTATTTAACTCACAAGATCATGATGTGTATCTTACCTTTTAAAACACATTTCGATCACCCATTTTCTTATTTTCCATGTAATAATACACCATTAGCCCCATCGGATTGACATCAATTCACATTGAATTCATTCATTCGAACTAGACAAGGTAACTTGTAGAAAATCACTACCTTCCAAACTCAACAAGCACGTACATCCTCGCACATGTTGCTTGCAAAGTCCTTACGTGAGGAGGAGCGGACCATTTTAAGCTCTACATGGACACCTAAAGTTCTTGTCACGGCGAGTTCGGGCAAAGTTGGGGTTTTCTTTTGAACTAGTGGCCACTGTTTCTTGACATGTTGATATTTCTTTCCGTCCCATTTGCGAAGGAGAGGAGAAGATGAGGGTGAATAGAGCATCTTTAAGTGGAGTCCATCGTAGGACTATCGGACAAGAGGTTCTTTTTCTCATGAGTCATGCCGTGTCGTGACTGGACCTCTTGCATGTTTGGATGGATTCTGCATAGACTTGCATGGAAGTCCTCTCCCCCGGATTGCGAAGTGGCTCATGCCCTGCATTATTGGGTGGGGGATGAATCGACTGAAGCCTGACTCGGCACCCACCATTCAAACGCCGGATTTGTTTGGGACAAAATCCCGATGCAGTATGTGGTGGCGACCATGATTAGGTATCTCTATCTTCTTGAAGAATCGAAACAATCACTGGTGCTTGATTTGATGCGCGATAACATATCTGTATGTCCAGTGAAAGAGAGACAGATTCTTCGTTTGGTTTTGCCGAGATGTCCTTGATCGAACCATTAATTTCCAATTTGCTGGATAAGATTAGATTCTGTTTGTATGGGCTTGGTGGATCCTAAGGTGAGAACAACTTGTGGATAGGAATCCAACAATTGGGATGCAATGCCTCACCTTTAATGGTGCAAATCAGAGCATCATTTCCATGGTTCTATATAGTGCGGTAGTGGCCAAAAGTTCCCCAACGGGGAATTTAAATTTAGGCCAATAGAATATATTGTCGAATACAAGTCAGATTTAACCTTACGTCCGATGCACCTAATCCATCTAAAGTGCTTAACCTGAAGAGGTACATATAGAAAATTCGATTTTATCGGCGAATATGTTTGTGGGTGCATGTGTTTTTGGTTTATGCAATAATTTCTCCTAATGAAGTAACTAAACTTCACAGGAAAGAAGATGTGGGTCAGAATATCGGAATTTCCTATTTTTAGAAGCCAATTGAGTTGATAAGAATGACCACGGTTAACAAATAATGATCATTTCTAAAAAAGTATGGGAATTTTTTTCCCAATTAGGAAAAAAACACACGAATGATTTTAAAGTAATTATTTAGGGACCCAATAGGTGACATCATATTAATGAAAGAGAAAATATTAGAGAAAACAGAAAAATAAAAAAGAATTGAGAGAGATCATGCCAACCAACGAATCTTTGATGACATTAAATTCACAGAGAGAAAGAGTTCATACCACCTAGCAATCTTTCACAATATTAAATATATGTCAATTTTATTAATTAGATGAGTTCACGAACAGACAATGATCATTTCTAAAAAGTATGGGAACTTTTTCTCAATTAGGAAAAAATACACGAATGATTTAAAAGTAATTATTTAGGGACCCAATCGGTGACATCGTATTAATGAAAGAGAAAAGATTAGGGAAAACAGAACAAAAAAAAAGAATTGAGAGAGAGAGCCCAAATAAATATAGCCGGAGGACCGGTCCAGTAAACTAAAAATGCTTGATCATTTAAAATCAACGGCCCACGGGCCTCAAAACTTCGTCTTCATACCCGGTTCCGAATCCAGAGGCCCGGCCCATTAATCCAAAAGGCTCGATCCGATCATTCAAAATCAACGGCCCACGGGCCTCAAAACTTCGACTCCACACCCGGTTCCGAATTTTCCCGCCCGAATTCAAAAAACAAAAATCATTCTTTTCCCTGGAAACGGAATCTGAAAGCAGTCTCGTCCTCGATCCTCGACGAAGAAGAAGAAGGAGGAAGACGACGCCGACGATGGGCGACGGAGCCGCGGAGGGAGACGAGCAGCTGATGCGCAAGAAGATCGCCAAGATCCTCGACGAGACCCGCGCCTCTCACGCCACGCACAACCGGAAGCTCAAGGAGCTCGCGGCCCTCCGGTCCCACCCCAACTTCTTCGCCTCCTTCTCCGGAACCCTAGTCCCCCTCTTCAGCTTCCAGCAGCGCAACCCGTCGGCCGAGCGCATCGTGCGGTTCGTCGCGGCCTTTGCCGGCGCCCGCCCCCCCAAAGCCCCCTCCTCCGGAGGATGCGACGGTGCCTTCCTGGAGAAGTTCCTCGGTTTCCTCCTGGTTGCCGCCTCCGCCTCCAATAAGACGGCAAGGTTTCGCGCTTGCCAGATCATTTCGGAGGTAACGAATCGGGAATTCGGTCCCCCTGAGAAGCAATATTTTGATTTGAAGTTACTTTAGCTGAGAATTACTTGGACGGAGAAATGAATTTAAGATCGAGTGATATTTGTGAGGTAGGAACACGAGGCGATTACCCCTTCGAGCATTTTTGAGATAATACTTGATAGTTTAATTTGCTACCATTGAATTTAGATTTTTAATTTGTATTTTTGAAGCATGTATTTCGGCAAGAAAAAGTTAACAAAGGATGTTTCTCTAAGTTTACTGTCTTAGTCAGTTTTCCTGAGGAAATTCTTTCTGCAAATCATATTCTGGTAAAGGATGCAGGTTCTAATATTGATTTGTCATTGTAGATTATATTACGACTTCCGGATGATGCAGAAGTGGATGATCAAGTGTGGGATGAGGTGATAGAGGGCATGATTCTTAGAGTTAAAGACAAGGCCCCTGGAGTCCGAATGTTTGCAATTAGAGCTCTTTCGCGTTTTGTGAATGATTCCGAAAATATTGATATCCTCGATTTGTTCCTCGAAGCAATTCCACTGGAGCCCAGTGCGGTGAGATATGCTCATTCTTATTTTAGCTTATTTTTTGGGGTTTGCTATTGAGGATGGAGGTCAAGATAACTCATTTGCACTAGCTGAGAGGTCGCAGAACTAACAAGTATTTGATACTGTTGGGCAATAAAGAGACATTGACCCAACGGCAGCTTCACTTGGCTAGTATAAGCAGTAATCCTGGTGAATTATTCACATCATTTTTTGTTAGATGGTGACATGAGAGATGTAACTTGCCATCAAATGGTGGCAATTATTAAGGAAATTCTTCTTTTCTGGGGGCTTTGCTAAGTTGCAATCATAATCACTGCTCTATCAGTTTTTGAAGACTAGTATATAAAGAAATTAAGTGGTATCTTTTTTCCTTTTTTTTTCTTATTGCTACTAATTGTGGTCCTCCGCGCCCATAATCAGGAAGTTCGAAAGACATTGGTGCTATCGCTGCCGCCATCAAATGCAACTTCGCAAGCAATAATTGATTGTACCTTAGATGTGAGTGATTCAGTACGTAAAGCAGCCTACTGCGTTTTGGCTAATAAGTTTCCCCTCCAAAGCCTTAGGTAAGTTCTTGTTTTTATCTCTTGATATTTCTGTTATTCTTTTTTTTTTTATCTCCCTTATCTCCATAGTTGCCCAGCATTATAAACAATATTAATTGCAAATTACTGATCAAATTTGGTGCATTTTCTGGTTATCAGATCTTTAGTATTTCCATTGACTGTGCAAAATTGTTTCTTGCATCAGTTGGCTTCTGGAGGCATGCAAATATAATGCTTCTGTTGTATTATTATGTAATTAACATAAAATGCACTTAACTAGTTCCCTTGCTTTTTGTGTTTTTCATTTCTTTGTTTTCACTATTCTAGTATTAAGCATCGAACAATAATTCTCCGGAGGGGGCTTGCTGACCGTTCGGTTGCTGTTGCAAAGGAGTGCCTTAAGTTAATGAGAGATGAATGGCTCCTCAAATGTTGCCAGGGAGACCCCATTGAATTTTTGAAGTATCTTGATGTTGAGACTTATGAATCAGTCGGTGAGTCAGTGATGGGGGCTCTGCTGAAAGCTGGATTTGTAAAGATCCATGAAGATCAAAGCATTCAGAACTACATAGTATCACACTCTGACCAAACTGAGGCTGGTAGGCTTTTCAGATATTAATTGATATTTCAAGTGATTATTTTGCAGTCTCTACTCATACAACCCTCATATATGCATCTTTTGCTCTTTCCATTTGAGTAAATGTGATATATCTCATAATTCATATTAGGGATTTGGGTCCATGGCCATAGTTTTTAAAGATCTCAACCTAGTCAAACATATTGAGATCCACTTGGCATGCTCCTTTTCTAGTGTTGGATTTCTGGAAATTGCAGTTATCAAGTTCCTCCTCTGGAGAAACAAATATTTGTTTGGGAATCTAAAATTGGTCATGAATTGTTCATTGACAAATGCTTAAAGTTTTGTACTCCACATAAGTTAGTTGCTCAATTTATAACGGAATTAAATAATAAAATTAACCCTCATTGAGAGATGTGCAAAGGAGTGTCCTTTTGGTTTTTTTAAGTGCATGCACACACACACATTTTCATATATAGACAATTTGTGCAAAGTGAAGTTGAGCATACTGAGTTTCACTTACAGTAACTCATTGTTTTGACATTTAATTGAAACCCTAAGTCTTATATGATGCAAACAGTTTAAGGCATATCTGGATAAGGTTTTATTTTTGTCCTTTGCTTGATCCAAATCTTGTGACGGATGTACTTTGACTTTTTCTTAGCCTGTAATATCTGAAACTTTTGCTATATATAAACTTTGACACGTATATTCACCTTTAATTTTTTTGAAATTTATATAATATTTTTGAAAAATTGGAGGGAAACAGCTAGTGTTACTTTTGCCTTTTGCTGAAGCATAAATAAATACACCCTTAACTAGTTAGGCAGCTATACTTGATTACATCAATTTGGACTTGTTGACAATGCCTGCACTGTCCCTAGTGTTTGGGTTAAAACATTGGTTCATCAAGCATGGAAAAGGTCTGAAGAAGCCCTTTAGCAACTTAGGTTAATCATCCAGCTTGTTGCTTAGCTATTGAGACTCTTCACACTTGTACTTTCATCTATCTCTTGTTACAATATAACTTATAAGCTCCTGTGGGGACCCCATATTTGATACCACTGCGGTTTCTAAATTCAGGGGAATTATCTGCTGGTACCCAAAACATCAGACTTATGGAAGCAGAAGCTGCTCTTTATTGGAGGGTTGTTTGCAGGCACTTACAAACTGAGGCACATGTAAGGACAGGACTATGTCAGACTTCTTGATATGCTCAATACTTGATTTTCTTTAGGAGGGGATGGAATTCCATTATTCTACAATCTGTTGTTGAGAAAGTGTCTCTTTTATGTCTATACTTTCTGATCAAAAATTTCCACAGTCAATTTTGCATCACTTTTGTGATTTTCAGAAGTGGAGTCCATCAATTCCTGGCATGTTTTCGGTAGATGTAAACAGTAGCTACTTAGATCTCAGATAAATGGATATCAATAACCTATACTCAATTCTAATTTGAGTTAACTTGAACATGCATATGGAAGTGGAGCTTCCAAACACTGCATTTTTTCAGAAACATATGTTTTGGTGACCTTTGGACTATATATTCTACTGCAAAAGAAGACTATTCTTGTATTATAATGTTATGAGGGTATCCAACGGTTGGCATTTTTAATGAACTCTGGAAAACTTGCATAGGCGTTGCATGCCTCTTAAATAAGCATCGTATTGTGTTAATATCTTGCAATGAGAATGAATATTTTCCCACTTCATGATGTTAGCTCATCTTCCAATGGAACTATATAGATTTTCATTACGTGCTTAAAGATTAAGTGCGTCATATTTTCTCTCAGGAAAGTTTCAAAGCCATCAGACCTATTTGAATTAAATATTAGCACTAGATGTGCTAATTCTCTAAGTCTTATCCCAAACTGGTGCAGTAGACATGCTGTACAGCTCTGTTGCTGTAATAGCATCCTCTTTCATATTTAAGACTGCCTATCCATGAATTGTTTTACATCTTTACAATGATCTTTCTTATTTGATGATTATACACTTGGAAAGATTTTTTGCTTACTGCTGGTTTGGGTTATCCAGACGACGTCAGATCCCTGAGAATCAATGAATAAGCATTTTCTCGATTCAGTTTTTCCCTGATACGACATGAGTTGTCTTGTAGTTTGACTGTCACATGAGAGAATGTTTGAAGTGAGGAAGCTGTATTATAGAATGAGGTATTACTAAAATAGTAGGTAACATGTATAAAACACTTGCTGATTTGTGACTTGTGGTGGTATACTTGCTCTTCTCGCTAGAGTAGTAGGTTTTTTGGGGTAAGCTCAAGCAACACAATCAATTTTTGTCTGTTGAATTTGTTAGAAAAAGCCTAGTGTTATTTTGGTGAACATTCTAACCAATTCAAAGTCAGATCAGTAGCTACTTGCCGTTGATGGTTAATGAAATCTAATATGTAGTGCTCTACGTTTGGTCAAACTCTTATATTCCTTGGGTTTATGACCTCTCTCAACAAATCTTATCTATTATCTTATTTCTCTTGGAGTCGCAACAATTTGCTTGGGTTCTATTTCACCTTCTGAGACTTCTGGCAATTATTTTAAAACAGGAAAAAGGTTCTGAAGCTGCTGCAACAATGGGCACTGAGGCGGCAGTATATGCAGCAAAAGCTTCAGATGATAATGACCTACTAGAGAGAATACTTCCTGCAACTATATCTGACTACATCAGCTTAGTCAAGGTTCATATTGATGCAGGTAGGAAAGTTAAATGCATTATACATGAGGGAAGTTTGTTTCATGTATATATATTTTGATTTGTTTGTCCTTTTCAGGGCCAAACTATCGGTTTGCTTCTCGGCAGCTATTATTGGTTGGTACTAGTCTTGATTTTTCCGACACCACAAATAGGAAAGTTGCCCGAGCCTTTGTGCAAGAGTTACTGCAGAAGCCTGTTGAACATGAATTAGATGATGGAGGAAATATGGTTGCCATAGGAGATGGTATAAATCTTGGTGGAGACAGAGAATGGGCTACAGCAGTTACTGGTTTGGCCAGGAAAGTTCATTCTGGTGCTGGCGAATTTGAAGAAGTTTTCTCTCAGGTTGTAGAAGAACTTGCTCAGCCTTGCAGGGAAAGAGCTGCTGACTTTCTACAGTGGATGCATTGCCTTGCTGTGACTAGCCTTCTTCTAGAGAATTCTAAATCATTCCGCTGGCTTCAAGGCAAGGCTATTGAACCTGAAGAGATACTTCGATCCTTGCTGCTTCCAGGGGTGAGAATTAAGTGGAAGCTTCTCCTACATAAATTGCTTATCTCCATCGACTCATTCTTTTCAAGATTATTGCACCTATTTCTAAGGACTTAAGCCAAAATGTATTTGAAAGCAAAACGGTTTCTGGGTGACATCAGGAGTTTGGGTCTAACTCAAAAAGCATCTTGTACAGTTTAAATTTTGTAAGAGCAACTTAGATTACTCAGTCTAAGCTGATTCGGTTGTGTATATGTTTAAATATGACGACACTGAGAAATCTGTATTGTTTAAAAAGTTGCAGTCTAGGTAGTGGCAATTGTGACTTGGAGATGATGGAACCAAACTTATAAGTTTGGTTATTATTGGGGAAGGTGGAGGATGATTGATGTTGACTGTGACATCTTGCCTCCCTAAGTCTTGTGCTGTCTATGCCCACAAACAAGGGAAAAAACAGTTCCAAGCTACCCTTTATCCATCTAATATTTGTCTATATATGACTTTGTATTGGTCAGTGTCATACTTTTGGAAAAGAGTTCTTACATTTTCTTGAGTTTGATTTGCAGGCGAAGCATGTTCACTTGGATGTGCAAAGGGTTGCTATCAGATGTCTTGGTCTCTTTGGGCTGTTAGAGAGGAAGCCGAGCGAAGATCTTGTAAAGCAATTAAGGCTATCTTTAATCAAAGGTCCTCCTCCTATTAGCAGAGAGGCTTGTAGGGCCTTAGTCGATCTGATGATGTGGCATGGTCCACAAGAAATCGACAAAGCCCTAGGGAATGATGATTCAACACAGTTTGAAATCCAAAAAGTGGATTCTCTGCCCACCAATGGTTCAGACATGGAGGAAAGGGTGAACAGTGATGTACTTAGTCTCTTATGTGGTGGATTTGACAGAGATGATTGGGTGAAAGTTGTAAATGATGAAAATGAGTCAATTTGTGCTGTTCTTGGTGAGGGGTTTGCAAAGATGCTTCTCTTAAGTGACAAGTATCCAAGCATATCAAAAAATTCACAAGCTTCTGTGCTAAGGAGACTTATCTGCTTGTATTTTAGCAATGAGAGGAAGGACCTGCCGAGGTATACCGGTTTTAAACCTCATAATTTTCATTGTCATCCCTTTCATCCTCATTTATTTCACGTTACACCCTCTTTACTCTATTATTTTTGTTACCTGCTAGGTTGAGACAATGTTTGTCAGTCTTTTTCGATCATTATCCAGCTCTCTCTGTACATAATAAGGCAAGTTATGGATTCTCTTAGAAAGTTTCCAGCTTCTTCAATGAATTACTGCATGTGTCCAGGGGTATTGCATCTCTTTTCTTATGAGTAGATAGTTATCTCCCTAAATGCAGGAAGTCTTATGCAAGGCTTTCATTCCAGTTATGCGATCAATGTGGCCAGGGATCGATAACAATACCGGAAATTCTCCATCAGTGGTGTCTAACATGCGGAAACGTGCCGTCCAAGCTTCACGTTATATGCTGCAAATGATGCAAACTCCCATATACCCAAAGGAACGGGATGGTAATCTAAATTCTGATGAGGCCACTAATGACTTTGCACAGTCCAATCTGGAGCATGGGGAAGAGGGCCTTGCCATATGCATAGCGGCAGAGGTAAGTTTCTCAATTGCATGATTACCATCATATTTCAATGCTAGGTTCGAACGTTAAGAGGCATTTAGCACATTGACTTTTTAACAGAACTTTTATGGCCAGTGACTAAGAGGATTTCCTCAAAATTATAATTTTTGCGGCTGCTGACTAGATTGATTTTCTAATTGTCATTTCATTATGGGTGATGCATTATTTTAACAGGACCAATCCCCTAGTTATCTGTGCTTTTAATGGCCCAGAAAGAGCTCAAGCAACTCACTATGTCCTTATCTGAGCTATAGGCAATAGGTGTCTAATTCCTATATCACTTTGCTCTTGACATTGCCCTCAGGTATCTTATATTCTCGTCCTCCCAATCTTATTTCTTTTCTTGCTTTTCTTAAGGTTGCTCGTTTCCCTGGGAAAAAGACAGCTGCTGAGAGGTCATATATCGCGGCACTCTGTAGAGTACTCGTGCTGCTTAACCTGGGGTCATCAGATCAAGAAGCAGTGAAGTTGCTGAGGAGTCTTTTAAACCATGCGTTGGTGATTGTGGCAGTAGAGAAAGATCTTGTAAAGGATATGAAGCAGTTCTCTGAACGTCTGAAGGCACTAGACAGACATCCAGATCAAGAACTTTTGCAGGAACAAGCTGATGTTATATTTGGTGAGGACTAATGACCTTAGTCAAACAATTTTTGAGAACTTTTTGCCCAGCTTCGAATGGTTTCTGTAGATCATGGTGGTGATTCTCTAGTAGGTAACAGCAAATAATGCTTTGTGTGCAGTAGAACTAGTTTGACCAGTACAATACTGCACTTTGCTTATAACTTTGGCTAGCATTTAGTTACTATACTTCCCCCTTACAGTTTTGTCACCTTCCTTTCACTCCATGTATGATGCAGAGAGGTTGGGAGTGGACTTCAAGCTGGATGTCAATAATCTCGTTGCTGTGCCACAAACACCAGTCCCATGCTCAACCAGGGCGACCCGTACAAGGAGGCGAGTGAGGCGTGAATCATCATCCTCTGATGATGAATCTTCACCAAACACCGTTGCCCTTTCTGTTCCCACCACAGTTGGTGCCCGTTCTCAGAGAGCAAGCAAGACTGCTGCTCTTTCAAAGATGACCGCTAATAAAGACATCAGGATCAACGAAGAGGAGGGTGAAGAAAGTTCGGACTTAACATCTGAGGAAGAATCTGATGATTCCGACGAAGGCGCGTCATGAAGTAGACTTGCAGTGCATTTATTAATCAATCAAAATTGTCTGTGTTTGGTTTACTACAATGTGCATTATATGTGTTATCAGATTGGTGAATCCATGTATATTGCAAAGAGATGGGTTTGTAATAGCTACCTCACGATCACAGTGAGCAATTCGTTTTGCGTGTATGAACTTATTTCACATCAGACTTAGTTACCATGTCGGTAGCTTATTCCCTCTTCTAGAGAGGTCCATGAATTTGAATAGTCTGATGTGATACTGTCTACTATCGGTGATACGGTTTTTCGCACATGCCTGATCAACAGAATGTGCATTGTCTGCGGTTGCTAATACCTTCATGTATGGACCTGTCTACACAATGAGGAAATATTCCCAACGGACATGATGCCTTGTAAGGTGTTGGGAGACCGATAACGGTCACTCTCGTGCTCGTGTCTGACGTATGTGCACTATTATCACAAGCAGAATCTCCGTACGTCTTCGTCTGCTTCTGCAGAAACCCTCGCTGCTTTGGCCCTTTTGTCGACCTCTTCATCTGCTTACCCAATCTACAAATATGTGCTTTCTCTGCCTGGCCACTCAATCAGGCCTGCTCAGATCTGGTCTACTTCGCATAGAAAAGTGAAACGTGTTTCTTTGATCGTGGGCAGATTGGGATGGGAGTTTTCAAGCCTAGTACGAGACTCGTGCCAGCCTTCTCGTCGATCGGGTCTAGCAATGAGAGTGGCCCATTTGTGCAGGCTTGGCAATGCTGTTATTTTGTCATAGTTGCTATCAAGAGCATTGTTATTGACTTTCCATACGCAAAGCTAAAAGAAAAGAGTCAAAAAGACTTGTAATTATTGGTATCGTGTTTGCGATATGTCGTTGAGGAGCGACATATATTTCAAAGCAGCACCGAATCAATGAAGCCTAATTCCAACAAAAAATGATATGATGCTAGGATTTGGATAGATTCGACAATCTTTTATCTCTTGATGGCGTGAGATCATAGCTTTGCTAGGAAAATTTGGAAAAAGGTGGAGAAAATAAGAAGCTGAGTTTGGAAAGTAGAGTGAGAATTTGATATTTCCCCTTCCATAAAAACAGGTGGACACGTCGATCATGATGAGACGACATTCATGTCAATCGCAATAAGAAAGGACAAGTCTTTTTCCACGGCCTAAATTGCTTCTTCCAAAGGGTTTCTTTTTATATAGAAAGACTGAATTGCCCTTGAGTTTAGGCTCTTTTGTTCCCTTGCGAGCGCCAATTTCGTTGATCCCTTCTTCTTCACGAAAGATCGGCTGTTCCTACTTCCTCTTCTCTTTTCAAATTATAGGTTTGCGCTGCAAGTGTGAAGATCCATCACTTCGTAATTTTTAAAGAAAGGCGCCTCATAAGAAAAACGTCTATTTTGCAATTTGAATCAGACCTAAAATAGATAAATTAAAGTACATAATAACAGGACATGATCTCTCATCACTTCTTTATCCAAAAATGATGTTGTATGTATACATGTTTCGTTCTGTGAAAGGTGAGGCCGTTTAGACCTTCCCTTCAGTGTGCCTGTTATCAACCTTTTTATTTAAACTTGTGAACGTAATCTTATCCATATCTTTAGACTTCATGCCTAAAAGCTTATGGCTATTTAGAAAAGTCATAGTGGTTCAAGAACTCCTATGTCGACTATTTCTCATTCCAGCGAACTCTCTTCCCTTTTCCCATTTGAGAATGCTTCGGCTAGTTGCTTCGTTCCGTCACCATCGCTATTCTATTGCCTTTTTCTTTATCAAAATCTCCTCATATCCGTCGTCTTCAATCCACATCAATCGTTTCAAAGTGGGGGTCAGTAGTTCTGATCCGCTCAGCTACAAAAGCAGTGGTAACAGCCGTTTGAGGCGCCGTGGATTTTAGAGCCTCCGCATCTAGAAATCAACAGGTGCGAGTGGATTTTCGCTCAATCATTTCTTGGATGTTACATGGAAATTGCAAGAAGTTGACCCCACTCAACTAACATGGATGTGACACATTGCTGCAAGCGAAATTTTCTCCCTGTTCTCATCATTTTGATCTGACGTAGTCGTCTGGCACGCCATTGGTACCCTCGAGTTGAACTCCGCGAACCAAACTTGTCGTCGCGGTCCGGAAATTTTAGGAAAGGTGTTTGTCCTTGGTTTTCTGTTGGACGCATGGAGCAGCAGGATCAGCCGACATATCGCCGACCGCTCGTGATCCACGCAACCCCATTTTCCGACGTTTTCGTCTGCATGCGGACAGCTGGGTTGGATAAGGAAAGACCGGCGCTTGCCACTTGGAAGATGAGATGCCAAAGTCCATCGTTTTTGTCTCCTCTTGGATATAGGATTTGGGATATTTGTAACAAGGAGGTTCCTGTGGATTTTTCACAGTTATCATCCCATCATTATTATTATTATTATTATTATGTTCCATATGGAGTTTGCTTTTACACGAAAGTTTCCCTTTTTGAATTGGATTTTTCCATGATATCACCGTACCTTTTTATAGTCGGCTAATTAGTGATTATTCGAAACCATCATGTGAAATGGCGTTTTACACTGTTTTGCTTTACGCTCATCCATCCTTTACATTCTTTTTAGGGTTCCATTCGAGACTCTTATTTTTATCCCATTTAGACGATGATGGTGATGGTGAATTCTTGACCATGCTCATATTTTATCGAGATAAAAAGACTGCATTAACATGGTGAAGCCAACTAGTGGGCATGTATAAGATGTCACCCGTCATCTATGCTTCTATCTTTGTTAGAGATTAGTCCGTACACAAGATGTTGCGCTCAACTTTTACTTTTGGCTCTTTTTGTCTATTTGTTGTCCATCCGGGCCATTTTGATCATTGACTTTTCTTTTCTTCTCTCTTTATGACGAGAAAGAACATGTAAATAGGTAAAGCAACCTCGTTGAAAACTCACTAATTGTAGGGAAAATCGTTTAAAAAATTTTAAGCCTATTATATTTTTACCAATTTGATCATAAATATCTTAATTTTACCAATTAAATTCTAAACATTTTCACTTTTTGTCAATTGATTCTATCTTGCTAATTTGGCCAGAATTTGTTGACATGAACGTCTGTGCTGACATTAACAAAATTTACTAATTTTTTAATAGTTTTTTGAATTTTTAATAATTTCTTTTTTTCTTTTCTTTTCCTCTTCTTTTTTTTTCCTCTCTTCTTCCTCTGTCAATCGCCTAGCCTTTGGCGACTAGCCATTGGCTATGACCAACGAGGGACGAACTCACTAGCCCTGGGCAAGGCTTGCCCTTGTTGGATCTAGCGAGGGCGAGCCTTGCTCGCAATCGACGAGGTCGCCCCTTGCTTGCTTTTGGTGAGGGTGAAGGCCTCGCCCTTGTTGGCTTTCAATGAGGGCGACCTTGCATAAGGACGGTGAGGCCAACCTTGTCAGTTGTAGCCTCTGGCTGTTTGGCGATCGGCAAAGGAAAAATAGGGAAAAGAAAAAGGAAAGAAAAAAGAAATTAAAAATATATAAAAAATGAGAAAAATACAAAAAAAACAATAAATTTTGTCAATGTCAGCCTCGGCCGGCATCCATGTCAACGAACTCCAGCTAAAAAAATAAGGAGGTTTGTAACTCAATTAACAAAATTAACTCAATTAACAAAATTGAAAGATTTATAATTGGATCGATAAAAGTGCAATAAGTTTATAACTCTTTGGACAATTTTTCCCTAATTTATAGACCAATCAAGTAACACGAGAGTACCAACCAAAGTAACATGAGAATCAATGGCCGAGCTAGTCGCCCGAATATCATGGCAAATCTTCGATTGCCTTTGATTACGACCTCTATAATGCACTAATTTTGCCTCCCCTCTCTAGATAACCGCATGCTCTGTGAGGCTATTTGCAGCCGGGGAAACGAAATATCGAATTTGCACGTGAAAATCATCATATGGCACGTCAATTCAAATCGCAATTCGCGCGATGAGCAAGAGTCATATCTAGATAGTCGCCTTTCAAGACTTTGCGTCGCAATGTCCACCCCAAAAATCTTTTGAAAAATACTTGGAAAATCGCCAATTATGACTCCGCTGATCACTTCTTTTTCTCTCCACATGTCTGGGAAGGAAATTCCAAATTAGCGGATGACCCACCATCTGACAAAGTTATAAATTCAGCATTCAACTTATTATATAAATATCAATTCAGTGTTTACGTGAAATTTCAATATAATTATTCTAACAAATTGTTGATGTATCTTACTTGACATGTTGATGTGAATAACTTGTGGATTGTTACGTAAGTGATTCCTAGAGGCAATTGACTAGAAGGACTACAATGGAGGTTTACAAAAATGTTTAGGACTACATCAGTAAAATTGAAGCGTTTAAAATTAAATTTGCATATGTACAATATGTTTAGAACTAACTGAGTAACTGTCTCTCAGCCTCATGATTATATCTGAATTAAGCATGTATTTCAATCTGTGGAGCGTCGTTCTTGGTAATCACAATTTAACATAGATATCATCCACAAATTTCACCATAATCAGGTCAAACTGCACTGTACAAGCATCATCTATACTTGTTGTAAAAGTTAAACTAGTTGGTCCATTCCATGTGAGGCACGAAAGCAACAAATCAAACTTTCGACATGGCCGCACATAAAATTATCCATGTGACCAAACTTTCTCATTACTTTCTCTTTATAGGTATACTCAAGAGCCTTCTCATTACTTTCAAAAGTAAACGTTCGAAACTTTAGTGAATTAAAGTAATATGTAAAGCATATATTGGCTTGAATTAGTCAAGATTACAAAATAGTGGATCGCACGCCTGATTCATCTAAAGTCTAAGGAAATATGAATATTTTATTCCCTTTTGACGTCAAAAGCTTGGCCGGTGAACCTCATATTTATATCCTTGACCAAAAAAAAAAAACCTCATATTTATATCGGACACTCTAGAAAACCCTCCCTTTGGTATCTGTCTAGAGGAAAATGGAGGAGATTATCGAATTTCTATTTTCTAATATTTATTCCACTTTTCACACACGTTCATAATTGCTCTTAAATTTCCATTAATCGGATACTCACTAAGTTTTTCAGTTAGACTAATTTTCCCTACTTTTTTTTTTGGTCTGTAATTTTCCCGACTCGATTCACTAAAGAAAACAAACTAAGATCATATATTATTTAAATTTCAAAATGTTATGAAAAAGATTATACGTGGATGTGCGTGTCAATATTTGTATACGTGGAAAATTTCAAAAAGTTCGGATTAAATAAAAATAAAGAATAAAAAATGTGTAAAAACAAAAACTGTGTAGAAACATCGTTTTTTAGGTATGCCAACTGCCAAAGTAGAATGGTTCCATCGCCGACTAAAAAGCTTGTAATAAAGCTGCGCATAAAATAAGAGAAAAATTAAAATAAAAGGGAAAAAGGAGAAGGCACGTCAGCTATTTGAAAAAGACCGCATCAATAATTAAATACGGAAAAGAGAGTTGACGTTGATAAACGGACCTAATTTCGGGTCAATTCCAAAAAAACCCTAAACTTTGGCTAAGTCCCAAATATACCTCGAACTTTTTTTTTGTCCGAAAAACCCCAAACTTTAGGTTCCAAACCGCCCGAATTTTTCTTTTGTCTAAAAAAAAAACCCTAAACTTTAATTTTAGTCCAAATCTACCTCGAATTTTGTTTTGTCTAAAAAAATCTCAAATGCACATACGACAAATTTACCCAAAATTTATTTTTTGACCACCAAAACAAATTATCATATATTATTTTCCGTTAAATTTTACTGTGAAATTTCTAAATTAAATAACACGTCGCAATTAACGGGTATACTAATTTGGGGTTTTACCCTCCGTTTGTACTAAAAAAATCACCAATTTTTGATATGTTCTCAAATATACCCTATGATCTAGTCCCAACTTAACATGACATTTCCACATAGATAATAACTACACATAAACAAGATGTCATAGAAAATTATTTTCAAAATAAAACCATTTTAGGACATAAAAAATTAGGGATTACTAATACGGCTTTTGGATGAGAGGCTAATGAGGGCAAATTTAGGATTAGAGTAAAATTTGATGATTTTCTTTTGACAAAAAAAAATTGGAATAGATTTGAGAATACTAAGAGTTTGGGGTTTTTATAAGACAAAAGAAAAGAAAAGTTTGGGCGATTTGAGACTAAACCTAAAGTTTGGGGTTTTTCCGAGACAGAGAGAAAAGTTCGGGCGATTTGGGACTAAACCTAAAGTTTGGGGTTTTTTTAGACAACAAAAAAAGTTCGGGGTATATTTGGACTAAACCTAAAGTTTGGGGTTTTTTTAATTGACCCACCTAATTTCCTAGAAAGTCCAATTTTAAATTTATGATGTATTTATTTCATGAAAAAATTAATAATAAATGAAAATATTTTTCTTAAACGTATTTTCCTGAAATATGATTAATTTTCTTTCTTTCGATAATATATGATTAAAAACATTTTCTGGTGTTTGAATTGTATTGAAAAATACTTTATCTCGAGAAAAAAAAATCAAATCTTTAGAATATTTATTTTATTTTCTTTTTTTTTTTTCCCACTCCTACTCGCCTCTCCACCTCATCCATCATTCCTTCCTAGTAAGCTGCCACCTCCGACAACCTCGCCTCCCTCTACGCCGACTCCGTCCATCGAAGCTCAGCCGAGCTTGCATGAACCGGCGAGCCTCGATCACGCCCGAGGCATAGGCACGGCATCCCAAAGAAGGACAAACCTATGCCTGCATTGGAAGAAGGCATGGGTGTACCGAATAAAGAAATAGCAGAGCTCCTCGACGAGGCGAACAGCGACGGACCATAGCTCTCGGCAAGCTGAGCCATTCCAAAGGGCAAGATCCTTTGGACGTAGCCAACAACGACGTATCAAAGAGCACCGGCGCCGAAGTCGCCGGCGTGGAGCTGAATCTCTAGGACAATGAATGAGCAGAGGATGTCGACGAAGAGGAAGAGGAGGGAGTGAAGGTGACGGGAGCGAGGGAGGAGCTATGGCTGGAGGCCGTGGTGAAGGGGAGGGGATGACGGAGAAGGAGGAGCTAGGGTTTACCCCATAGGCAAAGAAAGAAAAGAGAAAAGAGAAATAATTAAAATTCAATTTTTTTAGAAAAATTATTTTATAAGAATAAAGTTTTCATTAACTAATGATCGAAAACCTTTTGAAAAAACGTTTTTCGATTTTTTCAAAGGGGAAATCATTTTCCTAAATTTAAGCTTTGATAGGAAAAATATTTTTCATTGACTCATTTTCCTAAGTGAACCAAAAATTGCAAAATGAGAAAAACGTTTACTTGAAAAAGGGTTTTCGGGAAACAAACACACCTTTAATCTCAATTTTAGGGAAAATGTCAAATAAGGGCCCAAAATGAATGTGTTTTTTCAAAAAAGGACCTAGAGTGAATTATGTTTCAAATAAGGATTTGAAGTGATTAATTTGGTTTCAAATGATGACCTAGCTTTCCGGTTGGCCACATGTTCACCAGCCGGTGAGCACATGCGTCATCTTAATAGGCATTTTTGTCTAAAAAACTCTTTTTATTTTTCTTTTGCATTCTTTTTCTTTCCTTTCACTGTTCATCTTTTTTCTTCAAAGGTTTGCTTTACAAATAGAGGATATTGATAGCGAAGCTAACAATAGCGAACAAATGTTTGTTCAAGATAAATCCTCTTCATTATCAAAGTTAAATCACTTCCATATTATCCCATTTATTAATCCAAAGTCTGATCCAATAACTTTAGGAAAATTTAACCGAGCACAATCCAGCTGGCTGACCACCATCCTCCGCCTTGCCGCCGTTGCATCCCCATGCTTCTAAAAACCATTTCTCTCTCCACGCACTCACCCCAGCAGCATATAGAGCTCACCACGCAAAGAGTTTCCCGATGGTTGATGTTTCATCAACGACTAATTCACTAGAATCTATCCTCCGACTTCAATTGCTCAAAATAGACTCGAATTGCCCATTCGCATGCCAAAACAAAGCCATCCTAATCCTTGACTTGCCGTAGTTCAGACCACCGCCACCATGAATTGAAGCAAACATCATGACTCCACGTCGTGGCCATCGCTGTCTCAGTCCCACCAAGTCCCAAACAGCAAATACCAAATCAAAATCTTACAATTCATGCACCTAAGCCAGAAATCGCCCAAAATCACCACATACAAGTAATATACTTATCAACGAGTCGCACTCATTAGATTTCACCAAGATGCCACGACGAAATCACCGCCAAAATCAAGCCCAAGGACACAATTTGAGCTGCACAAAGCCGAGGATAGCCAGCTTTGTCGTCATGGAAGCCACTCAAGCCATAATTTCCGATCGCCGATCATCACCACCGCCGTCGGACGGCTTGTCACCGCCTAGTTTTCAATCACCCTAAAATCAAGCCTTAGGGTTTGTTTTTGGGGTTACCAGTGTGCTCATGTCCTCTAACCGTTATTATTGATCGCTACCAAATTTGTGCCATTGATGAAGGGTCGTCTGCGTTCCAGAAAGAAGAAGATGAACTGAAGTGGCTCAGATGAAGAACGAAGAAGATGAATGGAGAAGAAGAAAGAAAAATAAAAGAGCTTTTGGACGAAAATGCCCCTAAACATGACTTAAAAAATGGCATGTGAGATGCACATGCTTACTGGCTAGTGAATATTTGGTTGACTAAAAAATTAGGTCCTTATTTGAAACCAAATTGATCACTTCAGGCCCTTATTTGATACATGATCCACTTTGGGTTCTCTTTTAATAAAACATCTTCACTTTGGATCCTTATTTGAAATTTTCCCTCAATTTTATTGTAAACTTCGTTTGTCTAAAAAATTGACAAACCTTCACTTGCAAAATCACCACCGGTTTCTTTAAAATTATAATATCGGGATGTTAGAGAGTATTGATGATTACTCAATCTAACTAGATCTTATGTTTATAATTTTCAAGAAATTAGTGGGGATTGTTGGACGCGAGGGTAGATTTTGGATTGAGAAAATGCTTATGTGGTTGTCTTCAATATACCGCGAGATTAATAACCTACTTTTTGTTACAAGAAAATAGATTACAAAAAAATTGGAAATTATTATATGGCCCATTTATTCAAGAATTTGTTGTTCACGGTATATTGTTACTCTTACCATTGTCTAAAGATTATAGTGAAAATTCATGATTTTTTTAGATAAAAAAATGTTCAAGGCAAAATTGAAATTTGACGTGAAGTTGGGGTCTTTTAGGGGATTAAGCTTCGGACAACGACTTTATAAAGTCGCATATTACGTGGTTTCCATGCCAAGAAAAAGCCGCAATCGTCGCCATCAAAAAAACTGTTCCGCCACACATTAAATAAGCCTTGCAAAATTAGGCCAAGTTGGATACGACAATGACAACTTCCCCCAATTCATATACTTTCAATATGACAAGGCAACATCAATGGTTTTTATTTTTATATATAAAAAAAAATTAATTTATGTGGCAATTGGGCGTGCCTGTGGAATGATGTCGTGCTGGAACCATCCAATGGCGCAAGTAGCGCCACTTATAACGACGGCATCTTTCTTTCCATTATTTATTGTTGACATTGAATTGGGGACGGTCACTGGCTGACGACGCCGGAGGACCTTAAAAAATTGAGAAGGAGAAAGAAAAACAAAAATAGGTAGAAAAAGTTAATACCACGAAGAAGTTCGAATTAATATGCGTGTAATAAATTTATTCTAAACTAATTTTTTAATTAAGAAAAACTTTTAATTTATGTTAATTTCCGTTAAATTGGATTACTACAAGCCGGTACATCTATGGAGGGTAAAAAACCAAAATCAGTACACTCATTAACTATCACGTGTCATCTGATTCAAAAATCTAATAATAAAATTAAACGAAGTTTAGGAGTTTTTGTGGTATTAATCCATAAAGAAACTCAAATCTTCAACTGGGTTTGCAGTTTTCAAAAATGGGTTTGCAAAAGACAAAAGAAAAAATTTCAATAATTATCTAGGTCAGCGCCGATTATGCTACATAATATGATCGGTGTTCATATTAGCGATTTCCAACCAAAATTGATGAGATAGATTTCATTGGCAAATTGTTAAAAAGGTTTAGAACTAAATTTGTCAAATAGAACCGAATCGACACGAGTGCGATAAATTAAGAATTTTTTTTAGTAATTTCCTCAAAATTGACAGACCTTTATAAATTTCCTCGCTCTTTCTAGTGTATGTGTATATATATATATATATACATACACACGCATGTTGAGATCAAGTTGGCTCTCTTTCTGACTCTCCCACCCATCGCATGTGTAAATCCGCGTGCGCCTTCTTTCGCTCGTGCTTTATCTGAAGAAGTCGGCATGATTGTTATCTTTGATTCCTGATGGACACTGAAGCTAAAAAGTCCATGAGATCACATCCAGATGGAGCCCGTAACCCATCGGAATCACCGGCCGACGGCTCGCCGCGACGCCAAGTTATCGTTGATAGCGCTTCGCATCCCTAAGATCCGTCTTATTCTAGACTCAAAATTTACGAGATCAAATAGGACAATGAGAGCTAAAACTATACTGATTGCATGACTAACGTGAGCGGCTGAAATCGACATTTTATGTTCGAGACTCGAGCATCGATTGACGTCAAAACGAAATAACAAAACGTCCTGAAAAGTAAGTGATCCTTTGCACGATCGTGGAGCGCAAGAGCAACGCCAAAAAAGAAGTCGTGCTCGAAATCAATTTCCTAGTTTTGGTGGTCGAGTCTCTTTCGGTTGTTGAAGATCTGGGTCGGTTGCTTGGTGGCCAGAATATCTCATATATTATTTGCTCGTGTAGCCTGATGTGGCTAGAATAGGCCGGTTATAAGATGAGCGTCATCATGAAAGTGTATAGTACTGTTTTTTTTTATTGTCGATGATTAATGATCCCATCTCTTACGAAATTTGTGGCGACAATGCCTCGTCAGTCAAGATGATTTCTAATCGGAGACAACTAAGAATAGCATCTGCAAATATTTTGAATTCATGTTGTATTCAATGCCGAATTGAATGGTAAGATGATCTCCTATTTTAAATTTAGAGATTTCATTTACTTGGTTTTAGTTCCGTCTTTTTATCTTATAGATATGTAGGATGGATCCTCCAACTTGCACAAAGTTTTGGAGCACCTGTATTTTATATGTGAAATAGTGTATATTGAATGTAGTCCCACTATCTCGATCGATGTATGGCTACTAGAGTTTATCCCTCATCGTCGCCATATGATACATGGACATTAATGGTAAGTGAGTAGGACAACTAAGGGGATATGATGGCCCACCTGCTCATAAATATGGAGGTGAGCGATGATGCCCGAAGTCACGAACCCTTAAATTGGGTGGTAGTTAATAATGTACAAGTAGGCTTTTGTTTAGTATGTATATAAGGCAGACATGTTACCAGATTTATATCGATTTATGTCATGTATTGTATTTTCCTTTAGGATGAGTATCAATGTAAGGGAGGCTTATATTAATGTAAAGGTGCATATGTATATTAACTAAACCAAGTTGATTTCTCATGTGAGATCATGGGCAAATATCTTGTTAACTTTTTGCTTGTAAAAAAAAAGGTCAATGCCATGAAAAATCTCAAACCGGTAACATGTAACAAATTTATATTAAACTAATTTTTTGACAATTAAAAACCTCAAATCGGTATATTTGTGATTAATTTATCCCAAATTAAATTTTTGGCCACAAAAAAATCTTGAATTGATACATTTATAATAAATTTATTATTCCTTGATTTCCATTAAATTAGATTAACACAATGAAAAATCGTAAACCAATATACTTGTTACAAATGGAGAGTGAAATCCAAAACTAGTATACCTGTCAACTGTTATATATCATCTAATTCAAAAAATTTACGATAAAATATAATGGAAACTAACGGCCTAGTTTGAGATTTTTTGTGATATTAAACTAAAAAATTGATAAAATTGATATTATTAATAAATAAATATATGAAATGACATGTGTACACCTATCAAAATGGGTCAGGCTTTCTTTTAGTATAACCCATTTATGACCCATTTACGACTCATTTAATATTTAAATATGTTATAAATGGGTTATACAACTATTTTGACATGTGTATATATAATGGGTTTAAAAATTAAAAAGACTAAAATACATGGGTTGTTAATGAATTTGAATAAGTTTAAAATCTTTAAAAAAGATTATAAGAATAAGTTTTCTTAAGTTTAGTTAGATAGAGAAATGTTTTAACAATGGGTCGGGTCGGGTCGGGTATAGGTTGGGTATGGTCGGGTGGGTAAAAAATTTTATATTATATTTAAATGGGTCATAAACGGGTTAATGGGTCAATTTGGGTCGGACCATTTATGACCCGACCCAACCCACTCGTTTAACAGGTCTAAACATGTGCTGCGCGTGACACTCTAGTACATTACATACGGCAACACAAATGCTCTAAATCTGTATCGGCGCAACAAAATCTTGGATTTTTTTGTGCGAAATCGATGCAATTTTGGAGTTCCGACGGCAAAGCAAAAAAAAAA
This sequence comes from Corymbia calophylla, assembly GCA_014182845.1. Lineage (NCBI taxonomy): Eukaryota > Viridiplantae > Streptophyta > Magnoliopsida > Myrtales > Myrtaceae > Corymbia > Corymbia calophylla. The sequence continues at coordinate 39,681,629 of CM024698.1, forward strand.
AAAAAAAAAAGTGTGAACTACGAGCGTCACAATGTGTACGCTTTGGAATTTTTGGGCGACACGACACAGAGGTTCTAGGATGTTTGAGGGCATTGACATTTTAAACCAGATCTGGGATTACCCTCGTTCATACGGGGGCTCGAACGCGATCCTCGCATTCGCCCGTTCTAGAAAATCACGATCCCTCCCGACAATCATTGAGCGCAACCGCGGGGCCCCGGAAAAACAAAAAAAAAACAAAAGCCGTACGTAAAAAATTTTCCTCGCGTCGCTTTCGGGTGTTGAAAATCTGAGTCAGGTTGCTTCGCGGGAGAGAATTCCACATCATTACTATTTGAAGGCGGTGCGTCTTTTTCCTATAATTAAGTTTAAAAAAATGATTTTTTTGATCACGTCGACTGAGTCCCCCGATCCCTTTCTCGTGCTATCGGCTCGTACATTTGCCGAAATTTATTACATGGGATTGGACGAATTATGTGCCAGGAATGGGATCTCTTGGATTTTTAAATATTTTATTTTTTTGGAAGGATAAAGATAATGTTTATATGGACCTATTGGGTGTGATTTAACCATTTCGCGCAACCTTTGAGTCGATGGGACAGACAAACAGGAACTTACGATACGAAGAAAGTGCCAATTTATGAATTCTCTTGATCTTGTTAAAGTTTTAGAGCATCCAAAAAGTTCAGAACATCCGATGCTTGTTGATATGGGTGATATTAGGATCCAAAACTTGATACAAGTTCGAGTAGGATGCTCGGGCTTCATTTGTTAGTTATTTATCATACTTCGGATTGATTTTGAGGATTACGCCGCCTTGATGAGAATGGGGTGAGCAAAAGAAACCACCTGACTCCACCAATTCTAGGCAGTTTCCAATCCCCAAAAAATGGAACGAATGAATATCGGTTTGTGACTTGATTCCAAGGATAGACCTACCCATGCAAACCGAGCTATATGTAATATTTATATTCTTATTTTTGCGAAAAATAAAAACCTTAATCACTAGTTTGCCCTAATTCACTTCATCTAACTTATTATGGTACGTTTTGTAATCATTTTGTTATTAGAACAATTTTTTTATCCTATTTCCAGACGAGTTTTTGAGCATCTAAAGGCAATTGATAACTGCCCAAAACTTATATTTCAATAATAAAATTGCATTTAGTTGTGAGTTTTGATTCTCACACTTTATAAGAAAACATGACAAAAGTTTAAAAGTGAGAGTTAAAATAAGAGTAGAGCAGAACCGACAAAAAAAAAAAGACAGAGAAAAATATTTTTTTCACTCACTCTCTCTTATCTCACATCCCTAATAATCCCCACTTTTTTTTTTAAATTCAAAAGTTTTATTCTTTTCCTTTTTCTTTCTTTTTGCTTTTCTTCTTTCTCAGTCGACCACTGATGAGGCCTAAGGCTGATGAGCTCAGAGCTCACTCAATAGACTTGCTGATCGGGTGAGCCTCAAGGTCAACGCTCATGCTTGTTGATTTGATGAGCGATGAGCTCTCACTCTCATTTAGCTGGTTGCCGACTGTTGCCCTAGCCAACGATTGAACAAAGAAGGGGAGAAGGAAAAGAAAAAGAAAAAGAAATAAAAGTAGAAAGAAAATAAAAAAGAGTAAAATTAATTTTTTAGAAAAATAAAAACTAAAAATATGAAATAAAAATTTTATTAAAATAAGTGTACGGAGGAAATGGTACTGGACCATAGTAAATGTTATTTAGTTCATTTTCAAATTCTAGTCAAATATCAAAACATATTATTGTTTTTCAGAAAAATAATTTCCTAAAAAATATATTTTTTAAAAACTCATATTTTTCGCGAATAGAATGGATCTCCAAAACCGAGCATCCAAGGTACCCGATTCGGAGACCTCTCTCTCCACGCTCTAGGGATCCATGCATTAATTCGAGCTGAATTTCGAGATGGGGATGCAATTAAATGGGTGGTGGTGTCGACGCTCCAGAAAAAAAGTGGTTTTCCCGACATTCATTAAATGATTTTTTTTTATTTTGTACTTTTTCTCTTTGTGTCGACATACATTAAATGAAATTTTTTTTTTGTCAAATCATTAAATGAGTTTTATACTGGGCATCTTCTCGAGACGATTCTCTCTCTTTGGAAAAAAGGGAGCAACCCCTCCTCGTGGCTGGGCTCGGCTCTGTCCACGTCAGCGGCACTTGCCGTCCCGCGGTGAGAGCGGTGTGGGGCAACGCGACATGTCACGTGACGCGTCAGCGACACGTCGTCTTCGACCGCCTCCGAAACGAGAAGCCAATGGTCCCCCAACCCTCGTCCCAAACCTGAATTTACCCTTATGCCCCGAGGCCCCGACAAAACCGAAACCAACGACGGGCCCCACGCTCAATAATTAATAAATTAAAAATACTTGGGCCTCGCTTTTTCTCGATCTTCGACGAGGTCTTCCCCCTGCCCCTGCATCACCGTCGCCATTATTAAAACGGGTGCGCGCTCGCCCTTATCTTCTCACGCTCATCGTTCCCAAAATTTCCGAGAACGTAATACTGCAGCGGTGATTTCAGCTCCCTCTCCGTGTCGTTGTCGTCCCAATCTTGGAGAAAGGTGGTGCTAGAAACTAGCAGACATGGTCGCCCTGGTGTCCCAAGAAAGCATGGTCACTCCCACTCTGGTGTCCCGCACCGGTCGGCACTTGCAGCGGTACAACAAGCATGGCTCTCGCCAAGTCGTCGGGTTCGTCTCCCTCCCTCTCTCTGATTATTCGTGTGGAGATTGGTTCTGGTTGGATGCCACTGCTGATGGTTACCCAGAACAGAGCAGAGTCTGATTTATTAAGGAAAGGCGAGGTTTATGTTCACATCGTCTCGCGAATCGACGGATAGAGCGACGAACGATTTAGAATGGTCCTAGGGAATTGGCATTTTGAGCCTCTAAAGTGTACTGAACAGCTCGTTCTTGCAGGTGCATTCCGTACAGATACAAGAGCAGAGGAGACGATTCTTTGATTGGCGAGGAAGAAGACGAAGTGGAGGTGCTTGTCATCAGTTCCCAGAAAGGGAAAGGTCGCTTGTTTCCCAAGGTAAAGGGATTTAGTCGTTTCGAGTGGTGTGGTGTCTTCATAGGTTAAACTTAGCGATTGAACCCATGCTTATTGTTCTTGGCTTGTTTGTCTCAGGGGGGTTGGGAGACGGATGAATCCATGAAAGCCGCGGCTTTGCGGGAGACCGTGGAGGAAGCCGGCGTCCGAGGTACTATTGAGGTGAGTGAGTTCATCCAACACCGTCTTTCTCTAGATTCTTCAAGAACAGAAGTCGATTTGTGCAAAAACAAGAAAGCCTGAAATTTCACAGAACATGAATATTGGCACGTCAGCGTTGACCTCAAGCGGTCAAGACCCTTTCTTGATATCTATCCGTTTTGATGTTGGCAGCCCACGGATTTCTTTCTGATTTTGAATAGCTGAACTTCTGATGAAACAGGACCGGCATTTCCCTTAAAAATTTAGTCTTTTCATAAGATCGAAGTTTCCTGATTCATTCTTGGAAAGTCAACTGAGTGTTCCTTTCCCGTATTTCTTTCAGAAGCAATTAGGCAAATGGAGTTTCAACAGCAAGAGCCGGGACGCGGTTTACGAAGGGTACATGTTCCCGTTGCTCGTGAACGAGCAGCTGGATGTCTGGCCGGAGAAGAACGTCCGTCAAAGATACTGGGTAAGAGCTCATGTCTTAAAAAGCTTATACTTCCTGCGCTGCTAACTTACGAAAACTAAAGATTATTCGGCGAATCTGATGATGGAATGAATGAATGGCCGATGCAGATGAACGTGAGAGAAGCTAGAGAGGTCTGTCAGCACTGGTGGATGAAGGAAGCCCTGGACGTCCTAGTGAACCGTCTCGCGTCTAAGGAAGCGTCTAAGGAAGGAGATTGTCCCTCGCTACGGCACTGCCCGATCAGGCCTTGTCTGTAGGATCATAGTGATCACTGAATGGAGGTAAAGAGAGGAGGTGCGACTTTTCGATCCCGAGCAGTTTGGGGAGAGAGGGATTAGGACTTATGAAGCAAGCTGTATCATTTAGATACTGAGGCAGGCCGTAGGAGATATTATAGATTCGGGAACGAGTCCATCCGTGTGTTCAAGGCAAATGTATAGCATTGTTTCTCATGGTAAAAAGATCCATGAAATCGCTCTGCCTGGTTAATTGTAGGTATACCGTCTTTTTTCTTCTTTAGAGTGCAATCGCTCAGTCGCCGGAGATTGGATCGACCGCTTCTTTCGTTCTTTTTCCATCCTTCTTGGTCCTCGAGAACATCGCGAATTGAAAGCTGCAAAGATTGTGTAAGGGAGACAAACAGAGCAAATGAGTAAATTGAATGTTGCTGTGAAATGTCATGTGCCAAAAGTGTCTCGGGTCAGGTCTCCCAAGTCCATTAACTAAAGCCAACTGCAGGAGGGATTATGAACATCTGCTGTGCTGGTGCATCCCCACAAATAACAGGATGAACTGACCTGCATCAGCTTTGCTCATCTTCCACACCACTCTTTCTAATTCCAACATTCATTGACTTCATTGACTTGACGTAATAGGGGAAATTGTCCAAAAAGAAATTGTCCAAAAACTCCTAAACTTAAAGACATAGATGCCAATTCAATCTTCAACATTTCAATTATTGTCAATTTAGTTCTAAATATTTTGATAACTTGTCAATTCAATTCTTAATATACTTTTAAATATTTTGATAATTTGTTAATTCAATCCCAAATTTTTTAATGATTTGCCATTTAATCCTTCCAATCCATTTTTGACGGAAATGTCAACGTCGCAGTCTAGTCAACGCCCATCCTCCTATGTTGTATGGTTGAGTGCCATCTTACATTGTACAGTCGATGTTGACGTAAACAATGTTTACATTTATTTTATTCTATTTTAAGTTATTGAATCTTAATTCAATCGCCTACTGAAGTTTATGTGATCGTTAAACTTGTCAAATTAGTGGGTGAGATAGAAAACAATCCGATTCATCTTCATGTAATACAAATCTAGGGATCTATACTTGACCTGATTCGTACATAACTCACAATTCATACCGATGTGCCTTATATTATTAATATTTTTTTTTTGTATTTAACTCAATCTAGAAAAACTCATAATTAAACTAAGGTGAAAGAATGGAGTGAGCGAAAGCAAAATTGAGGAAGAGCGAGAGAGAGTGGGAGAGAGTTATAGAGATTGGGTCTAAGTAAATTGTGAACTCATAATAATAATATTAAACCCATTTATGACCCGTAAAGTTGAGTAAGCCTATTTATGACCCGTTTACTAAGTATAAGTAATTCATATAACAACCCAATCCAACAGATATAGATTTGCAAATGATTGTATGACGAATTTTGACAGGTTTAGTAATTGGTTCCAAATTACCAACTTTTCTAATTACTTACCGAATTTTATTTAGAGTTCCCAACTATTTCCTAAAACACACCTTTACTAACAGTAAATATAGTGAGTTAGTAGAAAAGTCGACCCCAGCGGCCACTAGCATGGGCCGGCCCTGATGCTGAGGAAGATGTGCCCAGCGCAAAATTGGGCACAAATGGGTCCAACTACGATACATGTCGGCCCAAACAGGCTTGCGTTTCTCTTTCCTCTTTTGCCACTACCATCTTCTACACCTAATTATCCTTCATTTTCATTTGTTTTGCAAGAAAAAAAATGATTCGAAATCATTTAAAAGAAAAAATAAACGCTTGTATCACTTAAAATAATTAGCTAATAAGAAATATTTCCATTGTCTACAATAATATATATCTAAATAATTCCGTAGATGAGGAAAATGTTATTCATTCGTTCATTTTCATAAGTAATTTAAGCGAACATATATTTTTTTCCCTTATGTCTTCACTTGACAAACTTCTGCTCATCACAGCAAGAAATTCCCAATGGTCATCTAAATTAACAGCTCTAAATCGAAAAAGAGAATCATTAGCCGAGTCTCAGCGCCCGAAAATATATATATGCACGTACGTATGTATGCATGTATGTGCAGAAGATGAAACCCTCTTCGACAGACAGAGAAGTGGCTGGACAATTGGAGGGCACAAATTCTTTATGATCGACTTCGAACGAGGAAACTTGCCGACGAAGTTCATGCGCAGCAAAGCCATGCAATTATGGGGTCGCCCCTTTTGATCGTGCTCGCCATGTCATCAGGGCTCAATTATGCACAGAAATATTGGGTTGAAGTGGCTCTCATTATGTTCGACAGAAAGCAAAAGTTGAGGAAAAAGGAAGCGCTTTCGTGTTCTGATCTTTTTGTGAAGGATTTCTGCATAAAGAAACGTAAGAAGGCGAATACGTTTTGAGTGGCGGTCTGGTTTATCTTTTGGTCAGTCATTTTCGAGTTGCTTCCCTTTTTGGTTACTTGTATGCATGAATAATGTCATCCTAGAGATCTGGTGAGTTAGTCATTCTCTCTCCCTCCGCTTGTAATGATAATACCCAATAAGGAAATAGTAAACTACACTGGATGATTTCTTTCGTAGTATACAGAGAAAGATATTTTGCATTTGATTTGTGAAAGTCATTGATTATCGATTTTATCTAAGCACTCGATAGTAATCTGTCACATTATTTAGTAAACCCATTTAATATATGAGTCACACTATCTTTTACATTCTTCTTATATAAGTAATAGGGATAAGTGTGCTAGAAATCCTAAATTTTGTTACAAATGTACAATTGAATTATAAAACTTTTAAGACTCATGACTTGCCAATTATCCACGTCAACTGATCATGCTACAAAGACAGCTGAAGTTGACTAGACCGCCATGTTAGCATTTCTGTCCAAAAACTAATCAGAATGATTAAATTGACAAATTATCCTAAGGTTTAAGATTAAATTGACAAATTATTAAAATATTTATGACTAAATTGATACAATTGAAAATTTTATGACTATCAGCATAGTCGAAAGGTTTAAAGCTGAATTAGTGGCGTACGGTAGGTTTACAACTTTTTGGACAACTGGCAAGTCAAATGTTAAAAGTTTTAGGATTGAATTGCATTTTGATAACAAGTTTTACAACTTCTAATACATTTAATCCCTAAATAATATTAGCCATAAATAGCATTGTGGTCGCCGCTTCTTCACAGAAACAAAACAACTGCATATTGACAATGCACAAAATCAAGAACCATTTGTCATTACAATTTGTGCGGACTTTCCACTTTATGCTTCATTTATCTCTCCAGTGAGTCCTTTTTCACCTCACACTACATCCTACAACACTCTCACCTCACAAGACACCTCACTCATAGACCCAAGTGATTAAATTAATCAAACAATCAATAAAAGGGAATCAATTAAAGCTATCCAACCAGGATTCTGTCTTTCTCGCAACTTTTAACACATTCAAAGTAAGCATATAATACTACTATTTCACCTAAAGCAAAAGCTGCCCTTCCCTTACAGCATCCTCCAACTTATTTGAGCCGAGAATCTACTCTGCATATGCATAATGAAAAGTTAAGGAAGGCCAGCAGCACTTCCCCTCTCTAGATTTGCAGCCATGTCTGGAGCGGCCAAACTCATCTCCCTCTTGATCATCGCCATCTTCATTGATCCTTCACGTTCCTACACCGATTCATTCCTCTATGGAGGCTGCTCTCAGCTCAAGTACGCCCCCGACTCGCCCTACGAGTGGAACGTCAACTCGCTCCTCACCTCCCTCGTCAACTCGGCCACCTACTCGGCCTACAACAAGTTCACGATCGTGGGCTCGAGCCCGCAGGATGTTGTCTATGGGCTCTTCCAGTGCCGGGGCGACCTCTCCATGCCCGAGTGCGCCTCGTGCGTGGGCCGTGCCGTGAGCCAGGTCGGGTCCCTCTGCTCCCATGCGTGCGGCGGCGCGGTGCAGCTGCAGGGTTGCTATGTCAAGTACGACAACGACACCTTCCTTGGGGTGGAGGACAAGACGGAGGTGCTGAAGAGGTGCGGGTCCTCGGATGGGTACGACGCGGACGCCATGGGGAGGAGGGACGCGGTCCTGGCAAGCCTGGTGAGCGCGGGCGGACCTTACCGGGTGGGCAGGTCGGGGAAAGTCCTGGGCATGACCCAGTGCTTGGGGGATCTGAGCACGGGGCAGTGCCAGGATTGCGCCGGGGAGGCGATCGGGCGGCTAAAGGGCGAGTGCAGCACGGGGGCTTACGGCGACGTATTCCTGGGCAAGTGCTATGCTAGGTACTCAACCAACGGGGCACAGATGTTCTCCAAGGGGAATGATGGTGGTGAGTGCTTACTAGTTCTCTAATTTCTCGTGCTTCTTTTCACACTAGATCAGGTGATGAACAATTTCTCGTTGACCTAAAACCTCCATAACTTCACGAATGCGTTCAATGTGGCATAAGCTGCTCCGGAATCTGCATTATCTAATGCCCAACCAAATCTGTAAAGACATGACCAGTTGACACTATAACGTCAGACACGAACGCATGGTATGAGCTGCTGCGAAAGCAGGACCCGACTTCCTGGACGATAAAGAAAGCGCAGCAACAGTTTCTTTAGGAAACAGATGATCGCCCGATCGGCTCGAGTAATTTAGACCAGTGTCATCTATGCCAATTCCGTTCTTGAAATGCAGGGAAACCGAAGGACAGAGGCCCGAAGACGTTCGCGATCATCGTGGGCATGCTAGGCGGAGTCGTGCTGCTCATCATTTTCCTCGTCTTCATAAGGACGGTGTTTACTACAGGAAGTAAGCATCTGCCATGAAAGAACACCGAAGAACGAAATGACACGCCTTCGATGATTCTATAAAAGAGATTATAATTCGTCGGCGTTCTCGTTTTCCTTGTTGCAGGTAAATAGCGAAGTCGGGATATTTGGGCAAGATCCTCCGTCGTGTTCAACTCCATACATGTCCGAGACGTTCGAGGAAGAGAGAAACACGAAGATGCATTTGATCAAACAATTCATTTGAAAAGGAATCAAAATAAGGCGAAGCTTCGATTTGTTGTGCACGTGAAGATGTTGTAATCGATTAAATGCAAAAATCTCTCATTCTTTCACTCGCTCGATTTAACTCAACTTTTTTTCCTTCTTTACTTTGTAAGAGACTAAAAACATTTAGAGAAATTCTCGACCCCGGCATAATTATTTTTCGCTAGCCCAATTGCGGTGATTGGGGAGGTCCCGTTTTTGTCCAAGGAAGTAGGGGTGAATATGGTTTCAAAGTAGAACCTAGAACATAGAACTCGACTGATGGAACTTATTCGGTTCCAAGTTCCAAGATACGCAAGATAACTTCTAGATTTCTAAAATTAGGGAATTTATTTCGACAAATAGGTTCTAAGTTGATGAAACTTGGAACCTAGAACTTAGAACCTAGAACAAATTTTCGTGTTTTTCTTGTTTTATGTCTTCGCAAGATCCTATGGTATTTCATGATGTTCAATAATAAGTATATAATTTAGAACCACTAACTTGAACTTTTATTTTATGACTAAAATTTTTTGTTAATGTTTCATATTTTCATGTGTCTAAATATAAGTTATGATCAATAAATCGTAGTAACACATGGTGGTTTTTAAAGATGATAATTTATTGCAATCATTCTATCAATAATACAGGTGGAATCTAAGTAGACCTTAGAACCAATCTTGAAACCTACGACAGGATATGTTTCAAGTTCTAAGGTATCTAGAATAAGTTTAGATCCAAAAAATGAGGAACTTGTTCTAATGATGAATCTTAAGTTCTAAGTGAAATCTATACGAAACCTAAAACCGCTTATTTTTATAAAGGGGGAGGGCATGCAAAGCCAATATAAAGTTGGTCCCGTTAGATATTGTCGTGGGCTTGAGCACGCGTATAAAACCCGACCCGCCTTACTTTTTATTTTATTTTAATTTGATTGGGGATAATTTTGAAAGTCCCAAAAGGAAGATCGAATCGAATATTCAAGTTCTTCCTAAAAAAATATGGAGAGTATCAGATAATAAGAAAATGAAAAAGATAAAGAAAAATAAGAGGGTGAAGTGATGCTTTCTATTTTTTATTTTTTTTTCGAAAGTGATGCTTTCTATCGACGCGAAGCATTTTTCTCTGGTTGTCAGTGCAACCAGAATTCTTCCCGTAGTTGGACACCACTACGTTTAATTTCGGATCTTGTCTCTTTTCTCTTTTTCTTTCTTTCTTTTTCTTTTTCTTTTCCTTTTTTTTTTCTTAACACGTGAAGGTTTTGAATTGAATAGTGGCGTTGCTCTTCTAGGCAGGATCTTTTGACAACGGTCGAGTAGATTGCAGCCACTGAGGGGTGAGCGATTGGAGAGAATCAATTCGGAAATCGAACAAAACGGTAGGGGTGAATAACACGGACCAACCAAACTAACCGGTTGGGTCCGATTCCCGAGAGTATCGATCTGATCCTCGATTTCTAAAAATGGAATCGGTATTCAAATAGTTCGGTTCTCATTTCCAAGAGGAGAATTAGATCAGGCCAAACAACTTGAATCGATTTTTATTTATTTTTTAAATGTAATGTGCGCACATCCTCTTCTCTTTCGGTCTTTCCCTTTTGCCCCAGAATGCTCATGCATACTCTCCTCTTTTGATCTTTACCTTTCTTTGGTTTCCTTCAACTCTCATGGAGTCTCTCCTTTGAGCTCAACCAGTTCAACTGAACCGTCAAAGAACTGATCACCTTAATTCATGGATAAAATATATATGTAATTGGTCTTTTAGATTTTTTCTTCTTCTTTAACTTTTGTTTAGAAAATACATAAATATGTTAAAGATGTTCTTCAAACCTAAATAGCCTAAGAAACTCATCAATGCCTTAACGACTACACCGTGCAATATATTTTCCTTAAAAAATAGTTATATTACTTCATGTTAGGCTTGGTTCCTACATGCTTGGAATTGGCTGATTCAGCTCCAGATTTGTTCCTAAGGAAACCAACTATAGCATGATAGGTTTCAGGTTTTTAGTTCGCAACCTATCCGCTCTCGAACACATCGCGGCACTAGTCTTTCTTTGAAAAATTGGTGGTATGAATCCGAGCGTTTGTGATTTTTGGATATTGTCACCGGATCTAAACAAGCAGCTACCTCTTTCCCAATTCATCTGAAGGTCTCTTTTTCTTGGCCAAGACATTGAATTTAAGGTAAACTTATTCGTTTTAAGTGAAGGAGGAGTTGGTTTTGTTAGTGGAGTGGAAAGGTCAAAGTCAACATTTAACTTACTCCCTGACCCTAACCAAAGGAAAGTCAAATCCCATCATCCATTTCCTTTGTGTCACATCATATGGATTAGCTGACGGGCCCCACAAGGGAAACTTCCCATCTCAAGGTTGCTTAATCATTTGCACAACCAAAGAAAGAGTTAAAAAAACCTTGGCACGACAGGTCCCAGCCAGGCCCACTCTTTGCATTTGAAGATCTTCATTTGGGCATTTTTTTTTTCCAACAGATTTTCCAATTTTTTTTTAAATAGAGAGTACCGATCTTCCATTGCACCACATCGAATCCTAATTTATCTTATTGTACATTCAATATAAGTTATAGCGCCGCATCACGTATTTTTTATTGAAAATTTCCAAGTACTCATGTGATATGATACTATGTACAAGAGGTACATTGAAATAAAGCTACATAAGATTCGATAGCGATGATTCCTCGAGGATGGTAGAATCCCTTCAAAGTGGACCTTTCTACCATGTCCGTTGATTGCTAAAAGCAAGATGGTTGAAAATTTTTCGAATTTTGAAGTGCCTGTGCATCATGGTCTTGCCCACCGTCCTCGAGAATTTTTCCTTCTCTTTTTTCTCCCTTTCTTTTTGGCTAACGAATAAGGGCACCGCCTCTCCACGTATTATGTTAATCATACTGAGTATGACAATCGACCGTCCTATAAAGAAGTAGTGATTGTCATAATAATAAATATGGTGATTCAAACGTAGACCTTTTGGGCGAAAGGGGAGAAGGCCCGGGACACCACGAAACATTCTTATGTTCATTGTATGATACACGTAGCCATGGACGAAATCAAACGCCCTTTCACCCCTCCTCTGTCTGGTGCAATTACTGAGCCATTCCTCCCTCCACCAAACTCCAGCGGAAAACCTGCAACTGCAACATCAACTCGCCCCTCCATCTCCTCCACCATTTCACAACTACCACACTAAACAGTAGCTCCTCACCGGAAACTCAATCCAATTCTTACAAGACTTCACATGATCCCACCGAGAACCCCGGCATCCAGCTTCGCGGGATTTCTCAATCCGAAGTCCTCTCTCGCCATGAAACAGAGCATCGCCGTCCTCCTCCTCTTGCTCTGCCTCTGCTCCTCCCCTGCCAATTCCGACCTCGCCTCCGACAGAGCCGCTCTCCTCGCCCTCCGGTCCTCCCTCCACGGCCGCCCCCTCCTCTGGAACCTCTCCGCCTCCCCGTGCTCCTGGGAAGGCGTCAAATGCGCCCTCGGCCGAGTCGTCGAGCTTCGGATGCCCGGGATGGGCCTGCGCGGCGAACTGCCGTCCGGCGTCATCGGCAACCTCACCGGGCTCCAGACGCTGTCTCTCCGGTTCAACTCGCTGGGCGGCTCGCTCCCTCCCGACCTCGCTGGCCTCCTCTCTCTTCGCTACCTCTACTTGCAGGGCAATAAATTCTCCGGCCAATTGCCGGACTTCTTGTTCTCTATGCAGAGCCTGGTCCGCTTGAATCTAGCTGCGAACGAGTTCGACGGCGTGATCTCGCCGCGGTTCAGTAACCTCTCCGGGCTGAGCGCTCTGTATTTAGAACAGAATAACTTCACCGGGTCGATTCCGGAGTTGAATTTGAGGCTTGATCAATTCAACGTCTCGTTCAATCACCTGAGCGGGGCAATCCCGACCCCATTCTCAGGCATGCCTGAGAGCGCTTTCGAGGGGAACTCGCTCTGCGGGAAGCCCTTGAGCCTTTGCAATGCGACAGCGGCGACGACGAGCGGTCATAAGTTGTCCGGCAGAGCGATTGCAACCATCGTGGTGGCTTCCTTGCTAACACTGTTGCTGGTCCTAGCAATCGTTTTCTTGATATGTTGTTGCATGAGGAGTGCCAAGAAGAAGCATGACAATTCGGAAAAGACCGAAGCTCCGAAGCAATCCAAGATCGGCGTTCGCGCCGTCAGGAAAACGAGCGACGTTAGCGATGGGTTTAACAGCCTGGTGTTCATTAGGAAGCAACAAGAGAAATCGTTCGAATTGGAAGATCTGCTGAAGGCTTCAGCTGAGGTTCTAGGGAAAGGAACTTTCGGGACAACCTATAAGGCTTCGCTCGGGGCCGGAATCACCATGGCCGTGAAGAGGCTGAAGGACGTGAGTGATTCCGAGAGCGAGTTCCTAGAGAAAATCAAGGAAATCGGAGCGATGAATCACGAGAACTTGGTGCCCGTGGTTGCTTACTATTACAGCAAAGATGAAAAGCTTATGGTTTATGAGTACATTCCCACAGGAAGCTTATCTGCTCTATTGCACGGTAAGAATCTGAAGTTGCGTTTTGTGTACTAATGTTGAATTGTTAATCAGAGAGTTTAGTGCGTTGTTTTTTCTCGTCGACACCAAATAATTCCGTGATGATTTTCTCGATTGTAGACGATAACGGCGCCGGGTGGACGCCGCTGAGTTGGGACACGAGGTGCCGCATTGCGCTCAGGACCGCGCAGGCGGTTGCGCACATCCACTCGCGGGGGCCCGGGGCCTCCCATGGGAACATAAAGTCGTCGAACGTCCTCCTGACCAAGTTGTACGAGCCCCGCATCTCCGACTACGGCCTCGCCTGCCTCGCCGGCCCTGCCGTCTCCCCGAGCCGGTTCCATGGGTACCGCGCCCCCGAGGTGATAGATGTCCGGATCGTGTCCCAGGAGGCCGACGTGTACAGCTTCGGCGTGCTGATCCTGGAGCTCGTCACGGGGAAGGCCCCCTTGACGTCACTGCTGGCTGAGGATGGGGTGGACCTCCCGAGGTGGGTGCGGGGGGCCGTCGAGCAGGGTCCGACGGCCGAGGTGTTCGACGCCGAGCTCCTGAGGTACCAGAATGTGGAGGAGGACATGGTGAGGATGCTGCAGATTGGGATTGATTGCACAGAACAGAGTCCTGATCAGAGGCCCTCCATGGCACAGGTGACCAAAAGGATGGAGAGCCTATCTCAGTTCCATTCTTTTCAAGAACAGGACTAGGATCAATTTGTTAAATGTGTTTTTGATGGTTCATTTTCACAATGATTGTCCAATTGATTGAATTGCATTTAGTAGCAAAACATTGGTGTTGGGGGGTTTGAGAATTTGAGTCAAATTGTAAATCCTTTTTCCATATTTCTTCCTTCTCCTAAATTGTTTATTTAGCTTTTGTTTTTGGGATTTATGGGCTATATATATAAAATTTTATGGAATTGCTACCGATTGTTGTAAAAGATAAAGGCGTAAGATGAATGCGTGATTTTATATCTAAATATTCCATCAATGTCCCCTTCCACAGAATTTACAAAATATTTTTCCTTCTTGCTTTTGGCGGAGTAATTTGCACCTGATGATGATTTGCTGGTGTGTTTGGCTAGCTCCGTATGCAACCGTTGGCATCAGATTCATCCTAGATAAGAAACTTAATTAGTAAGCTATTAGAAGTTGACCTAATATACAATGATGATACAAGCACATTGAGGAATATTATATACTAAAGGTTTTACTATTGATACTTAATTAACAGATCGAGAAAGAACGTCATCAGTTCAATGGCATCGAATCAACCGCACAATGTTTATTTCGATGTGAGCCAAGTAATTTAGTCACGAGAAAAGCTACTATCGCTATTGAAATGTTAGATAGAAGGAGTAGAAGAATGCACAAAAAGTCATCTAAAGATGGGCCTTTGCTTTGGGGGCAAACCTTGATCCGTTAGGAAGGAGCGGTTGTCTTTCCGAATTTTCCCAAAGTTTGAAAGGGATCAATCAATTAAGACAGTGACTTTTCCTTTCCAGTTACGGCCCGTCGCTTTTGCTTTTGGTTATCTCCTCACGACATTCTCCTGATCCGTTCCGGCTTTTAATTAAGAAAACCGGCTTTGCTTGTCTTAAACCGAAAGTGAGATTGGTGGGGGCGCACTTGGCTCTTTATGACCGGTGTGCCCTTGTGGGACTCTGTTAGGTTTCTTTAGCTTTCCACGGCCATACAAAAGCCAAAAGAAACACACCATTTGAAAGGACCATTCTCACTATTTAAATGTGAGGGTTCAAATCCCATCTTCTTAGGGGTTGAGATAAGGACGTATAGCTTCAGATATGAGTTCCGACTCCCACGCCTTATATATGACAAAAGTTTGAAAGTGAATTGAGAGTTATAATAAGATAAATTAAAAAGAAAAAAAAGATCATTCTCGACGATCCATATTCAATTATGCTTTTGCACCCTTTAGCTTCTGAGTTTATGATTTCCCCCCTATACTATCAAAATACCACACTTTGCACCAAGATGTATAATGTTGGTTCGTTTTCTAAAAAGAGAAAATTGAAGGATGAGTGAAATCGAAGATGTTTTTATGTATTTTTCACATAATAAAGTACTGGGTGTAAACGAGTTTTAGTTACTGAAGCGAACTAATTTTATTAGAGAAAAATGCAATGTCAACCTGGCCTAGACTTGTGCTGCATGGAGTGGTCGTGCGATGTCTAGGCTCCATTCTCCATGCTGTTAATAAGTGCGAAAAATTAGTGTGGTGAGCACAACTTGGTTTTAGCTCATGTGTATCGGGTTCATGAGATTAATAAATATTTTATATGCTCATGGTTTGTTTGCTTGAGTTGGCTTCCATGTCTTGCAAAAAAAAGAAGGGTGAGGAACCAATACCAAATCAAAATCGAACTAGTTCAGTTTCGTTACAAAATCGGTCAGTTTTGTTCTAAACCGAAGTTTCAAATTAATAATGCCCATAATTTTGGTGAACTTCAGTTGCTTTTATTTCCCATAGTATGGCATTGGAGCGTTGCAAAATCCATTCATCGTTCAGAGAAATTATCCACTGAACTTATTACACATACTGAAATGAATCTAGACCATAGGATTTAGCAGTACTCAAGACCCAGTATTTCAATAATTCAAATTCATTTTAGTACATATAATACGCTCGATGCTATAATTTCCCCCTTTTACATTTTGAATCACTCCGTGACATCTCCCTCTCAACTTCATATTAAAGCTCTGGCCCCTTGGATGACCGTGGGCTAGCTACTTAAAGCCCAAAAGCCCATCTCCTAAAAGGCCCACACTTAAGACCCGTTTGAACCCTTTTGGGCCATCCCTGGACCGGTTGAAGTGCACGAAACCGAACCAATTTGCCGTTTTCATTGATGAACCAGCGTCTAGTAGGTCAATCTAAGTATTAAATCCTACCATTTTTTTTTTCACAAAAATTATTCCTAGCAAGACTTAGGCCTTGCTCATGATTCAACCGACTAAATTGGTTGCCGAAGAAATAGATTAGAACTCATTAAATAAGATAACAAATCGACAATTGATTCGATTAATATAGTAAATATATGATTAATCGAAGATCCATTTGATTAATTTTTTTAAGTGTTTGATGATCACAATCGACTGATATAGTGAATATCTAATTAATCTAATTGAAACTCATTTTTCTAGAAAATTAATATATATAATTACCATTAACAAATCATTGCATAGTGTACGTGTACAGTAAAATTCGAATTCGCATTCAAATTCACATGGAAAAGCGAAACAAATCAATTTCTGGTTTTGATCATTGCAAAACCGACATAATTGCGAAGATAGCCGTTGCAGATATTTACCTTTTCA
Source organism: Corymbia calophylla (assembly GCA_014182845.1). NCBI lineage: Eukaryota > Viridiplantae > Streptophyta > Magnoliopsida > Myrtales > Myrtaceae > Corymbia > Corymbia calophylla. The sequence goes on from CM024698.1 coordinate 39,698,454, forward strand.
ACCCCGACGCGTGTTCGACTTTCCTATTATGTGAGGGTCAAATTGGGAAGAGCGAGAAAAGCGAGGGGGAAATATCCGATCTAACCCCCTCCATCCGCAGGCTTTCCTTCCTCCTCTCTTCCCCGTCGTCCCTGTCTTCTTTCTTCGTTCTTCCGTCCACTCGTTCCTCTTTTCCCTCCCGGCGGAGCCCCTGCCGCGGTTGGCCCGGCGACGGCGGCGGCGCCGGATTCGGCTCGATCGAAGAGGGCGGCGGAGCCCTTATATGGTTCCGCTGCGGCCGATCATCGTTGACGACGCGCAGAGAGAGAGAGAGAGGAAGGCGACTGTGGTCGCGGCTCGGGGACTGGGTTGCGCTAGCGGCCGCGGAAAGGCTGAGCAGCGGCGTGTGGGTTTGCTCTGTGAGTCTCTGGAAACTCAATCGCTCGTAAATGTTCCTGTTTTTCTTCCTTGATGATGATGCATTATTAGAGTTGCCTGCTGCTAGTGACTGTTGATTGTCCTGCTCTTGCTCTGTTGAGAATTCTGCAGTTGTAATCTCGTCGTGAGTTTCTTGGTTTTTTGGGTTCGTTTGAATTTTGTCTTGTTGCACTGGACGACGATGATGCTGCTGGTGTTGCGGTAGATTATCATCCGAAAGAAAACTAGCGCAAGAACTAAGAAAAACTAGAATCTCGCAAATTATCTCTGTGCCGAGTAAAGTTTCTCTTGCTTTTCGAATTTTCATACGCTTCGATAAATAGCGATTTTGGTGACCTAACCTTATATTGTGCTGTTTCTGACGTTACCCAGATCCTCAAGTTAAGCCTTGCCATTGTCTCTCGGCTGCTACTTTTTTACCAATTTTCTTGCCCAAAAGATCAAAGTACAGTCCAACAGAAGTGCTTGAACCATCTGCTATTCGGCTCTTTCTTAATTTTTTTCGCAGCCATCTTGGATGTTTATCTTGAAAACGCTCTCCTAAAACTAATTTTTGTCTTCTGTAGCTTTAGAATCAGTCTTTGGAATTGGGTTTCTAGCAAGCCTTTTCTGATTATTTCGCTTTGAGAATGAACGGGTTTTCTTTTCACTCAATATGTCAAGCTAAACTAAAGTTATTTTCTGAGATGTCTCTTTTGCCATCTTTCTGACCCTCTCCTTATTCCTTCTGTGTTTTTTTTTTTTTTTCAATTTTCGAAAAAGATATGATATTTCGACAATGACAATTTAACGAGTTCTTAAAGAGGCAATAAGGTCAATATGACAAGACTTCTTAATTTTTGTTAAAAATTGCCATTATTCTTTGAAAGGTCATTAAATTCCACAAGACTTATTCCAAATGAAGCAACTTTTCACGTCTTGAGCATTTCACTTTTGACTAGATGGCTTCTCTTTTCCTTACATACCATTTTTAATTCAATTGAATAGTATCTGGCTTTTCTTGAAAACGACATTTTCAACTGAAATGCTTCTATATACTACGAGTTTTCACACTGAAAGATATTTTATGCAGCCGTCAGTGTAGAGGACCTTATTTTGATATGCAGTTTTGGTATTTTGTTCAACAGATTATTTCTATAAATATCTTTCGAGTAATCTTGGCATCTTTTTGTTTACTTTCCCAATAAAAATCGAGGATCTCGGCGACAACACTTTTTTTTTTTTAAAGAAAAGTGTAGTTTTTCTTTGAATGGTCATATTTTACATGAGTCGTTTTATTCTTTTTTCAAAATAATAGCAACCTTTCATGATTTGAAGCATTTCACTTTTGACTAATAGTGTTATTTTTTCCCTAACAATTCTATTTGCTGGTCAAACAGCTTTTTCCACAAAGAGACTTTTTTCTACTACGAGTTTTCAACACCAGACTTTTTATGCAGTCCTCAGTGTAGAGTTGTTCATTTTGATATATATATTTTTGTATTTAGTTCAAAAGCCAATTTTTCCAAATACTTGAAAGTAATCTTGGATTCTTTTTGTTACATTTCTTAAAAAAGAATGGAGATCACTGTGAAAAACTCTTTATATCTGTAAAATGTGCTGCTTTTCTTTGAAAGGTCTTATTTAACACCAGACTTCTTCCCAAATATCTGCAACTTTGCATGTTTGGAAACATTTCATTTTTTATTAAATGTTTTTTTTCCTTACATTCTATTTTCAGGGCAATTAAATATAGTATATGGCTTTTCTGGAAACAACATTTTTTTCCACTGAGAGGCTTCTTTCTCTGTGAGTTTTCACCACAAAGACTTTTTATGCTGTACTTAGTGCCGATGACTTTGTTTTGATATATAATTTCGGCATTTGTTCAAAAGACAATTTCCATAAATCCCTTTGAAGTGGTCTTTGGCATCTCTTTTTGCTAAGTTTTTCAATAAAAGATTGAAGATCTCGGTGACAAGACTTATTATTTTTGTAACAAGTGCCATTTTTCTTTGAAAGGTCTTATTTTACATGAGACTTCTTCAAAATAATTGCAATCTTACATGTTTTGAAGCATTTCATATTTTACTAAATGGTTTTCTTTCCTCGTAGTATATTTGCAGGGCAATTGAATAATATATGGTTTTTCTTGAAACAACTTTTGAAAGGCTTCTTTCTACTATGATTTTTCACATAAAAGACTTTCTATGCAGTCATCCGTGTGAGGGATTTTGTTTGATATTTAATTTTGGTATTTTGTTCAAAAGCCAATTTTTATACATCCCCTTCAAGTAATCTTGACATCTTTTTCTTACGTTTCTCATTAAAAAATTGAAGCACTTAGTGACAATAATCATTATTTTTGTAAGTAGAGCCATTTTTCTTGGAAAGTTCATATTTTACTCTAGACTTCTTCTCTAATAACTGCAACTTTTCTCTTTTAAAGCATTTCATTTTTTTACTAAATGGTTTTTTATTTTATTTTTTACTCACATTCATTTTCCAGGGCATTAAAATAGTATATGCCTTCTTGAAAAAAACTTTTCTACTGAAAGGCTTGTTTTTGCTATGAGCTTTCACCCTCAAAAACTTTTATGTAGTCCTAAGTACAGAGGACTTTGTTTTGATATATAATTTTGGTACTTTGTTCTAAAGCCAAATTTTTTACCCCTTTCAAGTAATCTTTTGCCATCTTTCAGACTCTCTCCTTATTCCTTCTGTGTTGTTTTTTTTTTTTTTTTTCGATTTTCGAAAAATACATGATATTTTGATAGTGACAGTTTAAGGCGTGCATCAAAAAAACCTTTATTGGGTCAAAGAGGCAATAATGTCAATATTACAAGACTTCTTAATTTTTGTAAAAAGTGCCATGATTCTGTCAAAGGTGATATATTATACGAGACTTCTTCCAAGTAAAGCAAATTTTCACGTCTTGAGCACTTCAAGTTTGACTGGATGGTCTTTCATTTCCTCACATACCATTTTTAAGTCAATTGAACAGTATATGTCTTTTCTTGAAACAACATTTTCATCTGAAATACTTCCTTATACTACAAGTTTTCACACTAAAGATATTTTATGCAGCCGTTAGTGCAATGGACTTTGTTTTGATTTATGGTTTTGGTATTTTGTTCTAAAAATTATTTCTATAAATATCTCTGGATTAATTTTGGCATCTTTTTTGTTTACGTTTCTCAATAAAAATTGAGGATTTCAGCAACAGCACATTGTTTTTGAAAAAAGTGCCATTTTTCTTTGGTCATATTTTACGCAAGTTGTTTGTTTTTTCAAAATAATGGCAACCTTTCACGATTTGAAGCATTTCATTTTTGAGTAATGGTTATTTTCCCCTAGCAATTCTATTTTCCAGGTCAAATTAAATAGTATATGGCTTTTACTGAAACAGCTTTTTGCACTAAAAGGCTTTTTTCTACCTTCGAGTTTTCAACCCCAGACTTTTTATGCAGTCCTTAGTGCAGAGGAGATTATTTTGATGTATATATTTTGTATTTAGTTCAAAAGCCAACTTTTTGAAATACCAGTGAATTGTGCTGCTTGTCTTTTTAAAGGTAATATTTAGCACTAGACGTCTCCTCAAATATTTGCAACTTTGCACGTTTTGAAACATTCCATTTTTATTAAATGGTTTTATTTCCTTACATTCTATTTTCAGGGCAATTAAATATAGTGTATGGCTTTTCTGGAAACAACATTTTTCCACGGAGAGGCTTCTTTCTGCGTGAGTTTTCACCGCAAAGACTTTTTATGCAGTCCTCAGTGCTGATGAGTTTGTTTTGACATATAATTTTGGTATTTGTTCAAAAGACAATTTTTGTAACTCCCTTTCAAGTAATTTTTGGCATCTCTTTGTTAAGTTTTCTTTATTAAAGATTGACATCTCAGTGAAAAGACTCATTATTTTTGTATTAAGTGTCATTTTTCTTTTCTTTGAAAGGTCATATTTTACATGAGACTTATTCAAAATAACTGCAATCTTTCACTTTTTGAAGCATTTCATTTTTGAACAGACCAAAAAAAAAACAGAGAGAGAAGCATTTCATTTTTGACTAAATGTTTTTCTTTCTCACCTTCTATTTGCAGGGCAATTGAATAGTGTATGGTTTTTCTTGAAGCAACTTTTTCTTCTCAAAGGCTTCTTTCTACTCTGATTTTTCACACAAAAGACTTTTTATGCAGTCATCTGTGCGGGGGACTTTGTTTGGTATATAATTTTGGTATTTTGTTCAAAAGCCAATTTTTTATAAATCCCTTTCAAGTAATCTTGTCATCTCTTTTTTAAGTTTTTCATTAAAAAACTGAAGCACTTGGTGAAAATAATCATTATTTTTGTAAGAAGAGGAAAGGTTATATTTTACACTAGACTTCTTCCCTAGTGACTGCAGCTTTTCACGTTTTGAAGCATTTCATTTTTTACTAAATTGTTTATTTTTGCTCTCATTCATTTTCCGGGGCATGAAAATAGTATATGCTTTTTCTTGAAACAGCTTTTCTACTGGAAGGCTTCTTTCTACTTTGAGCTTTCACCCTCAAAATTTTTTTTTCTGCATTCCTAAGTACAGAGGACTTTGTTTTGATATATAAATTTGGTATTTTGTTCCAGAGGCAATTTTTGTGAATTAATCTTTACATTTTTTGGTTAAGTTTCTTAGTGAAAAATTTAATATCACGCTGTCAAGAATCATTATTTTTGTAAGAAGCATTTTTCTTTGAATGGTCATATTTTATATGAGAATTCTTCAAAATAATTGCAATCTTTCACTTTTTGAAGCATTTCATTTTTGACTAAATGGTTTTATTTTCCTCCCCCTTCTATTTGCCGGGCAATTTTTTCTGTGGTCAAATATTTGCGGGGCAATTGAATTATTCATATTTCTTGAAGCGACTTTTTCTTCTAAAGGGCTTCATTCTACTTTGATTTTTCATGCATATGCTGTCATCCACGTGGGTGACTTTGTTTGATATATAATGTTGATATTTTGTTCAAAAGCCAATTTTTTATAAATCCCTTTCAAGTAATCTTGACATCTTTTTCTTACGTTTCTCATTAAAAAAATTGAAGCACTTGGTGACAATAGTCATTGATGAACCGGCAGTCCTATAGGTCAATCTAACTATTAAATCCTACCATTTTTTTTTACAAAAATTATTCCTAGCAAGAAATAGACTAAAACTCTTCGAATAAGATAACAAATCAACAATATATTCGATTAATATAGTAAATATCTGATTAATCGATGGTCAATTCGATTAATTTTTTTTGAAGTGTTTGATGATCACAATCGATTAATATAGTGAATATCTAATTAATCTAATTGAAATCCATTTTCTAGAAAATTAATAAATATATATAGAAAATTACCATTAACAAATTATTGCATATTGTGCAATATGCATAGTGTACGTGTACAGTAAAATTCGCATTCGCATTCACGTGGAAAAGCGAAACAAATCGATTTCTGGTTTTGATTATTGCAAAACCGACATAATTGCGGAGATAGCCGTTGCGGATATTTACCTTTTCAACCCCGACGCCCGTTCGACTTTCCTATTATGTGAGGGTCAAATTGGGAAGAGCGAGAAAAGCGAGGGGGCAATACCCGATCTAACCCCCTTCATCCGCAGCCTTTTCTCTCTCTCCACCCTCCCCTGCTTCCTCCTCTCTTCCCCGTCGTCCCTGTCTTCTTTCTCTGTTCTTCCGTCCACTCGTTCCTCTTTTCCTTCCCGGCGGAGCCCCCCGTCGCGGTCGAGCCGGCGACGGCGGCGCCGGATTCGTCTCGATCGAAGAGGGCGGGAGAGCCCTCCTCTGGCTCCGCGCGCGGCCGATCATCGTTGACGACGTAGAGAGAGAGAGAGGAAGGCGACTGTGGTCGCGGCTCGGGGACTGGGTTGCGCCAGCGGCCGCGGAGGCAAGTTTTAGCGGCGGCGTGTGGGTTTGCTCTGTGAGTCTCTGGAAACTCGATCGCTCGTAAATGTTTCTGTTTTTCTTCCTTGATGATGACGCATTATTAGAGTTGCCTGCTGCTAGTGGCTGTTGATTTTCCTGTTCTTGCTCTGTTGAGATTTCTGCAGTTGTAATCTCGTCGTGAGTTTCTGGGTTTTGTTGGGTTCGTTTGAATTTTGTCTTCTTGTACTGGACGACGATGGTGCTGGTGGTGTTGCAGTAGATTATCATCTGAAAGAAAACTAGCGCAAGAACTAAAAAGAACTAGATTCTCCCAGATTATCTCTCTGCCGTGTAAAGTTTCACGTGCTTTTTGAATTTTCATACGCTTCGATAAATAGCGATCTTGGTGACGTAGCCTTATATTGTGCTGTTTCTAACGTTACCCAGATCCTCATGTTAAGCCTTGCCATTGTCTCTTGACTCTGCTACTTTTTAATAAATTTCTTGCCCAAAAGATCAAAGTACAGTCCAATAGAAGTGCTTGAACCATCTGCTATTCGACTTTTTCTTAATTTTTTCCCAGCCATCTTGGATGTTTATCTTGAAAACTGTCTCTTAAAACTAATTTTTGTCTTCTGTAGCTTTAGAATCAGTCTTTGAAATTGGATTTCTAGCAAGCCTTTTCTGATAATTTCGCTTTGAGAATGGACAGGTTTTCTTTTCACTCAGTATATCAAGCTAAACTTATATAATTTTCTGAGATGTCTTTCTTTTGCCATCTTTCTGACCCTCTCCTCATTCCTTCTGTGTTTTTTTTTTTTTCAATTTTCAAAATAGACATGATATTCATGACAGTTTAACGAGTTCATGAAAAAAAAAAGATCCTTTTTTAGAGTCAAAGGGGCAATAACGTCAATTTGACAAGACTTCTTAATTTTTGTAAAAAAGTGCCATTATTCTTTGAAAGGTCATTAAATGACATGATATTTATCGCTTTTGACTAGATGGCTTCTCTTTTCCTTACATACCATTTTTAAGTCAATTGAACAGTATCTGGCTTCTCTTGAAACAACATTTTCAACTGATATGCTTCTTTATACTACGAGTTTTCACACTAAAGATGTTTTTATGCAGCCATCAGTGCTGAGGACCTTGTTTTGATATGTAGTTTTGCTATTTTGTTCAAAAGATTATCTTTATAAATATCTTTCGAGTAATCTTGGCATGTTTTTGTTTACTTTCTCAATAAAAATCAAGGATCTCATCAGCAACGCATTTTTTTAAAAAAAATAAAAGCAACCTTTCACGATTTGAAGCATTTCACTTTTGACTAATGGTTATTTATTCCCTAACAATACTATTTCCCGGTCAAATTAAATAGTAGATGGCTTTTATTGAAACAGTTTTTTCCATAAAGTCTTTTTTCTATTACAAGTTTTCAACTGCAGACTTTTTATGCAGTGCAGAGGAGTTCATTCTGATATATTATCAAAAGCCAATTTTTTAAAATTCCTTTCAAGTAATCTTGGCATCTGTCCTTAGTGCCGATGACTTTGTTTTGATATATAATTTTGGCATTTCTTCATAAGACAACTTTCATAAATCCCTTTCAAGTGATCTTTGGCATCTCTTTGTTATGTTTTTCAATAAAAGATTGAAGATCTCAGTGGCAAGACTTATTATTTTTGTAACAAGAGCCATTTTTCTTTGAAAGGTCTTATTTTACATGAGACTTCTTCAAAATAGTTGCAATCTTACACGTTCTGGAGCATTTCATTTTTTACTAAATGGTTTTTTTTCTCGCAGTCTATTTGTAGGGCAATTGAATATTATATGGCTTTTCTTGAAACAACTTTTTCTTCGGAAAGGCTTCTTTCTACTAAGATTTTTCACATGAAAGACTTTTTATGCAGTCATCCATGAGAGGGACTTTGATGTATACTTTTGGTAGTTTGTTCAAAAGCAAATTTTTATACATCCCTTTCAAGTAATCTTCACATCTTGTTCTTAAGTTCCTCATTAATAGTTGAAGCACTTGGTGACAACAATCATTATTATTGTCAATAGAGCCATTTTCTTTGGAAAGTTCATATTTTTTTTCTCTAATAATTGCAACTTTTCTCTTTTTGAAGCATTTCATTTTTTTACTAAATCGTTTTTTACTCACATTCATTTTCTAGGGCATTAAAATAGTATATACCTTTTCTTGAAAAAACTTTTCTACTGAAAGGCTTCTTTCTGCTATGAGCTTTCACTCTCAAAAACTTTTATGCAGTCCTAACTACAGTGGATTTTGTTTTGATATATAATTTTGGTATTTTGTTCCAAAGCCAATTTTTTTGAACCTGCTTTCAAGTAATCTTTTGCCATCTTTCTGACTCTCTCCTTATTCTTTCTGTATATTTTTTTTTTCCAATTTTCGAAAAATATACGATATTTCGATAGCGACAGTTTAAGGCGTTCATCAAAAAAACCTTTTTTTGGGTCAAAGAGGCAATAATGTCAATATTACAAGACTTCTTAACTTTTGTAAAATGTGCCATTATTCTTTGAAAGGTCATACGTTATAGAAGACTTCTTCCAAATAAAGCAAATTTTCACGTCTTGAGCACTTCATTTTTGACTAGATGGTTTTTCTTTTCCTCACATACCATTTTTAAGTCAATTGAACAGTATATGGCTTTTTTTGAAATAGCATTTTCAACTAAATGCTTCTTTGTACTACGAGTTTACACACTAAAGATATTGTATGCAGCTGTTAGTGCAAGGGCCTTTATTTTGATTTATGGTTTTGGTATTTTGTTCTAAAAATTATTTCTATAAATATCTCTGGAGTAATCTTGGAATCTTTTCGTTTATGTTTCTCAATAAAAGGTAAGGATTTCAGCATCAACAAATTGTTTTTAAAAAAAGCACTGTTTTTCTGTAAATGGTCATATTTTGCGCAAGTCGTCTGTTTTTTCAAAATAAGCGCAACCATTCATGATTTGAAGCATTTCATTTTTGAGTAATGGTTATCTTTTCGCTAACAAGTCTATTTTCCAGGTCAAATTAAATAATATATGGCTTTTATTGAAACAGCTTTTTCCACTAAAAGGCTTTTTTCTACCACTGAGTTTTCAACACTTTTTATGCTGTCCATAGTGCAGAGGAGTTCATTTTAATGTATATATTTTTGTATTTAGTTCAAAAGCCAATTTTCTAAAATATCTTTCAAGTAATCTTGGCATCTTTTTGTTACGTTTCTCAAAAAAAAAAAAAAAATGAAGATCACTGTCAAAAGCTCTTTATATCAGTGAACTTTGCTGTTTTTCTTTGAAAGGACATATTTAACACCAGACTTCTCCCCAAATATTTGCAACTTTGCACGTTTTGGAACATTTCATTTTTTATAAAATGGTTTTCTTTCCTTACATTCTTATTTTCAGGGCAATTAAGTATAGTGTATGGTTTTTCTAGAAACAACATTTTTCCACTGAGAGGCTTCTTTCCGTGCGAGTTTTCACCACAAAGACTTTTTATGCAGTCCCCAGTGCCGATGACTTTTTTTTGATATATAGTTTTAGTATTTGTTCAAAAGACAATTTTTATAACTCCTTTTCAAGTAATTTTTGGCATCTCTTTGTTAAGTTTTTCGATAAAAGATTGAGATCTCAGTGACAATACTCATTATTTTTTTAATAAGTGCCATTTTTCTTTGAAAGGTCATATTTTACATCATGAGACTTCTTCAAAAATAACTGCAATCTTTCACTTTTTGAAGCATTTCATTTTTTAACAGATCAAAAAAAAAAAAAAAAAAAAAAAAAGAAAAATTTCATTTCTGACTAAATGTTTTTGTTTTTCCTCAACTTCTTTTTGCAGTGCAATTGAATAGTGTATGGGTTTTCTTGAAACGACTTTTTCTTCTGAAAGGCTTCTTTCTACTTTGATTTTTTACACGAGACTTTTTATGCATTCGTCCATGTGGGGAACTTTGTTTGATATATAATTTTGGTACTTTGTTCAAAAGCCAATATTTTATAAATCCCTTTCAAGTAATCTTGTCATCTCCTTTTTAAGTTTTTCATTAAAAAATTGAAGCACTTGGTGACAATAGTCATTATTTTGGTAAGAAGAGGAACTGTCATATTTTACACTAGACTTCTTCCCTAGTAATTGCAACATTTCACGTTTTGAAGCATTTTATTTTTTCTAAATGGTTTATTTTTACTCAATTCATTTTCCGGGGCATGAAAATAGTATATGCTTTTTCTTGAAACAGCTTTTATACTGAAAGGCTTCTGCTTTTATACTGAAAGGCTTCTTTCTACGTTGAGCTTTCACCCTATAAAAACTTTTTCTGCATTCCTACGTACAGAGTACAGAGACTTTGTTTTGACATATAAATTTGGTATTTTGTTCCAAAGCCAATTTTTTTGAAATAATCTTGGCATTTTTTTGGTTAAGTTTCTTAGTAAAAAATTGAATATCACATAGTCAAGAATCATTATTTTTGTAAGAAGCATTTTTCTTTGAAAGGTCATATTTTACATGAGACTTCTTCAAAATAATTGCAATCTTTCACTTTTTGAAGCATTTTATTTTTGTCTAAATAGTTTTTTTTCCTCCCCTTCTATTTGCAGGGCAATTTTTTTGGTCAAATATTTGCAGGGCAATTGAATAGTCATGATTTTTCTTGAAGCGACTTTTTCTACTGAAAGGCTTCTTTCTACTATGATTTTTCACACAAAACTTTTTATGTAGTCGTCCATGTGGGTGACTTTGTTTGATATATAATTTTGATATTTTGTTGAAAAGCCAATTTTTAATAAATCCCTTTCAAGTAATCTTGACATCTTTTTCTTATGTTTCTCATTAAAAAATTGAAGCACTTGGTGACAATAGTCATTATTTTTGTAAAAAGAGCCGATTTTTCTTTGGAAGGTCATATTTTACACTAGACTTCTTCCCTAGTAGCTGCAAATTTTTACATTTTGAAGCATTTCATTTTTTACTAAATTATGTTTATTACTCACATTCATTTTCTAGGGCATTAAAATAGTATATGTTTTTCTTGAAACGACTTTTCTACTAAAAGGCTTCTTCCTACTATGAGCTTTGACCCCCAAAAACGTTTTGTGCGTTCCCAAGTACAAAGGACTTTGTTTTGATATATAATTTTGGTATTTTGTTCCAGAGCCAATTTTTTTTTAATCCCTTTCAAGTAATCTTGGAATTTTTTGGTTAAGTTTCTCAATAAAAAATTGATATTACGCTGTCAATCCGAATAGTTTATGGCTTTTGTTGAAACTGCTTTTTTCCCTTAAAGGCTTCTTTCAACTATGAGTTTTCACACCAAGGGCTATTTATGTAATCGTTTGTGCAGAGCACTTTGTTTTGATATATAAGTTTATTATTTACTACAAAATAAAAATTTATTTATCCCTTTCACGTGAGATTAATTTCAAAATAACTCATCTTTTCTCATTTTAAGCATTTCATTTATGACTCAATGTTTTTTTTTTTCCTCTCATTCTTTTTCCAGGGCAAATTAAATACAGTGTGGCCTTCCATGAAACAACTTTTTCCACTAAAAGGCTACTTTCTACTACGATTTTTTGTACTTAGATACTTTTTATGCATTCTTCAGTGCTGATGGCTTCGTTTTGATACGTAGATTTGTGTTTTGTTCAAAGCCAATTTTGTAAGTACCTTTCAAATAAACTTGGTATCTTTTTGTTACGTATCTCATTAAAAAATTGAAGTTTCTATTTGTAGAAGGTGCCATTTTTCTTGGAAAGGGAGACTTCTTCAAAATAACTACAACTATTTTCATGTTTTGAAGCATTTGATCTTGACGGTATTTTTTTTTTCCTCACATTCTATTTCCACGACAATTGAATGATAGTATATGGCTTTTCTTTAAACAACTCTTTCCACTGAAAGGCTTGTTTCTCGTATGAGTTTTCACACAAGATTTAATGCAGTCGTCGGTGCAGGGGACTTAAGTATATAATTTTGGTATTTAGTTTTAATATATACCCCCTTTCAAAGTAATCTTGACAACTTTGTCGCACATTTCTCATTAAGAAATTGAAGCTCTCGGTGACCATAGTCGACATGTTTTGTAAAAGTTCCATTTTTGTACTGAAGGGTCATAGTTTACACGAGTCTTCTTCTCAACTGCAATTTTTCACGTTTGGAAGCATTTTATTATCGACCAGTACTTTGCTTTTTTAGCTCGCTCATTCTCCTAGGCGTTTAAATAGTTTATGGCTTTTCTTGACACAAGTTTTTCCCCTGAAAAAGGCTCCTTTCTACTATGACCCTTCACCCTCAGAGACTTGTTAACCCGTCGTAAGTGCAGCGGAGGTTGTTTTGCTATATTAGTTTTGTATTTTGTTCAAAAGCCGATTTTTATGAACCTCTTTCAAGTAGTAATCTTGGCATCTTTTGGTTAGGTTGATCAATAAAAAAATTGAAGATATTGGTGATAAAGACTCATTATTTTGGTAAAAAGTGCCATTCTTCTTCGACAGGTCTCATGAGACTTCTTCCCAAAAAACTGCAACTTTTCACCTTTTGAAGCATTTCGTTTTTCACTAAGTGGTGTTTTTTCCCTTACATTCTGTTTCCAGGTTAATTTGAAGAGTTTCTGGCTTTTGGTGAAACGACTTTTGTTATTGGAAGGCTTCCTTTCTACCACTAGTTCTCACACCAAAGGCATCTTATGCAGTCATCGATGCAAACGACTTTGTTTTGATTAATTGTGGTATTTAGTACAAAATCTAATATTTACTAATCCCTTTCAAGTAATCTTGGCATCTTTCTATTTCATTTTTCAATAAAAAAGAAATCCAGGATGTCGGTAGTGATAGGTCTCATCATTGTCTTTGCAGAAAGTGACATTTTTTCTTTGAATTAATGGTTCTTTTTCCCTTACATTCTCTTTCCAGGGCAAATTAAATATTATATGGCTTCCTTGAAACCACTTTAAATGGTATGAATACTTGCAAGAAGGACGGAGTATCTTTTTTATTTCAACTTCATTTTTAAGACAATCAAGAGGCTTCATTAAGGTACTTTGGCTTTTTTCTTGGAACCTCTTTCCCCACTAAAAGGTTTCTTTCTATACGAGTTTGACTTTAAAGACATTTTATGCAGTTCTCAGTGCGGAGGACTTTGTTTTGATTATGTAATTTTGGTATTTTGTTCAAAACCCAACTTTTATAAACTCCTTCCAAGTAATCTTTGCATCTTTTGGTTAAGTTTCTCAATAAAAATTGAAGATCTTAGTGATGAGACTCATATTTTTGTAACAAGTGCCATTTTCTTGGAAAGGACACACGAGATTCATCCTAAATAACTATGGGAAAATCTAAAAAAGATCTGAAGTGCCCATAATTTCTCAAATAAGAGTCCAAAGTAGATATTGTTTCAAATAAATGTATGTAGTGCCATCATTTTTTCAAATAAGGATTTGAAGTGAATCTTGTTTCAAATAAGGGTCTGAAGTAAGGTCCTGCAGTTGTTATGTCTGTTTTAAATAAATGCCTGACTTTCTAGTGGGCAATAGCATTTTTGTCATTTACCATTTTCCTTTTTTTCTTCCTTATTTTTCTTTTTCCTTTCCTTTTTTCTAGTTCTTGCCCACAAAGGGTTGGGCAAGGGGCCCTCACTAGTCATAGGCGAGGAATGGCCTCGCTAGGGTGAGGAGGGGAGGCTGCCTCTCGTGGCCATCCGCGAGTCGGCCTCACTTATTGCTAGCAACCATCGGCCAGATGCTGAAAAAGAAAAAAAGATTTGGACGAAAATACCCTTAATCGATGGGAAAATTTAGTTGGCCGGTGACTGGCAAAATCTAGACCTTATTTGAAACAATCAAGGCCAAGCCCTTATTTGAAACAATTAAGGTCACTTCAAGCTCTTATTTGAAATAAGATCCATTACGGGCTTTTATTTGAGAAAATAAGAGGATTTCGAGCCTTTCTTTGAAATTTTTCCCAATAATCATTATGACTTTTCACCTTTTAAAGCATTTCATTTTTTGAATAAAGGGTATTTTCCCTGGTACATTCTATGTCCAAGGCCAACTTGAATAGCTTATATTTTTTGTGGAAATAACTTTTTCACTAAAAGCCAATTTTTATTAATCCCTTTCAAGTAATTTTTTTGGCACCTTTCTGTTACGTTTCTCCATAAAAAAGGCCAAGATCTAAGTGACATGACTCTTATCATTATTTTGTAAAAAGTGCCATTTCTTTTAAATGTCATTTTACACGATACTTATTTCGTATAATATCTTCCAACTTTTTCCGTTTTGAGCTTTTCATTTTTGACTAAATGCATTTTTTTTTCCTCACATACTCTTTCCAGGGCAACATAAATAATATATGGCTTTTCTTGATACTACTTATTCCACTAGAAGGCCTCTTCTACTACGAATTTTCACCCCAAAGGACTTTTTATGCAGTCATAGGTGTTGGGAGCTTCGTTTTGATACGTAATTTTGGTATTTTGTTTAAACCAATTTTGTTCAAGTCATCTTGGTATCTTTTTGTTATGTTTCTGAATAAAAATTTAAAGATCCCAGTGACAAGACTTGTTATTTTTTGTAAAATGTGCTATTTTTACTTCGGATTTCTAACAAACTAATTTGAACATTCACATTTTGGGTGCGTTTGGTTCAGCATTTGCAAGGGGCTTTGAGTCAAATGCAAATGCTAAAAGCCCAAAATTACTTGGGGAAATGCAATTGTGTTTAGTAAAATTTCTTTGCAAATGGACTTTGAGTTGAACATGCGTTTGGTAAAAAAAACTTTCGCAATGAGCTTTGAGGGGTATTATAGGTATATATATATATATTGGAAAATTGGACTAAACCCTTCGCTGGACCGGTGAAGGGTTATGGCCGTCAGTGAGCCAGATCTGGCACCGGCGGCCGTTGGCCAAGGTCGCCTGAGGTCACCCGACCTCGGCCGACCCTAGGGTCGCCAAGGGTTCGCCCGAGGTTGGGCGACCTCCGGCGGCCCTCGATTGGGCTCGCGCGACCCTCGCCGAAGGTCGCCTGAGGTCAGGGGACCTCAGCTAACGGACGTCAGCAACTGTAGCCCTTCACTGGACCGGTGAAGGGCTACCCCTTTCTCAATTTTAAAAAAAAAATCAGGGGCAAAATCGGAAATATGAAGAACTAGTTATGGTAGTTTTGGAAGGGAAAAAATAGTTTCAACATTCGGCGGAATGCTGAAAGTTCAAAGCTAGTCCCTACTAGCTATCCCTACTAGCTTTGGGCCTTCAGCATTTTGAAGGCCATTTGAAAGCTGAAAGCCAACTTCAAAAGTGAACCAAACGCACCATTTGAAGCATTTGATTTTAGTCTATGTTTTTCCTCTCGCATTCTATTTCCAGGCCAAATTAAATAGTATGTGGCTTTTGGAAATAGCTTTCTCCATCGAAAGGCTTCTTCCTACTGCCAATATTCACACCAAAGACTTTTTATGCAATCGACACTATAGATGTTTTCAATTTGATATATAATTTTTGTATATGTTCAAAAGCCAATTCTTTTAATTACCTTTCAAGCGAACTTCTTTTTGTTTGAGTCTCAGTAAAAATTTGAAAATCCCAGTGACAAGATTCTTTATATTTGTTAAAGATGTTTTTTTTTTTTAAGTTCGTATTATACACAAGATTTCTTCCCAAATAACTGCAACTTTTCACATTGTTTATACTTAAATCTTGGCGGCCCATATAATTATTCATTGCTTAAGGAAATTAGGGATCGACCCTGATCTCTAAAAAAAAATTAATTTGCAATTGCATATTAGAACATTTTAATTAGGCTCATATAAAGACCATTATAATTGGAATGACTTAAATAGGGAGGCTCTGAAATTAATTGAATTATTTGGACAAAGCCTGCAAGAGCATAAAATTCAGCCAAAGCCCATTGAATATAGTTTATAGCTGAATTTGATGTAGGAGGAGCACATGATAGTAGCTAAATTAGAAGAAATTGCATTATTCATTAAGATTTGAGTCAATAAATTCAATGTCTTGAAGAATTTTGATCATAGGGAAATAAGAAAGTGATATACCCTAATTTCCTAGTAAGAAAAATCACATGACATACCCCACTACAATTGGAATGACTTAAGTAGGGAGACTCTGAACTTAACTGAATTATCTAGACTAAATCTACAAGAGCAAGAAATTTGGCCAAAGCCCATTGAATATCCTTTATAGCTGAATTTGACGTATGAGGAGTACATGACGGTAGCTAAATTAGAATAGATTGCATTCTTGATTAAGATTTGGGTCAATAAATTCAATATCTTTAAGAATTTTGATCATAGGGAAATAAGAAAGTGATATACCCCCATTTTCTAGTAGGAAAAATCACATGACATACCCCATTACAATTGGAAACACTTAAGTAGGGAGGCATTGAACTCAATTGAATTATCTGGACTAAGCCTACAGGAGCATAAAATTCAGCCAAAACCCATTGAATATCCTTTATAGCTAAATTGGCGTATGAGGAGTAGATGACGGTAGCTAAATTAGAAGAGATTGCATTCTTGATTAAGATTTGGGCAATAAATTCAATTTCCTAGTAAAACAAATCACATGATATTTAATTGCCCATATCATGTGATTCAAGTTGAATGTGATACATAAAATCTAGTGTAACGTTATTTTTAAGTCCACAATTAAAACTTATAGGACTGAAAGCTACATAAGCAAATTTTGTTAATTTGAATTAATGAAATGATAGCATTGTTTATTTTCATATGGTCTAGTAACTAAATTGAACATTTATAAAAAATTTAGAGATCTCATTGAATAAATTAAAAATGAAATTGCTCATTGTGTTAAAAGTTGAACGACGTTATTGTACATTTGGTCAAAATTCAAGGATCGATATCCCTTAATGAATTTTCCAAATGTGTTTATCTATGTAGGACGTTTATCCAAACTTAATTCATATCTCAGTCAATCATGTACTTGCATACCTATCATTACAACTGCATAATATCTCTGACAAATGTTTCAATGTGTCTGTAGGTAATAAAGTTTTGAAAAAATTTATTATTTTTAACCCCTTAAAGAAATTTTATCCTCGAAATTTGACATACCTCACTATACAAGCATATTTCATCATTATAATTGTTGACTATGCATTTTTTTTTTCCAATACTGATATGGTTGGCAACTTATTCACCTAGAAAAACGAGTGAAATTTCATGTATGAAATGGGAAAAAAGAAGAATTTTATCAAAGGAAGTGAATCTAATTATTTTTGACAACTTAATAAACTAGTTGAAGTTTCCCAATTCATTCAACCAACGGTGGAATATGGAATTCATGGTCAGGGGATAATATAATAGAGGGAAAAAAAATTGGAGCTATCGTGTGAATAAGTGAAATTCGAAGTCTACGGTTAAGAGTAATATAAATGGGAACTTCAGTGATATTGATATATGTTAGAGCATATAAATAATAAATCATGTGTTCATTTAACAATTTAAGCTTTTAGAAAAGTTGGTAGTAGTTCTGCAAAATTGCACAATATAATTATTAAAAAATTGATGAAACATCTATTCACAATAAACTTATGAATTGATTATCTATTAAAAAAACTTAATTGATATTATAAGCTATAGTTTAACTTGGCTATTAAAATGATTTATTTTACCTTTTTCCTATTTAAGTAGATTTACATGTATAACAAAAGAATGTATAATAAAATTAAATATTACTCAAGAGTAGAGAATATAATTTATGAAAATGATATCACTTCCGTCAAATATGGTATAATTTTTATTTCTGACTATTATAAATTCTGTTTCAAGTTTACTTTAGATGGATCAAAATAGGAATAAGTTATGCTTTAACATTTCAAATGGATTTAGTTTATTTCGAACGGATCAAGTTATGCTTATGATCACACCTAACTAAAAATTAATTACACTAATGCTCACTATATTCCATGCTATTGTTTTCTTCCATCCTATTATTTTTGGCAGCCATATGTCAAGCTGTTGATTTTGCAAAGAATTGCGCAAATGGGTTTTGTCTCATTTTCGTGGGACCTATTTTGACACTCTTAGAATTCACACTATCAATGGACTGCTTAATAATTCGAAAAGAGGGAAAAATACTGGAAAAATACATAAAGTTATTATATTGATAATAATTTAGTCATAAATATTTCTTTTGACATAAATGGCAAATGGCCCAATCTCAAATATTCTCCCGATGTTCCTATTGCAATCCAAGATAATGTCCAAATAGAAAAACTTCAAGAGTTTAAACCAATTTAGTCCTAAACATTTTTCATATCGATACCAATTCAATCCAAATAACCAATTTAGGCTAGAGTTTTCTGACGTGGATGCTGGTTGGCTAGTCAATGTTAACATGAACATTTTTAATAATATTTTTTTATTTTTTTCCTTCTCTTTTCCTTCTTTCTTTTTTTATCTTATTTCCTCCACCAGCCTCTGTGATGGTCGATGGTAGTCAGCCAGTGAGGGCAAGGCCTAAGACACCCTCGCCAGCCACAGGGGGGACCGACCCCGTGTGGACAAGGCCCCTCGCCAATGCCAAAGGTTGGCAAGGACTAGCAAGGGGTCCTTGTGGCAAGGGCAACTTCACCCGAATGGCGAAGGGTGGCTTCGACAACCCTCATTGGCCTTTGGCATTGGCAAGGGGCCTCATCTAGGTGAGGCCCTCGCCAAAAGGCCGACAAGGGCTGGGTAAGGGTCCTGTCGTTGGATTTGGTGAGGGTCCCCTCGTTGCATCTTAGGCCCCGCCGACAATCGGCGACCATTGTTGGCCATCACGGAGCCTTAAGGAAGGAAAAAAAAAGGCAAAAAAGCAAAGAAGGAAAAGAGAAAGAAAATTTAAAATTTCGAAAATATAATTAGATATTATTTAAAAATGTTCCCATCAACATCAACTGGCGTCCACGATAGCGAATTTCAACCTAAATTAATTGAATGAATTGAATTTGTATCCATATGAAAATGTTTATAACTAAATTGATTCAATTAAAAAGTTTAAAACTGAATTAGTACCAATGCAATAGGTTGAAGATTTTTTAGATGCTTTTCCCTTTGAAAAGATAGTTAAAAGAAGCTCAAGAATTTTCCATTATGGTCATATCTGACGTGGAATATATTATTGGCACAACATTTTGTTCTATAGTCACCAAACCTAGTGATGCTCCAACTCTAGGGCATGTTAATTTACACGATCAGAACACCTTGTGTTTTTGCCTTGGTCGACAAATCTGGTGAAGTTCCGTTTGATTTTGCTTGTCAGGCGTGGAGGGACCATTTTGTCTCTGCCTCACCAAAGTATCCAAGCTCGGCCACCATTCATGTTGAACTTTTTTAATCTTCCAAAAATCATCACAACGATGAGGATGATTTTGCCCTCGTCGCTCCATTTCCCAGAGAATCCGTACCACTTGTTCTCGCAGCCTTCAATGCGCTTTAGTTGCCGTTCACAACTATAACCCATCGTGAACCCCACATTCCCGTATGCGCTGCAATTTCAGAACTCAAGTTACTTTATTACACGAATTTATTAATGTTATGTATGCATGCCCATCACTTTCCCTAAACCATCAGAGAAATAAAAACTCAATTTTTTCTTGAAAATGATTTTCATAGATAATATTTTCTTTTATCAAGAAATTTTCAGTGAAACAAATGCGCTCAAAATTCTATTACCCTGATAACTTTTTATATATATTTTTTCATTCATTTATTTTTTATTATCTGATTAGATACCCAAAAAATCCTCAGAACTTTGGGAATGTTGTAGCAATGGAATTTATAGATCATTTCACATCATGGGATATATTCTTTATGACTATCTATGAAAAGAGAGATGCTTATCTTATCACTTTAACCACGATGATTAACGCGTTAAAATTGAGGGGATCATATGACTACCGATGAAAAGGAGAGAAGGAAAACAAAGATGCTTACCTTATCACTTCGACCACAATGTTCAATACGTTAAAGTTGAGGGGATCTTCCTTAATCTTTTCCTTCTCCGTGATGCAAACAATGATGATGAAGATGGCCAGGTAGGAGAGCTGTGAGAATATGAGACTCTCCAACAATCGTTTATAACTCCTTTTCGGCTTTCTTCTTTCCCCATTTGCCAGGAGCCCCTCACCACCTTCCGCTGGAAGAAAGGACGTGTATGGGGGAAGGTACCTGAAGATCATAGACACGTAAGTATAATAAACTTTCTACACACGTCACAGCGTGTTAGAGAACTCGACTCGTTAGTCGCTGTGGTAGGTTTAATAAAGAATCTTGCTTTTACTAGTACATTTAGGTTATTTATGCTCATTGAATAGTACACTCTTTTAGATATGGAACGAATTGAATGCAGCTACATATCTTCTAGTACATTTGGGTTATTTTTGCTTGCTTACCATTTTTTTTCCAAGTATTTCCTACAGCATTGAGTCATCAATCCTATATTAATCCAACAAATGAACGGAGAAAGTTGAAATTTTTGTGATATTTTAAACATTGATTTCTTATCAAGAAATAAAATTTTGGTCGAAAAGCAACCATATTTGAAGTTTAACAGTTTCTCGAAAGAATAATTTGTCATATAAGATAAATAATACGAAACAAGACATCATTGCCTAACATACCATAATTGTATAGACCAGAATTTAGATACATTCCACTTTTGTGTATTTCCAAATCCCCAGCCAAATTATTATTCGTGAAAGGAGCCAAATTTTCTATTGAGAGAGAGAGAGACTAACATCATGACGACGAATAACACCAAGATGGCAGGAGCTACTTTGGACAGATCGACGATCGTCTCGCCCGTATGTCTGGTGTTCACGCACTGAAAGAGCACGCCCACGATCTTTTCGTACGAGTTCAATCCATCTAACGATTCCGAATTCCACTGCATCGAGCAAAACATTATAAACTGAACACCAATGAACCCCAGCACCGTTACCGCCAGTAGCGACGAGTAGAGGCTCGGAAGCAAGTGCTTGTAACCAACTTCACCTGTACTACTCAACAAGTACTCGATTTCTGCTTTCTTGCTGAATTTCCCCAAGAGCCAAAGCGTGAACCGCAAGGTCGAAGGGAACAGCGTGTTCCCGAGAAGGACTTGAGGGATGAGAATCAGGAGGAGGCTGGAGTTTTTCCTGAAGGCAATCATGTTTTCGTTCGTCGGGATGAACCCGCAACTAGCGAAGGTCGACACGGTGATGAAAATGGAAAATGTCATCATTTTGAGGCTCTTCTTCTTTAGCACGTCTCTCGCACTGGAAATGAGTGTCATATAGAGCGAAACTGCAGCGACGCCGAGAACATGGACTCCCAGAAGGTAACCTAACACTACAATACACAAAAAGTTAGCCGAACGATATTTCAGACAGTCGAGATCTGAGGACTCGTCTCGCGGTCCGCGCAACTGAGGCTCTGCCCGGGAGTACAGGCAATCTAAATTCGCTAGTACACCTAACTCTATGTGGTCAGCAACATCGTTTGTTGGGTTCGAAGGGTAGAGATTGGTATTGACAGAGGCGACTTTTTCTTCAGTTTTGACGAGCGACTGGAGTTTCGATTTCCAAAAGTGAAGCCCGGCGAGGGAAGTGAAGACCTCCCCTCCGACAAACATCAGGACGGTCATCACGACAAGCTGGGAGTTGGAGAAGACCTCCATCTCCACAGTGGACATGCTCGAGACAGTCGCCGAGGAGACGGAGGTGAAGAACAGATCCAAGTCCCTAGGCCTGAAGGAATCGGTCCGGAGCCTCAATTCCTTGAGGAACCAGAAGCCAAGGAGCGAGAGGGACACGAAGTACAGAACCTGGACAAAGAAGGAATTGACTCGGAGGAGCAGGAAGCGGGAATACCAAGAAAAGAGGAAGCAAAAGGACCTGCAGAGGCGGGCTAGTTTGAGGCATGAAGCAATACAAAGACAAACGACTTCTTTTTTGCCAAAACAAGGAAAGCACATCATTTTTAGGGGACGAAGTTGTTCTTCTTGATGCGAGAATTTGAAGGGGGTGGTAGAGGTGTATATAAAGGAGACAGTCAACCTAATGTTTAAACAGAAATTATGGATAGCCAATAAACCTAAATCTGGTGAAAGCCGCGAGTATACATACGCAGCATTTCCCAAATCTTTTTAGATTTGTTTGGCGAAAAAAAATGTGATCTGCTTGAAAATATACTTGTAAGAACAATAAGCACAACGCTATTTGCAAAAACACAAAATTATTTTCAATCATTCAATTGCACTTTAAAGTGATGGTCCCAAATTACTTTCCTTATTTTTTTAGTTTTTCTATATCTATGTAGGATGTACATACCATAATTAAGAATTTCACATGTATAGTTTTTGTTTCTTTGTAGATTTCCCTTCTATATTAAACGCACTTTTTTTTTCTATTTTTAGATATTACTTCCATGAAAGTTTGTTTCATCGAAAAGAGAAATTTTCAAGAAACCTAGTTCTTTTGTAAGTCATGAGCAAGTTTATTTACTTTCCTTACTTTTATAGTTTTTTTTATATCTATATGGATTTACTTACCATTGTTAAGAATTTCATGTGCTTAGTTTTTATTTCTTGTAGATTTCCCATGTATATTAAAGGCACAACATTTTTTTTTCCCTATTGTTAGATATTACTTATGAAAAAGTTCATGTGAAAAGAGAAATTTCCAAGAAACCTAGTTATTCTCTACAAATTTATCCATAAATTGCCAAGTAGAGTGTAGACAAATTTGAAATAATCAACTTTTTAACAAATTGACTTGCTTATTTATTTTCACTTTTGTTGTGTATCTGACCATCAAACCTTTTCTTTATGGATTTTCTTTTACACACATATACAAATAATGGGATGACCACATGAAGGAAAAAAAAACAAAATGAAAAGCTCTTTGGAGATTTTCGAGAATAAAGTCACGGTACAATCTCCAACGTAAAACTTTACAAGATAAAATTTAATTGAATCAAAACATTGCATAAAATAAGAATTTTTTTTTGAAAATGCCAGTAAAATATTATTATTTATATCAACAAAAATTAATATCATCCATAAACTCTTAATGAAAAATATCAAGATGCCTCATTACATAATGGTTTACATATATTTCTAGATATTGCTCTAATTTCATATATACTCTGTATAAAAATACCTCACCTATATAATAAGAAAAAAAGATAAATTTCATGAATATAGTAAATAAAGAGACTTTATATATATTTTGGACTGATGAAATGAAAAGCAAAAATCCTCCAAGAAAGTGAGCTTTTGAGATGATATGAACAAAAGATAGATAAGTTGATATAAAATCAATTATGAACAAGAGACTTTTCAATTTTTTATAAAATGAAAGAATTTCTTTTTTTCCTTACTATTGGCAATATAATTATATATGATACATGTAAAATGTTTTAGGAGTATATTTAGAATGCACTTTTTCTTTCATTCACTTAAAAAAAAACATTTAAAATGGTTAATTATGGTAACTAAATCCTAAATAGAAAATGAAAAGAATAGAAAAAAGAATGAGTGGGGCCATTAAAAGATTGAGAGCACTTTTGTCTTTTTAGTATAAATATGGTGGATTTAATCGTTCACGTGGTAAAAATAGTCAAAACAAATTTTAAGAAAATCTTTTATTATGGTTATATTTTTGAATAATATGAAAGTAATTTTTTGAAATATGCTACTGGAAAATTATCAAACACACCTTTGAGAAAACATCTCTAGTGCAATCTTATGTCTTAGGTTCGAGTGTTGGGCATTGGGGCTCAAGCGCATGAATTCAAGCCTGACTATCGGGAAGTGAGCCCAGTTGTCAAGATCATGGGACCCAAGCCCATCCTTAGGTGACCTGGGCTCGACTGCCAAGGGTTGAGGCATGTTTGCAGGGGTCCCAAGCAAGGGCATTGTGTTCCCATGCCCAATATCATGGACCTAGGCTCAACCTAAATTAACCTGGGCGTTCATGGATAAAGGAGAGTCAATTCAAGGTGGTGTTGAGAAACTTCCAATTCAAGAATCAAAAGTTATTTATTCAAATCATATCAATTTCATACAAAATTGCGACGAATTTGGGCCATCCATGTAAACTAAAGAGCTGATTTGACTGATTTATAGAAATCATAAGGTCTGTTTTGAGCCTCTGAGCAGCTCATCTGTGTCCATACTTTTAGATTTGATTAAGTACGGAAAAAAGAGAGTCGGGTCCACGTGGATGAATTAAACAGAGTGAAAGAGGTCTACCTGGTACAGATGGCTCCTTGGACACCTCTAACGTTTTCTATTTTGGCACTAAATAGAATCCGCAAAGTGTCAAAAGGAGAACGTTATCTGTCATATCTTAGGCTTCTTCTTAGGGAGGTCGGTTCAAACATGTGGTCGACCTTCGCAAATTCCCTCCTCAACCCACGCTTGCTTTTTGTTTTTTTCATTTTTATAGTAAGAAAAGTTATTTTATTATGATCATTCACATTCTCTCTTGGTCCAACGATGAATATTTTTCATATAGAAAATACAGATTGTCGATAACCTAAATTTTGCAAAAATATTGCGCACAAATTATATGATACACAATCATACCACTTTATTCGATAACTTGAATGAATCATAATTTACAATTGTAGAGACTTTTTAGTATATTTGTTAATCACGATTTTGTGACAATTTAATATTATATGATTATAATTCAAAATGGAATTTAGGAACCTATGGTGAAATAATCGAGATTGGAATCATCTCTAATCTTTTCGGATTATGTCAAGAGATTAAGATTCCTCGTCTTTTTTGGTTCCTTATTTCTCCATCCCCACTTTTGCATCGATACTTGTTTGAAAGAGTTGTTCCCTAAATGGAGCAAAAAGGACGTACGGACCCTTGGAGTGTCAAGTTTTAACACTTAAGTGTCTCCCTGTGTCAAGTTTTGGCATTTGAGCTGTTCTTTCCCCAATAAAAAATAATCGAGTTTTTGCATATGGCATCTCTATCGTACAAGTAGGTCATAGATCAAGCAGATTTTATAGAGAAACCCTCGAACACCAACATTATGGCTGTCTATGAAAAGGAGAGGAGGGGAAACAAAGATGCCTACCATATCACTTCGACCATGGTTTTCAACAGTTGAAGTTGAGGGGATATTCCTTCATCTTTGTCGTCTCTGGGGAGCAAACCATGATGATAAAGATGGTCAGGTAGGAGAGCTGTGAGAATATGAGATTCTCCAACATCATTTTATAACTAATTTTCGGCTTTCTTCTGTCCCCATTTCTCGGGAGCCTCTCCCCGCCTTTCGCCGGAAGAAAGGATGTATACCGGGGAAGGTACTTGAAGATCATAGACATGAAAGTATACTTATTGGAGGGAGATCACGTAATCGTCATTACATTCGGACATCATAGCGTGTTAGAGAATTAAACTTCTTAGATGATGTGGTAGGTTTAATAAAATATCAAGAATTTACTTCATACATCGGTTCCGCATTTTTCAGCATTTGGAAAACAAAATACTACTCGATCAATGGAACGCTGTTTCTATGGATTACAATTAACAAGTTTAGGTCGGGGAAAATGACTTTCTCAAAGAAAACATTTCCTGTGATTTTTTAAGAATAGAAACTACTTTTAATGGATTTACTTATTATCAAGTACCATGAAATTAATTTTTTTCAACTTGTTTTCGGCATAAACAAACACAATAAATGATCTACTTTTGCTGAAATTGATTTTCTAGAAAATAGTTTCTAACAATAAAAAATTTTCAGTGAAAGAAACACATTCCAATTCAATAAACTAACATGTATAACCCTTATATCACAAAAATAGTGCACACCATTTCAAGAAAATAAAAGCAAGCTTTTTTTTCCAACAAATGAAAAATAATTTCCAGTTCATTTTCATATCTTAGCCAAACAACATAAAATACTAACATTATATTGGATAAAAATTTCTTAAAAAATATTTTTCAAAAATATCACATTTTTCGTGAAATAAACGAAATCTTAAACCAAAAAAAAATTTCTCTTAATTGCACAGGACAGTTCCAACGCATCCATGATATTAGTGAGATCAAGCATTTACATGCTTGTACAATATGTAATTTGTCTTATACTTAAAAAGAAAAAAAAATCATCCAATCGTTGAGGCATTCCTCTCCTACACACTAATAATTGATAAACCAAAGTTTGAGGAATATTTACAAATAGAAAATAATTAGGATTAATATCACGGAAAATTCAAAACTGGTATATCGGTGACAAATTTATCCTAAACTAATTTTTAAGTCACAAAAAACTTTAAATTAGTACTTTTGTGATAAATTTGTCCCAAATTGATATAAATTTCCATGTAAACTTGTTATATCAATTAAGATGTTACCATGTGTTATCTAGATGAGCAATTTCACTATAAAATTTGATGAAGTTAACGGAAAGTAAATATGTCACGAACATAGGTGACTTAAAAACTACTTGAGATAAATTTGTCACACGTGTACCAATTTTGGAATTTTTGTGGCCCAACAATTAAGTTGGGTTTAATTTATCACAAATATACCAATTTGGGATTTTCGTAGTATTAACCCAAATAATTACACGCATTGATGATACTCATACCAATTCAAAATTTGAGTGATTTCAAAATTTAAGGAATATCAATTCCTTAATAATTTGATAAATTTTTCCCAACTCCACCTCCACTTCATAATAAGAAGCATTTTGTGAGGTCGCGTTGAGGACATATTCTGTAATATTTCTGCCAAGAATTCAAATGTAATATAAAAATATATGTCTAAATAGAATTTTACATTTTTTAGAGTAAACTATCAAAATCCGCGGCAACTAATTAGTGTCCGAAAAAAAAAATCGAAAACAAAAAACAGCTTATAAATCATATTGAATGTCAAGATGTGACCTTCAGCTTATAAATCATATTGAAATTATGCTTATAAAAATTTGTTCATTTTGATGTCCAATGTGACCTTCGTTAAGTGTATTGCTGCATAAGGAGCATTTGCCGGGCAAGAACGGTCACATCATGATTTATTGGCCCAAAATAATGATTTAGATTGTCGCATCATAATTTCAAGTTAGGAAATCTTCTTTTTTTTTATGGAGAGAGATGACGTAGGAGTCATCTGTAAAGCCATTTGAGCTGCCGATACGAAAAATCTATTGTCAAATCAATAGAAATTATTATCACATTAGTTAGCCGATTGTATTAGATTCTTTATCGATGGGACTATATTGAGTAACTTTTTAAAGGTTTAAAAATTAGATTAAAAAAAATAAAACAGCTTATAAATCATATTAAATATTAAATAAAAGTTCAGGAATCATCGTTTCAATATCTCTCAACGACAAATCTTTATATAATACTATAAAGTTAAAGAAGAAAACATCTATTGAATATAAGTGGGTTTGCAATTAAACAGCAAAATAAGGGAAAGGGAGAGGCAATGAATTGCTAGTTTGGTGAAAGGAAAAAGAGCTCTACTACACTTACCTAAGCCAAATGGCAGAAAATGGTTCTCTATGCCCTCATGGGGCATCATGATGCCTATCGATGTTGAATAGTTTGATTGTGCTATCTTATTCAAATCGGTCGAGATAGATTGAACTCTAAATGACACCGACGGACTGAGCTCTTACTGAGATAGTATATGCCAATATCTTGAGTGACTCATTGAAGATCACTGAGTAATGCTTGCAATATGGGACACAAGAAACTAGGCATGCAGGAGTATCACCAATGAGATTAACCAAGACGCACTCAGAGTTAAATTCATTCCTTTCACAATTTCACGGGATCACCCGAAAGTTGTGTGTTGAAGTATGGATTGATGCTATTGTATTCAAGCAAGCCATTGATAATTAGATGAACGGTAGAATGCCAAGCAACTAGATTCTATTTGACAATAACGATCGAGCCATGATTATCAATTGCTATGTTGCATTTGAATCTTCCATTCGTAACTTGGAGAAGATGACATTGGAGAGTACTAGTTCAATTTCAAGTTGGATTGATTTACATGGAGGACTTGAAGAAGATAATTTTGTAGGGCAATACCGGTTCTATTTCAAATAATTGTGTGATTTGCATGAAATATGTGGTAATGTGAGATGCAATCGCTCACAGGTGTTTCGCTCGCGATGATTGCATCGAGAAGTGGCCAAGGAGAAGCCTGACCTACCCCTATGTCAAGAAAAGTTGCCCGTGGCCTCATCTTCATTTTGTATATGTTGCATTGGACATCATGCATATGCAAGGAAAACCAAACCTTGTGGTGAAAATAAAAATTCGAAATTATGAAAGTTTAGCCCGGCCCAAAATTCCTCAGCCCAAGTAGTCCGGGCCGGGATTTCAGGCTCATTATATTTTGAACAAATTCTGAGGGTTTGGCCCTTAAATTTAAGGCAATAGAAAAATCACCCTTGATCCTTTTAATTGTACAATACTAATCCGGAAAAATTCACGGACCCTACATATAATATGATTGGCACATGTGATCAAACTATTAGGATTAGGCCTGCTCGATTGTTGCTGTTGCACCGCGATCTCATTTGGGAAACCAAATGCAGCAAACAAAAATAAAATGCTTAAGCAAGAAAATTATTTTCATCTAATATTTGATGAGTTGCATAATTGTAGGATACCCTCCAAAGACAAATCTATTCGTCACTTTGTCACGTTGATTCATATGACACACCAATCTCTACACCCAAAAAATGAAAGATGACGCCCAGACAATTTCCAGAGAACAACACAAATAATCTCAGCTCTTCAAGAACAGGAAAGGGTTTTTCGGAAGATGCAGCGGTAAATAAATTGTACGGCCAACCTTGCCGGGAAATAAAGCCCCCGGCCCGGATGGATATAATGCTGATTTTTTTAAAAAGAACTGGGACAAGGTTGGACCTACAGTCACTGAAGCGGTACTAGATTTTCTTGAATCCGGGAGGCTACTTAAGGAAGTCAACAATACTATAATTGCATTGGTGCCAAAAATCCCTAATGCGACATCGGTGTCGGAGTTTCGCCCTATTGCTTGTTGCAACACCATCTACAAGTGTATCACCAAGATTTTCTCATCAAGAATTGCCGCGGTCCTCCCTTGGTTGATCAGCCCGGCCCAAACGGCTTTTATCAAAGGAAGAAGAATTAGTGACAACATCTTGCTTGCTCAAGAACTTTTCAGTGGTTTCCACGTTAAGCCTAAGGTACCAAAATGTGCCATTAAGGTGGACTTCAGGAAGGCCTACGACACTCTAGACTGGGACTTCTTAGAGTCAACTCTCCAAGCATTTGGATTTCCTAACCATTTTACAAGGCTTATTATGATATGCGTCCGCACCCCAAAATTTTCTTTGTCCATTAATGGTGAACTGCATGGTTTCTTTGCTAGCGGTAGGGGCATAAGACAGGGTGACCCGATGTCTCCTTATCTCTTCACCTTGATTATGGAGGTTTTTTCTGGGATACTCAACTCTCACACTCGTGACCCTAACTTCAGATATCACTGGCGCTGTAAGGCTACACGGCTTTCCCACCTATTCTTTGCGGATGATGTACTTATCTTTAGCGAAGCAAGGTTAGCATCCATTTCTTGCATCCAAAGGGGGCTCTCATTATTCTCTTCTTGGAGCGGGCTAATCCCTAATGCCCGTAAGAGTGAAGTTTTTATTTCGGGAGGTTCGAGGATACTAAACAACGAGATACTACATCGGCTTGGCTTTAATCTCGGGTCCTTTCTGTACGGTACTTGGGTGTGCCCATCATAACATCGCGGCGAGCAAAGTGGACCGTAACGCCCTAATTGCCGTCTCACGGCCGAGTTCAATCTGGACTCATCGATTCCTTTCCTTTGCAGCCGACTACAACTAATTAAATCGTACTTCATGCCATCCAAGCCTTTTGGGCCTCCATATTTTGGTTCCCGTCCTCGGTAGTGAATAAAATTGAACAAATTTGTAGGCAATTCCTATGGAAAGGCCCTACCATGGGCTCGGGAGGAGCCAAAGTGGCGTGGGATGAAGTATGCCTTCCATACTCTGAAGGAGGACTTGGGATAAGAAGGATCGGGACAAGTAACAAGGCGGCTATAGCTAAACACATCGGTTGCTTTTCAGCGATAAAGAATCGTATGGTGCAAGTGGATACATGCAACATACCTCAAAAGGAAAAACTTTTGGATTTCTTCAATCCCTACTGTTCTTGGGCTTGGCGAAAGATCCTGGCTCTAAGGGAGGTTTTTAAACCTCATTTTAGATGGAAACTAGGAGATGGGGAATCAATATCGCTCTGGTTTGATCCATGGCTAGCTATTGGCTCTCTAGATTCAATCTTTTCAAACAATGATATATATCAATCGGACTTGTTCAGAAATGCAAAGGCTAAGGATCTATACTCCCCTGATGGCTGCCAGGTACGCCAAGAGCTATTGTTGTGGCAAATACAAATTCCCCACCTCTCAGTTGGTCAAGATACTTTTACATGGGTTCCTGATACTGCTGGAAAATTTTCAATTGCTTCGGCTTGGGCCACAATCCGGCGGGTTCATAGCCCGGTTAGCTGGTATTCTTTTGTCTGGGACAAGGTATTGGCTCCCAGACATCAATTTCTATTATGGCTTATAACTAAGAATCGGCTCCCCACACAGGTTTTCCTCATGAATTCTGGCAGGATTCCTAACTCGTGTGTGTTTTTGCAAGGCTACACCCGACTCAATCAATCATCTTTTTTTGAATGCCATGTTCCAAATGCTATGGCAAAATATTGGGCTGCTAAATGTAATCTTCCTTGGTGCAACTCCCCTTGGTCAAACAATCTCCTATGGGCCATAAACTTTGTATCGGCAAGGGATTCTACCAAGGGATAGCTCGTTTCTCCTTTGGAAAGACTTTCGTTATATTATCGGAAGACCAGGGAA
Organism: Corymbia calophylla; assembly: GCA_014182845.1. Lineage (NCBI taxonomy): Eukaryota > Viridiplantae > Streptophyta > Magnoliopsida > Myrtales > Myrtaceae > Corymbia > Corymbia calophylla. The sequence goes on from CM024698.1 coordinate 39,729,718, forward strand.
TGATATTCTTTTTCCGTGGACTCAATCTTAATATCCTTTCCATGAAACTCTATCTTTCTAGGGTGGTAAAGGATAAAGGTATCACTTACAAGTCGGTTGAGGATAACCACGAAATAGAAGGATGCAACGTATTTTGGGACATAGACCCCCGTATTTTTGGAGAGGAGTCACACTTGGCTTAATCTAGGATGACCTGGGTTCTTGTTAACCCGATCTTTATGTTGTCTCTCTCATTTTGGAGAGCGCGGTACCGTTCTACTCCAGTGTAAACTTGGTGGAGTATATATAGGTACCGGGCTCTTCCCCTACTGTACAGTTTCTCTGGTCGTTTTAATATAATCTTACCTTACCAAAAAAAATAAATTGTACGGCCAAGCACGCGAGTCAAATTATCATCAGTGTAGGAAAATCCCTGCGGCTGTAAGAAGACACGTCAGAAAGTCGCAGTCAAAATTTAAAAACCCAGAATGGAATGGACGAGGGAGTAATATATGCTGTCGGACTCGTGGATTCTCTTACCTTCTGCTGTCTTCTCATGATAGATTTTTCTCCTCTGTGCAATCTTTTCTGCCGCCTGAAGAATCATTTCTTTCTTGAATAGGTAAGTCACTTTTTAGAAAGAGTGGACTGGCAAACCATTAATGTCTAGTCAGAAGATATACATGAAACTCAATTTTGGCGACGCACAATCGGAAGAGCGAGTTTCCAAATAATGAAATCACTCACGGTGCGTTTCATAATAATTTTGTTTTCGAAAATAATTTTTACTTTTTTTAGCATAGAAAATCATTTTTATTTAGAAATAATTTACTCTAACTATTTTCCTATATGAATTTCTGAATATATGAATGCATTTGATAACCGTATAAAATTTCTATTTCTAAAATAAATAAAAAAATCGAAACACGTTTGATACAATCTTCAAATTTTTTGTGATGTGTATAAATTGCTAAAATTGCAATATATAAAGTGAGTAAATATGAGTTAAATTTGTTAATTTGGATCAATTACATTTTCAACCTACCCTGATTCGATCTAATCTACCCATTTGATAACTCTACGTTATGGTTTAGTTGGTACTTAAAAAATATTCTATCAACTGTATAAACTAACATTTTGCGAAACTTCATGGATCTGCCATGTTTTGTTTTAGGCATCTAGCATTATACTCTGTAAAAATGTAAATATAGAACAACCTCCTAAAACCGCCTCCTGTTTGATATCACAAAATGAAAAACTAACCCTATTTGTCAATTTTTCGTCCTTGCCTAAAAATAGAGAGACTTCAATACCTAGTTGCATTTGGAAACTTGAAATGAGTGATGCTGGCTAGGTATGTTGAGATTAATCTATAAGCCCAAAATTTAAGTAATTTGACAAATTACAACCGAACATTTAACTCGACGAGACGGATTTTATATTCACTAAAAAAATCAACATGTTTGGATAAATTTTTACATTTCACTTAATCTAAATCTTGTTGCTCTGGTATCCGATTTTCTTTTAGATCGAAAACTCCAAAAACTTTCACGATACCCAAATATTAGTACATAGCTTCGCATACAAATTTTGCATAATTTTCCCACATGCAGTTGGCGATTTTCTCCCCAAGAAAAAACAGAAAAGCCGGCGATTTCCGGGGCAAGGAGCGGTGGAGTAGATGGCCACGCGCTCTCGAGTGTGGCTGGGGAAAGACGAGGCTGTCGGATGATAGAGACAAGGTGTGCTCTGTTCAAGAAAAGAAAATGGAGGGACCAGCAATAAGTGTCGTCATGCCGATATGTTTTTGCAATTTATTCCCAAATGAGGACCTCACGAAGCTCGCTCACCTACCAATCTTAGAAAGCTTGTAATTTCTAATTTCGGCATATAAAACACCACCAAAGCACCACCAAAATAGAAGCTCGTGTCATGACCGGTGATGTCACCGCTCTCGTTCCTTTTCTAAAAGCAATTTTTTTTTCCTATTTCGTGTTTAAAATAGAGCAAGCGTTACGATGAACATTGACCGACGCATGATATGATAGTAATTAACAAGTGTATCGAAGATATTTATCTTGATTTATTACATTAGGAAATATTAAAAGTGTTTCGTTTTAAATTTTTTTGTTGCATTCATGGTTGAAGGAAACCTTCCTTCTTTCTATCTTTAATTCGTTGATTGAGGTTGTAGTTTTGATATTTGAAGTAACGGTGTCTTCATAGTACGCGAAATTGGGGAAGAGTAACTTCTATAATATTGGCCAAGATAAGTGCATTTGACGGTTATATCTACTCCTTTAATTTTGGGAGTATTTACTAGATTTCTCTTCATAAGACGAGATTTCAGCCGGTTGTCACCCGTGTGCAACCCAAGCGCGTGATTTTTGAGACCTGCTTTTATCAATTGTGTTTGAACAGGTGTTCGATGTAAAACGTCAGGGAGCTGGCTTTGGCATGTGCTCGTTAAAGAAGCAATCAAGTTGTTGACACAGGGCCAAAAGTAGTATTCATGTAGGCTGAAGAAGAGCGAAGAGGGCTCGCAATAAATTGTGTGATAAAAGGAAAGTTAGAAGCTTAGACATATTGCGTGTGAATTAAAAAGAAGAGGATTCAGCTATTGACCATGTCAAATTGTGCTTCCGCAGGGGAGAATGGAAGTTAAAAAAGAAGTCGCAAAGGGAAAAAAACATGGGAGTGGCATGAAATTAGCGCAAAGTTATGACAACTGGGCAAACCGTCAAGAAGTTGGTCCTCATGGTCTCCTCATCAGAAGCATCCATAGAATCAAGTCAATATGAAAGGAAGTTGTGGTCTACTGTGGAACCGCAAAACAATCCTGGTAGCTCTCCAATCGTTTGAACTCAAATTGCCTTGGCACGTTTTGATCTCTGTCCACACTCGTTTGTATATATCCGTGCATTTTTAGGGAATAAAGTGTCGAATGGGTCCTTGATATTCCGATCACTCAACAATCAAGCTTTGGAACTTTCAACTTGATGAATTATATCCTCTAATATTTTGACGGTAGTTGAGTTACATCCTTTGCGTTTCAATCTCGTGAATTTTGTGCTCAGCCCCAATAATGGGAGAAAATATTCAGTGGTTAGCAATCACCACGTCATCGTCCTACGTGGCGCGCATGTTCCTATGTGGCTCCACCGAAATGTCGACACGTGGGTGTGAGTTGGACGGGCTGAAAAATCAAAAAATTAAAATCGGTGCAGTTTTTCTCTCTCCTCTGGGCCGCAGTTTTTCTCTCTCCTCTGCATACCACAGAAAAGTCAGATGAGCAATAAATGCTCAAAATCTCCCGCTCGAGAAAACTCTCTCTCCTCTTTTCAATTTCAGATGACTCTGAAGAACGACGAAGACACTTCTCTCGCTTTTCTCCAGCACGCCCCCACCGCCTCTGCGTCCGCCTCCGCCTCCCCCTCCCCCAAAGCCCCCGCCGGTCATCGCTGCTGCTGCTCAGATCCGCGTTGTCCCTCTCTCGCTTTCCTTTTTTAACCCCCTTTCATCACTCTCTCTCTCTCTCTCTTTCTTTCGCTCGCTCGATTTCGCTCTTTTTCGAGCAATCAGAGGGGACGCGTACATGGGATTGAGCTCAAAACGCTCAGGACAAGGCATTGACGGAGCTGAAGGAGCGCGTGCGCTGTTGAGATGGAGTCGCAATCGGCTCTTATAGAGCAGTCGTTCGATGCCCGCTACTCCCGCTCGGCGCGCGACGCCCTCGACGATTTGCCCAACAACTTCACCATCACTGACCCTTGCATCGGCGGCCACCCCATCGTCTTCGCCAGCCGCGGCTTCCTCAAGATGTCCGACTACGCCCGGGACGAGGTCGTCGGCCGCAACGGCAGGATCTTCCAGGGCCCCTGCACGGACCAGCGGTCGGTGATGGAGATTCGGGAGGCCATACGCGAGGAGCGGCCGATACAGATCAGTCTACTCAACTACCGCAAGGACAGGACGCCGCTGTGGATGCTGTTCCACATGAGCCCCGTGTTCGATCAGGACGGCGGGGCGGTCCAGGTGCCGATATCGAGGCGCTGGAGGCAGTCCTGCTCTGCTAATGGGAGGAATGGAGTGAACTTGTGTGAGGAAGTCGGTGGTGCGTTGAGGGATGTTGTGTTGGGCTCCTGTAGGAGGGAAGTGTGTTCGGACGGTCTGGTGGAATTGGGTCGTATTTCGGCCTTTGGTTCGGTTTTGGATTCGGATAGCAGAGGTGCGTGTTTGCTGAGAATTGAATTGTTCTTGTGTGCATTTACTTACTGCTAGTGTTGTAATTCGTTCTCTTGTAGTTCAGCACTCCAATATGCTTTAGCCGGGGGGTTAGTTTAGTGATGTTCTGGTTCCAGTCACCCAGACATGCTTTGCTAGTTTCATCATGTCGATTAGTTTGTGATGTTCACCTGTTTAGTTTCATCATGACTTGGCCTCCTCTGTTAGTTGATACTGGGAGGGGCTTAAGGGTTTTAGGTGGGTCATCTGTGGTTGTGTTTCAATGGCTGCCGTACCTTGCTGTTTGCATAAACATCATTTTAATGTGTATGCTAATTCGAATCCATTGAGTTTATCTGAAATTGAAGTTTTATATCTGCATCTAAGTTTAAGCCATGATGTTGCGCCATACTCTTTCTTGCATCTGGACTTTCTCGATGGTTTCTTGACCACGATTCTTTTGAATGCCTGAGCGTTGATTCCCTTGTAAAGATATCATCACAGATTCATATGATGGTATTTTCCCTGCATATCAGAAAATTGTGGCTTCAATTTATTAATGTCTTAATTTCCTAGTAGTTTCTGGCAAGTTTTCATGCGCTGCGTCTGACTATGACAGGAGTAGAGGCAAAAGAGCCTTGTGAGGCAAGTGATTCTGAGAAGCAAAGGGCCGCTTCTGCTATCAGTCAACTTATGTCGGTGCTTACTGACTACAGTAAATCAACCGGCAGACTGGTTTGTGGGGAAAGATGCTTATGTACCGGATCCAGTCCTCTTAGTTCATCCGTATTTATATCTCTTGGTAGAATCAAACAAAGCTTTGTATTGTGAGTTTTTACAAGTACCTAATTGTCTCAATTTCATTATTGCCTTCTCTTGTATCGACATTACTGATTCCTTCATTTTGGCTTTGCCGCAATATGTATGTCTTGCTTTCCAGAACTGATGTGAACTTACCGGACATGCCCATTGTTTATGCAAGCGACGCCTTTCTAAAATTGACAGGTGATTTAAATTCTTCAACAGATACACATTACAGTGTTTTTTCAACATGATTAAGCTTGTGTCTGAATCTTCAGACTTATGCTAACTTCTATGGACTGTTCGCATAAAACCTTACATAGGATTTCGTACTCTAATCTCTGTAGGGTACTCTAGGCATGAAGTGTTGGGGTGGAGCTGTAGATTCTTAAATGGGATGGATACGGACTCATCAACTCTATTTCAGGTCTGTGTCTATCTAGTGTGGATGGCAGTGGCCTTTTTCTCTTCTTTTCTATTGGATTTTAAGACAAGTGAATGGTGAATTGGGTCGAGATTGCTTATTCCACTCTCAAGAATGCAAAAGAGTGTAGGTCCTTAGGGGTTGGGTTTGTGTTCAATGGGTGATGTTTAGAGAACCGTGGCGCAAAATGACAATTTTTAAGAAACTCTTGTCTTCCAATTTATTTATTATCCAAAGATTATGATTTTTTTAAGGTATCTTTAGTTTGGAGTGCACTTGCATTGTAAAGATGATTAGATCTCTCATTTGGTTTGTGCTGAAGACAGATTTTTGTTGTGAGGAGGAAATTTCCTATTTGTTATGTCAATTGGGTCTTTCGGTGGCAACAGGAATATTGAAGGAGTGGTGAAGTCATGTAGAATCGAGCTGTTGTATGGACAATAATTGAGCTTAATTTGCATTGAGTGAAGTCCTCGATCTTAAGGTTATGCGTGTAATATTAGCATACTCTTCAACATCGTTTAAAGGAATTTGGTTTCCAAATTCATAATCTTTTTTGCACTCCCTGATGGTCGGATGAGCTAATGTCTTGACTGTGGGCATTAATGGTTGAAGCTAGCTAGATTTGCGTATTTAACATTTTGGGTACCACTGGCTAACGGCTTTGTTTGGGTGTTTTTCTTCCTCAACTGAGCTACAGAAAACCTTGGAACATCGCATTGGGGAGGATTCTCTGAAATCAGAGATTCGTCTTCATCGAGTTCACTGCACCCATCAGAGTCCCTGTAGAATTTGGCTAGAAGAAGATGTCGACCGTGTATTCTGACGAAGGGGAAGGTAGTGCTAAACACGATGCATGGCCCACTCGAAATGGAGCTCTGGCCAGAAGAAGCACCCAAGGCCGTGAGGACCTTCAGCTCTGCCTCGAAGGCTACTACGATGGCACCATCTTTCACCTCATCATTAGGGATTTCCTTGGTCAATGTGGCGATCTTACTGGCTCCAGCACAGGTCCCCCCGTCTCTCTCTCTCAAAATGGAATTGCAGAGATTTTGAGCAAAACCAAATGTTTCAATCTGTTAGCATAGAGGTTTTGTTGATAGTTATTGTTGCTGGTGATGGCTGATGTGTTATTGTCATTCTATTCATTAGTTCATGTGACACTAGAGATCGCCTTAGTTCTTGCTCCAACTTAATGCATCCTTTCTTTTCTGGGGTGGGGGAAGAACAAAAGATTAACTCTTGGCTGGGTTGTGCACAAATAAAAGAGAGATTGTGCTCTAAAGATGGTTTTGTACAATAAGTTGCCTCCTTGGAACCTTCAGGAGCCGAATGCTGATGAAAATGATATCCTACTGGATGCTTTGAAAATTTGTGGTCTATCTATCTCTCATGATATCATTATCCGCGAAGATTTTTTTTTTTTTTTTTGCACCATTTTTGTTGTTAGAGGATTTGATAAGCCATTCTCAGGCTCACTCACCTCCTCCACATTATTCTTCAGGTATAGGAATCTTGTTCTGGGTAACAATAAATACATTGAAGCCGAAAGATTGTGAAGGTGAAAGGATGGCTGATGAGGATAGAGATTGTATTGAAATCTTGGAAGAACACAACCCAGTTGATATGGCTAAATATATCAATTATGTCAGCACACCACAGGCTGGTGCTGTCACGACATTTTCCGTAACGACTCACGACACATTTGAGGGCTGAAACAGTCTTGGAGCTCCGGTATGAAGCGTATGTGCCAATGGCTGTACGGTGCATCAAGTCTGCATGTCAATCAGCTAGACCATCCTAGAATCGCATGTCCATGGCAGTTGCCCACTACCTTAGCCTTGTCCCAGTTGGAGAAACAAGTGTCTTCATTGCAGTATCATCAGTTTACTGTGATGACGTGCTGGATGCATATCAGTTTACCGTGATGACGAGATAATGGCATCTGTCCCCATTTGGAAGGAAGAATAAAGAGTCTTTGGAAAGGAAGTCAGAGCTTGAGAAAGGTGCTCGGGACAAATATAAATGCTGCTAGAGAAGATTGGAGAGCAAGACCAACGGGCATGGCTGTTGTGGTGCTGAAGTCATGATAGATGATGGCAGCTCTAATGGAGAGAGGACAGAGGCTAAGTGAGAGAAGATTGTAATTTACTTTTGCTGCTTTTAGCATTTTCCTTCATTTAGTGCAGACCATTATATATTACAAGGATTGTGATGTATTTCTCTGAGGTATGTAATAATAATGATCCGAGAAATATATTTTAGCCTTGTCAAGCTTGCAAATGATTTTGTAAGGACACATGTGGAATACAATGGGATAAAGTGATTTTTCGTTCTCTCTTTTTTTTTTTATAAAGATAGTACTCGCACATGTTTAAAGGGATGCATAATTTTTCGTCCAAGATAGTATTCATTTATCTCTCTCACCAATTGGTGTTCTTTCCCTCAGGAGTTCATAATTCTGGGAGTACGGTGTAGACCATCATCTGTAGAAGGGAGAAATTATGATCCATGAAGAACTATGATCTATGAAGTTTTATGCTCAAATATGATTGAATGAGATTATTCTTTAGGGATAACATTCCAATTTCATTTCCTTTTCTCTACGTTTTTTGTAATTTTGTTATTTCCTCTTTCCAAATTTTGACTCTTGCGATTGCAGCAACGATTTTCATACCATATCTATCACGAAAGGAAAGTAAGGGTAGGATGGGTACAGGATGAACATTTTCTTATCTGTTTTGAAGCACCATTACCTTTCGTTTCCCTTCAAGATTTTCGCAACTGGAACCAAAATTTACATTTCGTATATTCGAGGCCTAGGATAGAAAGAAAATAGAGAAAAAGATATCACTAGGAACACGGTAGCCACCTTTCATTCACACACAAAATGACGTGAGGGAAGAACCAGAAAATTTGACACATTAGCAAAAAGGAAAAAGCGAGATCACGAGTTATAGCCCTACCTTTCATGAACTTAAAGAACCAGAAAATCGGTGCTATAGATACAAGCCACAACTCACTTCATGTACGCAGTTGAGGACTGGAAGCGACTCCAGTGATTCTGTCTTTGAATCAAAATTTGCTTAATCTGATTATGACAGCACATTTTTTTAATCAACAGTCTAAAAAATTCATGTTTTGGACCAGTGGCAAAACATTTCCTCAACATAAAGCATCATCCTCTTTTTTATTCCGTTCCTTGAGCTTGAAAGGACCAGAACAGTAAACATCATCATTCACAACACCCAAAAACCGCCGCATCTTCATGGGTAGCCTTAGATTCACATTAATATCAACTCAGTAATTTCCTGACTTGGTTTTCGGCAAGACTAGCATCCTTGTTCTACAGTTCCAGAACAAGAGCATGCTTGAGATCTGTGGATCACAATAGCAAACTGTTAGTTTGGGAAAGGAAACAGCAAAAGTGACTCCTTCTCGGTGCATAGGTCCATTGAATCAAGCACTGTCACAAGTTACCTATTAGGATAAGGTCTAGGCTGCACACCTTGTAAAGCCTCTTTATAGCGGATAAGCGACTCCCTAGCCATTCCACGTCTTAGATACACCTTAACATTCTGCAAGCAAATAACCAGGACAATCTAATCCCATCTCCAAGCCCCAACAAAAGGATTCAGCATTCAGTAAAAAACGATCCTACCTACTTGAGCTCAAACATTCATGATGCCAACTTATGCAACCACATGGAACCAAAGAATAACCATGTGGCATGACAAGTAGCTTTCTATTTTAGATATCAGAAATTCATAAATTACTATCATATGATCTATTCATATAGATATTGATTTTGCATCGGCCACTTAAAGTTTTCCAAAGCCAACTCTACTATGTTCTTTGTGAAATTAATAACTATTAACCATGGACTTGAGAAATTAAGGTAAATGGGGAAAGGGCCAACCCGAGTGCTTATAAGCTATGTAATCTCTTTGATTCATTAATTTAATTCCCAGCACGGTATTTAAGAAATCAAGTGATGCAAGAAGAAAAAAAGGACTTCCTATGCATTCTATATCTTCTACCTTTTTATCCAGTGAGATTGCCTCGGTTCAGTCCTCTTCACTTGTTGAAAACTGCAGACAGTGAACAATGGTTAGCAGGAAGACATATCGATAAAGTGCCAGTCAATATAGATATCTGAGATATAACAAAAATAATCAGATACCATCCTAATTGCAAATATGCAGCAGCACAGTTGCAATAGTAAGTGGCATTTGTCCCATTCAATTTGATAGCTTCACCATAGTAAGTTACAGCTTTATTCCACTGGCGTCCCTTATATGCAGCATTACCTTGCAAAAATATAGCACAAATAAACCACACGAGTAAAGTGTCAAATAACATTCACTTTGTTCACTTTAAATATATCCACTTTAAACATGTTGAATCAATGGTAAAGACAGAGAACAATGCAGACAACCCTGTAAAATTGACAGGTATGTGTGTGCATGTGTGTTTTTTTTAGTTGCAGACAAATCTCCAGAAAAACATCCTCATAATGTCCAAAAGTTTGGGAAGATCACTCAAAATATCAAGGGCAAGCACTATTTTGATACCAACACTAGGCACTGAGGTAAGTGTTGCTGCAATCAGATAAATTGTTAGAGTATGAGTTGGACTCACCAAAGTAAGTTGAAAGAGGAAATCTATGTGGCATAGTAAAATCTAGACTGCTTACCTGACAGCATCCAGACATGCTCGAGATACTTATCAAGGCAAGTGCTCTGTCAAAAAATTCAGCAGACGAGCACTTCTTTAAGTTCGTTGGAAGGGAGGATCTGCTACTATGGGAATTATCAATATACCATCATCCTGGAATGCAAAAATACAATAGACATCAGATAAGTGTTACTGAATTATGGAAGCAGCTAGATGATGGCATGTCAAACAAGCGTCATGGCAGAGCAAGCATAGAACAAGTAACAAGAATATTGTTTCACTTGTAAGTCAACCAATTTTGCATTTTTTTTTTCTACACCGAAGTCTCATCTCATTTACTGCAAAATCCCAACAGTTCTGATGAACAAGAACAAGAAGATATAAAATCAATTAGAAAATTATCAAAACAGTCATTTCCCATCATGTAATTCTAGTTATCCTGGTGTACAATGTGAAACAAAGAGAAAGATAAATTTAAAAGTTGGTCAAAGAATAATTTAATAGAATGCAAATACGGCAACATCCATGGAGCTTAAAAAAGAAATAATATAAACCTGATTACCGACCACCACAACAACCATAAAGAAAATGCTAAGCAAGAAAATTATAGAGACCAGTATGCTTGCAACTGGAAATGCAGTACGAGAAATGCATAAATAAGATGGTGCCAAAGAACAGTATCAACTACCTTTAAGAGACTTTGAAGGGCTGCTCGCATCTCACTTCTGACTTTGTATAAAGTTTTAATGTTTTCAAGTGAAGTATTTGCTGCTGAACGAACACAATTAGCCGCCTGAGGTCCTAGCCTGGGTTTGACTGATTTGACCCACTCTTCATGGTTTGTTTTGAATTCACATCTGGGAAGCGATTGCACAGAAAACTAAAGATGGTCAGAATATGACACCACCTCAACCAAAATGAAACATACCAACAAGTATTCAACTATGCAATTGAGAAAGGGAACTAGTTAAATGCGCAACTGAGATATAATAATTGCTCTAGGAACAGTACAAAACGAATTTAGTGCAGGCAGGTAGGCTTACTGCCCCCATAAAGCCAAGACATCCAGAACCATGATTAGACCCTTGGTTTCAATTCTGTTTGCATTTTGGCCTTTAAGGACCAATATAAATTGGCCTGCTAGGAATATAATATTAATATTAATTCAAAGTTATGATAGAGAAACACCTTTGCAACGAAAGCATGGCAGAAGAAAGTGCTTTGAGAGTAGATATTCCATTCTGAAGATTAGTCGATTGTTCACAGAAATCTTTAAGGCTGGAGACATTTGAAGCAATATGATGACCAAAATTTATATGCTTGGGCGGCTGATCTGCATAGTCCCAAAGAAAAATTCCATTTAGAGAAGATATTGCAACATACATAGCATGAGCAAATATCGGACCATCAATTACAATATAAATATAACCAAGTGTAGGGATGAGTTCATAAAAGGAAACCTACACCCAGACAACTTTTCAGCTGCTTTACTAACAACATATAGGGACTTGTGCTTTGGGACCTTAGAAAGCTCAACGAGATCATCAGCAAAAACAAGTCTCCTTGGCCTTCTAGGTTCTACTGTATTCAATTGCAGTAGAATATGTCCAACACGATGCAAAATTGATGGATCACGAGCAAACCATCCCGCAGAAGTTCTATAAAGTTATAAAAGTGTAGAGGACAAAAGAAATGCTTGAATACAAGAGAAGACAATGCAGTAAGTAAGAGAATCCTCAAAAAGCTTCAAAAAGTGAAAAGTTCATCCAAACATCAATATCAATTTGTGCAAACAGTGGCAGACCTGATGCTACTTCTCCCTCAACAATCCAATAACTCTAACCCCCTCTTCTCCTACAATAGTGATGTCAGACTTGTCAACTTATTCCATATTCATACAAATGGTATCTAAGCTTTGTGAGTTTGGCAAAACCCCAATTGTAGATACAGCACCATGTGATGGTCTATATCCAATGATGCCACAGAATGATGCTGGAATTCTCACACATCCAACAATATTGGTCCCTACAAAATCATCAAAAAGCGTTAGGGGCATATGCAAATAAGGGATCTAATGAAACCATACGATGGAAAGATAGAAGTGGCAGGATCGTGCATCTAGCTAAATAAGATAGCAAGGAGATTCAGCTTGGTTGAGAAACATCAACTTCAATTCTGCTGCCAATAATGTTGCTAAGCCAACTAAAAAGAATGAAAGAATGAAATATTCATACACCTGAAGGTAGGAGAATACCTACACAAGACTCATATTTCACCTGTCCAGATTATTACTTTAGGACTACCTTCCAGAGGCCAAAAGTTTTTCATAGTCAGAGCAATAATTATCCTTTCACTGAAAACTTCCACGTGAACAAGACAAATGTATGCTTAATCTTTTGATAAGAGCACAGACAACAAAAGGAAATTACATATGAAAAGAGACCCCATAAACTACCCTAAATGTTATGAAAAGAAAACAAAAAAACACTACCCCAAAATATTGGGGACACAAAAACAAAACAAATTCATTAAAATCATCCTATCTTTTCATGTGAAATGAAGAGATTTCAGTCTTGAAGCTGCAGCCAAAGAGTTACCGAAACTTTTGGCCCATATTTCTACATATGGCAACTGTTAGTGAATCTAAAACAATGGAACTATTAGTAGTTCCCTACGTAAAAGAATTCATTGCATGAGAAATCGGGAAATTCTCTCTCGGAATCTCATCTATAAGTTTAGGGGAACAAAAAATCAAGACAAGGCAAAACATACACTTCAAATAAAAGCAATAATATCATGCTGTTAAAGGGCCAATCAAGTCTAATTGACAACTTCCATGAGAAAATTGCAAACAGCAACAAAGCAATTGAAGGACTTTTAGCCACATCAAAATCCCATACCAAGAGTAAAGTCGACAAGTTCAGCCGCAACAGCGACGGCCTGAACCACCTTAAAAGCCTCCCGGAATATAGAAGGCATTTGGGGATTGACGGGAGTTCCATGGTGGATGTTCTCTCCAGTCATTCGAAACAACGCCACAAACCATATTATAGGCCCAAAACTATACAAATCCAGCAAGTTCTAACCTAATACATACATACACAATGCATACATCATAGATAATTTTATTGTACACAAAAGAGGCTTACCCAAAAGCCAATTCATCCATAACAGTCTTTCCAACACACTTGGCCCCATTTTTTAGAAGCGCAGTGATGACAACTGCTGTCTTCCCAGCAACCTAATGTGTTCTCTCCCAGTCTGGATTCCCAAACCCTGTCACATATCCCATCACCTCAAATCTGGCAAAAAGATATCACTTCCTCAAATCAGAATGCATGGGGGACCAAAGCAGTGACATAACATCACCAACTAACATGATAGTTGCCAACCGCCAAAACTTCATAAGCTGTTTATCCTTCATTAAAGAAAACAAGAAAGCGGTACACCCCATTTCAGATTTTTCATTAACAACAACAACAACATTAAAGTGTCTCCTCGGGTCGCTACATGGATTCCACATAATCATATAGTGAGATACAGAGTTTTAGGCTTGAGTTCGAATCTGCAGTGAACTTCTTTCAGCCAACCTATCAGGAACATTCTCGTCTTGACATTGATTTCCAGTTAGTTACCTATTTAATCATGTACTCGACCATCATCCTGTTGAAGTACTAGAAGAGTGAGCAACACAAAAAATTTCCAGTTGGTTACCTATTTCTGCTTAGAAATTTACTTCTGAGTTTGTAGAGTAAGGATTCTTACCTTGTGTTGGAGAGAATCGGGCTACAAACACACGTCAAAATTGGGCAACGACAAAACTTAATCTGTCTAGTGAAGGAATGCGACAACTAGTTGTTGCAAATATGCTCACTAATGGGCAAAATTGAGCACAAATCAAGTATAAACTGTAGGAAGTTGCTCCCATCATGCAAAAAACGAACTAAGAAATTTTTTTTTTTGTTGATGTCATAAAACAGCATCAACTAACACCCGTTGCTGTCTTCATCTGAAAAAAAAAAGGATGAAGTTCAAACCATAAGGATTATTCAACACTACAAGATGAAAAATATTGTGTACTTTCTTACAACATGCCATGTACAACTTAAAGAAAACCATATTAGAGCCACAAAAAGGAAAGAAAATGCTTTTTTCTCATATCACGCACCTAGTGTGAGGTGCCTCCGGTGCATGAGGATTCTTTCTCTTTCGCTTCTCACTAGCGCTCTTCAACCGAGTATTTGGTACACCTTTTGGCCTTCTCCGAAGAGGATCAAGTATTTGAATTCCACAGTTTGCTGCATATTCAGATTCATCATTTTCCAGCAAAGAATTAACATCATCTTGACCTGGGAGAGATTGTATTTTGTTCGTAACATGAGAGCGAAGATCCATCAAGGTTGTAGTTGCAATCTTCTCCGTAACATCATGATTGGCACTAATATTCATAACACCGAAAGCCAATTGCATTAACCTCTTCAAGCGCAATGTCTTTGACTTTCCCGCATCACGAGAGCTCTCTCCAACATCATCACAATGACTACTTTGTTTCGCAATTTTTGTCCACCTCTTCAAAATGTATTGTAATGGAATTCTTGGAACATTTACAACATGTATCAAGATACATAAAGCATGCCTGCACAACCATCCTTGCATTTCAAATAACTTGCAGCTGCATGTAATAGTAGAATCACCCGGACAAAAATGGACAATATGCTTTCTTTCACTACTATCAGCTCCCAATATGTAAGTGTGCAATGGCCCATCAGTTTCTAATCTAAGAACATGTTCAGACAAAGAATGCAATAACTCATCCTCAAACTTTCTATAAACGACATGTGTGTAGACCTGTGCCGCATGTTTCAATATTCCACTATTTTCAACCATCATTCGCGGCATTCCTCGAGCACACTCAAAATCATCAATAACTTCAGAGGAGCGCATTTTCTCTGCTTGCTTTTCATAATGAGTAACAAATTCAGACAAAGTCATACTCTTACATGCCATTTCTTGAAAGACACTATTAGTGCTCTCACTTCTTTGGGTGGATCTAATTCCTGCAGAAAAAAATATCTCGGCCAAATGCGGGACACCATTTATGACGTAGGTGATAGATATTATCCAACCACTTGTTGTCCTCTAACTTCCACTCATGACACATAGCCTTCCAAGTGTTTTCAAATTCAAGTTCGATTCACACTTATATAAAAGCTTATGCCAATATTTATTGCAAAACCCCGGCTTTCCAAGAAGATGTCCAATATGACGCATAGCATTTTTCCCAATATGCCATACACATAAACGATGATTTGTGTTCGGAAGAACAGTTTTGATGGCATTTGCCATTGCATGATCTTGATCAGTGAAAATAGTCTTGGGTGCTTTATTACCCATTGCCTCTAAAAAAGATTGAAAAGCCCATACAAAAGAAGCAATGGTTTCATCCAATAGAAATGCACAACCAAATAGAACATTTTTCCAATGATGATTCAAGCCAACAAAAGGTGCACATATCATATTGTACTTATTTGTACGGTAAGTAGTATCAAATACCACAACATCTCCGAAACTTTCATAATCCAGCTTAGATACACCATCGGACCAAAAAAAAATTGGTCAATCTTTGCTCTTGATCCAACCGAAATGTATAAGAAAAATTGCTTCCATTTGATTGTAAGAAATTAAAATGGTTAATGAGATTTTGACAATCCCCTGCAATAATCAAGTTCCTTCTCTTTGATTGCAAAAAATTTTGACAATCTCGTAGTGTAAAGCCAACATTCTCTTGTCCTCCTGCTTCACTACTAAGGTACGAATATGCTTTCGTAGCCCTTACACCAGCCCCAGTCAAAGAAGCCAAAATACTTCTATTAGTATCCGTTATGTGCCGATATGACCGTATTAGGTGCTTTTGTTTATCATCAACAAAAGGATGATTATGAACCTCCTCAAATTTTACAACTATCCAAACTCCATCTTCAATTTTGAATTTAATGCAAGCTTTACATCCGGTTCTTTTCACAGTCCTATATACATCTCTTTGTTCATGAGGTAGGATTGGTGGAGAATGTCCTTCACAGTTACACAAAAATGTGCATGTTCGCAAGATTCCTTTACTATTGTTTGCTTTTTGTCCTTTTCGTACTCCAAATCCTTTGCAAATTGCATATGCATTATATGTATTATAAGCTTCGTCCTCATTAGCAAATGTCATGCCAATTTTAAATTCAAAATCTTTATCAACATTATGGATGATGACATTATCCTTTGCAGCTTCTACAAGTTTTGAAAAAAAAAAATCATCATTTAAAGATAAAAGATAAATTCAAACAAACTTAAATTCTAAAGAGAAGAGTCATACCCATTTATCCCGCGAACAAGTTAGATTAGTTACCGAGGTCTAGGAATCTGATTTAATTCTTATCTCCAAATCACCAACATCTCCAAGAAGAGCAGGCTTAGTAACACTCAAGAACCTCAACCTATCAAAGGCATCACTAGCATTGCTGATAGAGGGGAAAAAAGGAAACCAATTTTAGCCATAAATCAACAAATAAAGGAAAAGTTTAAATTCTTCACCATGAATTAGGAGCCAATTCACATAGAAATGAAGATATATGTGCGAGTGAAATGCTCACCTAACAAGCTCTCCAAGAAACACTTCTTTGTGGCTGTATAAACTCCAGAAAATCAAATCCAATAGATGACTACCTGCAAAAAATGTATAGTTTAAATTTATCAGCACATAAGTGGAGGATGTAGTCCTAAACGATTGGAATACAATGTAGAAGTCACATTGATATCACAAGTTCTTCAAAATGATCAACCAATCATAATACCTTTTAGAGTAAATCCTTACGTACTAAATTTGTCATTTTAAATTGTTCTACATGCCAATCTCCTCTAATATTTCACAATGTTCAGCAGCAATAACTCTGAAAAGGTAATCAAGCTTCCATTTCCAGCAACACTGTTCAAGCATTTCATCGAATAGATGGTGGGCGACTCGATTAGATCTATTATGCTTAAAAGATCATTTCTGGTCATTAGTTACAAGGGAAAAAAAAGAGAAAGTTTATGCTACTGCCATGGCCAAACTAGCAGCCCACACCTAAACCAATTCGATAGAATCACAACTTAAACCGAACAAATAAACTTGGTTTTCATGTCAGTCCTTCGGAAGTCAAATTCCATGGAAAAAAGAGTTGACCCTCATGATTCGTTGTCTTCAACAGAAGCCCAATTGCCTTTGTGCCCTCCTTCCCTTTTCTTAGTCCTATCTAGTCTCGATTACTAAGTGAATTGCAACGATTGACGCTACACTACTACTGAGTTAAGCATTAGTGGGCACAAACATGGGTTTTCTTCCTAAATTAAACGAGAGTGCCGCATGGATTTACCTTGTGTGGGAGAAAGCTGGTCGCGTCTAAATCGAGCCACTCACGTTTGTATCGCCGAAGCCGGAAAGGTGATGACGGCGACGAATGAAGCGAG
The DNA here is from genome assembly GCA_014182845.1 of Corymbia calophylla. Taxonomy (NCBI): domain Eukaryota; kingdom Viridiplantae; phylum Streptophyta; class Magnoliopsida; order Myrtales; family Myrtaceae; genus Corymbia; species Corymbia calophylla. The sequence continues at coordinate 39,747,317 of CM024698.1, forward strand.
CGGCATGTGAAGGCCGAGAGCACTCGAGACCAGTGATTGCAAACTTCTTTCGCTTCAGGGGCGACGTGCCTGAGCCCGAAATAGAAACCGAGCCACTCGCAGTTTCTATTGCCGGAGCCGGAAAGGCGACGACGGCGACAAGCAAAGCGAGCGGCGTGAGGACTGAGGACCCAGCAATTGTAGACTTCTTCCGCGTCAGGGGCGACGTGCCCGAACCCAAAATAAAAGCGAGCCGCTCGCAATTTCTATCACCGGAGCCGGAAAGGCGACGACGGCGACAAGCGAAGTGAGCGGCGCGGGGCGAGGACCCAGCAATTGCAGACTTGTTCCGCTTTAGGGGCGACGTGCCCAAACCCAAAAAATAAACCGAGCTGCTCGCGATTTCTATCGCCGGAGCCGGAAAGGCGACAACGGCGACGATTGAAGTCGAAGTCGAAGAAGGAGGAGGAGGAGAAGGATTTTGGAAGCGAGTAAATAAATGAGGGAAAAATGGCGTCGGAAGGAAGAGGGAAAGTTTCTTCATTTTCGAACGTGAAAAGACTGTCTTGAGAGAGAGAAAGTAGCAATTAATGGCCTCTGCTCAGCTAGTGACGGTCCTTCAGCAGACCTAGAAGAGAGAGAAAGATGGATTTCTATATTAATTTTTTATTCCAACTCAGATGACAAATGTCACTTTATTAGTGGTCCACATGAGCCAATATATGCCAGGTAGGCAAATGACCTGGTGATTGTAAACCATGGAATATTTTCTCCAATAATGGAGATCGAAGCATATGATGTGATTTCTCAGGCCCACATAAAAGTGGAAGATGTAAACTAAATAATGGAGGAGTCAGTGTAGACTGACAAGTCTACTGTGCGGAACATTAAATAAATGGACTGACCGATTCCACAAACGAGCACGGTCATCACGAGGTTACGATACGAAGATGCCCATCAGAAAACAGTAAAAGAAAGAGGAGTGAAAGCGGCATCCATGAGCAACGAGCAAACATTCCATTGTACCTAATGACATTGACATTAATGTCAATTGCAATCGTCAGGTCTGGCGTCGGATCTGATAGATTCATGTAAAACCCACGTGTGGCCCCTCATTTTTATTAGCCCAAATTAATTTTAACATATATAAATTACATTCATATATGATAATTTCTCATCAATAACTACAATTCATGAGCAATGAATGCAATCCTGAAGTTCAATCCAAGTATGTTTATATTAAAGGTATTTTGTTGATGTTGATTGATTGTATTAGATTGTCGCGTTGCAAGTGAGTTGTGTTCAAATAATCTCAAATCGAAGTACTGATATAATGCAAAGCAATTAATATATCTTAATTAGTTTATAACTCATTGCCTTAAACTTTCGAATGAAGGTAAAACCAACTAGATATGTTGACGAGCTTAGATTTGAACTCTTCCCTAGCGATCTTCTCATATAAAAGTGAAGCCAATTGATACGTTTGTGATAAATTTATTCTCTGTTTGTTTCTATTAAATTTTACTATCAAATTATTGAATATGATAACACATGACAATTGCCATTTGTCACAATTGTATTGATTTTGTGATTTTTTATGGTACTAATCCAATTTAACGGATGATATATTTGTTATAAATACATCAATTTGGGGTGTTATCATAGCTAGAAATCTAGGAGATTTGATATACTCATTACATTACATACACTAAGAGAGACAAAATTTAGAACCGAAACCTAATCTACATCAACTTGTTGGCATGGCCAAAACAATATAGCAACCACCACGTGTGTTGATACTCGACCAATGGACAACTTATGAGTTGTTATGATGATGGTGGCTGACTATATTGTTACCATTCTATCTTGGTTCTTTATGTAATTCTCCCGTTTCATTTGTCTCCCCCTCCCTCTCTCTCTCTCTAAGTTTCAACATTTTTTCGTCTCTTCAACTTATGGAGGGGAGGGATTTGACCTAAATCTCTCTCTCCCGCCCCTCCCCCTATTTTTCCCTGTTTTTCTTTTATATTCTCTTGTTTTCTTTCCTTACTCTTCTGATCTAGTTTTAGACTTGGGAGTTTTGCTCTAGGAGTTTTTTCTCTAATCTAATTCTAGATTTAGGAGTTTTGATGAATAAGTGCTCCATTTTCAGTTTCAATGGTGTTCATAACAATTTTGGTGTGCTCATTCAATGTGTTTTTGTTAAAGCTTTTGCAACTTGCACTTACTAAAAGACTTGCTCTCACAAATGACAAATCTGAGTTTGTTCAACATATATTATGTTTATGTTATTTCCATATGGTGATGGTGTTGGGAATGCCGAACTTAAGAATACACCACCTAAAGATACAGCCATAATTACAATTGAAAATTCTAATGTGTGTTCATCATTGATAATGATGTGTGATTCGATGACCAGCAACTAATCTTTTCACTTTGATATAGTCATGGATGTGTCCATGAAGGATGAGCATATGACGATCTCTGCCAATCATGCTCTGATGATGTACCTTGATTTTTGGTTTTCTGTTTGTTTTAGAGCTCTACGGGTTTGCCTTGTTTGGATGACTTATGAAATTTTCTATAGATCCTGTCATGTATTCTTTTGGCAATGAATGAAAATTTCTTTTGACCAAAAGAAAACAAATCTTGGTTTTTAATGCAAGTTACAAAATTTAGAATTGAAACCTAATCTACATCAACTTATTAGCACCGCCGAAATAGTACGGCGACCATCATGTGTGTTGATACTCAGCGGTCAATGACTAATTAGCGGCCATGATGATGGTGGGCGAGTATATCGTTACCGTTCTATCTTGGTTCTTATGCAAGTTACCATTACATACACTAAGAGCGACAAAATTTAGAACTGGAACCTAATAAACATCAACTCATTTGCACCGGCAAAACAATATGGCGACCACCGCGTGTGTCAATACTAACAGCAACAAAATTTAGAACTAAAACCTAATCTACATCTACTCATTGGCACGGCCAAAACAGTACGGCGATCACCGCGTGTGTCGATACTAGGCCGATTGGCGACTTGTCAGCGGCCATGATGATGGTGGGCGACTCTATGGTTCCATTCCACCTTGATTCTTTATGGATATCCTCAATTACCGCTGAGGATGTTTTATATGATATGGATCTAAATCCCCGGCGGGGGAGATGAGGTACACGCGCCACTCGCTGCGCATCAAGGGTGACCAACCAACCGGGACTAGCCGGTCGGCAATCATCACGTGCTTTTCGAGCAAGAATCTTTAACCTAATTTCTTGCCCAAAACAGCAAAATATCACTTCGTCTCCTCCTCCTCCTCCTCCTCCGACGACGACAAACCCGAAACACCAACCTCATATTTCTCAACTTTGTTTGATTCTGTTGTCGGTTCGTTCTTGGAGGGGTGTCTGTAATGGAGGACTTTCTGGGGTTGAAGGGGCAGGGAAATCCACGAGCTGGGAGGAAGAAGAAGAAAAAGAGTGCGTCGTGCGTCGTTGCAGGTGCTTACTTTCCGCCGATTACTCCAGCTCTGGTTTCTGGTCTCGCTTTATTTAATTGAAACTGTGTGATTCTCTCCCCCCCCCTGTTTAACTTCTGAAAAGCTCAATTTGTTGAGACCAGTATTGTCGTTTCTTTGAATTCCATATGTTTTTGACCGAAAGTGGTCGTTGCATTTGTAATTTGTGAACTCGGGGGGGACGGAAGACATAAGATCCATCAGGTTCGTTCGTTGCTCATAATTCCAAACTAAATTATCTCTCTCTCTATCTCTCTCTCACCACTCCCCCCCCCATTAAGTTTGCAAGCAGCTAACTCCAGGGATTAACTATCTGCGGAGTACAGTTAGACATGTCATGCAAAAATGCGATTGAGTGTACTGATTGTTGCGCAGATGTTACTTCCTCCATTGTTGTTTTTGGAGCTCCAACCACAGAACCCGCTGGTTCACTTAACTGGTTCACGTGTGACTACTTCTACTTCTTGTGAGTGCAATTAGGTCTTTTCCGTATACGGTATTCCACTTTTGTCCCTAGTGAAAATGGTGTTTATGACAAACCGTGCCAGCAGCAATTAAAGTTTGAGTTGTTGTGATTGCGAGACCAAAGGAGACCAGAAATTTCAAAATTACTACGCTTGTTCTAATATGTGTAATTTCGCATCCCCGAACACCTTGACCTAACTATAACCTCTGGCTAGCTGATGGACAGAGGCATTTATTATACGAATGCTTTTAAAACTGTCGCATTTGCCATGCCGTGTGGATCATCTATCGATCAAAGGGTGTTTTATACACTTCATTCCATAAATGGATTAGAGATTCTGCACATGGGAGTACAACTTGCCAGAAGTGATTTCTGTCGGTAGAATAAGAATTCCCTTTTCTAGTTAGACTCACGAAGATGGGATTTTCTCTTTTGTCTCACTTTGGATTTTTGGAGTAAATCATTTACAGTGGAGCAAGCAAGACGGTGGGAACAGGTCACGAACCGGACTCCCCAACAAATGACTCTTGAAGCAGCTCAACTGCAGCTGGTGGGTCATGATCATACCCTCTTTTTGCCCACAGCCAACCCCTACCCCTTTGATTTCAACCACAGACCCCATCCTTTCCTCGAGGTTTGCTTTTGCCAGTTCTCTCTTACCTTATGTTTTGCCACTTTGTGATCCTCTTGGTTTTTGGAAATTTCCTACTAGCTGCTATCCACATTTACTGATTCATTTCATCATCACCACCTGCGTACATTGAGTGTAGTTCACACCGATTGTCCTTAGGCTATGCACCAAATACGGAATGGAATTCCTGAAATTATCAGAAGAGTAAAGAGAGAGGGGTTATTGCAAGCTTAGGAGGAAAAGGCGATGGTCTAATGGAACCCTGAAACTGCCTCATCTTCTGATTTTATTTCTCCCTTTTGATTTTGCAGGGAAATCATGATGCAACATTGAAGTTCCCTTTTTCCAAAGAAGTCCATCATGGTCCAGCTCTTGGCGGGATTTCATCTGTGGAGCTGCCCTTCATCTCTCAGATTCAGGCCATAAATGGATCAGGCAAAGGTTCCCTAGGTCAGACACCTGAAATCTGGTATGTGGCAACAGGTACCCGTGACTGTTCCTACTGATTGGGACAGCATCATATAAAATGGCTGTTTAAACTATCAACCATTGGCTCTTTCATTAGAGATTGAAAGTTTGCTTAATGGTTACTATCCAGATATTGCAAATAACAGTCTAAGAATGTCGAATGATTGATCCACATATGTAGGAGCGAAGCAATGTTGTCACAAGGACCCGCACAGCTCACCATCTTTTACGGAGATGGTGTTTATATGTACAGCGATATCACTCCCGAGAAGGTCACTCTCTGAGCTATAATATTCTATCTATTAAGGGATTTTCCTCCTTTCTTGGTCATTTCTTCAATTTTTATTTATTTTTGGCCGGGTGAATATGTTTGTGATAACTTCGGTTCAGGCTGAGCTCATAATGTCTATGGTGAAGGACCAGCCGGCCACATCATCCATGAGCCGAGCACGACAGCACCTTGGAGTGGCTAACAACATTCATCATCCCCGTGCGACATACCCACAAGGCAGTACGTTCTTGAATCAATTGATCACGATTGGTTTTACTACGTTACAGCAAATGGACCTGATTATTGTGGAAATACTTGTGATGCAGCTGTGCCTCAAGCTCGCCGAGCAACCCTGGTGCGGTTCTTGGAGAAGCGCAAAGACAGGTAACGAGGGTTTTGCTCATTAAATCTTCTCTACAGTATTACGAACGTCTTAGATTATGATAGTGGAAGATTATTTTTCACTGCATATTATACAATAAATAATAGAAAGAATTGGCTATTTTTCTCATCTTCGTTTCAGATTGCGCAGAGACATTTACGATCTCATAAAGAAATCATCCGAGAGCTCAATCTTTCCCATGTGGAGCTGAATTAAAGCAGCTGAACTGCACACATTAGCCTTCTCGTGTTTGTTTGGTCATCTTCTTTTAATTAATGACTCGTTAATTTCTAGCTATTGCCTGGCATGTTGCTAGTGTTGGAAATTTTGCTTCGGATTAGGTAGAAATGAAATCAGACTCAAAGATGTGATAATACTTTTTTTAATGAATTATTTGCTTCATAACATTGCTAAGTGTCACTGGCAAAAATCTTTCAAGATACAACAAATTCTCGATTAAGAATATTATATAGCAATTAGGGAAAATTCCAAAAAAGGTTCCAAGTGCCCTCATTTTTTCAAATAAGGGCCTGAAGTGAATTTTACTTCAAACAAGGGCCTAAAGTAGACATGGTTATTTCAAATAAGGGCATTAAGTGACTATGGTTGTTTTAAATAAGAGCCTTACCTCGTCGGTTGCCGGCCAGCTAAATTTGCCAACCAATCAAGGGCATTTTCGTCATTTACCCTCTTTTTCTTTTTCTTTTTTCCTTTTTTCAATTTTTCTTTCTTTTTTTTTTTTCCTAGTTCTTCTTCTTTATCATTGGTAGCTGGCTAGCCGGCCACCAACAAAGCCCACAGAGGTTCAGGCGAGGCGACCCTTACCCTAGGGGAGGCCGTCCCTTACGACCATTTATAAGGGCTCAATGACCCTCACTCAGTGGCGAGGGACAGCTAGAGACCAAAGAGCTGAAACTTGCATGCTCAATCTCTCTCGCTCCAATGAAGCCAAAACTCCTTCCGATCAAGAAATGGGGAGAATGATGGGAACGCAATTCAATCGAAGGAGGTTTCTTTAGGCAAGACTCTGGAGCGAGGGTCGTCGAGCCCTTGCCGGTCCCAAACAAGGCCGACCCTCGCCAAATTTGGCAAGGTCGACCTTGCCCATGGTCAGCAAGGGCCGACCTCACAGATGGCCGCAAGGGTAACCTCCCCTAGAGCAAAGGTCGCCTTGCCCAAGCAAGGTTGTCCCTCGCTTGTGGCCGACGAGGGTGTCCCTCACCCAATCCTTTGTGGGCTACCGGCTACCAGCAATGATGAAGAAGAAGAACATGATAAAATGAAAAAAAATAATTTGTTAAATGACGAAAATGCCCTTAACCATCGAAAAGTCAAGCACTTATTTCAAATAGACATAGCCATTTTAGGCTCTTATTTGAAATAGACAAAGCCACTTAAGCCTTTATTTGAAACAAATATAACCACTTCATGCTCTTATTTGAGAAAGTGATGGCATTTTAGGCTCTTATTTGAAATAAGATCCACTTCGGACCCTTATTTGAGAAAATGAGAGCACTTGGGGCCCTTTTTTGGAATTTTCCCTAGCAATTATGGTATTTCTCCCGAGTCTCCCAATAAAAATAAATGAAATAATAACTTTTTTTTTTTAAAAAGAAAAACTCCAAAAGACTTAAAACATCATTCTTTCCAAAGTCTACATACTTATTTATCTTAGCCTCAATGAACAGAGAAAATCTTTCGGAAATGGGTCCGCTAGCATGACGGTACCGTCTCGCCGAATTTCTAGCGGATGCATATTGCCCACAATTTTCATTTTGTGAAAGGTGAGCAAGCGGATTGGAGAATTGTGGGAGGGAGGCTCCCGGTTTTTTTTATTTTATATAAAGAATATAACCATTTATATCTCTATCTTTCTAGCTTTGTCCAACCAAATGTTTTATATTTCTATTTAATGGCATTAAAAATGTTTTCCCTTGTAATGCTTCCCGCCAAATCCCCACAAAAAATAAGCATGAATTACTTAAACGAAAAAAATACTCACTTTTAAATGATCCAAAAAAATTCATGAATTAATTAAGGAATAAAATAACCTTATCATAAAGTTTTCCATCCTACAAATCAATAAATTCGTTGAAAGTCAACAATTTAGAAGGCTAACTTTTGATTTGGGTGAGAGAACTTGATTCACCAGCCCTACGTCTTTCAATTTTGGGCTACAAATTTTTTTTTCTTTTTTCTAGTTAAAACAGACAAGTTATTCACCAGCCCTACGTGTGAAAAATGTTTCTTATTGGTGTTGTTGTCAATAATCATTCTACATTTATTTTCTCTTGAAATAATTTTTTTTTAATTTTTTTATACTTATTGTAAAAACATCTAACACCAATAATGTTAATAAATTTATTTTTTATTTCCTTATTTTTATTTTGGCTTTTCTTTAATATAACAATTCCCACTCGGTGGGCTAGCAAATCCACCAAATGGGATTCGTGATTTTCCCAAGGAGCCAGTTCCCTGGGTAAATATGTGGTGTATATTGTGCCATTTCTCTTCTACAGGTAACTGCACCGTCACCCTCTCATTTCCCTTCGGAAATGATTGTAAAATAAATAGGTATATTCTCAAAAGTTATCTTGAAAAGTCATATAAAATTCGAAATAAAATAATAATTAATTTTTTTTTCAAATTTCATAACTTCTGAAAATTCCGATTGAACAAGTACAACCTTTCAAATGTTGTAACACAACTAATAAATATTAGCAAAATAACCGCACGAAATAAAATTAATAATAATAAGCAGATGACTAATGCTAATTATTATTCATAGGCGTGTCAATAGCTAAGTGCACTTAATTATCACGCACCTGACACGGGTATCGAGAGGTCTAGCCCATAATCCATTCTCTTCTTTTAAACAAATTAGAGGACACTCACACAGCCCACTTCCTCCCAACTTTCCTATATAGGTCAAGGAAAAGCACTATTCTTTTGTTTACCGATAACGCCTTCCCAACAGCGCTAAGTATAAGCTAGCATTTGATAACTCCATGCAAAATCTTGTTACCTCTACCGATGTCTTTCATGGTTATCCTCAAAGCAAAATGTGGTTATACAAAGAAACAACGGTACATGCTTCTTATTGGCGTTAGATTAGATTAAGTTACGCTTTACATGTCCTATTCCTACCGCTTTGGTCCGAAAACATACTTCGATAACTGTGAATAGAACTGAGATCGTCAAATTGACCGTGGCTTTAGGCTATTTAAAATGAGAAATAGCTAATCAGCACGAAAATTACTGCAACTATATAGGGATCATTGTTAAAGAAATTCTAAACCTATTGTGAACCAATTTGATTATAAATGTTTTAATTTGACCAATTTAATTCTAATATTCTTTCTTTTTACTATTCATCTTCTCGGAAGGCGGATGGAGGTCGTTGCGCCATCACAATAGCCGGTGAGGGTCACTCGCGGCTCTTGCCCATTGGCCAGCAAGGGCAACCCTCACCCAATGGCTGGCAAGGGCGTGCATTGGATTTTCATCTATGATTGAGTTATTAAAGCCGATATTTTTCGCTTTCATTTTGTCCACCCTTGCTTTCATAGGTGCTTCCCTCTAAAACAAAATGCTCCTATACCAATGCATTTTTACATACTACAACTTTAGCAGATCACTTAACTCCGTTTGCTTTCAGTAAAAGTGAGCTATTATGCACTCTCTGAACGGTGGCTGCTAATAGGCAAACCTCTAGACTATGTTTACAACTCTGTCTCCTTCATCAGTGAGCGATTATTTAGGGGCCTTAATTAGTGATTCGTGCAATTTCTCTCTTGACGATGAATTTTATACCCCATTGTCTTATTGGCCTGCCTTGATCCCCATTATATGAAAGTAATATATAGTATTCAGAGTTTGTTTAGATTTGGGACCACTAGCGCGGCATGCATCAAAACAATCTTTGCCTCTAGATGTACCTTGATGGTTTTTTTTTGTCCCTCCTGCAAAAGTGGATGATTTTTTGGGTAATTTGAAAATTATGGTTACTTCTGTCATGCGAATATAATTTTTTTTTTTTTTTTTGGATTTAGCCTCTCTTATATATTTATTTCAAATAAAAGCTACAGCCAAAAGGAAAATAGACAAAAAGATTTGAGATAAGGCTGCCAGCTCTGCTGTGGATTTGAGTTTCGTCTTTTTCGATTTTGATTTTAATAATCCAAGTGCGATGTGTCTTGTCACTAAGAACTCAAACTATTTTAACATGCAGAAGTATTTTCGTCAATCATCACCTGAGTTTTTCTTCAAAATATATATTTTTTATTTTTTGATGGAAATTAGAAAAGGGTTTCCTACTAAGGGAAGAGGTTTTAATAGTGCGTTTCATTGGTCTTAAAGCAACCTAAAACATGCACCGATTATTTGTATACTATTCATGAGTTGAGGTGTTAAATATTAAATAGAGACCAATTTTATCACATATCTAATTAGTGTTGAAGCAACGAAACGTTGATTTCTGACATTTGAAAATTCTGCATTAGCACATTTATATATTGACATAGAGTATACAAATTTCAAGCTATTTCCACCGAGAGTAATTTTGATAATCACTTCGGTCATTTGAAGGATGGAATCTTATTCAATGCATTCAGACACTCGGACGCAGTGATATGAATGTGGTCTAAGGAAAATAATTGAACCGAAAGTTACAATTCTATATCTCACCAAAGCTGAAGTGTTTGCATTATGTAATTTGAACTTTAGCAATGCAGTACCACTTTTGACAGCATTTCCACAAGTTCTCAGTATCCTTTTCCTAGTTCACAGCATTTTGACAGCATCGATCATGCATTGGGTGGGGGTAAACATCCGATCCATTAGCCCACAGTTGTAAGTCCACTAAAACTACCACTTTCAACTGCAAGTCGAAAGCCCAAAAGTTAATGACAAGTGGCCCAAAATTCAGGAGTACGAATATTCTTTTTTATTTTAAATGCTTTATGGGATCTCAAGAAACCAACGGGGATCGAGAGTTTCTGATTTTCACTAAACTTTTCCAAGCATTGGATGGGGGAGACCAAATGTACATAAAGAGTCCATGAAATTTAAGCTTATAGGTAGAGGAAGACGGCATTATTTATAAAAAACACAGAAGACATGGGTCATCACCTCTTAAACTATCTAACTATTCTAAAAGGGTCAGCACAACACTCTTGTCCCATTGCAAAGAGTTAATTTCTTGGCAAGAGGGTCTCAACGATAACCTCAAGAAAGCTAGCTTTGCTGTAATTTGAGCTCTCGACCTCAATTTGAGGGATCAGACGAAGAAGCCTCTCATAAGAGGACAATGATGCTGGTGTGATACATTCAGCCAATAACAATATAGCAGAATAATCAAGTATTACAACCTACGAGGAAATCTGTCTTTAGACTTTAAAATATCTAAACTCCGGCCCTGTCCGTGTGACTAAATATGATTGAGTGCGATGAACCTTGCTTAATATTCTTTGAAACGAAAGAAGCTTCTATTTCTGGCTTTTGTTAGTCCATGCTTTTTCTCGGTCGCCCAAAGTTGCTTGTCCTGACTCCGAAGCACATAAATCCCGCGTAGCGGACAAAAGGTTGCACGAGAAAGGCTTGCAGAAGATGCCTATCTAGAAGAAGATCCCTCACTGCCTTTCTTCGTGTACAAAAGGGAAAGGACAAACACAAAGTGCTGTATTCAGATTGGCGTAGGATAGCTGGTAAGCCCCTGTGGTAAAACTCATTAACCGTCCAATGAATTTTCTCTTTAAGCTATGACATTGATCTATATGATCATGTGAGCCATACTAAGTGCATGGGTGTGTGGTTTACATGTTATGAAGGTGCATGTGATGGATTAATTTCCCAATAACGAATTAGAGGGTGCTCATCGGAGGTACACACTTATCTATCACTAGCGATGAGAATGCACGAACTGGACTACCTGAAGATCATGGAACACTCGCAAGTATCATAAAGCCAGTTTAGTCTAGATCTTTAGATGGGGTTAGGTGACCTTCAGTTTACATGCAGTTGGTATAATTCGAATGAGTAACAGGATTCTATACTTATTGCTATTTTTCTTCTCTTTTATATCTATTTATTTTCCTTCTGATTTACCAATAGAGCCGTGAAGGAATCTCAAGCTATTATTCTTTCGTAGCAACGCATCAGGACCGCTAGACCTCCACATCACAACAATCCGTGCCCAAATTGATTCGTCCAACAGCTTGAATTCATATTAGCAACGCTTTCGAGAGGAGTTCTCAAACAGTGGTCCTAGAGACAATGGATCACATCTTTACTAATCTATCACTTTATGTTAGCAACCCAACAAGATTGATTATGAATACGAATATTATCTTGAGAGCGATGTATGTGACTAATTTACGGGAGATTGATCCTTCTCCTAGTATATACTCATAGAGAGATGGATAATGGGCAGATGGATTGCATATTGGCCCCCATGAACAATTATTTATAACCAAGAAAAGGATAACAACACAAATAGTTTCTTGAATTTTGGGCCAATGTGCAATTTAGTCCATAAACTTTTAATTTATTCAATATAATCCTTAAACTTTAACTCAATATACAATGTGGTCCCTATACTTTTAGAGTACTTGAATTTTTGGTATACATTCAATACAGTCCCTGAATTATATGAAAATGTTCAATACAATCATTTCATTAATTTAAGATAAGGGACTACATCGCACAAATCATTCAGTTTAGGGACTGTTTTAAACATGTACCAAAAGTTTATGAATTTTATTGAATAAATTTAAAGTCCATGGATCACATTATATATTGGGTTAAAGTTCAAGAATCAGGGACTAAATTGCACATTAATTCTATTTGTGTCATTTTTACACCAAGGAATGCTTACGCCATGCCCACGGCAGGATGGCATCATGGAAAGACGACCGCCTCTCGGGGAGTCAATAGGGTCATCGATCTTGGAAAATCTGGTGGGGGCTCCCGGGTAAAAGTAGGACAGGCCTCGTACCTCCATTTATCTAGAAGTTAAGAAAGCGAGGCGTAGACTTGGAAAGATCTCTCCACTGTTTACCTGCTTTAGCGGACAATTACACAGATTTCTTCCAAGACATAATTGTCCGATGCCCTTCCTCGCATGGTGAAACATAAAGAACCAATGGCCAATCAAATCCCGCCGTGAAGACTGAAAAAACAGGGTTGCCAAAGGTTCTTTTCCCACTCGCAACTAGACAAGAACTAGACGGGCCCAGAGCAGCCTCGATCACCACTACCTTTTCCCATCATTGAACAAAAATGCAAAATTGACGTGCGAAGCGACTTTTGGTTTTTCTGCATGATTTTTACTCCCCGTTGACGCCAAATATCACACGGCACCGAAATTTTGTCGTTTCCTTTTTGACTCGAAACAACACTGCTGACTGAGCATTTCCTCGTTCATGCACATGAGTTCGCTCGCGGCGATGGCCTTCGGGCAAACACCGATTGAGCTGACTGCTGTTCGGCACGCTTTGCACATGAGTCTCTGTCGATGTTTTGGACTTTCCAAAGTGGCGTGTATCGACGCCATCCCATTTGGCAAATTGCCACCGCTATTTTAGGATGAGCAGAGGCACCAGACGAGATGGAACCGTCCCATGCACAAGTCCTCGAAAGGTCGAAGACAATCACAATACGTCAACATTATTATAATCCGATCAAACCGTGACTTATCGAACTTTATTTTTCTGGAAGAGCACGCACGGAATAGGGCATAGGGTGGTGGCTAGTATATTCAAGGGAAGTGGTTAAATATCTTCCCTTATATCAACGACCTGTTCTTCCATGAGAGAGAGAGGGAGGTTAAAGTGAAGTGGTTACAAAGCTAGTAATGGCGTTTGGAGCTTGTTGGTCAGTCTCATTCGATTCCAAGCCATTTTTTAGATCCTTTTCTATTGCATTGATATGGAAAATGATGGTTTGAACAAGGGTGGTGGTCAATTCTGTGCGAATCCTCAACGCGCATAGTGCATGGCAGCTGTTCTTCACGCGGCATCGAGAAAAACAATCTTCATGTTCATCCAAGAAAGACGAGAAGAGATTCATAACTTCAGAGCTCGAATTTACCAGGGACGCTTCTACCCAAATAGGGAAAATGACAGAGAAAAGACAAAAAATTAGTAATCTGGTCACCTCCTCTGGGAACTAGCACTACCTAACTCAGCGCCTAATCTCGTGCAACTGCAAATGAGACTTTTGGTTTATTAATTACATTTCGATTTGCTTTCTTTTTTATGCGACTGCAAGTGCGTGATTTAGACCTCGTGACACCCGATCATTATCTGACAAGAGCTTCCGAGCTTCCATTCCTTCGGGAGCCAATGGATAGTTTGAAATCACTGGATCTTACATTAGGTCGTCAGAATGTTCGATCTAGAAGCTTAAATTGATCGGTGGAGAAAGACCGAAAAACATATAAACCTTATAGTCAAAGATGCGGGAAATTTCAACAACAGTGACGGTAGTTAATTGCATTCGCATCGAAGAAAACAAATCTCCACCAACTGTGCATCTTCTCCGAAACAGAGTAAAAAAGAAAGCACAGGGAAGAGTCTACCGGAGTCGGCTTATTTGAGCCGGTCAAAGTTAAAAGCTGTAGCATGACGCAGCTCGCGAATACATTAATTCCTCATGATCATTATACAAATCCATAATTCATTAATGTCTTTTGTGCCGCTTTTCCAAAATGGATCGCGATCGTTCTTCAAAGAAGGACGAAAACGCAGAGATGACAGATCAAGGTTGGACAAAGTCTGGAAGTGCTGCTAGAGCCTATACACTATCGGCAGGAGACGCAAAGTAAACTCGAGTCGTCAATTGATGTGAATCTCCGATCCCTAATCTTCTCGATCGCAGCCTCAATCTATGGACTACCACCGGGGCGATCGCAACGACTTATTCGAACCGGCGTTCTTCTTTCTACGAAAGAAGAGGACTTAGGGAGCCCAGATTGCTTTCCCACCACTTTCCATGCATTGTCACTTCAGATGACTAATGGTGCAATAAAGACTTCGTTTCTCGAGATCGTTCAGTGATCAAAACTGCGCGCTAATATAAGTTCCTTCTTCCATTTGGCGACCGATGTATCGAATGACTTGACACAATAGCCTCGCTAAAAGTGTCAGCAGAAAAACTGGTTGTTCACACACAGGCCAACATCCGAAGTAGCACTATATTATACCTATGCGTATTTAATTTAATTTAATTTGATTTCCTTTTCTTTTCTTTTTTTATATTGTTAAGGGCCAATAGGGTTGCTGGGCCTTTGGCGAGTAGCTGTAGGTAACAGTACGAAAGAAAGACTAAATATAATTAATAGAAATTTTTTAAAAAATTCATATTAATGCCGGCCGCGTCATGTAGGATGAACGGTATCCAGTCAGCGATTTTTGGCAAAAATTAGTCATAATAATTATATTGACAAATCTTCAAAAGATTTTAGGGCTAAATGGATACAATCGAAAGGTATATAATTGAATTGGCCGTCGTACAACAGGTTTAAAACTTTTTAGATAATTATCCCCTTAATTAACTAGGTATGCTAATGAGTATGAACTTGAGCTCTCTCCTTTGGGCCACTCTAAACGATTTATGGAACACCGAATAGTGTGATTTATGTATCTTAAACGAGTATTAAAGAGCTAATACCAGTTGTCAATGTGAGTTCAAGCATATTGATTTAGAGAGTCTTGTGAACTAGTGCACCAATATACTTCTTATTAAGGAAATACTCAATTTGTAAAGTATTGATTGTACATGTGATCAATCAGTTCATTAAAGCTATGTTTGTTTCGCGGTAAATGAATGCTTTGAGAAAAAAATTCAAAAAACAATCGCTTGTATCATTTGAAATAATTAGTTAATACAAAATATTTTCATTATCGATAAAAATTTAATATATATATTTTCATGGACAATGATAATATTTTTTCTTTATTTATTTTTCTAAGAGATACAAATGATCAATTTTAGGAAAATATTATTCACATCATTCACATTTTGCGAAACAAATCGATGAAAAAATCGTCTCTTAACAAGTGCCTGGGGTCCCAGGCTGCGGATATTTTTTAACAAAATCCGAACTGAAAAGGCCAATGGAGAATATTGACCCGGATGAAGTTGCATTTAAACCATAAAAAAGTTGGAATTTCTCTTTTGGCTTCGCATGCAATTGATCCTAATCATTGACATTTTGCAAGTGGACATCGGTCTTTATGTCGATGGGATAAAGTCTTTACTTCCACAGGCTGTCCGATTTTGTCTTCAACCGCATACCGTCGCTAGAAATGAGTGCAGAATACGATTTAACGTTTGGAATTCATCTCCATTTTCCTGCTCGTTCTTTATTTTCCTCAATTTACTCCCTCAATTCAATAAAATAATCTCAATTTGCCACGAATTGGGAAAAATTACCCAATCGATCTTAAACCTATCATTCGAATATCAATGCGATTACAATTTTTTTAGTTTTATCAATTTAGTTATGAACTTTTACATGAAATTCCAATGTAATTCGTTAGAAATCGCCAATATGACAGTCTAATCATAACCTGTCATCCCACGTGGAATCCGTCATGTCGGCGATTTCCAATGAAAATTGGCCGGAAAATGACTATATAAGAGTTCCAAGCAACGGTTTATGGCTAAATCGACAAAATTAAAAAATTTAGGATTGATTGGACAATTTCTCCTTTATGTCATCGCAAATAGTGTCGAGACCTCACATTAAGTTACTCCCAATTTCAAATTGATCCTTGATATTTATCTTCTAATCTCCTTGTAATTTCTCCGCCAGCCCACCGAATTCCGTAGAATTTGAGGGCTCGCAAGAATATATGGCCGAAGTCAAAGTTAAAAGGCCGAAGTCAGCCAAATTAAGTGAGGCAAGCACCGAGATGGCATTTCGCCTTCTCAACCACGAGAGAAATGAAAGAACTTGGAGCAAAGGTGCCTTCAGATCTAACTGAACCCTCGTCAACATTCCTTTCGTTTTTGATGGAACAACCTGAAATGTCCAAAGATGATCTCAGGAAACCCTTCATTTCTAAGTAACAACGTCGGCAACCAAACCCGATTTTTATTTTAACTCACTCGTTCGATTTTCTTGGGATTACGAGAGCCGGACCGGAGAGTCCATACCTTATCTGATTGAAACATTTGATTAGGTCTAATTTCCGAAACTTATGAAAGAGACACTCATCTCGTTATGGTGAATGATAGGATTGGTTAAAAAAAATTTCTATCATGAGATTTTTGTGAAATTTTCTCTAATGCAACGTAATCATGTATATACATGGGAAAAATGTCCAAAAAGTCCTGAATCTATTCTACAACGATCAATTCAACTTTAAACCTTTCAATTTTATCAATTTAATCCTAAATTTTTTTGACAACTTGTTAATTTAGTATTTCTGATCAATTTTGGCTGGAAATTGTTGACGTGGGCACAGGCTAACCACTAGCCATCATACAAGTCATGGTCGGCGTTAACGTAGATAAACTTTGAATTTTTAATTTTTTTTCCTATTCTTTCCCTTTGGCTTGTGGCCAATACTCTGCCATGGCTAGCGATCGGCCACATGCAAGGGTCAGCGACAGTCGCCCTCCCCAAATTTGACGAGGGCTCGACCCTCACAACTTGGGTGAGTGCCTCCCTTGCCAGATCAAACGAGGGCTCAACCCTCATTGGCTAGGTGAGGGTTGAGCAATCGTCAAATCTGGCAAGGGCGGCTCTCACCCAAGCCGCTAGGGTGGAGCCCTCAAGCCCTCGTCAAATTTGACTAGGGAACCCTCGCATAGGCCATCAAGTTGGGGCCTTTGCCAATCTAGCAAGGCCAACCCTCAGCAAGCCACAAGGGTCAAGCCCTCGTCAAATCCAGCAAGGGTGGCCCTTGCTAGATTTCTCGAAGGCAATCCTCACACATGTCGTCAGGGTTGAGTCCTCATTTGGCCTTGCATGTGGTCCATCACTAACGATGGCTAAGTACCGGCTACAAGTCAAAGGGAAAGAAAAGCAAAAAAAACAAAGGGACAAAGAGGAAAAAAAGAATTAAAAAAAATACAATAGTTGTCCACTTCAGGATTAGCCACACCATGTAGGATAGCTGACGACCGACCAATGTCCATGTCAGCAATTTCCTGCTAGAATTGATCGAATGGACTC
This sequence comes from Corymbia calophylla, assembly GCA_014182845.1. Classification (NCBI taxonomy): domain Eukaryota; kingdom Viridiplantae; phylum Streptophyta; class Magnoliopsida; order Myrtales; family Myrtaceae; genus Corymbia; species Corymbia calophylla. Next base: position 39,765,219 of record CM024698.1, read on the forward strand.
AATTAATAAGTTGCCAAAATGTTTAGGACTAAATTGATACAATTGAAGGGTTTTATGATTGAATTGGTCGCTATACAATAAGTTCAAGACTTTTTGGATAATTATCCCTATATACGTGTATGCATAATGATAAATAGCCGCTCATGTTGTGAAAATCTATATTAGATCATTGTTGTCGGTTGGAAATGAAAATCGAAACCTAAGTCTCTGTCTCTCCTCCCTTTCTTGTCGAACTCTATGCCTTAACTATAAAGTCATAGCTTCAAATAAGGAATATCATGACATCACAGCCCTCAAGTTCATCGAATGCTACTGCAGATGAATAAGCTATTCACCTAGTCATCTTGAAATGAGATAATGCGCAGAACATCTTTATGCGACAAGAAAGTATGGATAAGCCCATTCTTGGGATTTATGCAGCCTTTATAAACTTTGAGCATTGCTGTCGCAATGCGATGAATGATTAGAGAATGATCCACGATGTTTAAATGCGCAGAAGAAGAATAATATAAACTTGGGGAAGCGATATGACAAGTTCTCCGATGGAGATGGGATGCTGAATGGAGGTGTGATGTGAGGAGGAGGGAGTAAGCTTCTCGGGCACACCCGCGCACACTTGAAACTCCAGCAAAGAATGGGGTGAGGTGGCGCTTTCTGAAGTGGACGTTGTGGAAGCTCTCCTTACGCGTCTCCCTGCCGGTCTAGTGACAACAAAGTCAGAATTATACACTTCCACTCGCAAACGAAAAAAGAAATACAAAACGAAAAAGAAAAATGCGAAAATGAAAGAGCCCGAAACAATATACAAAGACAGAAATAGGAAAATAAACAATGATGAGCACCGAGCCGTGTCCATCTAGAGAGTGAGTTTGATTTTGTATATAAAGGGGTTGGTGCCCCGTGTATTCTATCCTGTTGTGTTGCAATCTCTCTCTCTCTCTCTCTCTCTCTCTCTCTCTCTCTCTGTGTGTCGGAGATCTCTCTCTGAGCGTGTTTGCTAGTTTTTCTTGGTGGCCTAGCTTTTCAAGTATTGCTTGGAGTTGCATAGAAACAGGAGGGTGAGGTGAGGAGGGGGTTGGTGAGAGAATATCTCGAAAGAGAGGGAATAAAGCTTTGTCTCTTGTTTCCTTGTTTTTGGTTTTCTGGTGGGTGATCGCAGAGGGAAAGGGAGAGGGAGAGCCGAAGAATGGGAAGACAACCGTGCTGTGACAAAGTTGGATTGAAGAAAGGGCCATGGACAGCCGAAGAGGACAAGAAGCTCATCAACTTCATCCTCACCCATGGCCAATGCTGTTGGCGGGCTGTTCCCAAGCTTGCTGGTCTCTCTCTCTCTCTCTCTCTCTCTCTCTCTCTCTCTCTCTCTCTCTAACAAGGCATCCCAATCTAATCGTCATCTCTTCATGTCGGCTTAAGCTTTCACTCCTTCAGATTTTCTTCTTCTTTCCTTCTTTCTGAACCAACTTTCGCAGACTCAAAGTGAAGCGTTTGTCTCATAAATGAGTTGAAGAGAGAATCAAAATGGACATTTAAGAAATTTAAATTGATCGTAATGCATTATTCGTGGGAAAGAAATTAAAGGATGTGTAATGTTATCAAGATGATGATGGGGGAACATTTGCAGGACTGCTGAGGTGTGGAAAGAGTTGCAGGCTGAGGTGGACCAATTACCTGAGGCCAGACCTGAAGAGAGGACTTTTGTCCGAGTATGAAGAGAAGATGGTCATTGATCTGCATGCGCAACTTGGCAACAGGTCATCATCATTGCCTTGCTTTTATCTGTCACCAGAAAAGCTCTCTCTCTTCTCTCAAATTATTGCTGGTTTTCTTTTTCCTAAGTATCATCGCTTAGTTGAATTTAAAAAATGTGTTGTATGCGGCCCGATTTACAATCTAGATCATGAAATTGGGTGGATCAAATTTGATGCAACCACCCGTCTAATGATTTCAATACTTTCAAATATAGGCATATATGATGCATGTAATATTATTTTCTCATTCAATCATGAATCTGGTTCAATGAAGTTATCTGGATCTGACAATTTTTGATTAAAATAAAAATCATGACTCTCTTTTCCAATAAAAAAAAAAAAAGGCTCAGATAAAGTTTTCTAATATATCATTTTGTAATTATGTCCCATTTAGCCATCTTTGAAATAATCAATCTCGTCCATTTAAAGACGACAATATAAACAGTGCCGATTGACTTTTCCTTTCTTCCATCATTTCAATTTTGAGAAAAGTAAAGTTACAATAATTTTGAAAGTATGGCTATTTTTGCAAACTAATGTTCATGGGTCAATTCTTGCCGTGTGGAAACAGATGGTCAAAAATAGCATCTCACCTCCCAGGAAGAACAGACAATGAGATCAAGAATCACTGGAACACTCACATCAAGAAGAAGCTCAAGAAGATGGGCATCGATCCTCTCACTCACAAGCCATTAGTCACCACCAACAATAACACAACCGATCAACAACCCCCCCAAACAGCCCAGACCCATCACCAAGAATCAACTGATCAAGAACCAACCTTGTCATCATCCACCAATGATGCTTCGTCCCAGACAGATCACAACAAGGTCGATCTCGAGTCGCCCTCAACCATGACAGAGTCGAAAGAAGAAGAAAGAAGCACGCTCGATGATGCGATGGAGGCCATCAAAAGCTTCCTCTGCTTAGATGATGTGTCACTCATTGACCCATCTGAGATCTTAGTCCCTTCTTCTTCTTCGTCATCCTCTTCGTATTCGACTTCACCATCATCTTCGTGGGAGGACAGCAACATATTCGAGGACCTGCAGTTACCGTTCATGGACTGGCCTCAGGGCGATTTCGGCGATAATAACAACAGCAACGGCAATTTGAGTTTCTGGAACGATGAAGACTTCAGTTGGGACATGTTAATCAACGCCGATCCTGTTCTGGACCAAACGTCTCCCTCGTAAAATCGCCTCTTGTGATTGGAGATTCGGTTGTGTATATACATGGTGTTCTAAAATTCAGTTGCTAGCAGAATAAATAATAAAAAAGTGTTGGAGAACCGGGGAAAAACCCCATCTCTACCGATATGTTAGTAAAGTTTCACCTTTTGCCTTTTTGAAGCATTTTACTTCTATGAAAGAAAATGAATATTTGAGAGAGTTTATGTGGACCACGGAAGGATCTAGAAATGGTACAAAAATCCATGGTCTAAGGGACCAGCTGCTACTCTTTGATTAATAGTTTTATTTTTCAGGAATTGAATCCTAATTTTTTGCAATTCCAATGACCTTTTCAATTGAACATGACTCTGTTCATTACTTTCGCTGTTTGAACGATAATGTATTGGCTTCGTTGTAGTGATTTGGACACCTTGTTGCAAGGATCAAATACATGTATTTTGAGTCCATCTCTACCATAAAAATAATGTGTCCTTTCAGATTTAACATAAAGTTTGATAGATTTAACGATTTAGATGGATGGAAAGGGAGTGTACCTATTCGTACTGAAAATTCTTCATTTTTTTGAGAAGGCCATGATTGTCTCATTTATTTTCTCTTCTTATCGTACGATTTCTATTATTCCAACCCACTTATTCCATATGCAACAATGGCTATCAATAGTTTTGGAAGATACTCTATTTATGTAATTCCCTCAATTTTGCGATAAGCACGAAGTAACTATCCTATGTGAGATTTGGAGAAAAGCTTCTCCTTCCCCTCCTTGGATAACTTTTGTAAAGTGAAGCGACCCAAGTATCTCAATGAAGTAACAATCTCAATAGCCAGTGATGGAGCTTACTATATCGACTCCCAAAATAGTAAAATGAGATTTCTCATCCAAAGAAAAAGTTCAAGGGATCAAGTCATGAATGACCTAAGCTTGTTAGGTGTTAAAGCATCTCATCCTTATTAAACAAAATTAATTAAAAGTCACTTTCGAACACCTAGGACACGAAACTTAGATACAAGAAAAACCCTTTTCTAGGCAACAACTTGCTCTTAAATCAAATCGATAGAATGAAGCTACATATGCTTACAATTTAGGACAAAACCCTCAATTTGCTGTAAATCCGACAATTCAGTTCGAGTCAGCGTAGGTCATACCCCACACTAATCTGAGGCTAATCCTCCCCTCCTTCATTTCTCCGGCCTGGTTTACATTTCCACCATTTCTTATATATTTATATCTTTGGCGGCTTGGAGGCCATTGCTAAAAGTCCTATAAGATCTATCTAGGGCGATGACAATTGCGACCACCGGCGTCCAAGAATATTTTGTAATTTAACCTATCGTGCTCTTTGAAACTTTCTCTCTAAGTAATTATAATGTAAAATAATTGGTTGTTTTAGTCGAATAAGCAATCTAATCCGGCGCTGCACATAATCTGTCACTAATTTGGAGGCATGTTTGAGATATAAGTATTAAATGGAGGGCCAGCTGGTTGCGCCATATCTTATTGATTAGGATCAGCTCCTGACGGAGAGATTTATCATATTGCAATTGCAAATAAACAAGGAGGGAAATCGAATTAGTTGCGATGACCGCTTTCAAGGAACGGGAAAGTCAACCGAGCTTAGGATTCCGAAACCGACGTTTGAATGGGCTCATACGTTGACCGTTCAACTCCAATCGACATACAGAAGGGAAAAAAATTGAAGAATATCGCAAACGGAGGAACTCGTGCTGGCAATATGATTGCAAGGTAGGGGGGAGAAATAATTATTTAACTTGGAAAACAAGTGAAGATCGGAGTTGCATGATTTGCGATTGTACCCCTTTTAAAACTGACAAATGAAATCTTTATTTAACAACTTCAGCTACCAAGAAAATCAAGTTGAGCTAACAAAAAATTACCAAAAAAAAAAAAAGAAGAAAAGAAATCATGTGTGAAATTCCTTTGTCGATGTTAACGTGAACATGCTAGTTTGGGAATATCTACAATGTTTTTCAAGGGGAAATTACCAAAAAGTTTTGGACCTATTGTACGGATGCCAATTTAGTCATAATCTTTTAACTATGCCAATTTAATACTAAACCTTTTAATGATTTTCCAATTTAATCATAATATTTTCAATTGTGATAATTTAGTCCTAAACCTTTTTGAAGATTTGTCAATTTAATCATAAACCTTTTGATAATTTGTTAACATAATTCTTCCGACCAAATATCTAAATAATAGGACTTAATTAACAAATCTTCAAAAGATTCATGACTAAATTGATACAAAAAAAATATTTAGGGCAAACTTAGCAAATAGTAAAGGTTTATGACTAAATTGATATAATTATAAGATTTATGATTGAATTGGCTATTGTATAATAGGTTTAGAACTTTTTAGATCATTATCATTTTTTTTTAAAGTAGGTTTATTATAAATAGCTGCTCAAATCTAGATTCGTTTATAAAATCAACCCTTATTGTTAAAGTTAAGAGAGATGGTTTTAATTAGTTCGAAGTAAATGACTATGCAGTTCTTAAAATGAAATTTTCATGTTATCAAAATCGAGAAAATGTACATGTATTGAAGAACGCCTTATGAAGAGAACGAAATGAATGGACACTAGTAAAAATGAAAAACATAAGAAAATTATTGCGACCCCAATCAATTTTTTGTAATTGCATTTTAGACTTGCGCTTTTTAAAAAAAATTGACCATGGCATTGCTAATTTTTTCCCAAAAATGTTTGTGACAAACTCTTGTTAGAAGATTTCGATTTTTCGTACAAAATTAGTTCAAATGATAACATGGTTCAACTCATTTGGCACGTTGATGTTACAACATGCAACATAAGTGGACTGACAGAGCACCTAATTTACTGTGGAGTAGTGTTACAAATTCATCTATTAATGGCTCAATAAAAGAGGTCTGTCTATCTATTTATATAAATCCAATGCATTCTTTTCTTAAATTGGAGGGGTGTCACAGCAATTTGCCCTAAAATCAATGTGAAGATTTCGAAAACAGGCATGATTTGATTTTGGATGCAACCTTGCAATCAAGCAATTAAAATATCCATTGCCGTAAGTCTTCTATGTAATTAACAAGTCAATGGATTTTGAGCTCTCCTGTCGGTCTCGATTCTTGAGTGCATAAAAAAAGGAAGAAAAGGTCAGAACGGCCCAATTCTTTGCTCCAACTGCTCATTAATACTAATCCAATGTTGATGTCATGGTCAACTAAATAATCTCCAAGTTTAGTCGTCTTCTTAAAAATGAATTAACCAACTAGATTCCTTCTTAATTGTTAAGGAAAAAAGCCCATAATCTCAAATTATGCCCATTGTGATATAATTACTTTAAACTATTTTTTTGTAAAACCAAAAAAAAAAAAAATATAAGTATGTATATATATGACACATTTATCCTTCATAAAAAATCAACAATTTTTAATAATATTTTTCAAATTTTTCATTATATCATTTTTCTTTTTCTTTTTTTTTTTAAACTAAAGTTGGCAAGGGTTGTTAGGCCCTTGCTAGCCACTAGGCGAGGGTCATTAGGCCCTCATCGGCTGCTGGCAAGGGCTACGACCCACCTCAGCCTCGCCTAGGTCTAGGAAAGTCCGTTATAGTTGTAGTCACAAACAACATAGCCTTGCCTGCAACCTCGCCTAGAAGGGCATTGGGAACACAGGCAAGGCCACCTTCGCCCTCAACCGGCATGGCCTTGCCCGCAACTATGATGGGCTCACCTAAATTTGGGTGAGGGCCGCACGACCCTCATTGGCCTCGCCTAGTAGTTGGCAAGTTGACCTTAGTTGCAAAAATAAGAAGGGAAAGAAGGAAAAAAAAAAAAAAAAAAAAATGGAAAGATAAGAAAATAATAATATAATATTAATTCAACAAAAATTATCAAAAATTATAAAAAATTATCCACATTGGCAACAGTCCACTTTGGCGAGTTCCAAAAAAAATTGGCCAGATAAACTCAATTGATAAAATGTGAAAAGCGTTAAGACACAAATGACAAAATAAAAATTTTAGAACTAAATTGGCAAAAACGCAATAGGTTTAGGACTTTTGAACAATTTCCCCCTCCCCCACCCCCAAAATAGTGGTGTCAAGTGAAAATTAAACACCTCATGCTTCTTCGGGCACAAAGTTTAAGCACTCTTACAAGCTCAATTAGTCCCATGAGATTTAAGGATTTTATTAACGAATGTCCTTGAGACACTTGTTAAACATTCAATTAAGAAAAAAATTATGATTTTTTTTATGCATGCCCTCTGTCATATTATTTGTATCAATGAATTGCAAACCAAGATCTTTCCTCATTAAGTTTATTCAATAAGTGCCCCAAAGACGATATTTAACAAGACCCAAGATCTAATTGTACGCACATTAGTGTTTGTAAAATTTCGTGCGCCTATCCTTATCCTGATTTTCAACAAAGTGGATATTATATTGGTATTGCTATAATATAACTTCAAGGTATTACAAGACGTGTATTAGGTCACCCAATTTAAGTTAAGTAAAGAGCCTCACAAAGATTGCTTGATCGTGCAAGCTAAAACCGTAAGCTGCTAGTAACAGCGACACGCGTACCACCATACGTATGGTAATGAAAGACTGAGTCGAGATGTGAAATATTTCATAATGGGATAGCCAATTTCTTGAGTTACTTTAATTATTCAAGGTTTGATTGGTAATTACAATAGTTGATTTGCCTTTAATTTCGACTCTAATTGTGATAATGATTTGTGCGAATGATCCAAGTTTGAGATTATTAAATCGGTTTTTCTCTCTTAGGACCTAGACTTTCCAATTTTTCATGCTATTCGCCCGGGTTTTCGTAAGGAAATAGTTAGTAGTTAATCATAAGTCATCCAATCCTTGACCATTTCAACAATTCTATGATGTATCAACAATTTCCTTTTACAATAACTATACTTGTAGGCTTCAACATTCGATTATCAAGATAAAAAAACTTGCCTCCACACAATTTAGCCATATATATTTATTAAAAGTATCAGAAATCGCTTGCGCATGGTTTATATACTCTTCAAATATGTGCAGTCTCTCTCTAATTATTAGTTTGAGCTTTTTGATTGGATATACCATCCATATTAACTATGGACTCATATTGACATGTCTTGAGATCCTAGGCATACATCAATGTGGATGAAAAAGACTTTTGCATTTACATGTAAATATAGAATCACTTTGGTCATTGTCTAAATCAATTTTTCAATCAATTACTAATAAATAGTCGAACGGATTATCAGATAATCCATAAATTTTGCGTTTACATGTAAATATAGAATCACTATGGTCATTGTCTAAATCAATTTTTCAATCAATTACTAATAAATGGTCGAACAGATTATCAGATGATCCGTAAATTACAACAATTGTAAATAGAATCTATGCTTATTCTTCAAAACAATCTTAGTTCCGATCTGATGACCTCAAAACTAAAAACAAAAAGAAAAGTGAACAATTACAACTGGTATAATTGAATAAGAATGACTAGGACTCACAATCGAATCCGATTATCCCAGGAATTTTATCAAGACCAAAGCACAGTTGACTTTGGGGATATAAATTGGTAGAAATGTCAAAATACACAATCTCTGACCAGAAGCGCCGTACTACCCTAAGTAATCCGTACAGCTGGTCAACGATGTCCCAACCAGTATCTATGGAGAGACATTGGCTTTAGGAACAAAATTCAACTTTGCGGGGGAAAAAAAAATCTCATTGATTCAGTCATTTTCATCGGGTCAAAGTGGAATGGTTCTATATATGCTTGTGGCAAGATCAAGAGAGAAAAATAAACTAAAGAAATAAAATAAAATAAGGGATAATGACACAAGCAATCTTTGAACCTTGGCCCAATGTGCCATTTGGTCCTTGAATTTTATTTGTTCAATGTAATTCTTGAATTTTAACCCAATATGCAATGTAGTCGTTGTTCAATATAATCCTTGAACTTTTGGTACATGTTCGATGTAGTCATTCCATTGATTTAAGAGGGACTACATTGAATATTTTCATACATTTTAGGGATTTTATTAAATAAATTAAAAATTTAAGGACTATATTACATATTGAGCTAAAGTGAGGGGAGTATAGTTCTAAGGTAAAACCTGTAACCTGATAACCATACTGGTGAGAACCTATAGGTTCCACATTCTAAAGTATGCAGAGTATGTTCTAGATTCCAAAATTTGGGAAACATGTTTCGACAGGTAGATTTTAAATTCTAGGTTAGTAAAACTTGGAATTTAAAACTTGTAACCTGTAATTTAGAACTTAGAACCCGGAACAAGTTTTTGTATTTTTCATAGTCTATGTCTTCACGCGATCTTAAGGTATTCCATGACGTTTGATAATAAGTGTATAATCTAGAACAACTAGTCTAAACATCCATTTATAACTTAGAATTTTATTTTGTAGAGCATGAGATCAATGGAAGTTTAATTACTTTTTTATGTAGTTATGTTCAGGCAATTGTTTCTTTTAAGATAATGATTATATATAATATAAGAGTAATTGGCATAGAAAACTGTAAAATTTTCTTAATACTATTCAATGAGTGCATATAGATATTCATTTTTAGGCAATCGATAATAAAATTCTTGTTCATTTTTATTATTTCGTTTATTTTCGTATTACTTTACTAAAGATGAAAAAAACTTGTTAGAACCTAGAACCAACTCTGAAACCTGTAACAGGGTAAGTTCTAGATTCTAAGTTTCAATGGGTAGGTTTCAGGTTCCAAAAACTGATGAACCTGTATCTAAGATAAGGTTCTAGGTTTAAAACGGAACCTATAAAAATCTAGAACTGCTCACCCCTAGGCTAAATTTCAAGAACTATATTGAACAAATTAAAAGTTCATCGATCAAATTGCATATTTGGTCAAAATTTATGAATTGTTTATATATTTTTTATAAAATAAAGTAAAAATTAGGAATGAGAGGGGAAGAACAGATGTGAGAATATCAGCCCTTGCGGCAGACATGCAAAGGAGAGCTTATTTTGAAAGCAGGTGATAATTAGTTTCGTTGACTAGGTTAAATTCTGACGTTGCCTTTCATCATCGTGATGGTATCATGCCAACCACCTCTAGTTACTTAAGTTGATGACCTCGTAAACACTTCTAGGTTTTGTTAGTTTTTGGTAATTTTTATGCTCCTGTAACTGTTTTTTTTTCTTACATGTTTGTCACAACAGTTTATATCCATGGTATATATTGAAAGTTTTGATAAGCTCGATGAGAGTGTTACTGGTATTTGTCCTCATTAGAAACAGATGAATGAACGGATAATATGAAAAATGAAATGATTTGATGTGAAGGATGAAACTAATAACAGTGCAATGGCAAGAAGAAGTTAGAATGAGATTATTTGTTCTAGATACAATGTGTCTCACTATTTTTTAGCCATTCTACTTGGCACGCCAGTACTAACGTGAATAATATTTACAATTTTTTTTTGATTTTCTGAATTTTTTTATTTTTATAATTTTCTTTTCTTTCTTTTTTCAATTCTAGGCTAGTAAGGTTGTTGGCCAATCCTCTCCAACCACAATACAAGGGCCTACGAGCACTAGGCGAAAGTACCCTTATCGGCCAATAGTCAAGAGTCACTGCCCTAGTGTGGATTGGGCAGGGCTTGATGCCTAGTAAGGGCCACGATGTCCTCACCTAGTTTGGGCGAAAGCATAAACAAGGATTGGCTAACGTCGACCCAGAGTTGGGACATCAGCGCTATATTGTATCACGTAAGACAGCCTCATCCAAGTTAGCAATTTCCAGCCAACTTTGGTCGGGAGTACTATGTTTGGCAAATCATCAAAATGATTAAGATTAAATTGGCACAATTCCAGGATTAAAATAGCTGTCGTACAATAAATTTATGTTTTTTTTGGATATTTTTCCTTTGAAATTTTCCACCACAAATGCATTGGCGGTTTCAAAGATAGCGATGGAGAAAATGTGAGCACGTGTTAATGCTGGTGTGAAAGTATGAATTCTAATTCTTTTCAGCATATGCTGCGAGGATTCAAACCATTGATGCCCTTCAAATTTCAAAAAGATGGTCCAAATGAATTCACACTCTCTTTTGGTGAGATTTTCTGATTCCTTATTCTTCCAAATAGCCACTATATTCCATCTAATGATAAATTATCAGCCCATTTCTGATATAAAAAAATAAATGGTAAACACCATACAAACATAGTCTACGATCTTTATGGATATTCTATATCTTTGTTGTTACTTTAACTGGAAAAATTCAAAATTAGCAACTTTGGTCATACGGAGACGCGAGAAGATGTCAAGAGTTAGGTACATCTCCATGTAGAAAACAAAAATACCGATTTCAATGGTCCTGCTTGGGGTTCGTTTGCAAGCCACTAGGTATTTTGGATTGGGTAGCTCTAAGGAAAAATCAATTGTCCACGCTCATTATGGTTATTAGATAAAGTGGAAAGAAATCAAGAAGATATAATGACTGCGTAGACACCATATCTGCAAATATAATAAGTACATCATCAGTCAGTTGAAAATAGTTGCACTTCATTATTCTTTTAAGAATGTGTGGTAAAATAATATCATTGATCAATTTCTCCATTACCCACAAAGGATAATTTTTCTTTTATTTAGTCAGCCACGTTGAAGGCAGTTTTTTTCTTTTCTTTTCTTTTTTTTTTTATTTTTTTTCAAGCCCCCTTCCTATCTATGAGATGAATTGTTCTTAGAATATTTATCTAAAGTATAAATTAGCCTATCTTATCTATTATATAGAAAAGAAGCTAACGTATGCAATTGATCGAATTAATTCATCACAACTAATAACGACGATCCGACAATAGTGGAGTAGTACCAAGACAAGAGAGTCTGGACAAGGTGTGGTTCTTAGAGGGCTTTTAGGATGGCAAAGAGGCAAGAATGAATCGAATTGCATACCAAATAGAAGGAAAAATTCCTAGGTTATATAAGTGAAATTGGAATTAACTCATAAGAGGGGCTTTTTGATATAAAGGCGGGGTTTAGCGATTGTACTCCAATATTAACTATGTTTAGGGAGAGCACTATCATGATCGGTGACTTTCTGGGTAAGTGCTTAATGATTCGCACCCCAAAAAAATAAAATCCATGAGGCTTAGTACTAACAAGTCAAAATAGACAATATCTCAAAATAGTTATTTTGAATATATAACAATGACATTCATGCTTCAAAGCTATCTTCATTGCAAACACACAGTGTAGTGTTCATTCATGGTTAGCGCATAGAATCTGGTCTTTATTATTTTGATGACGGCAAGGATGGCTTACACAGAAACGCGAAATGACATCGGCAGGTTCATTGGTGTTGCCGGAGAGATTGACGGCAGTCGGAGATCTCAGCACGGGCAGATAGCTTATCTTTTTTCTGAATACACTTTAAAAAGCTCTGGTGTGAGATCAGCTAACGGGTGAGTGGGAGCTTCTGTTCCTATCACCGACATACGCGTGAAGAAAAGCAAACGCGGGAAGACAAGCAAAAGATCTCCGCTAGGTTAAAAAGACCAGCTCAATGTGGCGTCATGTTATACAGTTGTTCCGTGCTTTCTCAGTTCCATCATTCAAGTCAAACGCTTTCTTTTTCTAGTGGAAAATTTATGTGTGGCTGATCGACGATCGGAGCGAAAAAAAGAAAAATTTGGGAGGGTCGCTTGTCAGGACTGAGGAACAGAATCTTGCCTCCAACTTGTCACCCACTGCCGTCTCATTCGATGATTCCTCCCATTTGACACGTTCACATGTTATCCGACTGAGATGTTCTCCAGTAACACGCTCGACCATGAGATATGATCACGAATGATCCAGATAGATGTGTTGCGAGCTCATTTGCATACGAAAGTGTTTGGTCCGGATGTTTTCAAGTCCTTTTGCCTTTTCTAAATTGATGAAATGCGGACCTTGTGAGCTCTATACCTTTGGCGAGTTTATGTTTACGCTTTCAACTTTTGGAATGACCTGAACGGTTTGATTTTCGTTTGAAGCTCCCTACATCAGGTTTTCGTGGATTGATCAAAACCTGCGTTTTTGGTCGATTTATCCTTGATCTCTTGTTAAGTTTATGTATTGCCAAGAATTATGTTCTTGAGATCTTTGCTGCTATGTACCTCTAGTATTTGCTAGAGAAGAACATTGTTCACCCAATTTTGTTGATAGTTTTTACCCAAATTATCATATTTGGAAAGGGAAGATGGAAGATCTTTTATATGTGAAAGATTTTTATTTGCCCGTATTTGCCGAGGAGAAACCGGAGAATAAAATGGTCTCTATATTTTATCGTCAAGTGTGTGGTTATATTAGGCAGTGGGTGGATGATAATGTTTTGAACCATATTATTGAGGAAACACATGCACGCGGTTTATGAAATAAGCTCGAACAGGTTATATGCTCGAAAGACGGGAATAATAAGTTATTTCGATAAAAACAGATGATGGCTCGAGGATCATTTAAATTCTTTTCAAGGAATTATAAATCGGTTGGCTGCGATGGGAATCAAGTTTGATGATGAGATTCAAGCACTATGGTTGCTTGGTACTTTGCTGGACTCATGGGAGACGTTTCGAACGTCTTTGTCTAGTTCTGCCCCGGATGGTACAATTACCATAGATTTGGCCAAGAGTAGTATTTTGAATGAAGAGATGAGAAGGAAGACACAAGGATCGTCCTCTTCACATACTAATGCCTTGGTGGTTGAGAAAAGGGGAAGAAGTGAGTCTCGAGGTCCCAGAAACAGAGATAAGAGTAGAGATAAAAGCAGAGGTAAGTATAATAAGTTTGCTAATGTTGAGTGCCATTATTGTCATCAGAAGGGACATATTCAGAGGTTTTGTCGCCACTTAAAAAGGGAGCAACAAAAGGAGAAAGGTAAAGAGAAGATAAGTAATAGTGACAGTGATGATAATCGTGTTGCTGCACTTAAAGAAGACTTTCTCATTATTTTTGATGGTGATGCGGTGAATTTTGTATCTCATGAGACCAGTTGGGTAATTGATAGTGGTGCATCTATTCATGCTACATCTCGTAGGGATTTCTTTACATCATACGGTCGGGCGACGGATCTGTGAAGATGGGAAATAATGGGCGACTCAAGTTGTAGGCATTATTCAGGTGAAAATTAATGCGGGCAAAGTTTCTTTTTACACCACTAGCGTAACAAAGTCAATATTAAAAATCTGATTGAAAAGTTCGGCGCTAAAAATTGTTTAGCGGGAAAACATAATAGAGTTGCATTTAAAAGCTCCCCTCCCAAGAAAGTCGTATATTGGATTTAGTGCAATGTTTGGGGAAAACAAAATCACTTGGTGGCTCCCTTTATTTTGTTACCTTCATAGATGATTTTTCAAGGAAAAGATTTATACCTTGAAAGCTAAAAATCAAGTATTAGATGGTGGGAAACGTGGAAAGAAATTGAAGTTTCGATAACGTATAAATGTTTTAAGTATCAACGCCTCGGTTAAACTTAGCCGAGAGTGATAGTTGCTTATCCATCCTTTTGGGGTAATGTTGGAAAGTGTTTTTTACACCACTAGCGTAACAAAGTTAAAAATCTGATGATGAAATCCCCTAATGGGGAAATGATTATTATAGTTGACGTAGGTGGGAAACGCATTTCACGAAATGTTTTAAGTATCAACACTTGTGATAGTTCATCCATTATGACTATGATGAAATGTACAGGATATTTCTTTTATTGCAAGAAACTAATTATTTTGAAACCATAATGAGGTTTCCATTGATGATTCTGTGACACACAATATTTGAGTTTATAAGAAGAGTAGATTAAAACCATGCTGGGGAGGAGTTTAGATGAGTTGTAGGTTCATTTATTATGAATGTTCTAATTGCATCAGCAAACCAAAATTAAACACAAATGCGCCCATCTAGTATAAACGCAAGGACAACGTTTCAACTTGTCATTAATCATAACAGTGCATTACACTATTTCATTACTTATATCCTGTTGTAATTTTGAAGAATATAATGCTAGTGATGCATCATTTGAGGACCTTTAAGAGTCGGGTGACATAAATTATTTGATGATATAAACAATTTAATCATTCGATGCAAGAAAAAGAGTAGATTTATAGGTGGTTCTAGGTGAGGCATTTATGACATAGGGATGAAGTTTGCATGATAAGTAGTCGGGGACCAATTGGAATTCTTGCTCACCCCAGTTGGTAACACACGATCTCTTGGAAACCCCAACTAATGATGGTCTCACTCGCAATCCTTACGTCATTTTGACATTGAAAGAAACTAAAGATATAATCCAATCTCTCATTAGGCCTCGGGCTCAAGCAATTATGTGGTATTGAAGTATGGACACTGGATGATACAATAATTAGGGGGCAACATCTGTTTACCTCATCACATCATGAACATAGATTAGAATTTCCATAAAACCAATCATGGAGTCTAGTCCTTTAAGCAAGGTGAGCTAAACCCAGTGGCCACGCCATTTGACTTCTTTTTAAGGAGGGTTTTTCAACAACATAATAGTGGCGTGGGGGAATCTATTTACATTTTCATTGGAGATAACATAAGATATGCAAAGTGAAAAAAGGGTGGGCTTATTTAAATAAGTGCCTTTTCAAAAGTGTATAACAGAAAGAAAGGAGAAAAGAAAAGCGACCCATGTGAAAAGGAGAATGCCAAGTACACCACAATCATTGTCTCCATGGAAGGACTACTATATCCCATATTGACACTCGGAAATTTCAAGAGAAGACGAGGAAGTGAGCAAAGAAGGGAAGATAAGGGTACCAACTAGCCAGATGTGTGGGTTGCAAATACAATTTTTGAGGATTGAGGATGAGGAAGAGGAGTTTGGTGAATGTGTCATGTTGCTCTTTTATGTACTCTTTTATGTACCCTTTTATGCCATGTCTTTGTTTATCCCTCTCATCGTGTGTTTAACGTGAAAACGACAACTTGTCAAACATTTTCTTCCAATCTGATTTCTTAAAAATTTATTAACTAATACATCGAGTGACCTGCCGACATTTCATTATTTACCTAAATATATGCCGGCATTTGTTGTGATCTTCGATTAGTAATGGAAATGGTGGGACCATCATCATGCCGACATGTTACGAATTATGTGCATTACCTTAAAAGTTGAGCTTTTTCTAGTTTAGGAAAAGTTCATGGGGATAGGGCATAGGTGGCAAAAAAGGGAGGGAGCATGGGAAGAGCAAAAATGGGGGATCAATTGTCATTGGGGCGGTCGCAGGATCGAAGGGCCTGCCTCCCAAGCACGCCCACGGATTATTCCGTTGGCCTACTTTTAGTGGCTCTTCTTTTGCCCCACCTTCCACTCTCTCTCTCTCTGTCTCTCTCATTCACAACCTTACACACATCTTTGTGCTGAAAAACAATTGTTCAATTCCAAAATTTGAGCCACTCAAAACATGAAAACTTGTCGAATCGCGAGCGGCCACTTGGGGAAGTTCTCCAATAAAGTCATAGGGGAAATCATTGCCTGAACCCAAGTCCCACTGAACTGTGTTTATCGCCATCGTCGAATTTTTCGGGCCGTTTATACAAGCGTCTTGCATATGGATCTCACGAGATCAATGGAGATGCAGGTTCGTGCATTTACTATTCGTAATTGGAAACTACATTTAAATAGCGCGACTCAAAAAAGTTTTTATTTGGTGAATGCAATTTTTTTTTATCGGTATTTGATGAATGCAATTAAAAAGTGAAAAAATGCCAAATGTTATCTAGAGGGCCATTAGTTAAATAACAAATTAACAAAAATGTACGATTTTCATAGCATTTAAGCCGTCTTGAAATTATAATTTCTAAAAACCTTTAAAATTTTATAAGATTACTACCAATTATTCTAAAAATTTAAATTATTAGAAGAAGAAGTGATTTAATAATTAATTACTTTAACACTTTTCCTCATGAGTAGGCTGAACTTTGTGCTAAGCCTAAAACATGAAAATATATAATCGAAGAGGCAATAAATGTGTGGAAATATTTAAACTTAGGACCTCTTTTATTCTGATACTATGTGAGATTTTATTTTACTATTGCCAACTATTCTAAAATTTTATATTGTTACTTTTAACAAAAATATTTATTTCTGTTGTTGTCGTGCTTGGTTTCTAAGTAAATCCAAAGGAGATGTGACATTTAATATCCCAACAAATTTTTTCTCGTGAGTGGACTATCAAAAAGTACGGGAGCGTTGCATCCACACAAAAGATCGATTATTTAAAAGATTTTGCAAAATTTCCTTATTACGAAATATTTAAATTATTAATTAAATAAAAATTGACATAATATGAAGAAATTGTACACATATATATAAATTTTCTTACTGGAAAAATTTTTTATAAGATCAAAAATATTTAAATTTAATTGAAGTAGTGTGAGATATTGATTTTTGCATTGACTATTGATAGAATATTTATAAAGTACTAATTGAGAAAATGTTGATGCTACAAAGGATTGCGATACCTTAAATGTATGACTTCATCTTTTCTTTATATAAAACAAAGTAATAGAGCTTATGTACTTCCTTGAAAATTTCTATCGTGGACACGAATGTTATTTTCTTTTTCCAACTAAATTTGAAAGGTGTACTTAGTCTAGTGCGAAATGGTCATGAGTACCACTTCATCATGATAAATAAATAAAAAATTGAAACGGGTAAATTATTCCATCCCTTTCATGAAAGATTCAGATAACATCGAGAGTGCGGATACAGATCTCACTTTCTCGGTCGGTGATGTGTTATGTCCTATGTGTCTTTGGTATAGAAATGGTTAATCGGAGAGAGGTCCATCTGTAAAGCGCAAGGGATCGAGAACATTCTTCATGGGTACAGAGAAAAGCAACCATCACGACATGGAGATACACTTTGGCAAAGAAGAGAAGATGGGGATGAATCGTGAAGATGGTCTCAGGATCGAATGTGGTTGTTTCGTGGATTAATCCCCCACGAAGTGACTGACTACACATCTGATCTCGCCAATGTTTTGTAAACCCTAAATTACAACGGTGGAAGCCCGTAATTTATAATTTGGTTTGATGCTTTTACTGATTTATAGGATGTAGAAAAGATAACAAAAACAAATCCTAGGCCACTTGAAACGCTGCTATCACTTTAACAGCTTCTGCAGGAATTCATGGACAAAGGAAAAGTGAATTCTCTCCTTGCTTGGTATGTCCCACCAAATGTTTCAAATCGAGAGGTTAGAATTGTAAGTATTAAATCATGACTTCGTCTAAAATATTAAAATTTTTAAAATAATTGACAATGTTTTCAAGAATTTTCTCATAATATCAAGGCGGGAGAGTTCGAATTCAAATCTTTATAAGCCTCTTATTCGTCTCCATTATTAGCTTATCCTTGAAGGGGAGTATTACAATAACACTCTTTTAATAGTTTAATTTTTTAGAAGAGTGTTACAATAGCGCTCTCCAAACTTTCACCTTCATAAATGATGTATGAATCAACGATAATGCCAACTAGAGCATCTTCATCGAACTGCTTCTACAACGTTCCTTCGATCACTTCGTCTTAAGTATGAAATTGTTGGGGGACGCGTAATCATCACCTTGGGACGTTGAATAGGAAGATGATGTCTGAATCAACGATAATGCCAACTAGAGCATCTTCATCGAACTGCTTCTGCAACGTTCCTTCGATCACTTCGTCTTAGGTATGAAATTGTTGGGGGACGCGTAATCATCACCTTGGGACGTTGAATAGGAAGACAGAACGTTTTGGAGGGTGCCCACGCACCTTCATTTTCTTCTGTTTTCATGAATATGAATGCTTCACTTGTAGCGATCTGTGTCGAGACACATATGCCGCCTCCGCTTGACTTGTTCTTTTTTCAAATCGTTCTCAATAGATTATCTGTCCATCAAAATCAAATGTTCTGGTGAGATACCTGCGTCAATCGCTGTTGTGCCCGCATCAGCATCCACACGAATCGTCGGTTTTCATGAGTTTGGCATCCGGGATAAGGAATGAGCAACTGCTTGATATACTAAGACTTATTTTTTCTATTAAGATGTAAACAGACAACGGATATTTATTTATCGGGCGTTGAATATTTCGCGCTTGCTTTAATGTCTACCTACGATCAGACCCATCACCTAATTTACTATAAGAGACTGGCTCCAAGGAAGTCCTAATCGGGGATGGCGATGGAACGTTAGATTGACTTAGTGGATAAGTAAATACTTCAAGCCAAAAGTTTCTTACCAAACCATATGAGTTGCTTAAAGTATAATAAATCTTAGATAGCTTGAAATAGATGCACAGGCTTTGTGAAAAGGTACTGCAGAATGAGAAGTTTGAGAGCCCGGGGAACACGGAGAAAGTATTTGCAACGTTGACACACGTTAGCAGCGATAAAGTGATATAACCGACCGATCACCACTGTTCTAGCATTATAAATCTCATCTTAATTATTGCGGCGTGTACTTGTCTATGAGGTTTCGATGGGTCTCCTATTCGGATATCTTCCCTACATCATCGGTTCAATGGTTTTTATCAAATTAACAACACAATATCAGAATTAGGTTTTTGATCGAATTTACACATGAAAAGGTTATAAGTATCCCACGTAACTTGTTATAGCATTCCAATGGACCTTACATCCGTATTATTTCCATTCACCTATTAATTAGAATCTTTGAATTCGAACATCCATTCAAATACATGACATGCATCACGCTTTTGATTAACACGATACATGACTTGTAACCACCTAAGATGTGGCCATGCCCGCGAGCCACGATGAAAAGTCACGGCGAGGGAGAGACATTTCCCATTATAGTTTTCTAAATCGAAGATGGCGATGGATGGGGAGGGGGTGACATAATGTGAGCGTCACCCGTGACGAGACGAGAGCACGCTCCTAAAACGTCGAGGCAGGGCCAATGTCGGCCATAACTGAACTTGTGGACCGCTTTTAAAATTTGGGGATTTTGAATTTTGGGTGTTTTGGGGGGGGGGGGGTGGAGGAGATGTCAGCGTCGGTGCACGGGCATTGGTCGTTGGACGAGGAAGTCCTGCGAACACGACCAAACATAGTGAAATCGCAAAAGGGGATTGCGAGAGAGAGAGAGTGTGTGTCTTAAAGGCCAAGACAATCGACCCTCAAAACATCCACTTCAAGGCTTCTCTCTCACCTTTTTTCTTCCAAATTTATGGAAAAATGTTTCATGTTCATTGACAAAAACAAGGCAACGAGTGAAAGGGAATGTGTGAAGAGAAAGACAGAAAAATACTTGTTATGGGCAGAATTGTTCGATTAAAGCAACCCGGGAAATCTCCCTCGATAGTTTTTGAGTTTCTTTTGCTTGAGATCGTTACAAAAGTTCTCAAGTCAAAACTTTCATTTAATGCTTAGAATACGTCTTCCATGACGCTCAAAAGAACAAGCCAATTGGGGAGAATTGTTCGGTTTTTTGAATTAGATAAAGTATGGAGAACACGACCACCCTTGGAAATTTCTTCAAAAAAAAAAAAAAGTTAAGGCCTCGCAGACAGCACCCTGTACTATCACCTTGAAGTTGATCTGTAGGGATTTCCTTAAATTTGAGGCTATATATACTAGGACCACCAACGAGTGGACCATGCAGAAATTTTTAGACCCGAGGTTTGCCATGAGCCGGACCATTTGTTAGAAAAACCTGAAATGTGAAGGTTGGGGCTTTAGCAGAGCCCGCTCGAACTTCTAGAGAGCCCACAAATTTCAAGCATTAATCAAAATCATCAGGAAAGAAGCCATTGCTATAGCATTTCGGGAATAAAGCCAATAGCCCAATACAGCCGGGCTGTGTCTGATGGGCCCGATATAACTCCAAAAATGGAATTACCTTTATCCTGGGCAATGTTTAGGGCGCTGCAAAATTCGCTTACGTGCGAATGCAATTTGGATAAAAGAAAATCTCACCTAAGGGATAAGATACTCTCGGATTTCTGCTATCTGGTAAATCAAGGAGAGAGAATGGTGGCCATAGCTCCCTTTACACGACCAACACCAGCACACGACCTCCACTATCGTTCAATGTCGCAGCGCTGCCTAGTCGTCATTGCAGCCTAGCACTAATCGCCCCCTGCATACTGCACTCTATCTATCTATCTATCTTTCTGGACCCTTCATCCATCTCTCTGTTGCTGGTCACACAACCAAGCAGGAGATTGTGCGACCACTATGACCCTAATCACAAGACCTGAGAGGACGGTGACTTAATTCGAACGTCTATATCCATGATATATCCAGACATTTTACAAAATGATGCATAGAACATTACAAATCCTATCTGATCCCTATCCTGTTTGATCCTTATCCTATCCTATAAAAATCTCTAAACGTCTCAAGGCAACCGCATTTCTTTATAGATATCATCATGTGCTCGAATTAATGAAATAACCTCCAACAGTGCAAAAGTGTACATCTGAAATAACAAACTAATTAATTAACCGGTAAGTTAGAGCTCATTTTGCTGATAGTCAACACAAAACTTTATCTAGAAAAGATAGATTGCTCTTAAGTTTCTACTTCTAAGGTGGTTTGTCATCAGCCGACTTTCACAGAGTATGTACAATTTGATCATTACGATCAACTAGAGCTCCGCCTCCATTTTAACCTGTGCGATCTCCAGGCTTTGAAGTTCCGTTGAACTCCGATGTTCTGTTATCTTTCCGATGTTGGTCGGGACAATGCTTCCCCCATTATAGCCCTCAATCAGCAACTTCCCTATCTTCGCTCTCCATTCGGAAATGTCCATCTCATTCCTTTGGTCATGATAGACTCTGTCGCAATAGTTAAGCATCGTGCCCAAGCCAGTATTTGGTACCCAACCATATTCCATTAAGACCCGCGCTTCACCTTCAGTCAAGTCTTCCCCAACCTAAAAATGGACAGGGAGATCCAAGAATTATCAGTCAACGCTAATCAAGAACGGTTGCATGTAACCATACAACCACATTGTTCCAATCCACCAGTGATTTAAATTATATGCCCTTATTTGATCAAAAGTCTATGTACTATTGGTTAGAAGCAGTTAGTCAAGAGTTGGCCAGACATGCAAGCTATGGAAAGCAATGTGGAAAATCAAGACCAAACGACGAAGGAGAAAATTACTGAGGGGACGCAATAATAGAACTGCAAAAGTGCACATGATCATTTTCAGAATTATGAAAAAAAAAAAAAAAAGGCTCAATTTGGTAAAACAAAGTGATATTACCGTTAGCGCTTTGTTCTCAATTAGGGTCACCCTGCTACAGCTAGTTAGCTTCATGGCAATCACCAACCGCTTAATCTGCCAGTCAATAGGCAGTGAATCAACCAGCTCAAAGAAATATGTCGCATAACCATATTCTGGACGTTCCAGGACTATTCTGAAATTGAGTGGACAAAAGAACATATGACCGTGAGGCAGAATACCAAGCACAAAGGCTTAAAGCACGATTAAGGTTGCCATAATCACCTGTTATGCCTTACAAAGACAAATATAAATGATTGAAGATCCCGGCACCAACCCCATTCAGCTGGCCACTTCCGGAAACGCAGATATCGTGTCTGAGAGAGAGAGAGAGAGAGAGAGAGAGAGAGTGGCATCAAACAATATGACAAACATGTATCTGGTAGAGATTGACTATCAGCATTGTTGTAGAGTAGCAAGGATCATATAAGTCATTACCTGCTCCACCAGAGAGAGAAGGCAAGCTAGGCAATAACTGATTTTTGCATCCTTTGAGCCACGTATTGTTGCAAATTTCAAGAAAGATTGGCGCTGAAAATAAAGCTGTTCCAACAGGAAAATAAGCATGATTGCAGTTCAATTTCATATGAAGAGATTAAATTTTGGCAACAATATGTAATCCTCTGATACCAATGCCCAAGACATGCTACATCCTGAAATATTATGTCATGCAATTAATCAATCAAAACAACATTGACAGAAGTACTAGAAATAAAACATATTTGTGCGAGAGAGAAGAAAAATTGAAAATCAGACATTGCATCATTTGACATAAGGTGCTATTCCACAACAAAAGAATAGACACCTTTCATTTTTGTGCAAGTCCATTGAGAGTGGACCGTCGCTGCATGAGTGCAAGGATTTAGTGAGAGTAACATTCTTGTCAATCACCAGAGAGAATGTAAGAGAGAAATTACAAACATCAGGAACATGTTAATGACTACATGAAATATTGCTGACAACTTGAACACTACAACTATCATCTATTCAAAAAGAGGAAATAAAGGTACATCACCACTAACCAGAATCAAAATGCAGTTGATGCAGCATACATAAAAAGAGGTTTACTTCTGCTATGTTGACTTTGAACCGTGCAGTCCGACCAAAAGAAAAAAAGAACTTTCAACCATGCAGGCTTTTGAGAGAACTAAGGATCTCAGCTTCACATAATCACATCAAAAAATGACATTATTAAAGGAGGTTAATACCACAGAAAACACCAAACCGACACAACTGTAACAAATTTACCCCAACTAATTTTTTGATCACCAAAAACCCAAAAATAGTACACCTGTGGTAAATTTACCATCCATTAGTTTTCGTTAAATTTTACCATCAAATTACTAAGTTAGATAATACATGACAGTTGACGAGTGTACCAATTTGAAGTTCTACTCTTCGTTTGTCACAAGTTTTTCAGTTTGTGATTTTTCGTGATATTAATCAAATCTGTAACAAATATACCAGTTTGGGGTTTTGCTAATCAAAAAATTAGTTTTGCGTAAATTTATCACATATGTATCAATTTGGGGTTTTTCATTGTATTAACCCTATTAAAAGAGGAAAACAAGCTACCTCATTCAGCTTTCTAACATCTTCAAGGCCCCAATTACTCGTTGAATTAGCATGCTCTTCATCTATAATTTTTTTTTTAAGGGAGAATTGTTTTTTTTTTTTGGCTAATCCAAAAGACGGGAAAACTAAAAATGTACGGCTCAGAATACGCAATATGCCTAACCCCAATCACTATAATCAAATGAGCCAAGTGAAAAATACACTAAGCCAATAATATAAAATATGACCACAAATGTCAATAACAACACTAGGCAATTCTACATGAAGAACTGTAGAAAATACTGGTAAAAGAGAAATTCCTGGATGTAACAAATTTGCTGACCTTTGATATTACATCTTCAAGCTCGGCAAAGCCATCATTGCTGGAAGATTCGTCCACAAGTTCATTGCTCTCTGCCTCCCCATAAAGCTTAATTTCATTAACTGTAACCCCTTTGTCAAGTAACACCTGCCAAATTATAATTCAGAAAGACCTCGTATTTTGTTGGTACAAATAAAAGATGTAAAAGGAAGTATCTTTAAAATACCTTCAGAAGTCCCGGTGCATCTTCTTCCAAGGCAGTTTCAATTGAATCGCTGCACCAGGGAAAAGGATCACTTTAATGGGCTGGAAGCTCATAAAATAATTTCTTCCTTCAGTTTAGTCATTATTCCTGCTTGTCACTTTTCTTCTCTATTGAAAACAGATTTATGATGATTTATTTAACAATTATGGACATTTATGTGTATGTATGCATGCCTGTATGAATGTATGTACTAATGGGAGCACCTACGTGGCAGTCTTTTTTCTTTTCCGCAGACGCTTGGGCAGAGTCAGCTTAACAGATTCCAGAACTGGATGACTGCTTTCATGTACAGAAGGAATGAGTTCAGTGTAACATCTGTATGTCTTCTTAGTATCAGCCATAGAGTCTATGCGTGATGTCAGTAGTTCTAAACGTTCTTGCAGCAGCATATGGTCCACTTTGTCTGATGAAAAATCGTTAGAGTCTTGTGCTTCACTCTTTGCCGGTAGCATCTTCAAGTTTAAGTTATCCTCAGAAGGATTACCACTCATTGTCATGGCATCATGATCTGAAGGTTCAATCTTAACTTTGGCACATTGTTTCAAAGCTGCAGCAGGCTTTGTTATCGTCATTGGACATAAACCAGGATCCTGTCCATTGCACAAATTTGACTTGGGCAATTTTCCCTTGGATACAGTTGTGTCTACACATTTTTGAAGTGCCACAAAATCTCTTGCTTTACTTGACAGAATACTCTCAAATACAATAGGCAATGAGGAAACTTGATTAGCTCCAAAACAACATTGCGAAACAGAAGTATCAGATGCATCTGTTGCCGTACTTCCACATATATCAGAATCCCCTCGTTCCAACACGTCACATGAGTCAAATCCATTAGACACTAGCAAAGGCCGGATCTCATCCCTCGTAGTTCCATCAATGTTCTTTGCATAGTCATCTCCTGAAAGACCCTATCAAATAGAAAAAGATGTTTACTGTTATCAAGACATAAACTTAAATGCACTATGGCCCATTTTGTAGCTGCTTCACCTTTTGGCGAATGCAATTTCCTAAATTTACATTACAGCAGATACTATACGTAATGGGTCATTTCTCTTCCACAATGTGCTTTCTTCAGCCAACCCCACAAACTTGTATAAGCTTCTACGCCCTTCCACTTTCCTAATCAAATATTATCGACTCCACGTTCTTAGAAATCAGAGGCAAAGACTAGCCTGTTTGGCTGCACTTCTCTACTACTTTTAACTTCCACTTATGACTTTCCCTTCAGAATTTGAAATAAACAATACAATTTAATTTTCAGATATTTCAAAAAAACCATTAACAATTATGCATGTTAATATTGGAAAAGTTAAAAGGTTTATGTGTTTCGTGCAAATAAAAGTCAACGTGCGGCTTTCACAAAATTCACATAAAGCCAAAAGTTAAAATCATAAGTCACTCCAAAATATTACCTAATATCATATATCTTAATGTTACAAGAAAAATATCCAAAAAACCATTATAGCCAATTACTACATAACTCAGACATTATATGAAGTCCACTGAAATAGAGTTATGTTAGGGAAGTTTGTAAAAGCCAAGATTATCCTGTTCTTATTGAACAAAACCCAAAGTGCCGAACAAAAATCACAGAGACCGAGACAAATTTATTTACCGAAGAATGAAGTTGTTTCTCTTCCTTTACAACTGCAACATCATGACGGGACCTGCGCATAACAACAGAAGCCCAGATTCTAAGTTCATTCTGCAACAAATTTGCTTTTTTTCTTTTCTCGACAAATTGACAATAGGAGGCATCTTTTCAAACAAAATAAAGAAGGAAATAACACTCACATGCATGCGCTGCCATCTACTTTAGTTATGGCAGATTTAGGGCTATCTACACCTGGAACCTTTTTGCCTGCTAACAACATTTTTCTTCGTAGTAGCAATGGAACATGGTCAAGTTCATATGACCACCCATCATCTTGAATTTCGCCATTTCTTTTGTTCGATGTCAGTTCTGAATCTAACGAGCGCGACATGTTGACAGCAGAAATTTGCTGGTTGAGCATGTCATTGTCATCAGAAGGTTCGATTTTAACTTTAGTTGAGGTTGAACTGTTTGAAACTATCAGATCATGTGTGGCTTTATGAACATTATTCTGCATATTAGACTGGTTTTCCCCCAAAGGCAATCGCATGGGTGAGCACATGAAATCAACTTTTTCTCGATTTTGAAATTTTGCAGGTTCACCATCCACACCATTATCAGGAAATCCACACCGTTCACTTTCTCTGGATGGGAATACTGCTGAAGTATCAACTGAGGTATGACCTAGAAGTTTTGCTGTAGTATCACATGATGTATCCAATGCCATAGTTCCACATTCATCACGTACATTGTTTTTGTGAACTTCCACAGACTGGTTTTGACCCTCTGAGGATTTTCCATCAATAGAACATTTCCATATCTTTGCTGACTCAGAACAACACTTATTGCCTACAAACACTCCTCCAGTATCAACCTGTGGCGCCAATTAAAGAGCAACAGAGAAAACGTAGAGAAAAGACAAAATCAGTGCATGCATGATCAAAGCAAGTAGCTTAACAACACGTTATAAATCCCAAAAGGAATCGGCAAGAATTATCTGAGCTTGGATAAGTCAAAAAAGGGAAGTTAGAGATTGAATCCGACTCTTGAAGGAACTTAGTGATCAGAAAATTGGAATGCCATCGAATCAATGGATCTGAGATACAAATAAACAGTACAAACATCATTTTTTCCCCCTCCAACACAGAATTTCCATCTCGGAAGAATTTCAATTATTACGCCATTATCCCGAACCATATTCAGAGACATTCTTCAAGGAACAGAAACTCAATAGCAAATTCAACCGGCCACAGATTTCTTTTTTGATGGGTAAGTTGAGCTCTTAAAACAAGAAGTCGATTCTCAGTCAAAACAAGAGAGACAGAAGATAGAACACAGCTGGAGCATCCATGAGCTGTAAATTCGGTGTGACAATAAGCAGCAAGATTCACTGTCGGTCACAAATCAATAAGGCACCTGCATATTGCAGTCCTCGTCTTCCTCCTTAGCAACAAGACCATCTCCGACAGCCCTGCACAACAATATCTTTCAGTTAAAAATATAAATAAAAAACCTTTTGAACCCTAAAATTGTCAAATTATATACAGCTAACGAACCCCATAACAAAACCCATTAGAGAAAAGAGAAAACTTGAGGACTCACCCAACTGGGTTTTCCACTTCTCTCTCAGGGGCGATGCAATTCGGAGGAACGCCGCCCGCGCGAGGCCTCGACTTCATCAGCCAATCCCTCCTCCGCGTGAGCGGCACATGGTCGAGCTCGCTCGACCAAACGGAGCCGCCGCTCTCGCCGTCGGATTCGAGCCGCGCCACCTTCGCTCTCGCGGGCGTTTCAGCGCTGCTCCTCATACACCCGCGTGATCATAGCACCGATGGCAATATCCAAAGAAAAAAGAAGAACTTCATCCCATGAAGGAGGCTGAGGGAGATTCAATCGGCAATCGGGAGGCGAAGGAGACGGAGGGAGGGGAGGGAGTAGAGCTGCGGATTGGGGCTTCTGCTCGGTCTGAGGATCCGAGTTTCCAGGGCGTTGGTTTGCTGGCTCGAATCCGTTTGGCGCGAGAAATAGATTTTAGTTTTCAAGCTATTTTATTCATGCCGCCATTGCCAATTACTTCCCTAAGAGTGGAGGAGAGAGCTACAAGCTAATACACAATGGCTTAGGGAAGGCGGATCCTAGTTCTAACTCTAGCATTTAATGTAGATTCGGATGCTTGAGGGAAAACATTTTTTGGATAAAAAAAAATTCTTCATTTTCCTATGTTTAGATCAAAAGAGTTAATTAACGGAAAAGGTTTTTCTACTATGATTTAAATTCAGAAAATAGTTTTCTCATTAAAAAATTGAACATCATATTTTTAAAAATATAATTAAGTATCGATATTTGGACTAGAAGCTTGGACACAAAAGCTTCAACACTTGTACCTTAGCCCTTGGCAATGGGACTAGGCGCTCGCACCCCAATACAAGTCGATCTAGGTTGTGCTCGAGACTTTGGCCAACACGACTAGGTCCATCGAGGTGTGGGGGAACATCAGTGCCCCTGCCTAGGACAGGGACCAAGACCTCGTTGCATGTGCCTAAGTCTTTTGAGGTCGAGCCTTAAACCCTAGTGCTCATGCCCAAGACTCCTATGCTTGTTTTGGGTCCCTTATGCCCACACCCTAGCCCATCGATGCCGGGCTCGAGTCTATGGAGGTTGTGCCCACAACCCGAGTGCCTCGAGCCATCGAGGTTGTGTAAAGACATTGGTGCCCATGCCCTCAAGTGCCCAATGCATGAGCCCTTGTCCATAGAGGTTGAGCTTATGCTCAAGACCCTAGCCACCCACCCTAGGTCCATTAAGGCTAGGCTCTATACCCCGAGCACTCAAGGGTCCAACAAGGCCCACCTATGGACCTCGCTACGTGCATTAGGGTCCATTGAGGTTAGGCCCTGGATCTCAATGCCTGCACCCAAATCCCCCACACCCAAACCAAAGTCCATCGAGGTCGTGCTTGGATCGGGGGACCATGGCTATGTCCACCGAGGTTGGGCCTAGATCCCCAACACCCATGCTCAAGTCCATCAAGGTCGACCCTAGGCTTTTGATATGTTAATGCTAGGGGCCAAGATGCCGGGCCCTAAGTCTATTGAGGCCAAGTCCAGGACCTTGTCGCTAAGGCTCGGCACCTCAACAACACTCAAGCTCAAGCCCGAATCCACAACTAGGCTCAAGATCTTAGTGTCCATGCCCAAACTTAGTTGACGAGGACCTATGCTCGGGCATCAAGGACCCAAGCTCTACCTTGGAGGACCTTGGCCCAACCTTAATGAACTTGGGTACAATCGCCGAGAACCTCAAGCATGGGCATTTGGGGCCCCGGCCCAACCTTAATGGACCTAAGCACAAGCACTAATCTTGGAGTTCTGAGCTCGGCCTCAATTAACCCAGGCCCGAGCGTTGGGGGTCCCAATCCCAGGTGCTAAGGTCCAAGGATTGGCCTAGATTGACCTAGGCCCAACCTTTGTAGACCTAGGTATAGGTGTTAAGTTCTCAGGCTCAGTTTCAATGGACCCAAAGTCTTAAAACTAATGCTTGTTTTTGTGCTTGGGAGTTAGGGATCCAAGCTTAAGACCCCGATGCCTGCGACAAGTTCCTTTGCTATCCATGCACAAGTCACTAGTGTTTGAATAGTGTATATCTACTTAGGAAAAATCAAATGAGATTTTTCTTACCAAACAATGAATAATATTTTACGGTTCAAGATTAATTATGGTAATTCATAGTGTTTTTTTTGTCCGTATAATTCGTAGTTTAACAGCCATACTCCCCATCTATTATCAAGACATTTTCTTTTTAATATGTATTTTTTAATTAGTTAAAACTATTTTTATAATGACCGTTCAGATTTTATCACATAATATGCAATTGTATTAGAACAAATATTATATTATTACGTCATCAATAGTATGATTGAAATAATAATTATATATAACTCCAAGTCTTTCTTCCCTATCTCTTCCTCCCAAAAAAAAGAAATCGTTATCTCGTCCCTTCTGTGTTCACGTCTATATACATCGATAGACAAAAAGGTGCACTCGGATGGAGGAAGGACCTAAGATTATCTTTTCGAAACGAAAATTTTAGGTGAAAGGGGAAGCTAAAAAAATGTGAGTTCTCTTGCACTATAGTGGATTCATATGCTTCAGGTAAAAGTTTAAAAAAATTTAAATTATATTAACTATGACATATTTATCATAGATTTTTTTTAACGACACAAATCTTAAAACTTATACATGTGTAACATATTAATCCCAAATTATGCTCATTGTGATACACTTATAATAAAAAATTTTTTTCCCGATATCAACAAGCTCAAGCTTATAGCTTCACGTGATATGTTTATCCTAAATTTATTTTTATAACACTAAAAATCTCAAATGTAAACTTGCATCACATATTTATTCTCTGTCAATTTTTTCATTTCCTTTTTTTTTCTTCCTCCTTCATCTTCCACCGCCACCGCAGTTCTTATCGTCACCATCATCATTGTCCTTGCCGTGGCCAAACCAAGTACAAAATGAAGGAGGAAGTTTAAATAAAAAGGAAAAAAGAAAACCAGAAAACAAAAGTATACAATAAGGGCGCACATAACAACGTTTCTATTTTCGGGAACATTTTCAGCTCAGAAATGATTCTTTTTTATTCTGTTCCTAGGAACAATTTTTGAGCATTTAAATGCGTTTGGTAACTGTTCAAAATTTTTACTCCGGAAACAGAAATACGTTTAGTAAAAATTTATAATCTTTTGATTCTTTTAATTTTCTTTTTCCTCCCCATCTTCCGGCGAGCTTGCCGGACCTCGCCCGGTGGCGGCGATGGGGCGGCTGAGGGGTGGGAGGAGGAAGAGGAAGAAGAAGAAGAAGAGGAAAGAGAAAGAGAAAAGAAAAAAAAGAAAGGAAAAAAAATGTTTCTTAAAGTTGTTCTTGGGAACAAGAAGCAACTTTTTTTTGTTTCTGAATTTTATTCCAAACCTATTCGGAGAACAAATTTGTTAGGGAACAAAAAACTAACATTTCTATTCAGGGAACAAAAAAATAAAAGAACATAAACATAAACAATTTGTTTAGGGAGAACATTACGAAAATGCAGCCTAAGTTGACATCCTTTTGCCACTAGGTGCCATGTCAACATTGTTTTCTTTCCATCATTCATATAGGCAATAGGGGTGAGCATCAATCCAAAATCAAATTTTAATTGATTCAATCTTGTCAATCTTGGTCCAATTTCCAGGGGCACTAGATTGGTCATTGGTCGTGGGATTTCTGGACACGGGTTGGTTCTCAGTTCTAGGAGTTTAGGGTTGGTCCAATTTGGACCAATCTTAATTATATATATTATATATAATTTTCTTTTATATATTTTAAAGAGCAAATCCTAACTTAAACGGTGTTAAACGATGCTGCCCTCCTCCACCTCTAGCACTCTTGTTTTCTTCTTTCTTTTTTATCATATTCAATTTGCCAAGTAAAATTGAGAGAAACAACTTCATTTGCAAGCAATCTTGTCTCGCTTGCCGCTCAATGCTCAATGCTCGCCCGACTTGTGGCTTAACGCTCTCGCCATCGCTTGATACTCAATGCTCGCCGCTCGCCTCTCTTCGTTGGCCTTACTCGCTTGATCCCATGTTGACCCTATAATTACATAGGGTCAATCAATGCAATCTTAAAAATTGATGCCTATGTGACTTAAAATTCATGGTAGGCAATCGCATAAAAAATTGAAGATAAAATATATAAAGTTTGAATATAGTTTGTCCAAGTTTAAAATTCATTTTTTGTAAATATATCACGGTGAATATAGTTTGAGATTTTTTTGTAACTTTTTGCCATTTTAATTATGGAAAGTGAAAGTTGTTTCATTTAGAACGAGACTGCATTGCACCGGTAAATAAGGAGAGGATTAGTGTTGAAAAGAAATGTGGGTGTCTCCTGTTCTTCCCATTATATAAAAGGTGGCAGCTCTGTATGAGGCCTGCATCATTAATATGAATACTAATTCATTACATTGTGGGTAACACAATATTTAATTATGAGATTTAGGTAATCATACCTAATTGTAAACAACTAATATTATGCTAATTGTTCTGTATGCATATTCTCGATATAGTAAAAGGATTATGTCACCAATAGATCATAATTTACTTGTTGTTTGATATATTATTAATGATTGTGAATAAATGCAGTGTTAATAATGTTACAAGATTATGTCGAATGATTGTAAAATTTGCTATCATACTGAAAATTATATAAATACATACCATATGATCAATAGAAATTGTAATTATAATTAGTCGTTGGTTGTTACCAGATGAAGAATGGATGGTTTGTTGAAGTGAGTCTTTGTACAATAGGCGATACTTTTTAGGGTTTTTTAGGGCCTTTTAGGGCAAATACTATGAAAACTCCAAACTTTGCTCGTTATGACACAGTTACTTTAAACTTTTTTTGTCACAAAAAACTTTAAATTTGTTTGCAATGACACAATTACTCCCACATTTTTTTTTTGTTACAAAAAAACTCAAAATGTATACATATATGACATATGTACCTTCTATTTTTAGTTTCATTCAGGATATATTTGCCACACTAATATAAGTTTAGGACTTTTTATGACATAAAAAAATTTGAGGTATTTGTGTCATAATGGGCAAGTTTAGAGTTCTAGCGACAAAAAAAAGTTTGGCATATTTGTGTCACAATGAATATAATTTGGAATTTTTTGTGATATAAATTAGGGTTTTTATCTTAGACAAAAAAAAAGGAAAATGAAAAGAAGAGAAGAAAAATGGAAATGAATGTAAAAGAAGGGAACGGGAATTTTCTACCTTTGTGTTGGTTGGACATTTATTGAAGGGAAATAATGTGGAGGGAAATAAACAGGGTGAATTTACTCAAATATTCCTTGTCTTCTCTAGATTTGAGAAGAAAGCGATGGGCAATAATGGAAGCTAAATGCAAGGAGTTAATTTCCATTCAATTCTTTCCAACTTTTTGAAGGGAAAGATGATAGCGTGGGTCCGGGAAAGTACCATCCCCGCTTTTAAATCAATTTCCTCCCACTTCCACCCAATTCTTTTTTCAACCAAAAAAAAGAAGGTACTTCCCTCGGTTTTAATTTCCTTCCCTTTTCTTTCCCTTCTCTTCATTCCAATCAAACACGATCTGGGTTTACTTTATTCCATTTTTTCTTATTGATCTTGCTATCTTAGAAATTTACTAGAAGTCGCACTTTGTCTAAAGCTCATTTAGCTCTAGTCATTGCTCTCCGCATTCAATAATTCAAGTTGTTCCGTGTGAAAGAGCCCAACATGCTAAAATCACAAAAGTTGAAGGGGAGGGGGGGGAGAGATTGGGGCTAAGTTGAGATGACACGTGCTTTAGGTAGAGATGTAAGATGGATTTCATAGGTGAATTGTACATCCTTTATCTCTGGTTCGATGGATTTTTCTTCTATTAAGTTTCTGATTAGTGGATCATATCCTTCTCTACGATCCATCTGCAAACTTAGCAAGAGAAAACATACAAAACAAGAAAAAATTCCAAAGCTAACTACAGACCCTATGCACATTAGCTCATATCTCCTCCACTCTCCTCTCCTTGCTCTCTCCCTCTCTTTTGTACGGCATCACCAACTCTCCCCATCCCTAGGTTGTATAGAGTTTGCCCGAGGTCTTATGCAACCACCAATTTGACGTCCTGATCTTAGAGTGACTATCTTAAAACTTAGTACGACAATCACTTTAAATTTTACCATGATTGTACCATAAATTACAAAGTTCACAGATTATTCATGTGAGAGGAAACTTGCTCTTGAATCTTAGTGTAACAATCACTTTAAATTTTACCAAGATTGCACCCTAAGTTACAAAGTTCATAGATTATGCATGCGAGAGGAAACTTTTCTATTTTTTGGAAGGTTATATAATATAACTTTAGTACTTGAAATCTTGTCTAATCTTTATTCCCCACCAAATCAACTCTCCCATTTCAAATTTTGATAAACAGATTCGTGCTTAGATCCTCTTTTGTCACATTTTGTGTCCCTCATAATAATAAATTGATTCAATTTACCATCTTAAACTTAGAGGATCTAGTTATATAACATTGTAAGAGTTAGAATTTATCCTGTTACAGCAAATTGGTATTTTATTAATCTAGAGATGATGCTAAAAGTCACGGATATATAGTTGAGTTGAAATCTACTCAAATTAAATGCCTGAGACTGTTTTTCAATGATGATGGATAAAGAAGGCACTGATGACCTTTTTACCGTTAACAATCAAGAGGAGACACTGGATTGCAAATTGCCAATTCTTGAGAGATTATAAATTTGTGGATAAATACTTATCGAGGACAAAGAGTAAAAGGGAACAAAAGCAAAAAAGAAAACAAAGAGAGAAAACAGAGAGATCATGTTACCGTTGAACTTCCGTGCGGCTTGTTCTTTGTTTGCTTAAATGCTTTGTACCACACCATTACCATCTGCTGTTCAGTTCAGTGTTTCAGTTCACTCTCTCCTCCTTTTCATTTAGCTTTTAATTTTTTCCTCCACTTCACCTCCTGAAACTCCAGAAGATTTACTCAACAAGAAACCATACATGGGTAGAATCAAACAAACCAGAGGGAAAAAAAAAAAAGGTGGGCATTGTAACGGCTAGCTTGTAGCTATGCAACAAGAAGTGCCTTGGGTTCCTTGACAATAAGTCTTTTTAACACAGGCGACACATCCATGTTTCCTTTGACAGGAGAGAGAGAGAGGACTCCTGAGCCGTTGGATCTTCTGACAAACTTTCCACGTGATTTGTGGAGACCATCCTTCTCTCTCTCGTTTTTGTCTGCTCCTTTACCCCACTTTCTCTCTTCTAGAGGTGATCCTTTTTTATATCATTTTCGTGTTCATACTCATACCTCGCTCTTGCTCGCTCTCTCTCTCTGGGTTGTGATTACTTCATTATTTTGTTCATCTCAGATTCTCTTTTTGGAGGTAGAGATTTGCCTTGCTTCCACCATGGCTGTGCCCCCTTTTGTTCTTCTTCTGCTTTTAGTGGGTTGTGCTACCACTGTGACATCTGACCAAGGTGGGTTTATCAGTGAATCTCCAGCTCTGATTTCTTTTAGCCATTTGTCTCTGCTTCTTTGTTTGTATGCACTGTGTTTTTGCTTGAGTTGAACATGGGTTCTGGGCTTGTGGATATTTGGAATCTCTCTTAAAAATGCAATCTTTTCGTCACTCTAAGCTTGCTCTTCCATTTTTCTGCTCTCTGCGCGTGTTCGTTTCTCCTCCTTCTGCACGGTTCTCTGAAGAATTTTCTGGCTTATTGTAGGAAATTCACCGGAGAGATTTGGTATCAACTGATTGGTTTTACTTTAAAGTTAACTATTTTAAGATTGAAGAGGCTTCAGTCTTCGATTTTACATGAAAAAGAAAAAGAAAGTGGGTTTTGAGTGCTTGTTTACTCTGACTGGAATGTTTGATAGGTTAGCTATTAAATAAATAGGATCAGGGGAAGTTGACGGGCCTATTAAATATAAGCTTAAGTGCTTTTTGTTCTTTGTCTTTTTAAATAAATCGATGCAAATGCAATGCGGAGTCACAAAGACAACAAGGGCGAGTAAAGGAGCCCCATTTGCATAATCTGCATGGCCATATTCGTTTATTAGTTCCTGTAAAAGAAGCCAGTACTCTAGACTGGCATGGTTTTATTAACTTGCCCTAATCGATGCAAGTAAACTCATTTACCTGCATACTCACCATCACCTGGAAGCTCAAAAATACTAACTTGGGCTGGAGTATTTTTATTATTTTGAGGTAAGGAATAGGCCATGTTTTCCCAGCAAATGGCCAGGTTGGTCCATGAGGGCAGTATTAACCTCTTAAGAATATAATATATGTGCACTTGGGGATGTATATGAGCAATAGCTTCCAAAATGCATGTGCCCAGTATGATGACCGATGATGATTCCATCTAGTCTAACCTGATGCCTTCTTTTGTCCTTAGAACTTCACCTTCTGCTGGGTTCAGGCAATAGTTTCTGTTTTGTTCCTCTCTTGCACCTGGATAAACACATCAAAAAGGTAATGGGGAACTTGATGATTGAGCAAGGGATGATGTCTTCCGTGCTTGTCATGCTTCAGGAATTTCAATATTGCCATGTACTCCATTTACTGGAGAAATGGCATTAGGCATCCTTAATCTTATTAATTCCAGTTGCCAGCAATGTTTCATGTTAAATTGCTGTCCTGCGAAAGAATTCGAGGTGAAAATGTTTGGCTCATGTCTCACTCATTCAGACTTGTGGGGACATTTTTTGAGGATAGAGGTTCAAACATTTGTCCATAAATACCAAGTTAGTGAGCCCTTGTCTTGGCTACCCTTTGAATGGAAGACCTTTTTAAAAATTTCCAAAGTTCAATTAATTGAAGTATTGTATAAAGTTCAATGTATTGTTCATCAGCATGCAAACAATCTTTGAAATGAAGTTTACGTTACTAAAATCGAGCAGGGCCAATCCAGGTACATGGGGATATGCTGTCTGTATTTCTTATGCACGACCTTTGAATGATTCATCTTGGACATGAACTGGATGGATCCAAATTGAAAGCAGAGATCATTAACATCCTTGGTTTTTTTTTTTTTTTCCTTCTTCTTGCAGATCCATTCGTAGGAGTGAACATAGGCACAGATCTTTCTGACATGCCACATCCGACTCAAGTAGTTGCTCTCCTCAAGGCACAGAACATAAGGCACATTCGCCTGTACAACACCGACCGTGGCATGCTTGTTGCGCTAGCAAACACGGGCATTCAGGTCATTATTTCAGTCCCCAATGAGCAACTCCTTGGAATCGGCCAATCCAACTCGACAGCTGCCAACTGGGTCTCCCAAAATGTCATTGCTCATTACCCAGCCACCAACATCACCGGCATTTCCGTGGGGTCCGAGGTTCTAACGGCACTCCCCAATGCAGCTCCTGTCCTGGTAAATGCCCTAAAGTTCATCCACTCGGCTCTGGTCGCCTCAAACCTTGACCGTCAAATTAAAGTTTCCACTCCACTTTCCTCATCCATAATACTGGACTCTTTCCCGCCTTCCCAAGCATTCTTTAACAAATCCCTGAACCCGGTTTTGGTCCCCATGCTGAATTTTTTGCAATCCACGGGATCGTATCTAATGCTCAATGTATACCCTTACTACGACTACATGCAATCCAATGGTGTCATTCCCTTGGATTATGCACTCTTCAAGCCTCTGCCGTCTAACAAAGAGGCAGTGGATGCAAACACTCTTCTCCACTACTCGAATGTGTTTGATGCTACAGTCGACGCAACCTACTTTGCGATGGCTTTTCTGAACTTCACCAACATTCCTGTTGTGGTGACTGAAACGGGTTGGCCATCAAAGGGTGATTCTAACGAGCCAGATGCCACACTGGATAATGCCAATACATATAACAGTAACTTGATCAGGCACGTGCTGAACAAGACCGGGACACCCAAGCACCCTGGCATTGCAGTCAGTACTTATATTTACGAGCTCTATAATGAAGACACAAAAGCGGGTCCACTATCTGAGAAGAACTGGGGATTGTTTGATGCTAGTGGGAGCCCCATTTACATACTGCACTTGACAGGGTCAGGATCGGTTCTGGCGAATGACACGACGAACCAAACATATTGTACTGCAAAGGACGGTGCAGACCCGAAGATGCTGCAGGCTGCTTTGGATTGGGCCTGTGGAATCGGCAAGGTGGATTGCTCACCCTTGTTACAGGGCGAATCATGCTATGAACCAGACACGGTAGCTGCGCATGCCACCTACGCATTTGATACATACTATCATCAAATGGGAAAGGCTCCCGGAAGTTGTGATTTCAAAGGGGTGGCTGCAATCACTACCTCAGATCCAAGTAAGACCTCAGTCCAAATGTCTGTTCGAAAAGATTCATTTGTCCTTTTGTATTTGCATAGGATCAAATTCTGACATTTCTCACAATCTCTTTGGTTTCCACTTGTGTAGGTCACGGTTCCTGCATATTTTCGGGGAGGTAAACATATGCTTCATTATATTGATCTATCACCTCTGCAGCTTAGATGCAGTTTTGGATGATTAACTGACTATGCTTACTCATGTCGTCCTCTACTTGCAGTCTTGGTAGGAATGCGACATCGGTGAATGTGACGGCCCCGTCTATGAATTCAACGACCTCAGGATCAGCTGCTCTAAAATATTACACCAGCACGTCTTGCTTCTTGTTGTGGATGAAAGTTCTGGTCTGGAGTGCCTTGTTC
This sequence comes from Corymbia calophylla, assembly GCA_014182845.1. Taxonomy (NCBI): domain Eukaryota; kingdom Viridiplantae; phylum Streptophyta; class Magnoliopsida; order Myrtales; family Myrtaceae; genus Corymbia; species Corymbia calophylla. The sequence continues at coordinate 39,803,482 of CM024698.1, forward strand.
TTGTAAAGTGGTACATATCTAGGTGAAGATACGCAGTCTGTTTCGTGATTAGACTGGATGGCTTTAGGGAAAGCGATCCGGTCAAATTTTGTGCAAATTAAGCAGCGAAGGCCTCACTCAAAACTGAAAAAATGTTATTCTTTTCAGGTAGTCTAGATAGTTCTGTTATCAACTTGGATCACTTTCGTTTCATCTCTCATGCTAGTTTTCCATTTTGAAGTTTGAACAAATAGCGTCATTTTACTTCGTCTTGTGGTTGCTCTTTGATCGAACACGCCGGAAGATGAGAAGTCAAATTGTAACCTGGAAAATGGAGAGTTTCAGATTCAGATTTTCCATATAGAAATCTGTGAAATTTTGGTCAAGTTTCAAATTTTTTTCCTACTCTATTTCTAGTATGGTTCTTATTTTCAAAATTTTGGCTGGCCTCCTTCTCTTATAGGAATGTTTCTCTTGTAGGAATGTGAGAGTCGAAATTACATTCAAAATTAAATTATTTTCATTTTAATTCTTGATAAGGTGGGGATTTGAATTTCTTGTCTCTCTTTTTTCACTCTTGCACGTTCCGGTGACTTTTTCACAAATCTGACAGGGGATGGTATGAAATAATGAATGATGGGACAGGAGCAAGAAATAAGTGGAGCGGAGCAATCGCAGTAACTATTTTTGTCTTATCATAAGAGATTGATGTTCATATCGAAATGCTCAATTCAACTAGTAATCATTGGAATGCAAGCCCATCAATCGCAACTCTAGTAATAGAAGATGCACACTATACTAGCTCTATCTCGTCAATTGTTTTTATTAAGTGACCTTGCCTGTGCAATGGTACTAAAATGCACAACTAGACCATCAACAACAATTTGATATCATGAAATTACAAAGTAAAATATTGCAAGTTAGCATATGGTTGAACGAACATGTTATTTTCCTAGAGTTGCATTTTCGTAAGATTTTTATATGATGCAAGACCCTCTACAATGGTTCTCGTGCTACTCACTCATTTAATTTTTTTAACTGATCAAGAAAATAGATAAATTAATTCTCAATCATTTACTTATAAACAAATCATGCATCAAGGGATGAGATAAATAAAGACAATTATGAACTATGTTGGCAAAACTTGAAGTTTCAAGTAAAATCAACTAAATATATGTGATTTTAAAAAATAAAAAACATTTACTCAACTCAAGAGGAAATATTCTTTTTTTTTTGGGCATAAATGGAATTATATATTATGTGTATATATATTTAGAAAATGAGGATTTGAAGAGTGATCGGGTAATGTATGATATCCAAGATTTTCTAATAGTCTAAGACTTTTTATATCATCACACTTTATTTTATGTTTACTTCAGTTTGAGAACTATTTTAGCTAACATTAAATTTCCATTTTGCTATTTACCTTCCTCACTACTTTGTAGATATATGTTGAAGTAAAATTGCCGTATAATAAAAAAGTGGAATATTGGATTTTCCAAAGATTATTTTAGATGTTTTATAATATCACATTGAAATAATTTTATTTCTCTTTATTATAAGAGGTATTTTATAAGAAATTATATTGATATTTAGCTATATATTGAAGCAAAATATCAAATATTAAGATGAACAAGGTGTCGATAGAGGTGTTAATAATAAATGTAACATGTGGTCTATTCAATAAAATATTCTCAAATTTCGTATAAAATATCGTTTTACCTTTTTCATAACCTGATTCTTTTTTTTTTTTTTTTTTTTTTTGATCAGCTCATAACCTGATTCTACTAATTGCAGAAGAATTATTAAAAAGCACGAAACGATTTTTTACCTGATCAATCTTTTTCCTTTCGGAGATAAATCATAAAGTTTTATTTTTCAGAAGATGAAATATATGTAATCTCTTACACTAGTATACACTCCTTGTGCTTTTTTATTTTATTTTATGTGTTTACCAAATTGATTTATTAAATAATATGGAGAAATTTTATCTTATCAGGTCATTTAATAATCTAACTTAATAAAAATTATTTTAATACATCCAATATTCATCTATCTAATATTATTTTATTTTAGGTGCCAAATTCCTCCGGAGAAGCTTGCCGTTCAAAATGGCGCTATAAATGGTGAAGGTGCAACGCAGGAAAACCCTAATCGGCTTTCTGCCTCCGACATGGCGGCGCTCTCTGCATCTTCGTCACGTCCTTCCCTTCCCTCTTCTCCGTCGTCTCCATTCCTTCTCGAATCGGACTGTAAGCTTCTTCCTATTTTAAGGATCTCTCTCGATCTCACGAATTCAAGAAAAAGGCATCCACTATGATTCCTTGCGGCTTCTTCCTGAATAGCGCAAGGAATACGAAACGATGCGACAGGAACTCTCGCGGCGCCTCTGGACATGCGGCTTCCTCTGCTTGTTGCGTGGAAGTCGCATTTTCTCGTAGGCTCCACATTACACCGCCGCACCTCAATCATCGTATCCGATGGGGAGCAGCGGCGGTTCGAGCCCGGCTCCTTGTCGATCGATTGAGGGGACGGGGCGTCGGAGGAGGATTCAGGGAGAGATAGATTATTGTGAAAAGAATGTCTTTTAGAATGGAGGGTGGGATTTAGCTTTCTGGGTTGTCGTTGCATTGTCTCATGGCGTCTTGTGGTGTGAAGGGCTTGATACCGATGCTCGGTGATGATTTTTTTTGCTTTAACCACACTGAAGAGCGACAGAGGAGAGGTTGGGCCCGGTGTCATTTTCCTCGAGAATAGCACTTTCCGACTTCTTGTGGTGGGTTTGTGCATGAGGACTCTTTTCTCACTTTCAGAGATTAGATGAATGTACCGAGCCTGCACAGGAAGTGGGATCTTGCTATTCTTTTGGCTTAAATGTCGCGAGGGTCTGCTCCCCGAAATTGTCGCTTTTGTGGAAAACGTTGGCCTTTGATCTGAGAGCTAGGGGTATCAATTCTAATACTTGATGGGATTCTTGAAGTCTTCTTTCCTATCGATAGGAAAGAAAACTTCTGTTGAGCTGGATTTTTGGAGCAAAGCTATGTGGTTGTTCTGATCTTATTTTTGATATCGGGAGTTGGAGATCTCTGAAAGCACCTGGTGTGGTGAAACTGTTGACCACTGGCGTGCATTGAAGCAGAAAGATTTCCCTTTCTGTTGATGAAATCAAAATGCTTGATTCACGACCCTTGAGCTGTAATTTTGTGGATCTTTATCAATAAGATAGGAAACACATTCAGCTACCTCCCTCCCCGTTTTTTAAATGGTGCAGGCGAGATGTAACCTTACAGAAGTCCAAAATACTGCCTTGTTTGTGTTGTCATACATTAGCTTGTGTAGTCGGTAATTGACTGTTTTCATTTTTCGATCTGGGAAAAAATCTCATATGATTGCTCGATGATGATCAATTTGCTTTAACCACACCGAAGGTAACTGGGCAGTTGGACCCTTCATTTTACTCAAGGAATGGAGCTTTTCCATTCTTTCACTTGTAGTGCTTGGTGGTGCATGAGGACTCTTTTCTCTAATGGAGAGGAATTCTCACTCTTAGAGATGAGAGGAGTGCATTAGCAAGCATTAGAAGTGGGAATCGCCTCTTCTTTTGGTTCAAATGCTAGAGGTCCCGCTCCCAATTATGTTACTTATGTGGAAAAATTTGGCCATTGACTGAGAGCTATTGAATTATATCCGTTTGTGATTGCTATTTTTCTTTTTACTTCAAAAGAGGTTTATGCACGCAAACTTGCTTGAGTCAGTTCTTTGAGCTACTATTTGACACTGTCTTCACCGTAGGTCTTGTGCCAACAAATATTTTCTGATTGAATTGGCCTTATTCTCAAGTCTCTAGAGCATGTTTATGAGCCTTGCAGGAACTTGTATACTTGTTTCTGGGATTGTCTAGTGTGTATTTGCGCAGCCTGTCATTTCAGCTTATAGAAGTGGATCTGCTCCGTCAAGGCTGTCATCATGTAAAGTGCCAATGATTTGGAGGGTCAGGCTCCACAATTTTAACTCTCCTGTGCTTTCATAGGCAGGAATATTAGGATTTTGGTAGGCCTCATTAATGGAGCTTCTCCATCCTTTGTCATCATGAGTTAAAACTGCAGTAGAAGAGAGCGATATCAGTTAACGAGGAGATGGATCGGCTGAGAAGCGAATTCAAGACAGTCGTGGTCTCTGCATGAGGCATGGCAGTTTTCATCTTATACTGCTGAATTTCTACTTGTTTCAATAGGTTGAGTTGTGGAGCTCATCTTTATTGGCCATCTTGATCTCAGTTTATTTAAGAAACATATATTAGCCCTTGAAAGACCGTATGTGGATTTCAACATTTTTTAAATCTGCCTCGTATTTATGTACATTGAAGTCTCGATGAATGTTTTTCGGAAACTTTTACGCCTGTCAATTCCGATCGTTAGATGATGGATGTTATTCACTTCTTAAGGGCAACCATGAACGTTGGAGTTCCAGTTTATTAATTTCACTTTGCATTATGAACCCTCAGGTTCCAGTCTGTGCTGTTCATATTTGATCTGTGGTTTGTCTGGTTTCAGAGGTTCCTTTGCTAGTTAATCCTCAGTTAAAGTATTTTCTGCATGAGAAATGCGAAACAGGATATTCCCTGTCGATTCTAACATTTGAAATTATATTGGAAACTCTAATTTATGGAAGCTCGTTGAGTGCTCTTGTCGTGAACATCGGCAAAATCCTACTCTAAGGTTATTTTTTGGCGGTTTACTTTTTATGAATGAATAATCGCAATATTTGAGTAAGTTGCACATATCATTTTCAAGACTCGGTAGAAGCAGAAACATCTACAAAACACTCATCTTGTATTATCAAACAATGGGTGCACGTGTTTGCATTACAAGCATAAGAGCAACACTCAGGTTTAGGTCACCTATTAGCAGTGAACACGGTATCATTTTCAAGTCTATTATTAAACCTAGGACACTCGACCTTATGGGGGTATGCAAACCTTTTTTATCTTTATTATTTTTGCTCAGAGGGGTATGCAAACTTTAAGCAGACCAGTTCTACAGTTGCCTTATCGGCTGGTGGGTGTCGGGGCGATGGAAGGGGAGCTGGAAAATAAGCTGGAGAAAAGCTTATCAGCAAGAACTACATTGGCCGCGTCTGAGGGATGGAAAGCATCCCAAAAGACATACTCTTGGCGGTTTTTGCATAACTTGGAGTTTGGCAAGCACAGGCCGCCTACAGATGTGTCCACATTGCAACATGAAGTGTTGGAGACCTTAAATCCTGCATGAACATGATCGAAAGACCTAGGATGTCATTTGTCTCTCTTGAGAAAGTTCTTGGTATTGTTTTTTCAAAAAGAGAGGTTTCATTACCATATTTGGTGGGGTTGTCGATCAAGTCTAGGACCGCCTGATATGTGTCAGCAAAGATGAATCCGGCGGTCGGGAGCCGTTGATTCAGAGAGGTGAGTAGCTTCTGCACTCTGGCATTGAACACGAGAATCCATTCATTGACTCGATGGAGGCACTGGCCTTGCTTCGATTTCACTCGTTGAGAAGGGATACACCCAAGAGGACCAAGCCCGTGGAAGATAATCTTCCGTGCGTCGAGTTTGTACAGCCTCTGGCATATCGAAATTCTCTGTTAGGTGAGTCTAGAAGTATAAAGGGCATGCATCTGCTTAACAAATGAAGTTACAAGCCAGAGGTAGTGCTAATTCTACTTTGTGTTCACCCTATCTTTTATTACATTAAGTTCGTTCTTGCCCAAGCGATGCGATTTACCGTGAGTTGCTGATCTAAGGTGGACAACATGAGTTCCAAGAACTCGTCATGCGTATATTGCTGACCATCAGCTAGGAACGGCTGCAAAAAATTGTTCACATAGTCATTGCTGCCTGTAAAAAAAATTCGCAAATGAGATTAGTGTCCATACATCGAAAAATATTTGAGGCGCGATACATCATTCGATGAAGAAAATGCACTTTTCTTCTGTTGCTATTCTGGTATCAATATCAAAGATCATGGCTCTGCATCTAAAAGATTGGAGTTTGCTCTTGTTCATGTTGAGTAGCACTCGTATATATTTGATTTAGATAACGCTGTGGCCCTATGCGCCTTCTTATTTGTTTTTACGAAGCATGCGGAAAACAGTATTGCATTCCTAAGCAAATATGATTTGCTTTGTTTCACAGAGGTGCTGAGTAGTGAGTAGTATCAATACCAAGGCCAATAAAGTAGATGGCTTTATTGCAGAACTTGTTTGCAGCTTCCGCTCCAAGTTTAGCAACGATCGCTTCTTTGGTCTTGTTAAAGTAGTTGATTTGATCATCGAATGATAGTCTCTGGATCTACAAAACAGATAGCCGCCGTGGCAAAAATATAAAAAAAAAAAAAAGGTTAGAAGAACTGATACTCAGTGAAGAACATAAGTGACCTCAAGTAGAGACAAAGTATTTATTGTTAGAAGATGTTCATTACAAAATAGAGCCCAGTCTCGTTGAGAATTCCTGCTCCACCAGATGCATAGCTGACCCCCTGAAGAATTGTGTCATCGTTCGGTGACAACGACAAATACGGTGGCGGCGAAGAAATCCCAAGCTTTCCAGCTGTCAGCGTGAATTATAACAAAGATTGAATTCTGGGAAATTGCTGATACTGACAGTGTATGTATGAAGCAGTTTTTTCTAAATTGAAACATGAAAAAACAAGCCGAGAACAAGACAAGAGATCGATGAAATTACATAGAATGTCACCAATGGTCCTTCCATTTGTGAACCTCCCAGTTGCTTGTCCACCTTCATAGTCTATGCCATACCACGGATAGTCCGACCTTGCCAGAGAGTACTGCAAGTGATTGTTGTTCCCGACTTCCGTTAAGGAGTCGCCAAAGACAAACGTGACTGGCAAGGCCGATGCACCGATCACCATAACAGCTGCGAAGGAGAAATAAGCAATGAAAGTGGGCTTCATTCTCCACATTTTCGAGTTTTGTCTGGGGTATAGGAGTGGTTCAAGGGAGTAGGACTGATTTTATAGCGGCTGATACGAAAAATGAATGGAAGGAAGTCATGCCCTTCTCTCCAAGTTTGCTACTTATTAGGTGATACTTTCTCCGATACCATTGAATGATTCCAGCAAATGGTGGAGCCGAAATCCTAATTGTGAAGGCTCATTAGAGGGCCTTTTGATCTTGAATTGGGCAAAAGATTTCTGATTTTTCATTGCTTAATGGTGGTTAAGGATGGTCTCAAGCAGCAGTTGGCCTACTCTGACTCGTGGAGTCAGAATTGGTAGACCTGTGAAGATCTTTGCCTTTTGTCCTAGGCGTGGTAAAGGCACGGACTTTGTTTTGCACGAGGAAGAAATCTGGTTGCCAAAGTTTAAAGGGCTTTTTACTTCTACAACATGGGTGTGCACGGAAGTTGTTCTAGTGGTTTGAATTGCTTGCTTTGGTGCTTTGATCTTCTAATTGTTTCTTGGTTGATTCATTCTCAAGAAATAATAGGGGGTTCACCTATAAGCAAGAAAACTTACATACATACAGAGTTCTTGTAAACTGCATTGGGGAAAACTTTTTCGCAGAAAGCCGAAAGCAACTGAATTCTGAAAATTTAATTCAAGAAATGCTAAGCTCATTAATCAAAACAATAAGAACAGGTCGCTCTAGCATGGATCGGTCGAGAAATCCAGGTTGTTTTCCCTCTCGGCTACGAAGCTAATCCATCGACTTTCGCCTTCAATTACTTCTGAAGGAGAGTGCGAGCTTACACCGGGAGAAGCTGAGACTTTACTCCAACCCCCATCATGCATTTTATATTCTACCGTTGGCTTGACCGAGGCGCGTTTGTTGTCAAATAATTATACAATTTAGTTCATCTGCTGCATAATTTAACTATACGCAAAACGCAACGAACTGAATACTGTTCGGGAGACAAAGAATCACGGTTGAGTGTTGACCGAGTGATTCATTAAGGTGCTTAAATACTGGACCTTTGTCGTGGCCAGATAGTACTGTGATTCTCCTGTTATGGCGTTGCTTACTTCGCATCTGCATGTTTTCCTTCTTCACTTACATTTGTTCAGATTCTGGTTCTGTACAATCTTGCGCTATGGTTATGAAATTGTGAAAGGAAAACAACAGGACCCGTGATCGCATTGCGAGAGAGTGATATATCGACCTATTCGTGACGAGATTCGAAGATGAAGTTTCGCGAGTTTGCTTCAGACTCTTGTCTAACGGGGAAAGATCAAGGTGAACGGAGGGATCAATCCGGACACGAATTGGTAAAACGGAGTGAGAGAAGCTTCGCCAGGAGGTTGGATCAAGGGGACGGAGGGAAATCCGATAAATGTGGCAAGTTATACGATTAGGTACATTAGTTCCATTTATTTCATTAAAAATAAAAAAAATTAAATCATTTTTTTTTCAAAAAATGATTGTTTGTATCACAATTTAAAATATATATTTTTGAATAATTCATTTTTCACGAAATAAACGGAGCCTAACTTATTGCCTCACTTGGTATATACAGCATCTCACATCTACCCACGGGAGAATGAGAAAATTGACTAATATGTTGACCACACATGATGGATAGTCGCTTCCAATGCTACCCTCACACACCTATTCTCACTCTCCATTCTCCTTTAATTTTTTTTTGTATAAATTTTCTATGTAAAATTTTCCCCTTATTTTTTTATGCACTTGTCTAGAAATGTATAAATTTTTTGTGCTTGGCAATAATTGACGGGACAAAATGCCTATATTACAATGCCCCGCACAAAAAAACAATTTAATCTCACCGACAAAATGCCTATATTACAATGCACTACATAAAAAAACAATTTAATCTCACCATATATTAGGCATATTTGAATTCAGAAAAATTATTTAGAAATTCCTAAACCTATTGTATTTTAGCTAATTCAATCATAAACTTTTCAATTTTGTCAATTAAGTCCCAAGCATTTTCATCTTTTGCTTATAAAGTCCAACTAGTTGTCGCATATGGCACGATTAGTGTTGACGTGGACAATTTTTAATAATTTTTTTTCAACTAAGGCCATTGAGGGTTGTCGGGCCCTTGCAAGTCGCGATAGCCGTTTGGGTGACGGTCCTAGTGAGGTAGCCTTGCCTAGATCCGAGTCAACCATAGTTGAAAAAAATAGAGAAGGAAAAGAGAAAAAAAAAAGGAAAAAAAGGAAAAAAAGGAAAAAAAAGAAGAGAAATAAATTAATAAATATAAAATTCGAAAAATGTCAAAATATTATTTAAAATTATCCATCGCGTCGGTTGTATCACGTAGGACGGTTAACATCCACATCAGTGAATTCTTTGGTTGGATGGACTTGGTGGTAAGAGGTGAAAATGTTTATAACCCAATTGATGGGACAAAAATGTAATATGTAAAATTTTTTTTTGGACAATTTTCTCATTTAGCTTAAAATTATAGTGCACTTAATTTATCTTTTATTCAATGGTGGCTAGGGTGACCCTCTTAGGTGGGGCCCACCCTTGCTGGCCACCATGGAAGAAAAAGAAAGTAAAAAAGTTATTGAAAAATCTCCACAGTAATGCTATTTATCATCTGTTGTGCTACAAAAACGATTGACGTTGATGCCAACATTTTTTGGCCTATATTGGCTTAATGGCCTCAATTGATATTAATATGAAAAACTTCAATTAAAATATGTAGATTAAATTAAGTACAATGTAATAGGGTGAGAATTTTTTTGATACTTTTCTCATTTTTTCCCCTATATTAAATTATTAATAATGCCGGTATAATGCAAATCTCAAATTTATTGGAAAATTCCAATTCAATTTTATTTTCGACCAAGCAAAAGAATTCCCATTCAAAATCGAAACCATCATGGCGTCCTTTCATCCCATCCTCTTCGATTCCTGTTCAAATAAGGAAAGTCTTTAAGAGCTCAGGACGCGCATTCTCGATGTCCGAGAATATACGAGGAGCCGCAATGCTTCAATCAAATCGATCGGCACTCTCATTGGTCTATCTTGTTCATTAAGATAACGCGTGTCTGATGCGTCGAACGCAGACATGACATGATGTCCTCCCCTCTCGTTGGTATTGTGTCCAAGGTAAAATACAAATTAGAGATTCTCTGACATCGGCACCATGTCAGACTCCTACGGCGAGGACTGTCTGGACTGTCTGAACTGCGTGGACTGCGGCGTGCGCGGCCTGGACTGCGTGGTGATCCTGGGCTGCTCCCGGTGGGCCTGGAAGCGCTGCACCTACGTCGGCTCCGACGACAGCGCCACGTGGCCCCCTGCCACCCCCGACGAGTTCGACCCCGTCCCCCGCGTCTGCCGCCTCATCCTCGCTGTCTACGAGCCCGATCTCCCCCACCTTGAGTTCCCGCCCTCTGGCGACTATCGCCTCAACCCCGACTGGCTCGTCAAGCGCGTCAACTACGACCACACCCTCGGCCATGCCCCGCCCTACATCATCTACGTCGACCGTGACCACCGCGAGATTGTCCTCGCGATCCGCGGCCTCAACCTCGCCAAGGAGAGCGACTACCAGCTCCTGCTGGACAATCGGCTCGGCATGCAGATGTTCGACGGGGGTTACGTCCACCACGGGCTTTTGAAGTCGGCGACTTGGCTGTTGAATGAGGAATCCGAGACGTTGAAGGGGCTGTGGGTCGAGAACGGGTCGAATTATGACATCGTTTTTGCGGGCCACTCTCTCGGGTCCGGCGTGGCTTCACTCATGGCGGTGATCGTGGCAAACCATGGGGATGAGCTGGGCGGAGTTCCACGGAGTAAAGTGCGGTGTTATGCAGTAGCTCCGGCAAGGTGTATGTCGCTTAATTTGGCGGTGAAGTATGCTGACGTCATTCACTCCATAATCTTGCAGGTAATTGGATGGTTCAAATATCTAATTCCTTGGCTTTGGTTTTTGGTTGACTGTGCAGTAAGTTAATGTTTCTTGAACTGTTGGAAACTGCCCTTCACTTTAGCGGTGTAGCTCTGACTCAGTTCAGCTGTTGACTTTAAATGGTTGTTGCTGTTATGTCTCTAGCCAATTCATTCTGGAGTTCTGTCGTTGCTGGAGTTGTTCACTCTTTTACTTTTGAGGATGCAGTTTCTGGTGGTCCAACTCTAACTTTGGGTATCCTGAGAAATGGAAATCATATTTGGTTTTGTAAGTTAAAAGGTCATGTGTACATCTTCGTGAATAGACATTATTGTGCCTAAGTTACACCTAGGAAGTTTTTCTGGCAACCCGGGTAATTTTCAGCCTAAACTAGAACATTGCGATGAATCCCTTGAGAAAAGTCAGGAGTTAATAGAGTGATATGTTTTTTTGTTGTCCGGTGGCTCTGGTCATCTCAATCCTCACTACATAGGTGGTAGGTAAACAGTTAGTTCTTTTTAGATACAAGTAAGATGTTGATCTCCATTCTCAAAAATTTCCTACAGATCATCTACTAATATTCTTTTGCATCCTAAGTAGTAAGATGTTGGGATTCGGCTTTACCTCAAGGAATTGACATAGGAAGTAGACCCTTAAATTGGAGGAATGTCATTAAGCAACTGCATGTGGTTTTCCTCTATAGGCGTTTGAAGAAAGGCAATGCTCTTCTCTAGTTACTGAGGTTTCTTTTTTGGTGAAATGATCCTGCTGTCGTCTTGTTTGTCAAGGATGATTTTTTACCAAGAACTCCTACTCCCTTGGAGGATATTTTCAAGTCAATTTTCTGGTAAGTTGCATTACAATTTATTTTATGGCTCGTTTTTCTTCCTTTATGTGTGTTCCTAAAGACCTCTTGGAGTGTCATCATCATTTCTTAATCCAGGCTTTGGTACTCTGGACAGCTTGCCATGCTTACTGCCAGTGGTCTGTCTGAGGGACACTTTTATACCCGACGGTAGGAAGCTCAGAGACCCGAGGAGACTTTATGCACCTGGAAGAATGTATCATATTGTTGAAAGAAAATTCTGCAGGTATCAACACAGTATGGACATTGTAAGATTAATATTTTGCATTATTAGATTTGGAGCTAGACCTAGTGTAGAAAGATCTTAGCATGCTTTTGGTCACAAAACTAAGCTGAATAAGGGACTCAGATAATTTATAAAGCTAAAAGCTTTTTTTAATCAGCATCTCTTTGCTTCAAATCATTTCCTTCATCCTACAGCGCAGGATAATCACACTCTGTGTCCCTGTTTTCAAGAATCACACTTCACATTCTACAGTTTGTGGATTAACTAACACTTTGGATTTTCTAATTATAAAACATTATGTAGCTGTTAGTGAATGTTATAATTAACTTTGGGTGCTGTTATTGTAAAGTAGAAAATACTCTGCAATGGCATTATGACCGTTGGAAGCTAAGGAATGTCCTTATATCCAAGGACCTGTTACTATGAGATTGTTAGCAGTCTCAGTCACACTCTATGTATGGCTTTATCTGTTTTTCTCTTATCTGTTGATGTCTTCAACTCTTTAAATATGTTGCTCATTGTCACACTGACAAGCAATGGTAGAGATGTTAGTCTCAGGAAGTGTTTAGGAAAATAGAGGGGGATGGGATCTAAAATTATGTTTATATTACGTTGTGCAAGTTATTAATTTTTTTTTCAATTTTAATATGTTTCCTAGCTTGTTTGTGCAATTATTCTTTTTCAACTGCTGCCGCTGGGTTAGAAGACCAACTAAGAAATGGCAGTATCATCTTGTCTGTAAATTCTGAGCTTTTAAGGAGCTGAAGTCTTGATTTGTAATCTATTACATACCTGGGGTTTGAAGAACCATTTTTTCACGTTGCATCTCAAATGAATCGAATTTGTTTGATTGTCATTAGGTGTTTTCATTATACTTCCATATCTTTTTGCAGTCTTAGTGATTGCATTTTTTTTCTTCACTAAGCTATTGTAGTATTGCAGGGATTAATTGACTCTCATTTTTATTGTGGAAGTGAAAGTAGTTCTTTTTTATTATTTATCATTTTAGCAGTCTTAGGAGAAAAAGAAGAATAATGGAATGGTAAAATGGTTCCGTTTCTCTTTTTATAGAAGCAAAACTTATACTCGGATGTCTTATCCACGTTTTGCGCTTCCCTGTATGTGCAGACGTGGGAGGTATCCTCCAGAAGTAAGAACTGCTATTCCGGTTGATGGGAGATTTGAACATATTGTCTTATCTTGTAATGCCACATCTGATCATGCAATTATCTGGATAGAAAGAGAAGCAGAAAAGGCTTTGCAAGTAAGTAAGGCTGACTTGGTATTCCTCTGGTTCGCTGCAATTTCTAACTTATGCTGAATCTGTCTATTCTTGTTGCTCTTCGATTCTGAACTGCTTCTATGTAAATATGTGCAATGTTGAGATAATAGATCAACCCAAATTGACTCTGACAGAGAATGAGGGAAAGCAGTGCTGAGACCGTAACAACTGCTCCAAACATACCAAAGTTCGAGAGGTTGAGGACGATAGAGAAGGAACACAAAGATGCACTGGAAAGAGCAGTAAGCCTAGACATTCCCCATGCCGTGAAGTCTCTGGACGAGGAAAACCCGTATTCAAATCCTCAAGATGAAGAGTCACAGCCTTCACAGGAAGAGAAGTCTGCTGACGTTGCTCTGGATGACAAAGCCAGGCCTCGTGATGCGAGGACCAATTAGGATGAAGTCATCAAGAAGCTCATGAAGAGAGACGAATCAGGGAAGCTACTTCTTGAGAGAAAAACAAATGACCCAGCGTAACGCCTCGCACATTCCCCTTCTCTGGACCTCGTTTTCCGGGGCATGTTCATTCATTGGATCTATCCTTTTTATTTTTATGGTGCGTATTTACTCGTTCTTTTGCCGGGAACAGGATTCTGCAGAATCCTGGTGCAACTCGTGATTCTTACATTATTAATAATGCCGTTATAATGCAAATCTCAAATTTACTAGAAAATTCCAATTCAATTTTATTTTCGACCAAGCAAAAGAATTCCCATTCCTTAGTTCCGTCATATAATTTATCAAAACCGAAACAATCATTGCTTCCTTTCATCCCATCCTCTTCGATTCCATTTCATTCCGCCCTCCTATATGCAGCTGTTCAAATAAGGAAAGTCTTTAAGAGCTCAAGACGAGCATTCTCGATGTCCGAGAATATACGAGGAGCCGCAATGCTTCAATCAAATCGATCGGCACTCTCATTGGTCTATCTTGTTCATTAAGATAACGCATGTCTGATGCGTCGAACGCAGACGTGACATGATGGTGATCCTGGGCTGCTCCCGGTGGGCCTGGAAGCGCTGCACCCATGTCAACTCCGGCGGCAGCGCCACGTGGCCCCCCACCCCCGACTAGTTCGAGCCCGTCCCCCGCATCTGCCGCCCCATCCTCGCTGTCTATCAGCCCGATCTCCTCCACCCTGAGTCCCCCTCCTCGGGCGGCTGCCGACTCAAACCCAACCGGCTCGTCAAGCGCGTCAACTACGAGAAGACCCTTGGCCATGCCCCGCCCTACATCATCTACGTCGACCATGACAACCGTGAGATTGTCCTCGCAATCCATGGCCTCAACCTCGCCAAGGAGAGCGACTACGAGCTCCTGCTGGACAATCGGCTTGGCACGCAGATGTTCGACGGGGGTTATGTCCACCGCGGGCTGACTAATGCTTTGGTTTTTTTGGTTGACTGTGCAATAAGTAAATGTTTCTTGAACTGTTGCAAAATGCACTTCACTTAGCGTGTAGCTCTGACTCAGTTCGGCTGTTGACTTTCGGTGGTTGTTGCTGTTATGTATTCAGCCAATTCATTCTGGAGTTCTACTGTTGTTGTTGTTCTTCTTGGCTCTTTTACTTGAGGATGCATTCTCTGGTGGTCCAGCTCTGCCTTCGTGTACCATGAGAAATGGTAGTCATATTAGGCTTTGTAAGTTAAAAGCTCCTGTTTACGCCGACGCTCTTGTTCCTAAGTTAAGCAGTTCTTCTGGCGATTCAGTGATAACTTTCAGCCTAAACCAGAACGCCACGATGAATCACTTGAGAAAACTCAGGAGCTAATATAGAGACGTGTTTGTTTGTTGTCTGGTGGCTCTGGTCATCTTGATCCAGACTTCATAGGCGTTAGGCAGCCAATCCCTTGAGAAAACGCAGTTTTTTTTTTTTTAGATACATTGACTACGAGATGCGTGCGCATGTGCTTTTTCCTCTATAGGGGTTGGAAGAAAGGCAATGCTTATCTTTAGCGACTGAGGTTTCTTTTTCGATAAAATGATCCTGCCGTCATCTTGATTGTCCAGGATGATTTCTTACCAAGAACTCCTACTCCCTTGGAGGATATTTTCAAGTCGATTTTCTGGTGAGTCGCATTACAATTTATGTTATGGCCCGTTTTCTTTCTTTTTCTGTGTTCCTGAAGACCTCTTGGAGTGAGTTGTCATCATCATTACTTAGTCAAGGCTTTGGTGCTTTGGACAGCTTGCCATGCTTACTGCTTGTGGTCTGCCTGAGGGACACTTTTATACCCGAGGGTAGGAAGCTCAGAGACCCGAGGAGACTTTATGCACCTGGAAGAATGTAACATCATGTAGCTGTTACCGAATGTCATAATAACCTTTGGATGCTGTGCAGATGTGGGAGGTATCCTCCGGAAGTAAGAACTGCTATTCCAGTTGATGGGAGATTCGAGCATGTCGTCTTATCTTGTAACGCCACATCAGATCATGCAATTATCTGGATAGAAAGAGAAGCAGAAAAGTCTTTGCAAGTAACATGGTATTCCTCTGGTTTGCAGCGATTCCTAACTGACCTTGAATCTCTCTATTCTTGTTTTTCATCGATTCTTAAACAAGCGTATGTAAATATGTAGCATGGTGAGTTAATAGATCAACCCAAATTGAATGTGACAGAGAATGAGGGAAAGCAGTGCTGAGACCATAACGACTGCTCCAAACATACAAATGTGAGGTTGAGGACGATAGAGAAGGAACACAGAGATGCACTAGAAAGAGCAGTGAGCTTAAGACTTTCCCCATGCTGCGACGTCTCTGGATGAGCAAAACCTGGATTCAAATTCTCATGATGAAGAGTCACAGCCTTCACGAGAAGAAAAGTCTGCTGAAGTCGTCCTGGAAGGCAAAGCCAGGCCTTGCGATGCGAGGACCAATTGGGTTGAAGTCGCCAAGAAGCTCATGAAGAGAGATAAATCCGGGAAGCTACTTCTTTTTCATTGCGTGATTCTCGCCGTATAGCATTCTGTAGAGGGTGAATCGTCTGTGACAAATAAGGTTAACTCATTTACCATATCTTAGGTGGTGGTTGCGAATACCTTATAGGAGTGGTGCTGGAGGGATGATGCCAGGATCATCATTGAGAATATGATGTGTTTTGTTTAGTTACTTAAAAGCGTGAGCTACTATGGTTCATTTTAGTCATCAATAATCACTTCTCACATCATTTATTGAATAAAACTTAGTGCATTTTCTTAGTACATATTAACATTTCTCGTCCATAATAAACAAAATTGTAATTTTCTCCCCAAAATATATACTCTTAAATTCAACTCGAAAGTTTATCACTTGATTATAAAACTTATAATGTATGATTCAAATAAGATAAACCTGATTAGTTACTCCATATTTGATTTTATTCGAGCGACTACGAGTACTTTGGTTGGGTTAATCTCAAGAATGATTGCGTCACTTGCATGTCTTTTGTTTAATTAATCAAAGTAAATCAATTGCAAACCAACTCTGTGAAAGACCTATAATGGAGGTGAATAATGTTTCGCTGAACTGTCAAAAAGTGGAATTTTTTGTATGTAGTTTACCTCTAAGGCTAGATCATGGAATTCTCTTTCCTTATTTCTCTCTCTCGACCGTTGTCAAATCTCTCACTGTGGTAGCAGCTACATCATAGTCATTTCATATAACATTTTGCTTATCAAATTGCTTAACCATGCCACTTGAACAGTTAGAAAAACCAGAATCTGGTAATTAACATCTTGAAAGTAAATTGCACATACTGAATTGAATAATTAATGCAAAGTTCTAACCAGCACTCTATTGTTATTATCCCAAAAGTCAATTCTATTTCATCTGCATTATCAAATGTAGTCGTTCAAATTGAGATAGGAAAGACTCTACAAAAGCTCAAGACGAGCGGTCTCAATGTCCAGGAGTATATGAGGAGCTGCGATGGGGATATCGATGGCTACTAAGAATATTGAGTGAGTTTTTTAAGTATATTCAAAGATATTTTCAGGTTAACAGAGAGAATGTGTATTATGCTAGAACATTATGTAATTAATGCGGATAGTTGGATAGTTGGAAGGTCGAAGATAGAACTCCATCGTCAAATTGAACACAGATTATACGGTCGTGATTAAGGGAGTAATAGAAGATTGATCTTCCCTCTTTAAAAATTTTGATCTTTCTAGAACCGTTGGTGACTCAGGAAGAAGAAGAGGAAGCCCAACCGGGCCCGCTATCCCTCCGCTGAGCTAAGCAAAAAGCACAGAGAAAAGAAAGCAGATGCCCTCGTTTCAAGAATCAAGGAAGACGCCATTGTCACTCCTTCGCTAAGACAGAAAAGATACGAACTTTTTCATTTTCCGGACGCCAACAGCCCTACCCACCTCCATCCCTCATTACCCCGATGTTGAAACTCGCAGACGGCGGCACCGTCTTCTTCTTCTTCTTCTTCTTCGATCGCAGCAGGAATCTCCTGGACCTGCCATGACGTTCTGCTGCGGCTTGGACTACGTGGTGATCCTGGGCTGCTTCCGTTGGGCCTGGAAGCGCTGCACCTACGTCGGCTCCTACGACAGCGCCACGTGGCCCCCCGCCACCCCCGACGAGTTCGACCCCGTACCCCGCGTCTGCCGCCTCATCCTCGCCGTCTACGAGCCCGATCTCCGCCACCCTGAGTTCCCGCCCTCCGGCGGCTACCGCCTCAACCCCGACTGGCTCGTCAAGCGCGTCAAGTACGACCACACCCTCGGCCATGCCCCGCCCTACATCATCTACGTCGACCGTGACCACCGCGAGATTGTCCTCGCGATCCGCGGCCTCAACCTCGCCAAGGAGAGCGACTACCAGCTCCTGCTGGACAATCGGCTCGGCATGCAGATGTTCGACGGGGGTTACGTCCACCACGGGCTGTTGAAGTCGGCGATTTGGCTGTTGGATGAGGAATCCGAGACGTTGAAGAGGCTGTGGGTCGAGAACGGGTCGAATTACAACATCATTTTTGCGGGCCACTCGCTCGGGTCCGGCGTGGCTTCGCTCTTGGCGGTGATCGCGGCGAACCATGGGGATAAGCTGGGCGGAGTTCCGCGGAGTAAAGTGCGGTGTTATGCAGTGGCGCCGGCAAGGTGTATGTCGCTTAATTTGGCGGTGAAGTATGCTGACGTCATTCACTCCATAATCTTGCAGGTAATTGGATGGTTCAAATATCTAATTCCTTGGCTTTGGTTTTTGGTTGACTGTGCAGTAAGTTAATGTTTCTTGAACTGTTGGAAACTGCCCTTCACTTTAGCGGTGTAGCTCTGACTCAGTTCAGCTGTTGACTTTAAATGGTTGTTACTGTTACGTCTCTAGCCAATTCATTCTGGAGTTCTGTCGTTGCTGGAGTTGTTCACTCTTTTACTTTTGAGGATGCAGTTTCTGGTGGTCCAACTCTAACTTTGGGTATCCTGAGAAATGGAAATCATATTTGGTTTTGTAAGTTAAAAGGTCATGTATACATCTTCGTGAATAGACATTATTGTACCTAAGTTACACCTAGGAAGTTTTTCTGGCAACCCGGGTAATTTTCAGCCTAAACTAGAACATTGCGATGAATCCCTTGAGAAAAGTCAGGAGTTAATAGAGTGAAATGTTTTTTTGTTGTCCGGTGGCTCTGGTCATCTCAATCCTCACTACATAGGTGGTAGGTAAACAGTTAGTTCTTTTTAGATACAAGTAAGATGTTGATCTCCATTCTCAAAAATTTCCTACAGACCATCTACTAAAATTCTTTTGCATCCTAAGTAGTAAGATGTTGGGATTCGGCTTTACCTCAAGGAATTGACATAGGAAGTAGACCCTTAAATTGGAGGAATGTCATTAAGCAACTGCATGTGGTTTTCCTCTATAGGCGTTTGAAGAAAGGCAATGCTCTTCTCTAGTTACTGAGGTTTCTTTTTTGGTGAAATGATCCTGCTGTCGTCTTGTTTGTCAAGGATGATTTTTTACCAAGAACTCCTACCCCCTTGGAGGATATTTCCAAGTCAATTTTCTGGTGAGTTGCATTACAATTTATTTTATGGCTCGTTTTTCTTCCTTTATGTGTGTTCCTAAAGACCTCTTGGAGTGTCATCATCATTTATTAATCCAGGCTTTGGTGCTCTGGACAGCTTGCCATGCTTACTGCATGTGGTCTGTCTGAGGGACACTTTTATACCCGACGGTAGGAAGCTCAGAGACCCGAGGAGACTTTATGCGCCTGGAAGAATGTATCATATTGTTGAAAGAAAATTCTGCAGGTATCAACACAGTATGGACATTGTAAGATCAATATTTTGCATTATTAGATTTGGAGCTAGACCTAGTGTAGAAAGATCTTAGCATGCCTTTGGTCACAAAACTAAGCTGAATAGGGACTTGGATAATTTATGCAGCTAAAAGCTTTTTTTAATCAGCATCTCTTTGCTTCAAATAATTTCCTTCATCCTACAGCGTAGGATAATCACACTCTGTATCCCTGTTTTCAAGAATCACACTTCACATTCTACAGTTTGTGGATTAACTAACACTTTGGATTTTCTAATTATAAAACGTTATGTGGCTGTTAGTGAATGTTATAATTAACTTTGGGTGCTGTTATTGTAAAGTAGAAAATACTCTGCAATGACATTATGACCATCGGAAACTAAGGAATGTCCTTATATCCAAGGACCTGTTACTATGAGATTGTTAGCAGTCTCAATCACTTTCTATGTATGGCTTTATCTGTTTTTCTCTTATCTGTTGATGTCTTCAACTCTTTAAATATGTTGCTAATTGTCACATTGACAAGCAAAAGTAGAGATGTTAGTCTCAGGAAGTGTTTAGGAAAATAGGGGGGATGGGATCTAAAATTATGTTTATATTACGTTGTGCAAGTTATTAATTTTTTTTTCAATTTTAATATGTTTCCTAGCTTGTTTGTGCGATTATGTTTATATTATGCTGTGCAAGTTATTAATTTTTTTTTTCAATTTTAATATGTTTCCTAGCTTGTTTGTGCAATTATTCTCTTTCAACTGCTGCCGCTGGGTTAGAAGACCAATTAAGAAATGGCAGTATCATCTCATCTGTAAATTCTGAGCATTTAAGGAGCTGAAGTCTTGATTTGTAATCTATTACATAACTGGAGTTTGAAGAACCATTTTTTCACCTTGCATCTCAAACGAATTGAAATTGTTTGATTGTCATTAGGTGTTTTCATTATATTTCCATATCTTTTTGCAGTCTTAGTGATTGCATTTTTTTATTTATTTTTCACTAAGCTGTTGTAGTATTGCAAGAATTGATTGACTCTCATTTTTATTGTGGAAAGTGAAAGTTGTTCTTTTTAATTATTTATCATTTTAGCCGTCTTAGGAGAAAAAGAAGAATAATGGAATGGTAAAATGGTTCTGTTTCTCTTTTTATAGAAGCAAAACTTATACTTGACTGTCTTATCCACGTTTTGCACTTCTCTGTATGTGCAGGTGTGGGAGATATCCTCCAGAAGTAAAAACTGCCATTCCAGTTGATGGGAGATTTGAGCATATCGTCTTATCTTGTAATGCCACATCTGATCATGCAATTATATGGATAGAAAGAGAAGCAGAAAAGGCTTTGCAAGTAAGTAAGACTGACTTGGTATTCCTCTGGGCTGCAATTCCTAACTTATGCTCAATCTGTCTATTCTTGTTGCTCTTCGATTCTGAACTGCTCGTATGTAAATATGTACAATGTTGCGATAATAGATCAACCCAAATTGACTCTGACAGAGAATGAGGGAAAGCAGTGCTGAGACCATAACAACTGCTCCAAACATACCAAAGTTCGAGAGGTTGAGGACGATAGAGAAGGAACACAAAGATGCACTGGAAAGAGCAGTAAGCCTTGACATTCCCCATGCCGTGAAGTCTCTGGACGAGGAAAACCCGTATTCAAATCCTCAAGATGAAGAGTCACAGCCTTCACAGCAAGAAAAGTCTGCTGACGTCGCCCTGGATGACAAAGCCAGGCCTCGTGATGCGAGGACCAATTGGGATGAAGTCATCAAGAAGCTCATGAAGAGAGATGAATCAGGGAAGCTACTTCTTGAGAGAGAAACAAATGACCCAACGTAAGGCCTCACACATTCCCCTTCTCCGGACCTCGTTTTCCGGGGCATGTTCATTCATTGGATCTATCCTTTTTATTTTTATGGTGCGTATTTACTCATTCTTTTGCCGGGAACAGGATTCTGCTGAATCCTGGTGCAACTCGTGATTCTTACATTCTCGCTGATTCTTTTGCGGCTATCTGGCCTTGTCACTATATTACTTCTCTCACTGTAGAGAGAGAGAGTGAATCCTCTCTGACGGATAAGGTGAACTCGTTTACCATATTTTAGGTGGTTGTAATATCTTAGAAGAGTGGTCCTGGAGGAATGGTGCCTGATTCATCATTGAAAATCATCTTCACATATGATGTGTTTTCTTTAGTTACTTAAAGCGGGTGCTCCCACGGTTCATTTTAGTCATCAATAATCACTTTTCACATCATGTATTGAATAAAATTTAGTACAGTTTCTTAGTATCTATTAGCACTTCTCATCCATGATCTACAAAATTGTAATTTCCTTAAGTTAGTTTTAACTCTTAAATTCAGCTCAAAAGTTTATCCCTTGATTAGGAAACTTAGGATGTATGATTCAGATGAAAAAATACAGATAAAAAAATACCTGGATAGTTACGCCATATTCGATTCATTTCAATGACTAACGAGTATTTTGATTGGGTTAATTTAAAGAATGATCTTGTCACTTACATTTCTTTTATCGAGTTAATCAAGTAACGAGTTGAAAATCAACTGTTAAAAAATCTAGAATAGAGGCACCGCTGGTGAACTTCAGTTTCCTTTTTCTTCTCTCTATCGACAGTCATCAAATCTCTCAGTAGCTATGTCATATTCAGTTCATGTAAGATTTTGCTTACCGAATTGCCTAACCATACCGGTCAAGGAGTTGCGAAAGCTAGATTATATGGTAATTAGCATCTCGAATTAAATTCTGGGCAATTGCTGATGCTGAGGGTGCATGCATGAAGCAGTTTTCTCTAAATTTAAACACGGAAAACAAGCCGAGAACGAGAGACTGGATCCGGGAAATTACATAAAATGTCACCAATGGTCCTCCCATTTGCGAGCCACCCAGTTGCCTGTCCACCTTCATAGTCTATGCCGTACCACGGATAGTTGGAACTTGCCAGAGAGTACTGCAAGTGATTGTTGTTCCCCACTTCCGTTAAGGAGTCGCCGAAGATGAATGAGTCTGGCAAGGCCAAAGCAGCGATCACCATAACAGCCGCGACAGTGAAATAAGCCATGAAAGCGAGCTTCATTCTCGACATTTCCAAGTTTTGTCTGGGATATAGTAGCGGTTGAAGGGAGTAAGACTGATTCTATAGTAGCAGATGCATATAATGAATGGAAGTCATGCCCTGTTCCCCAAGTTGCTACTTATCGGGTGAAACTTTTTATGATACAATCGAATGAATTCAGCAAATAGTGGAGCCGAAATCCTAATTGTCAGATCTTATTAGAGGGCCTCTTGATCTTGAATTGGGCAAAAAGTTTCTGATTTTGCATTGCTTGATGGTGGTTGGGGATGGTCTCAAGCAGCGGTTGGCCTACTCTGACTCCTGGAGTCAGAATTGGTAGGCCTATGAAGACCTTGGCCATAGTCTTAGCGTGGTAAAGGCAGTGACTTTGCTTTGCACAATGAAGAAATCTGGTTGCCAAGTTCAAAGGGCATATTGCTACTATAGGATGGGTGTGCATGGAATTTGCCCTAGTGATTTCAATTGCTCGCTTTGGTGCTTTTAACTTCTAAATTGTTTCTTGGTTGCTTCATTATCAAGATATAATAGGGGGTTTACCTAGAAGCAAGAAAACTTACATAGATTTTCATCAATCTTGAGTACATGCAGAGCTTTTCTAGGAGAGGAAGAATCATGGTTGAGTGTTGACCGAGTGATTCATTCAGGTGCTTAAATACCGAATTTTTGTCTTGGCAAGATATTACTGAGATTCTCCTATTATGGCGTTGCTTAGTTTGCATCAACATGTTTTCCCTCATCACTAAGATTTGTTCAGATTCCGGTCCTTTACAATCTCGAGCTCTGGTCATGAACGTGTGAATAGAACAAACACCACGCGAAATACACATTGCGAGAGTGTAGTCTCGGATCTATTCGTGACGAGATTCGAAGGTGCATTCTATGTAATTTTTTCCCTTATTGCACTTGTCTAAAAATGTAATAGTTTTCTGTGGTTTGCGATAATTGAAGGGACAATATACCTATATTATAATCGACTACACAAGAATGCAATTAAATCTCAACATATATTAGGTATATTTGAATTCACTTTATTCAATGGTGTGCAATAAACTTTTCTTTATCGCTCAAACACTTTCTCTTGTTCTTTTTGAATAATTTGTGTTGTTGTCAATAAATTCATTTCATCATATTTTTCCAAACCCTATCACTCTATTCAATAGTATGGGCTAAAATACGGTTGGAGTGCCAAAATTTGGTATAAGTGGATACTTTAGTGCCAAAACTTCCAAAATGTATACTTAAGTGTTACTTTTTTAGAAAATTGAGACATTTTATTGCCAAGTTTGATGATCGGTATTGAAAATCTTACGTGGCATTTTTTAATAATATAAATCGCTAACGTGGCTTACCGAAAAGCTGAGTCAGCTTAAACTCGATCAAAACGACATCCTTTTGGCCTAAATTTAATTTTTAATATAAAAATTAATTAAATTCAATTAAAAAAAAGGACAGCATAGGCAAAAAGGGGTCCCTTGCCTGTGGCCGCTTCCCCATCACCGGTGGGGCAGCGGTGATGGTTGGTGACCCTCGCCGATTAAAGGTGAGAGCCAATAGGCCTTCGTCAGAAGCCAAGAGAGGGTTGTGACCCTCTCCCAAATCTAGGTGAGAGTTGTTGGCCCTTGTGCAAGCGCCGGTGGCCCTCGCCCAAGGTTTCTGGACCTCCCCTAAGTCTGGTAGAGCTAGGCAAGCACCACCCACTCTCACCTAGGCCGAGGCGAGGGCGAGCAACCCTTGCCCAGATTTGGGAGAGGGTCGCTGCCCTCTCCTAGCTTCTAGTGAGGGCTTGCCAGCCCCTACCTCTGGTTGGCAAGGGTTGCCGACCCTTGCCCGGCCACTGGCGACCCTCGCCAATTATCATTGCTAGCAATGGGGCGGCTTGGCGAGGGTTGCCTGCCTGTGTTATTTTCTCTCTTTTTTTTAAAGTTTTTAATTTAATTTAATTAATTTTTATATTAAAAGTCGAATTCGACATAAAACGACATTGTTTTGGGCTGAGTCTAGCCATGTCAACACCTAAAACGAAATCGTTTTGCACTTTTCTCGCCGGAACAACATCACATTAGCAATTTGGCTAGATTGTTTTGCCGTTGGCACTTAAGTGCCCCGTTCTTCTCCGATTATGACATTTAAGTATACCTTTTGAAAGTTTTGATACTAAAGTGTTCACTCGTGCCAAATTTTGGCACTCCAGCCGTACTTTAGCCCAATAGTGTGTAATAAGTTCTTGTTCCCTTCTTGACGTACAATCCTTTGTCAAGTAATAATTCGAAGAGAACGCTTTTTTTAGCAAAACACGTGATAACTATGTTGAGCTGGTATTTGATGCCATATATGCATTTCTAGTCTTAATGTGCAATTTTCATAAAATTTAGGCTATTAGCAAGTTGCATTCAACGTGTAAATTGTTAATATAAATGAGTGACATCTTGAACCTTTCTAACATTAACTCACATGTTATGAAAGTTTCTTTGAAAAGATCAAAGA
Organism: Corymbia calophylla; assembly: GCA_014182845.1. Classification (NCBI taxonomy): domain Eukaryota; kingdom Viridiplantae; phylum Streptophyta; class Magnoliopsida; order Myrtales; family Myrtaceae; genus Corymbia; species Corymbia calophylla. The sequence goes on from CM024698.1 coordinate 39,828,519, forward strand.
AAAATAATATGCTAAATGTATATAGCTTATTGCTTATGGAGACAATCAAGTGCATCTTAATGGTGAGCTGTTGCAATACAAAAACATTGTTTTACAGAAGCAATAAATACATGAGTTTGTTATATATCTATTATTTTCTCCATTTAGATGCTTATTAAAAGAATTTTCATTATATATATTTTTATATATGTATGACCATTCTTAAAACGCGGAAGGCACGAGTTAATCATTAGTATATAAAAGTCTACAAATATAACTTTTCTAATTTGCTCATTCTAAGGAAGCATATATCACGAGCATTTTAACAACAAATAGATCATGCGAACTTGAGATTACATGAAAATCACAAGTTCAGGAGGTGTTCGTCATTTAAGCTCTAAATTGATTATTTAGTAAGATCAATATATGATAACTAGCAAAAATTAAGGAAACTCAATATGTGATACTCTATATTGCTCTACATTCCAAATCATTTATTTGCTACCAAGAATGATATAAATTATCCATAAACTTTGACTCAATATGTAATATCATTCTTGAACTATGAATTTGTTCAATGTGATTTATGAACTTTAACCTAATATGCACCGTTATCCCTACACTTTTAATCAATGGAAAAAATAATCTCCAAAAAACTTATATTCACGTTTTGTTGGAAAAAAATAAATTCCGCATGTTGGAAGAAAAAATAATATAATATTCATGTATTACAAATATATAACATTGTTTATTGTAACTCGATAATAACAAATTAATTTAATAATGCAATAATAATAATATAATAACAAGAGGTAAGATACGACTAATCAAATCTCCTTAAGGCAATTAGCTCCTACCAATGGTGTTAAGCAGCTTTACGAACTATGCTTCTCAAAATACAACACCTTGAATCTATTTGTATTCACACTATACAAATAGGATTCTGTCAAACCCTTCTTAAAATCGGCACACTTGGACGAATGATTTTCTAGAGAAGAATTTTTAAAAACCGAATGGCTCTATTGAACTAAAGAAGACTCGAAAGATAATCACGTACACCTCTAAAGATCATCTTTGCACGAGAATTTCAGGGGATGCATCATTAACCCTCCTCAATTCATCCATTAACGCAGAGTGTGAATCTGCTACACAAGAACCGGAGGAATGTATCCCTTAACACCTCCATTAATTGCTGCAAAACTGCTATGTGATGGTTGAAAAATACGCATCAATTAATTTGTCCATTAATGCATTTTAAAATTGTTGAAAAGCTGTTGCATTGGGTTGAAAGAATGCATCCATTAATTGTCCAATAACGTCGAAGGTTGAAGCAACGCGTGAACTTTTGCTAAGCCATTAATAACTTGTAATTACAACAATCCCCCATATTAATGACTCAACATAACATTTTTCTGACTCGAAGAATTCCAAGTGTGCTTGTGGAGATAAAGTGCATTAAGGTAGATAGTTTTCACTTTGAACTTTCTTTAGTGAAAGCCTATTGGACTTACTTAACAAGTTATGGATTAAGCCTTGAATTGTCAATTGTTGGTGTAAGCTTAGACAATAAACCTCACACGGAATATCACCAAAATAAGATTGGTTCTCGGTTGTGTTCATTTTTTTGACCTTGAATCTCTCAGGATTCATGTGTTTTTTAGAAAATCTAGCCTACCAATTCCACACATATAGGTGCGTTTCTATCAAACGTATCCTATTTTACCTTACTAGGATTTTGAAATTCAAGGTATAGGAATCATTAAATGCATTGCATACGTTTAAAACACTATAAGAATTACTATTGTATCATAGGAGTCAGGGACAATGCTCACATTATAGTTCCCAAAATTTGCGTTGTCCTATTAAACATAGTCCATGGGATCTCCAATCACTAGGTTAAGTTTCCATCTTGGAATCTTTTTATTTAGTTAAGGCTTTTTAATCCCATTCCCCTTATTGTACAGTTTATTTGCTCTCTTGACAAATCTTTTGTCAATGGATACACAATAATTCCATTCGAGAATAACTATCTCATGGTACCATGTCTATAATGAATATGTCTAAACTTACTGTTATATATCACGTTCTGTGCTTTTGCAGTCGCTACTTGATTGTCATAGTGAATGCATATTGTAGGCACAAGTTTTGGCCACGATGGAACATTTTCTAAAAACTGTCGAAACCATTCTACTTTTTCAATAGTTTTATCCAAAGTGACAAACTCTGATTTCATTGTAGAGCATGCTATTATAGTTTCTTTGAGGATTTCCATGATACTGCGACACCCTCTAGCGTGAACACATATCTACTAGTCAATTTTGATTCATTAGAATCTGAAATCCAATTGGCATCACCATAGTCTTTCAAAATAGCAAGATATTTGCCTTATTGCAAAACATAGTTTTTGGTTCTTTTTAGATAACCTAACACTCTCAACAAAGCAATCCAATGCTTGTGATCAGGATTACCGGTATATCTACTTAGTTTTCTTACTAAGTATGCAATATTCGGTCTAGTACAATTTATGATATACATGATGTTGCCAATTACTTGATAGTACTCCAACTGTCTGATATTGTCTCCAGTATTCTTTCTTAGAGTTGGGTATGGAATAAAAGGATTATTCGCATATTTAATAGCGCACCTTTAAACCTCTCAATTACATTTTCAATGTAATGAGATTGTGTTAAACCTAAACCATCAGAATTCCTTAGAATTTTGATGCAGAATATAACATCCGCAACATCTAAATATTTCATCTCAAAGTTCATCTTAAGAGCATTTTTGCTATTTTTGAAAACTTCAATGTTAACTCCAAGAATCAACAAATCATCAACATATAGAACACATCCAATCGATGTGGATTTAGTATATACACATTTGTCACACTTTTTGATTTTATACCTATTTTGAAACAACACACAATCACACTTTTCGTGGCATAATTTAGGAGCTTGTTTAAGTCCATACAATAATTTAACAAGTCTACACACCTTGTGTTATTATCCTTTCACCTTGAATCTTTCAATTTGTTCCATATAAATCTTCTCCTCAAGATTATCATTCATGTAGTTTTCACATTCATCTGATGTATTTACAAATTATATAGCGAAGTTATAGTAATTAACATCCTAACCGATGTTATTCTTGTTACTGGTGAATAAGTATCAAAGTAGTCTAAACCATTTCTTTGTCTAAACCCTTTGGCAATAAGTCGTGCTTTATACTTATCTACGTAATCATCAGCTTTATGCTTTCTTTTGAAGATTCATTTATCCAATTAGTTTATTTCCCAATGGAAGATTAACTAATTCCCAAGTGTGGTTACTTAGGATAAAATCAATTTCATTGTCAACAACTTTTTTCCAGTAAGGAGTATCTAGAGTTGACATTACCTCTTGAAAGGTTTCAGGCTCACATTATAACATGCATGTTAGAAAATCAAGTCCAAAAGAATTTTCAATTTGTGACCTTTTGCTCCTTTGAAGTTCAGCTTCTTTGGCCTCAACTTCATTATTTTTGGATTCTGATTTTCTAAATCTCCATTGACTTGCCCTTATTTCTTTTTGTAGGATATATATCCTCAAAGAATTCAACGTCCCTTAATTTTAGGATAGTATTGGCATGAATCTCCACATTTTCAAATTTGTGAACCAAAAATCTGTATGTGATACTATTTTGAGCATAACCAATGAATATGCAATTCACCGTTTTAGGTCCCAATCAAGTTTGCTTAGGAGGAGGAATTGCTACCTTGGCTAGGCACCCCGACACTTTCAAAAATTGTAGGATGACAGCATTCCATTTCATAACTCATATGGAGTCTTACCTATCTTTTTATGGAGTATTTTATTAAATATATATAGCAGTTAGAACTGCCTTCCTCCACAAGTTTTGAGGTAAACATTCCATTTTATTGCGAAGTATAAGGTGCACATGTTTGGAAAATTATCTCTAAACTAGTATATAACTCCTTTAAATGTGAACAACTATATTCTTATCCTCTATCAGACCTAAACACTTTGATTTATCTATCAAGTTGATTTTCAACCTTATTTTTATATTTGATAAACATGCTCATAGCCTCATCTTTGCTAGTTAATAGATAAACATAGCAAAATTAAGTACAATCATCTATAAAAGTAATGAAGTATTTCTTTCCACTTCTACTTTCTACAAACTTTAAATCACATATATTACTATGAATTAATTGTAGAGGTTCATTCGATCTTTCAACCAATTTGAAAGGTTTCTTAACAAACTTAGCCTCAACACAAGTTTCACTCTTGTAATTAGCATTCTAGTCAATATTGGAATTAACCCCAAGTTTGCTATATTTTTCATTGTATCATAGTTTAAGAGTTCTAATCTACCATGCCATGATAATGAGACACAATAGTATAAAATGAAGATTTCTCTTTATTAATAATCTTTGGATACAAGAATTTGGAGTTTACATTAACAACAGCCACATTGGTTTTGAACACCGTTTCTCCATATAAATTTTCCCTTTAGAAAGTACAAACTTATTACATTTAAATACAATTTTGAAACTCTTCTTGACAAGTACGGGCCATAAATGAGATTCCTTCGGATATTCAATACATTCAACACATTTAGCAATGTGACTTCTTTGCCAGAGATGAACTTTAGGATCACATTTATTCTCCCGCCAATATTTATTGTTGTAGAGTTAGCTAAATAGAGTCTCTCTTCTTCCTCAATTTTTTTGTAAGACAAGATCATGTGTTTATTAATACAAATGTGATTTGTGACACCTGTGTCCAATCACCAATTGGTATTGTTTGACACCAAGGATACGTCAGGCATCACCATAGCAATCAGTCTCTTAGCATCTTCTTGCCTAGTTAAATTCAACTGCTTGATTGCACCATTATCCTTACTTTTGTTTAGGTGCTTCTTGCAATCATTAGCTCGATGGTTGGGCTTATTACAAAAAATATCATGTTCCTTGGAATTTCTGGGACTGTATCTTTTGCTTGCATTTTCCTTGAATTAACTTCTTTCTCTTCCTATCTTGCTTGGAATTTGAAAACTTAACAGTGTTGGCCATTGGTTCCATAGGAGGGTTTGCATTCCTCTTGTTGTCCTTATTTATTCTAAGGCGCAAAATGAGATTTTCAAGGCTCATCTGTTTCCATTCGTGCTTTAAATAAATTTTGAAGTCTAACCAGCTCAGAGGTAGCTTCTCAATAATAGCCGCTACTTGGAATGATTCATTAAGTAACATTCCCTTAGCAAAGATGTCATTTTGAATTATCTGCAATTCCTGAACCTAATTCATAATAAATTTAGAATCAACCATCTTGAAATCCAAGAATTTGGCAATCACAAATTTCTTGGTTCTTGCATTCTTAGTTTTGCATTTTTTTTCCAAGGACTCCTATAAATGTTTATTCCAATGTTACGATAAACATTATAAAGGGAATTTACTAAAAATTTAAGGATATAATTTTGGCATAGGAAGTCCCGGTGCTTCCAAGCCTCCAATGCCCCAAGGGTCGTGACATCATGCTCATTTGGATTGGACTAATTATCGGGCATACCTTCTATAAGTACTTGACTAGATTCAGCGTGGTCAGATAGAAGAACACATTCTATTGCCACTGTTTGAAGCCCACACCAGTGAACTTATCCGGATTCTCACTCGATGTTACTAGAATATGTACATCAAATTAGACAAAGCCTGTTATACCATCCCTCTAAAAATTGAACCATATGTCACTTGGCCTATACTATTTTGAAAAATAGTATCAAACATATCAGTCATGCGACTTGTACTCGCACCACCATAGATGGTCTCAGCTCAAAGGCCTATAACATTTGCCGCCAAAACACTAGGCCTCGAGATATGAACCTCTACACCAACATTAGTCGAAACAACCCTAGGAACGTCTTTAAAAATGTTATGGATGTTATTTGGTACTTGATTATTATCAGCCATCTCGATTTTCTGATAAATACAACAAATAGTAAGAAATTATGTGAATAATCACCTTAATATTGTTGGAAAATATAATCTTCAAAAAACCTTATATTCACATTTTGTTGGAAAAAAAATAATTTCCACGTGTTGGAAGAAAAAATAATATGATATTCATGTATTACATACACATAACACTGTTTATTGTAACTCGATAGTAATAACAATAATATAATAACATAAAGTGAGGTACGGCTAACTAAATCTTTTTAAAGGGATTAGTCTGCCAATGGTGTTAAGCAGTTTCACAAACTATGCTTCCTAAGATAACACCTCGAAAACTGTTTGTATTAATACCATGCAAATAGGACTATTGAGCACTTCTTAAAACAGGCACACTTGAAGGAATGATTTTTTAGAGAAGAATTCTTAAATTCGAATGGCTCTATTGAACTAAAGAAGACTCGGAAGATAATCATGTGTACCTTTGAAGATCATCTTTGCACGAGAATTTCTGGGGATGCATCATTAACCCTCCTCAATTCATCCATTAATGCAGAGTATAAATTTGCTACACGATAGCATGAATGCATCCTTAACGCCTCCATTAATTGTTGCAAACCTGCTACGTGACGGTTGAAGAAATATGTGTCAATTAATTCGTCCATTAATGCGTTTTAAAACTACCAAAAAACTGTTGCATCGAGTTGATGTTGAGCCATTAATAATTTGTAATTACAACATTAATTTGTTTAATGTGGTTCCGCAACTTTTATGTTCAATTTAGCCCTTAGGTTATATGAAATTCAATGTTTTCTTTCCATTATTCATGCTAACGAAATTTACTAATTTGGCTTCCAATTTTACACATTTAAACAGTAGACAAAAAAAAAGTTACACGTGTATTATCCACATAAAATTCAACTTAAATTAGAATATAATAATCCTTTTAGTTTATTTAATTTGTTCGATTTGGAAAAAATGATTATCCATGTTAGTAGATGATATGGATTATGATATGTTGATTTGATTTGAATTGAATATCTTACATGAATAAAGTATGTTCCACTGTTCAAACTTACCAAATTGGAAGTCAAATCAGCAAATTCCGTTAACATAAATTAATGGAATGATTACATTGGATAATTTCATACAATCTAGGGACTAGGTTGGACTCTTTATTAAAAGTTTGGGAATCACATTGAGCAAATTATTAATTCGAGATGATATTGCATATTTGACCAAAGTTCATGAATAATTTGTTTAATTATCTCTAAGAGTCGATACTCTATTTCATTCCCTTTTTTTATGACCTTTTAAATAAAGATATTGGAACCATTTTTTCATTCTATTTTTTCTTCTTTGATTTTATATCATTCTACCCTACATGTAGTTGCTCAACTGCGGAATGGGTTGTTAAAACCCCAACTCCATCAGTCCCTCCCTCTCAACTAGATCTCAAGCCCCCCGAGTGTTGTTGGATGTTCTTTATTTTGAAACTCGTTCGAATTGTTTCTCTACATTACTTACTTGAATTCAAATTAAATGAGGTTTTTTCGATTAGGAAAAAAAAAAGGTAATTACTCAAATTGGGGTAGGAAAGACTTTAGGAGCTCACGCCATAAACTAGTGATCTCTATGGGGAAGAGAATAGGAGGAGCGGTGAGGGGGTTGGGCCGGCGGCCACCGCCGTGATCGCTCTTTCCGATCGGTTCTGTCATGGGTTGTATTTTATTCAAGAAAGATCAAGAAAGATAAAAGAACACGATACTGCCATGTGTCCAAGCCTCGAACACTGGACGGCATAGTATCTTTGTTTTGTCCACTTTTACACCCTGTAACATTAGCAGTCAAATCAAGCGACCAACTCAAAAGGCCCAGCGATGATCTGTAAATCTGGGAACGAATCGCCCAGAGAAAACACAGAAAGACAGAGAGACAAGGAACCCACCATCAGTAAGCAAAGCGAACAGCACACAGATCCAGAATCAGCTACGGCAAGAGAGCTCACCATTACCTCTTCGTTTCACGAAGCAGGGAAGAAGATAGACGAAACGATTCAAACTTTCCGTTTTCTGGACGCCAACAGCCGTACCCACCTCCATCCCTCGTTACCCTGATGTCAGAACTCGCAGACATTGGCACCATCTTGGTCTCCTTCTTCTTCAATTGCAGTAATTGTTGAGGAATCAAGAAACCCAGGAATCTCCTGGACCCGCCATGTCGGTCTCCTGCGGCGTGGAGTGCGTGGTGATCCTGGGCTTCTCCCGGTGGTTCTGGAAGCGCTGCACCTACGTCGGCTCCGACGACAGCGCCACATGGCCCCCCGCCACCCCCGACGAGTTCGAGCCCGTCCCACGCATCTGCCGCCTCATCCTCGCCGTCTACGAGCCCGATCTCCGCCACCCCAAATTCCCCCCCTCCGGCGGCTACCGCCTCAACCCCGACTGGCTCGTCAAGCGCGTCACCTACGAGCAGACCCTCGGCCAAGCCCCGCCCTACATCGTCTACGTCGACCATGAGCACCGCGAGATTGTCCTCGCGATCCGCGGCCTCAACCTCGCCAAGGAGAGCGACTACCAGCTCCTGCTGGACAATCGGCTCGGCATGCAGATGTTCGACGGGGGTTACGTCCACCACGGGCTTTTGAAGTCGGCGACTTGGCTGTTGAATCAGGAATCTGAGACGTTGAAGAGGCTCTGGGTCGAGAACGGGTCTAATTACGGCATCGTTTTTGTGGGCCACTCTCTCGGGTCCGGCGTGGCTTCGCTCATGGCAGTAATGGCGGTGAACCATGGGGATAAGCTGGGCGGAGTTCCGCGGAGTAAAGTGCGGTGTTATGCGGTGGCTCCGGCAAGGTGTATGTCGCTTAATCTGGCGGTGAAGTATGCTGACGTCATTCACTCTATAATCTTGCAGGTAATTGGATGGTTCAAACTTCTAATGGCTTTGGTTTTTGGTTGAGTGTGCAATAAGCTAATGTTTCTTGAGCTGTTGGAAACTTCACTTAGCGTTGTAGCTTTGACTCAGTCGGCTGTTGACTTTAGGTGGTTGTTGCTGTAATGTCTTTAGCTAATTCATTCTGGAGTTCTGCTGTTGTTTTTCGCTCTTTTATTTGAGAATGCAGTTTCTGGTGGTCCAGCTCTGCTTTTGGCATCATGAAAAATAGTAATCATAGTAGGCTTTGTAAGTTCAAAGTTCATGTTTATGTCTTTATAAATAGGCATTATTTAGGCAGTTTTTCCTGCAACTCAGTGGTAATTTTCAGCCTAAACTAGAATGCTGTGATGAATCCCTTGAGAGAACTCAGGAGCTGATAGAGTGATATGTTTTGTTTGTTGTCTGGTCGCTTTGGTGATCCCTAAATGCAACTACATACGTGGTGGGTAAACAGTTAGTTCTTTTTAGATACAAGTAAGTTGTTGATCTCAATTCTCAAGAATTTCCTATAGACTGCCTACTAATATTATTTTGCATCCTAAGTAGTACGGTGTGGGATTTGGCTTTACCTTAAGGAATCGACACAGTAAGGAGACCTTTAAGATCAGGGAATGTCATTAAGCAACTGCATGTGCTTTTCCTCTATAGGCGTTTGAAGAAAGGCAATGCTCAACTGTAGTTACCGGGTTTCTTTTTGGGTAAATGATCCTGTTGTCATCTTTTTGGTCCAGGATGATTTTTTACCACGAACTCCTACTCCCTTGGAGGATATTTTCAAGTCAATTTTCTGGTGAGTTGCATTACAATTTATGTTATGGCTTGTGTTTCTTTCTTTGTGTGCTCCTGAAGACCTCTTGGAGTGAGTTGTCATCATCATTTCTTAATCCAGGCCTTGGTGCTTTGGACAGCTTGCCATGCTTACTGTTTGCAGTCTGCCTGAGGGACACTTTTATACCCGAGGGTAGGAAGCTCAGAGACCCAAGGAGACTTTATGCACCTGGAAGAATGTATCATATTGTTGAAAGAAAATTTTGCAGGTATGACCACTGTAGGGACATTTTAAGCTTTAATATATTGCATTATAAGAAAATTTGTGGAGATTTTGAGCTAGACTAGTGTAGCAAGATCTTAGCATGCATTTGGTCTCAAAACTAAGCTGAATAAGGGACTCGGAGACTTTATGTAGTGAAGGGCTTTTTTTAATCAGCATCTCTTTGCTTGAATTCATTTCAGGAAATTAAAATCTGCATCCCATGTTTTAGGATAATCACACTTTGTATCCTTGTTTTTACGAATCACACTTTGCGTTCTACAGTTTGTGGAGCAACTAACACTTTGGATTATCTAATTAAAAAACATTATGCGGCTGTTAGAGGATGTTATAATTAACTTTTGATGTTTTCATTGTAAACTACAAAATGCTTAGCAATGACCTTATAACCATTGGAAACTAAGGAATGTCCTTATATTAAAAGACCTATTAGTATGAGATTGTTAACATTTTCTCAGTTACGCACTCTATATATGGCTCTATCTGTATTTCTCTTATCAATGGATGTCTTCATTTAAGTAAATGTGTTGCTAATCATTACACTGACAAGCAAAAGTAAAGATGTTAGTCTGAGGGTGTGAAGAGTGATTAGGGAAATACAGGGGAATGGGATCGGTAATTATGTCTATACTATGTGGTGCAAATTATTTATTTCTTTTTATAAATTTTATTATGTTTCCCAGCTTGCTTGTGCAAATAATCTCTTTTAACTGCTGCTGCCAAGCTAGACGACCAATTAAGAAATGGCAGTATTATCTTGTCTGTAATTGGAATCCATTACATACCTGGAGTTTGAAAAACCATATTTTTCACTTTGCATCTCAAAGAAATTCAAAGTATGTTATCGTTTTCCTTTTTTGGATTGTCATTAGGTGTTTTAGTCATATTTCCATATCTTTTCAGTCTTACTGATTGCATTTTTTTTTCATTAAGCAATTCTCTTATTGTAGGCATTGATTGACTTCCTCTTATTTTGTTTGTGGAAAATGAAAGTAGTTATTATTTATTCATCTTTTTAGCAGTCATTTAGCAGTCTTTTAGCAGTCTTAGGAGAAAAAAAAAAGAATAATGGAATGGTAAAATGGTTCTGTTTTTGAGAAGCAAAACTCATACTTGAATGTCTTACCCAAGTTTTTCACTTCTCTGTATGTGCAGATGTGGGAGGTATCCTCCGGAAGTAAGAACTGCTATTCCAGTTGATGGGAGATTCGAGCATATCGTCTTATCTTGTAATGCCACATCTGATCATGGAATTATCTGGATAGAAAGAGAAGCAGAAAAGGCTTTGCAAGTAAGTGAGGCTGACTCAGTGTTCCTTTGGTTCACTGCGATTCCTAACTTACCCTGAATCTATCTATTCTTGTTGCTCTTCGATTCTTAAACAAGTGTATGTATATATGTAGCATGTTGAGATAATAGATCAACCCAAATTGACTCTGACAGAGAATGAGGGAAAGCGGTGCTGAGACTGTAACAACTGCTCCAAACATACAAAAGTTTGAGAGGTTGAGGACGATAGAGAAGGAACACAAAGATGCATTGGAAAGAGCAGTGAGCTTAGACATTCCCCATGCCGTGAAGTCTCTGGACAAGGAAAACCCGGATTCAAATCCTCAAGATGAAGAGTCACAGCATTCACAGGAAGAAAAGTCTGCTGACGTCATCCTGGATGACAAAGCCAGGCCTCACGATGCGAGGACCAATTGGGATGAAGTCGTCAAGAAGCTCATGAAGAGAGATGAATCAGGGAAGCTATGTCTTAAGGGAGAAACAAATGACCCATCGTAACGCATTGTGCATTTTTCTTCTCTGGACTTTGTTTTCCAGGGCATGTTCTTCATTGGATCTATCCATGTTATCCAGGGCATGTTCTTCGTTGGATCTATTCATTTTATCTCTACGGTGCATATTTCCTCATTCTTTGCCGGGAACAGGACTTTGCAGAATCCTGGTGCAGCTCATGATCATTACATTCTCGCTCATTCTTTTACGGCTATCCGGCCTCTCTTGTCATTGTATTACTTTCTTTTCGTCGCATTTTTCTCACTGTATAGCATTCTATAGAGAGTGAATATTCTGTGAAACAAAAGACATTTGTTTGCCCAGAAGCTGTCCGACCGGACAGGGGTCCGATCTTCTTTGGATCTTTTCGCCTTGTATTAGTTTTTTAAATTTTCTATTCAACCTTTCCTGTCCCCTGCTCGTTGATTGATATATGATCCCTTGAGGGGATGAACCTGTTTTGTTCTAATCTGAATGGAATTGGACCCTATTTTGGCGTTCGCATTGGACTTCAATAGGATTAAAGTCTGCTAGCGGTTTGGGAGCACTTTATGATTGCACAGTTTTGGAAAAAAATCTGTCACTAACTAGCATTCTGTGAAGGATAAGGTGAACTCATTTGCCATATTTTAAGTGGTTGTAATATCTCAGAGGAGCGGTGCTGGAGGGATGGTGCGTGGTTCATCATTGAAAATCATCTTCACATACGATGTGTTTTATTTAGTTAGTTAAAGCGAGAGCTTCTGTGGTTCATTTTAATCATCAATAATCGCTTTTCACATAATTTATTAAATGAAACTTGGTACATTTTCTAATATATTAGCATTTCTCGTCCATGATCTACAAAATTGTATTTGTCTCCACTTGATTTTAATTCTTAAATCTAGCTCAAAAGTTTATCACTTGATTATGAAATTGTATTTTTCTCCACTTGGTTTTAATTCTTAAATCTAGCTCAAAAGTTTATCACTTGATTATGAAATTAGGATATATGCTTCAGATAAGATAAACTCAGGTAGTTACACCAAATTCGATTGATCAATTGATTGGGTTAATATCAAGAATGATTTTGTCACATACTTTTTTTATCTAGGAAATCGAGCAGATTAGTTGTAAATTAACTATGTAGAAAAATCTAGAATGGAGGTGAATGCTTTCTTGCTGAACATGGAGGTTTATGTATGCTTCTTTACCTCTAAATCTCGATCACGAAATTCACCTTCCCTTTCCTTTTCTTCTCTCCCATTGTCTAATCTCTCATTAAGATAGTGGTTGTGTCATATCCATTCCATATAAAATTTTGCTTACCAAATTACCTAAAGGAGTTGTGAAAATCGGATTATATGGTAATTAACATCTCGAAGTTAAATTATAGGTACCAAATTGAACAATCAATGTAAAGTTTTAAGGAACATTATGCTATCATTATCCTAAAAATCAACATACCAGTTCAGACTCTAGATAGAGGTCTTCATAACGAGTCATATTAGCATCCAGTCGGCAATTTGCTATCATCATCCCAAAAATCAATAATATTCCTATTTAGACTCAAGAAGTCTCACATGGCAAGTCATGCCAGCATCCGATCAACAATTCAAGAGCCCAATGGATGGGTGCCAATATGCATTTTCCCAAAAGGGATGCTTAAGTAAATGTCAGATTTAGTCCCTAAATGCACTACAAAATCTGAATAAGCTATTGCTTGTTTTAAGAACCCAAAAAAAAAAAAAAAAAAAAAAAAAAATCTGAAATTGAATTCTGATTCATGTCATTTCGTTTCTTTGGTGACAAGTGTCTTCTAAGGTAACCACCATCATTTTGCAAAAAACCACAGATACATGTTTTTTCAATTGTTAAGTCATGGTTTTCACTTTCTGATGAGTATTGTTATTACAGAGAGAGAGAGAGAGAGAGAGAATCCCTTCGTCACTTGGCCCGGATTGTCGGTAAAATTGCCACTCCTCGCCCGCCAAAAGCAACTCCCTCCCTCCCGACGTTACAAAACAACACACGCACGCGCGCTCTCTCTCTCTCTCTCTCCCCCTCTCCCTCGACGAAGATCAGTGGAGAAGATGAGGCCTCGAAGAAGGTCGCCAAAGCGAAGGAATCCAGGCAAGTGATCGCTGTTCATTTTCATTTCGTGTCAAAATCATTTCTTTCTCGTGTTTTCGATTCTCCTGTTGCGCTTTGGTTTCTGGGTCAATTGTCTCTGCATATTCGAGTGCTCGTCTTGGTCGGTGGGAAGATCATCGGGTCTTAAGAACCAAGAAATCTGAAATTTTATGTCTGTTTTTCGTTGCACAGGAGTTGAAATGATGAGTGCATTCGATACTGCTACTGCTAGGCATTAGGTTCTCTGTTGCCTGAGTTGTTCAAGGAATGTTTTGGTTCAGTTTGGTGGTATTAGTTCAGTTGGCATCGCTCGGCATAGTTTAACTGAGTTCATCACAGATGCTGGAGTGAGAGAAGCTTCTTGTGGTATCAATTTTGAGAATCGGTAGGTTGTCATGCACGAATTTTGTGAAATCAGGCTTATTACAGAAAATATATTAGACTGACAATGCACTAAGTTGGATAATCTGAGTCTATTAAGAAGAAATGGGGGAAAAACTAAGTGCCTTGTGGGAATGTCTTTGTTTGATCATGTTTTGTTCTTGTTGCCACTGCTGTTGCGGCTAGCATAGCCTTCTATGGTATTTGAACTGAGGATTTAGGCCGGAGATTAATTGCAATACCTGTGTTATTTGTGCTGCATTTTCAGAGAGTCTTGCTCGGCCTCGGGCATCACAGCAAGCAGCCGAAAGACCTGCAAGAACGGCCGGCCGACATGGCTCGTCAAGGAAGAAGCGAACAGATGACTCTCTCAATCAATGTCCTGAATCTAGTAGACAGGTAAGTGTACCTTTTTTATAGCACATTAAATGCTTTATGCCCAATAACTAATATGAAGCTTCATAAAGCTGTTTGGTGTTCAGTTCTTGGGGTTAAGTACTACCTGTGTTTCTTTTGACTCCTTGTGCTTGTCAGCAAGAGCCTGAGGAGAAAAGAAATGATGAGCCAGGTGGTGAAAGTGGTCATGCAGATAGTGGCCAAGAGGTAGAAGTTAATGAAAGAGGTTGCTCTCCTTCATTGGCCAGGGAAGACATGGATGGTTCTGACTGGGAAGATGGCTCGGCTCAAGTCATGGAATCCAGGGATAGCTGTGTTAATGGGGTGACTGTTGAATTTTCTCACTCTCCCGATTTAGTTCAACGAAAGCCTCCTCGTCGAGCCTCTGCTGAAGAGAAGGTAGTCAAAGCCGGTTAGCTAGCAGTGGAAATTATATGCTACAAACTGGTTTGTTTTTTCTTTTGAAATTGTGGTTATCTGTTCCATAATTTGAATATCTATATGTGGCAGGAATTGGCTGAACTACAGCATAGAGTTCATTTACTTTGTTTGCTAGCACGTGGGAGGTTAATCGACAGAGCTTGTGATGATTCGCTTATTCAGGTTGTGTTTCAGCACAGATTTTGCCTGGAATTTTTTTTTGTGGATTTTTTGCTGTTTAAGTATGTATCAAGTATCACAATGAAAGGATCATTGCAATCGAAGAAGTTTGTCAATAATCTTACCCATAGGATTTCCTTGATTGTCGTCATTTTTTATCTGACTCACTTGTTATTTTGCAGACATCAGAGATTGATGCTGCTTTTGTTGTTTCTGCCAGTTTCTTTTTAATTTTTTTTAATTTTTTTTATGGGCAATACTTAGTAGGCGTACCATTGCAGCGGAAGGAAGAATAATCTTACTAACATTTCGCTGCATGTGCATCGGAAATTATACAGGCAGAATATGTTACAGTATTGATTTGATGTAACAATAAAAGTTTTTAGATATTGTGAGGATCATATTTAGTTGTATATTCAAATATTCCTCTCTTGTGTAAGATTAGACATTCATATGCTTCTGCTGTGTGTGAAATAATCTCTCAACCAAATAGGTGCCACTTTCGGTGTGGTACCTCTTTACAAAGGAGAAGATAGAAATATGAAAACTAACACATATTGCTTGTGAATTAGCCGATGTGTTAAGTTATTGTGTTCAAAGTCAGAAACATTCGAAGAGCTTTGATGGATAGATATCGTAGTCATATGTACAGTTACATTCAAATTATTCAGGGATGGTTGAACATGTTTAAGCTGCGGGGGTTGAGTTTGTGTTTGATGAAATTCTAAGAGGGGTTAGTCATCAACAAAATAAAAAAGCATGGCCGAAGAAATTGAGTGTAGAGATAAATGAATAATGTCAGTTTTCAGTGACTGACCGCAGCAAAGAAATGTGACGACTTTCCTGCACATTTGAAACAGTATTCAATTAACACAATCAGCCATTTACCCATGTTCTTTCATGTAGTCAATGTTTGTGAGCATTTGTTATGAGTAGAGGTCAGGTCTAGAACAGGAAAAGATATAACTAGAGGAACTTGATGTGATGATGATGCAAACTTAAGATGGGTGAAAGAAAAAGAAGGAATAAAGAAGAATCTGATAATTCTAAGGATGTAGATCTGAAAATCACTTGGAATCATATGTTTCGCCACCTAGCAATGTGGAGAAACACACGATGTTGAAGCATGGTGAGGGAAAAAGAATGCAGAGATGCACCTGAAAGCACTGTCCAGGATATTCGCGGTCAAGCTTTTCCGGTTTACGAATTTTAATGCATGGAGTATAGAGATTCTGTCCAGTTTTGGATGCAGGTCTTTTAGTAGCTGGGTGCTATTTAAGAGTTTTCACTGTTGTCAATCTTAGGGAAGTTAAGCTGTACTTGGTTTATAGGCACTTCAATATGAGAGATCTAAAAGCTTAAGCTATCAGACAAGAGTCTGTTTTTGTATGTAAATGCTTTAGCACTTCCTCTCATCAGTAGGCTAGGATTTGGCTTCCCATTAAGTAAGGAAATTGATTATATTGGAAGACAAATGGGGGCTTGGAGTAAGTTGAACGCTAGACCTCCATGTTTTTTAGTAAAATCCAACCAAATATTTTATGCTGTTAGGTAGAAATACTCTGCATAAGGCCATTATAAGCCCCATGCAAATGACGTGGAAAACTTTTACAAATTCAATTTGAATTTATGCTAGCTCAAACTTTAATAGCAGGTTTTCTGATTTACTTACCCTTTGGTATGAAAGTTCCCTCCCATTGAATACATTTACATTTTAGTGAAGAAACTCTTTGGAGTTCTCCCAAGTGTAGGATAACCATAAGGGGTTGTGAGTTTTTAACAGGTCAGATAATTTTGGCAAAAAGAAAGAGAGCTCAAATGGTTGTTTTGTATTTTGTAGCGGTACTCCTAGGTTGTGAAAGCATAACGATTTCTTATTTAGGCATTTGACTTGCGATTTGAAGTTTAACCATACAATATGTTCAAATTGGGTGAATCTTACTGGATTGGTTACATTCTCATCTTGGGAAAAAATTTTCATTTGATGTTTAACCATACAAAGTGATAGTTAGCCATTCTGATAAATGATAATTTAAGCTGCTTGAGCCTGAAACTAACTCCGTTTTTTTTCTTTTAACTAGTGTTCTGTTGTTTTTTTTTTTATGGTCTTAATTGATTTAGAACATTATGTTGACGGTAACATCGCTTGGATTTAAACTTATCAAGGGATGTCCATTTTTAACCTTCAAAATGTGGAAAGTATTTCTGTATGATGAGCTAGATATGTGGAGAAGCAGAAGCATTGGGCATAAATATCCGTTAGTGTTTTTGGGATCTTGATGAGGCCACATAATTTACTTTCTACATTACCTTAATAATGTTTTCCAAATTGGAGAAGTAGTCTATTGGTCATTTATATTCAGGCATCCTTAAGATCAAAAAGTCGCAACTTATTATAATGTTACCTTTCAGATAACAATCTGATTTGTTGTCTTCTACTTTTAGCTGTGAAAGTGAAACTAATTATCACGTGTTCTTCTTACTGCGGAAACTGGTTAATGTGGCAGGCTTCTTTACTTTCCCTTCTACCGAGAAACTTGATGGAGAATATACTAGACATCAAAAAAGTTACTAAGAAGACTTTATCAGATCTTGTGTATTGGGTATGCTTCGTTTATTATTCCATTTTTTATTATGAACTGGAAGTTCTTTACTGCACTTTATATTGGTTGTTGATTTTGTCTCTTCATCGCTATGAATTTTTCAGTTTCGTAGCTTCTTCAGAGTTAGGGAATCAACAAGTGTAGAGAAATCTTTTGATTCTGCTTTGGCACATGCTCTTGAAACTCGAGAAGGGACTTCGGAAGAGGTAGATTATTGATATCTTGACACTGGAGAATTTGAGTTTCTTGATTCTCTGGCAATTTATGTGGTAATATTAATTGTGGTAGCATGGATATAAAATGGTTTGCATGAATTTCTTGTGTACATATAGTTCATCTCTGTGGGCTCGTGTGCATGTGTTGACATGTCCAAGTGCATGTGTGCTTTCTAAAGTGGATGGTGGCATTGCTAATTTGCTGTTGTTCTG
The DNA here is from genome assembly GCA_014182845.1 of Corymbia calophylla. Classification (NCBI taxonomy): domain Eukaryota; kingdom Viridiplantae; phylum Streptophyta; class Magnoliopsida; order Myrtales; family Myrtaceae; genus Corymbia; species Corymbia calophylla. The sequence continues at coordinate 39,846,735 of CM024698.1, forward strand.
TTAGATATGTTTTCTAGGTGATCGTAACTTTTTACTGCGTTCACATGTCTTGAGACTCAATTAATTGTTGCTCAAGTTTGAAGAATCTGTTCACTTTTATCATATCGGTAGTCACAGAATAGTTATGACAAGGAACTCCTTTTGTTTTTGGAAATATCTGTGGCATTCATGACCTAGCCTTTAGCGTAATCAGCTTTACAATTATGGACACCTTCAATGACATGCTTGCTGAATTTCGAATTAATTGAAGTGGTCTCTCATAGCATAAATTCAGAAAAGTTCCGTTGTTCTGACTTTTGTTTTTGGCAGATTGCTGCATTATCTGTTGCATTGTTTAGAGCTCTGAAATTTACAGCCCGGTATGGTTTGCAATATCTCCTATCCTCTTTTATAGCATGCTTTTAATCTTTTGAGTAAATCATTGAAGAGCACCAAGAGGGTGCCTGCCATTGGCAACCTATAATTCAGACATGAGGACATTAACTTTTGCAATCAATTAAGAAATTATTGCCTCTTCTGGTCTAAACCATTGCTTTTCGAATGGTATTTATGTGGTACCCATGCGCTTCTTGGTTGTGGTCATTTTCCTAGTCTAGGAACATAAAACTTAGAAGCATGTTATGCCATAGTTAATAAATTCTGAGCAGAGATGAGAGTGGTGGGGGTGATTGAACTTCATACCAGTTGAATGTTCTAGAATAATGAATTATCTATTACTGTGTGACCTACCAAAGGCAACCGAAAGCGGAAATGAGATCATATCTTTTAGTCGCGGGTGAAGGGGGTCTACCCTTGTTCGAACCTTTTTTTTGTAGTGATAAAAGATTATATCAGAGAGTCAATTCAATGGAAAATAAGATATTGATGATGTGGCAGATGTTGGGTTGGTGCTTATCCCAAAGGCTAATTGTTTGTATGTCTGAGTACTTTGAAGTGATTGATTTTGCAAGTTCTATAACATTACCACATGAAATTGGAGTCCTCAGGACCACCCATTTTAATAGTAAAGTTGACACAACAATAGAAAACATTTAGATTGTGCATTCATGGCCATCATATGGATTCTGAGGGTGGGGTTGTGTGCTCTTACTTTGCAAGAAGAATGTTGAAGTTAGCTGGAAATTGCTATTTATGACACTGTTTCTTCAGAAAGGTAATAACATTTTTGCCCATAATAGGGCTTCTATGTTGAGAAATACAGCAATGAAAAATCTGGCATCTTTCGTTTGTTGCTCGATTGTGCTCCATTCCTTTGGTCGACTTATACTTAACTGAAATCATATTTAATTGTGGACAAATATAAATTACTTGGAATTGTTTTGTCAGGTTTGTTTCTGTATTGGATGTCATCTCTCTAAAACCCGAACGTACCGAATCTGATGCTCCTGAAAAGGTTCAAAAAGCGAATAAGGGAATGTTTGACTCTCCAACACCTATGGTTGCTAAGCCTAATCAAGTTTCTACATCTGCTGTTGGATCGGTTTTATCCAAGGAGGAAAGAGTTGACGCTGGAATTTCTGATGATCTTTCACATCAAAGTAAACAGATATTTGATGAGTGAGAACTTTAATTCACCGACCATTTTGTTGTGAATATCCTGTAATGATGTAAAGTTGATTTGTTAGCTTGCACGGAGATAGCCGAAATGAGTGATGCGAAAACTTCCATGGGATCCAAAAGTAAAGGCGAAGTTGAGTTTGAGATGCAGTTGCAAATGGCTCTCTTAGCAACGGCTTTTGAAGTTCATGAGAATAATGCTGAGCCAGGGGTTGATGACTCATCCTTGCTGCTGAAAAGATTGAAAAGACTTAGAGGTGAAGAAGGTCCAGCTTCGTCCCAGGAATCGCCGGCTTCGTCCCAGGTAATTTCAACAGCAGTTGGAGCAAGCAAAGTTGGTTGTCCTCTCTATTGGGCTGAGGTCTATTGCAGTAGGGAGAAGTCAACTGGAAAATGGATGCATGTCGATGCTGTCAACAATATTATTGATGGGGAGCATAAAGTAGAAGCAGTTGCTTTTGCATGCAAGAAATCTTTGAGATATGTAATTGCTTTTGCTGGTAATGGAGCAAAAGATGTAACTCGCAGGTTCTTTTCTCTCACTATATTATCTCTGGACTGTCCTCTTTTTTGAATTTCTCTGCACATGGGTCCTATAGATAAAAATCAAGATACCTAAATGGACATATAGAGGGAAAAAATTTTATTTATTTTTGTACCAGCACATGGATGTCCCCAGCTGTCATTGCTAGTAATCGCACTCTCAGCATCTCAGTTTCTTCATACACTGTTCAATCAGCATAATCCTAAAGCAAACCACTAGATGTTCGATGATGATACATCCGATGGTTGCCCCATTGTCTTAACACTGTAAGAAGTTCTATTGCTTTTGTTGCTATGGTACAATTAGAACCCTCGCACATTTGGTGTTTGATGTATAACGAATCACATGAAACTTCTGATGTTCACCTTCACATTAGGTGGCACACTAAGATGTACATAATGGAAATGCGCCACTTCTCATTTTCTATCTTTTAATGCTTGTTTTGTGATAGAGATTATTTCAATGCGTTCAGAGTAATTGAGAAGCTAGCAGTTATGATGAATGGTATTTATTTCTAAAACAGGTATTGTCTGAGATGGCATAAGATAGCATCTCAACGTGTGGATTCAGTTTGGTGGAATGCAGTGCTGGCACCACTAAGGGAATTGGAGTCAGGGGCAACCGAAGGTATCATCCTTTCCCAAGTTCAACTATTTTTTTAGAAATTGGTGGGACTATAAATGCATTGAGTCTGGTCACTTCACGTGCGATCTTATAGGAGATATATACTTGCCTGAAGAGGCAGCAGAATCACGTGCGATCTTGGATTTACCTCCAGATCCACATAGGGAAGTGGAGTTAAGAGCAACTAGAGGTATTGTCGATCCCCCAAATTCAACTTTGTTCTTGAAATGTGTGGGAGTTTGATCAGACCTTGAGTCTAGGTACTTCGTCTGCTATCTTGTAGGATATACCCATTCGCCTGAAAAGGCAGTCTCAGGTTTGTCCAAGCACGAATGGGAGAGAATGGATCAAGAATGTCCTCAAGAAAGTTCTGTTGTATTGACAAGAAGCTCTCTTGAGGATGAGGAGTTGGAGACCATGGCATTACGTGAGCCTCTTCCAACCAATCAACAGGTACATAATGATTCCATATTTTGATTTGCACAATATTATGTTAATTATTATTTAAACCCACTAATCTGAGAAATTTTTTTAAAATTATTTTATTGTTGCTTTTTTTTTTCTTCTGTTTTTAATCTTTTCTCGGGCGCTTAGGGATTGTTTTATGAGATCATGTCTTGAATTTGTTGAAAAGCTTATTCTGTTAAAGATCTAAAACTTTCTTTTCTTGATGGACAGATTTTAACAATCTTGGATAATATTAAAAATATTACTACCAATTTAATTAATTCTTTTCTGATGGAAAATGTGTTTTCATTTGCAGGCTTATAGAAACCATCAGCTATACGCTATTGAAAGATGGCTTACTAAGTATCAAATAATTCATCCAAAGGATCCACTTTTGGGATTCTGTTCTGGTTATCCTGTTTATCCTCGGGCTTCTGTGCAAACACTCAAGACCAAAGAAAAATGGCTGCGTGAAGGCTTACAAATTAAGGAGGATGAGCTGCCTACAAAGGTTTGCATGATGTCTTGTCATTGACTGCAATATGCAAAACAAGGTTGTAGCTTATCTGGATGATTTATATGTTGTGTAGGTGTTGAAGCGATCTAGAAAAGTTGACAGAGGGAAAAATCGAGAGTCTGATGAATTTTTAGAAGATGATTCTGAAGGAAACATAAAACTATATGGAGAATGGCAAACTGAACCTTTGCAACTCCCTCCTGCGGTAAATGGGATTGTTCCTAAGGTGAGTTGGCTATTGCATGAACAATCATTGTGACTTGTGATGCACCAAATTGCGAAGTTCACCACATTTGCATAATGGAAGAAAGCTCGAGCCTGCATATGCTTCGATTCTGTAAGCAAACATCAGAGTCTGCATATAGTCCGCTATGGATCTGATTTTCTTTCCCTGTATGAATCTAATGTTGAGCTACTGTGAAGTTTGACTTAAAAGCATTTGTTTCAATATGTTGGATGGAAAAAGGAAGAGGAAGAAGTATACCTACTTATGAAAGAAAAACTCGTTGCCTGATCTTCATTGATGAATCCCATTTCCTCTGACTTTGTTTTAACTCATCCCTTAAAAGGAAGGGTTGCAGACAAAGTTAGAAAAACAATCAAATGGTGGTGCCTTTCTCTTTGTCATGCCTTCTGTGTTACTAAAACTTTGACATTCAAAAGGAGAGACAGGTTTTGCTACATCTTTGTTGATAGTTGATTGTAAAATATTATTATAAGGCAGGTGAGTTATCTTTTGCTCTGCAAGCTTTCATGGACCGGTTGGTGCTGTTAATGGAGTAAAGGAAAGCATAGTGGTTAAGGAAGGCATAGTAGTAGACATGTGTGCATGCACTGATCTACATGTACAAGGATGTGCATGTGTACTTAAATCATGTTTGGTGCTCCCTTTTTCTCCAGTTGTTGTAGCAAGCCATTTTGTCATGCCTTCTGTGTGGCAAAGTGCACACCACTTTGTTGGGGGTTGCCCACATAAATATACAAAAGAAAAGGAAAATGGCTTTGGGTTTATTTTTTCTGGGTGGGTGGGGGTGATAGTGCCTAAGAAAGGCATAGGCATATTTTCAGAATGGCATTGGAAGCTTACCATGAAGGAAGGAGTGGTTTCTCTCATAAGCACTCTCCTTCAGTATCTTCTTTTGTTTCTTTTATTACCACTATAGTGTTTGGTTTTAAACCAATTTAGAGATTTAGACAGAACAATTTGATGTTTTGCTGACTCTGCTCTGCATGTCTGACTTGTAGAATGAGCGGGGCCAAGTGGATGTCTGGTCTGACAAATGCCTCCCACCAGGGACCGTGCACTTGAGGCTGCCGAGGATATTTGCAGTGGCGAAGAGGTTAGAAATCGATTATGCACCGGCTATGGTTGGTTTTGAATTCAGGAATGGACGAGCAATGCCCGTTTTCGAGGGAATTGTGGTGTGCACTGAGTTCAAGGATGTAATATTGGAGGTAAATATTACTTTTTCATTTGTAGATTGTAAGTAACATTTTGAGAATTAGCTGTTCTAAATAAGTTTCTTTTAGTTCTCCCATTGTTTATATCCTCCTTTATATTGGATCCATTGTTTGGTCTTTATCGTCAGAGTAACCGAGAAGGGGGAGAAAAAAAGGAAAGGGGGGGGCTGTTCTATAATTATATAATTACAATCTCTCAACCTTCGACGAAAAAGGGAAGTAATGTAAATTATACTTGCGATGTGACTGTGTTGGTAATGCAGCAGTAAGAATATATGACTGCAGATGTGATGCTTTATGACGCTCTTTAGAAGAAATCAAATTTAGAGGAGAAATAAGGAAAGTTATGCATAACTTTAAAAACTACCTAGTGGGAATGTTCTTCATCTTGGGGCCCAGAGAGGTGTGCGAGCAGATATACATTATGTGAGAGTACTGTTGTGTATATTTCTCATCTGATGCATTGACTATTGTCAGCATTGATGAGTTACCTCTATTTCCTAAAATACTAGATGATGGAGAGAGCTATCTAAAGGAGTTTGTGGTTTTGTTTCTTAGGCATATGCAGAAGGAGAGGAGAGAAGAAGGGCTGAAGAAAGGAAAAGGAATGAAGCAGAAGCTACTTCTCGGTGGTATCAGCTTCTCTCATCCATTGTAACTCGGCAAAGGTTGAACAACCGCTATGGCAAGGATGGTTTAATGTCAACGCAGTCACGTGACTCTGTGACAAAGGAAGAGTCAAGTGCACAAATTATCAGGCATGTGGCGGACACTTCTGGGTCCGAGCAACCAAATACATCTGTCAATGCTTCATCAGTGGCGCAAACAGGAGACCATGAGCATGTATTCTCGAAAGAAGACGAAAGCTTTGATGAGGAAAGCTCACTGAGGACCAAACGATGCCGGTGTGGGTTCTCGGTTCAGGTGGAGGAACTGTAAAATCATCAAGGTTTTGTTGTGACGTGCAACCTGATGTTCGGGTTCTTTAGTATTCATACAACTTGACATGCAAGAAATTATGGGCGAATGTTCTATTTTCAAGTTTGTTTTTTTCTGTTTTCCGCACTTAAAGAGAGGCTCTTGGTGCGAAATACTGGTAGATTGCTGCTTGGAGATTTTGGTAGAAAGATATGATTGTCCAGCAGATGCTCCATTCAGGGTTTGAGGTTCATTGAATTTTCGTTTATGTACAGCTTTCCTGTTCTACCGAGATTACTTGCACCATTATAGATATTGACACTGACATGATTTTTCGTCGGAGAAATATCATGATGTGCAGAAAATTATGACAAAAGAAATATCCGCATTACTCAAAGTGGATCTGGGTCTCATCGAGTAGATTCATACAATATTTATGAAATAATATGAGTATATGCAATATTTTGATTACGTAAAGATGATATGAATTAATAAAAAGCGTGGAAATATAAAATAAGAATGTAAATTTATTTCTCAATGGCTTCTTCATTTTGATGACATTTTCATTTTGTGCCATTGATTTTTGGTTTGGAAAAGGCGAGCAAAATGTTTTTGTCGAATTTTCTTGAGAGGAAAAGAACAACTATTCTCTCCTCCTTTTGCTACTCCTTAGTTTTAGGGAGGTAATGGTGATTTCTTTTTGGGAACGTCTTCCAATTCCTTAAATTTCAACTTCCTTTGTCATGGAATTCTCTCTTATCTTCTTTATAACCATTCAATATGTATTTTTATTTTGCCAAGAGTGGATGATATCCCGTCATTTAAGACGTTTTACCATTAAGAGAAAGGGTGGACATCTTGCTAAAATATGCAATCCTGATATTTCTTTCCTCAATAATGCATATTTAGAATTCTTACATTTATTTTTTCGGAATAAGAATATTAACATTTTCCTTCATTACCGTTGGTTGTTAAACTAATTTTTACTTATCGATGCTTTAAGTTAATTATTTTCCCAACTATCTTAATCTTATTAGTACAGTTAGAATTGTATCCCTAAAATAAGCATAAGAATTAAATATTTGCTAAAGTGACAATAAAAAAAACAAATTACTAGGTAAAAGTCGCATGTGAATGTGCAATGTGACTGTGACTCGACCTTGCATGAGCTTTACTCACTTCTATGCAAAAGAATTAGAAATTTATCAAAGTGAAAATATAAGAATAAATTTGCGTAAAAGCTTGGAAGCCTGTCACGTGACTCAAATCTCCTGTATATTTTATGTGAATTAACTTCAGCCTTCAATTTGATTCAAAAAAACAAAATATTCAACCTTCAATGTCGGCCGACATACTTATATTTGTTTTATATCTGTTTTATCTTTGTATTAGTAAGAAGTATCCTTCGCACGTCGAGCCAAAAGAACTTTTATTCTTGTCCGAGTTCCATTCATACATATATGTATCAAGTTGAACTAGAAGCATTTGGTCTTATCAGCTGACCCTTGCATCTCTCTTTCTCTATTACATCTGCTCATAAAGACTTTTATACATGTCTTTACGCAGCTGAAGCTCAATACCGAAGAAAATTAATTTTTTTTTCATACCGAAAATCAAATGAGATTACGAGCTATCCTCCGATTCGTTCTTAACATCGTCCCGTGAAAACGTTCTCTCTCTTGTTTTCAACTAACAGAGATTGTATAGCACATTGTGTCGGATCCTTCTTTTGAGGTCCATGGACAAATGTCCCAGCACTACTATTTGTTACTGAAGCTTGTCCAAACATGAAAATAAAAGTACTTATTCCTGGGTAAACTGAAAAGACTGGCTTAATCCAGAATTGCACATCAAATCACCAACCCATCCCAGCTAGATGCAGCCCCAACATATTCAATAAGTGTCAGGGTGATCTCCACACCTAACAGTAGTACACAAGGATTCAACTAGCAAGCTTACGTATATCCTATAATTAATTTGAATTTGCCGCAACCAAAGTGGATCAAGCCACAAATTAGGCGCAGAGAATTGAGCATTACTGACTGTATAGTAGCTAATTGTTGCGACGAAACTAAACAGACTCGATGGCAGCAAGTTTCAAGGGCATTTGGGGCCTCCTTCCTTGGTCTTCCAGTTGTTGTAGCAAGGGCAGACTTGTTTGTTGCCATAAGTCCCGGGAGGCACGCACAGGCACTTAGCGCAGCACTTTTGGCAAAAGAACATGCACGGCTTCTTGTGCGACGTCGCTGAGCACCGGAACTTGCATTTGTTGGGGCAATCTACAACGTTGTAAAAGTCAGGTTTTGCATTGCAAGCTACATTACTTCATAGAAAGTTGTGTAGCAACATTAGGTAAATCTTGCGATTCGAAAGCGCACTGTTCAGTTACCTGAAGGCCTGAGCTTGCCACGAGCCTGTCGTCCCCACAAGTTAAAACAAAACAAGAAGTCAGTTCATCTGGCTCAACAAATCAATACCCATTTCAACAAAGAAGAGAATGGAACGGATCAAGGGAAGCATGCAATCACCTCAGCTACATTGGAGAGCGCAATCAAGAGCAGAAGAGAGAGCACCAAGAAAGAATGTACGAACGCCTCGCCATTGTCCTCGTCTCTTTCTTTATCTGTATCTCTATCTCTCTCTCCCCACTGCGGAACTTTCTCTTTAAAGCAGAGAGAAGTTTTTGTACGCCGATGGAGGGAGCTGGAGGTTGAATTTATATAGAGCAAGATGAGTGCCCAAAGAATAATTGCGGGGTGCAAAAGAAGATGGACAATGATGAAGTACAGTGCGGAATTAGAATTGCGTGGGATGAGGCGTGAAATCAGGGAGGGCACCGAAGGGAAAATCCCCCATATGGAAATCCCCATAAAAAGCGGGCGGAGAAGGCGCCGTGTCTATTGCATTCGTCAAATCTTTTTTAGATTTGTAGAAGAATGCTTGGTCAAGATATCTTTCTTGATGTAGTTGGTTCGTGTCCTTTTGCTCTATCACCGTTACAACCCGTGACACCTTTTCAACCATGTGCTTCGTGGGCGGGCGGTGGCGCGATCTAGTGTGAAAGCCGCTTGCTATTTCCATGAATGGAGAAGCTAGAGACCATTAGCAATGAGCTAGATCCGTGTCGAATTCACTCTGATTTCCAAATGGGTATTTGTATAATATAGGGTAGGAGTTTGAATCTCACTCTTCCTATGAAGACCATGCGTACAAGTACCAATCTTGGAAAGAGCAAAGAGAGCGGGAAGTGTGCATAGGTCTTTGTGAACTCCCTTTGGACCTAAAAGACTGAAAGTGACTAATGAAAATCGGCCGGTCGGCCGGTTCATCCGCATAGGGAAGAGTGGACCCCTTTTAGCCTACGTGATTGCCGTGAGAAATCCTGTAAAGATCTCTTGCCCTAACGAAACTTGTCCTCCGAGATCCTTATAAGATATTTGGAGCCGACTATTGACAAAAGAAAAAGAACTCCAATGTTGCTATCAAGTCGCCATTCATTCAATCGGCGGGTTCTATACTAATTGAATTGAAGTAACGAGCGGGCCTTTGAAGAAGAAATAGATTGGGGGATAGATGGGTGCCAAATTTGACCTTTGTTAGGGCAAAGGGGTTAATTAATTGTTAGATAGTTTTCGGCTAGTCGAATTGGCGCTTTTTTCTCTGTCTTTTTAGCTTTTTGAGTATAAAGAGGAAAGAGGTTACATCTTTAATTAAAGAGAAGTAAGTAAGATCTGGCCATGATGCTTTGCTTTCTGGTATGAAGGAGTGTCCGGATGTAGTACGGCGTCCGGAACAGAACATGTAAGAACGTGCACAACTTGGGAGTATTTTGTTCCTTTTCGTACCTGCAATTGGCTAAATAATACAATCCTTTAATCGCAAACCATGCTTTTGTTTGGGTTTTTGGGCACATGCATGATAGTTGGCGTCCTCGAGGAGCATAAATGCCACGTTCTTGAAGCCTTGCTACGGAAACTAAAAGAATGACAACTTGGATGATTGATCGAATCCAATGGATTGTCTTATAAGTTTCATGTTAATAGCATTGACAAGTTCAAATATGAATCGTGCAACTAGTGGTTGGTCTCCATTAATCTCGTCATCGAATTTTAGCCGTCTGAACCTCCAAACCGTTTGATTAGGCTAACATTGTCACATGCGCAAGGACTTTTGCCAAAGTTCAGTACAACTACTTGTCAATGCATTGACTGTCATTGGTCAGTTAGGCGGTGCTCAAGGGAAAATCATCAAAAAATTCCAAATTTTTTGTAATTTTACTAATTTGATTTTAAATCTTTCAATTTTATCCAATTAGATTCTGAACTTTCTAATTTGTTGCCATTTGAGTCTATTTATCCAATTTTGACTACAAATTGTTAATGTGAAATGCAGCCATTTTACATGGCACAAACGGCGTTGATTTAGACAAATTTTTATAATATTATAATATTTTTAGCGTAAAAAGCACACACAAAAATTCAAATTTTATCCATTATGACACATTTACTCCAAACCTTTTTTAGAACACAAAAAACCCCAAACTTGTACTTGTGTTACACATTTACCCTATACTTATACAATGACACATTTACCCAAAATTTCTTCTTGTGACAAAAAATTCTAAACGTGTATTTATGTGATAGATTTATCCCAAAAATTTGATGCAATGGAAATTTTTTTGGGATTTTTTATATTACAAAAGAAAAGTTTGGGATAACTATATCTCACAAGTATAAGTTTGAGATTTTGGTATTACAAAAAATGATTTATGTTAGACATGTCACAAATGGAAAAGTTTCCTTTATGACTTTTTTCCAAGTTTTATTTTTATTATCCTTTTTCCCTTTTTTTGTATCCATGAGAATCACTTGCCACAAAAGTCTTGTTTGGGCTGGGTGAAAAATAAATTTGATTAAAAATTGTCCACTTTAACGTCGATCATGTCAATCATGCCTTTTAATCATGCCACATAGGACAACCGACATCCACATCAGCAATTTCTAATCAATTGAGTAAATAGACTCAATTGATAAAATATGAAAATTTTTAAATTTTAATTGGCAAAATAAAAAGTTTAAAACTAAATAGACAAAAATACAATACAATAATACTAAGACGTTGGATAATTACTCCCCCCCCCCCAAACCCCAACCCCAAAAACAGAATCCGTGCATGGTTTCGTAACAAGCGCTTTTGTATGATTACGAGATGCCTATGCAGAATAAGTCTATCCTCTCGTTATCCCATAAAACTGAAGTCCCATTGCAGGAACGAACCGACAAAAATCTTGTACAACAAAGAAACATGGACAAAGAAAAGCCACGTACTATAAAACACGAGCAAGAAAATTTGAACGAGTAGGTTGTAGGGGAAAATGACCCTTTATGCTACTAAATTCACCAGGGTAATATAAACTACAAGCATGGCTCAACCTTTGAGGCCGTCGGTACATAAAGAATCATGCAATTGCAAATGGTCGCCAACAGTCGTGCGACACGTGCACAAGATTACTGTTACAGGTAAAACCAAAATCCAATGAGAAAGAACCATTTGCCAACCACTTTCATTCTCCTTCCTCTGTGCAATTAGAAACTCAAACCCCAATGTAAAATGAACAAAAGCACCATAAATTAGTCACCGCTTATTGTGAATCTACCACAAAACTAGAAGAACTTGAGCAACCAAAATCCATAAAAACTCTCTTTAGGGGTCAGCCAACAAAATTTGGCTACTGTCACTAGTTCGACTTTTGCCTTGGACCCGACAAAGATCTCATAAAATATTGGAGAGAACTCATCCTCGGCCCATCGTTTCATGGGCAATTTGCAATGATCTATACCTCGTAACTACCGTTATAGTTGTTTAACCTGCCCTCCGACCAACAGCCAGTCTGTGCGGGATTTAGAAGTTTTGGGGAAGGTTGAATTTCTCGAGCAATTTGTTCAAGTCCCAATCCCAAGATTGCATATTCTGGGACACAACTGCAGCAATGACGGCCAGGATTGCAAGGACCATCAGAATCTTCACGCATCCAGGGCCCTTCTTCAACCGCCCCAGCATACTTTTGCAGTACTTGTCAGCATCTTTGAGTAATGCATGGTCAGCAGCATCGTCTTCCTTTGCCAAAGCTTTCTCATTCTGTGAGCACAACACAAACACAGCAAATTGCTAAGTTCTGCCCACTCTTACATCACAAGTTTGTTCATGGATTTTACTTAGCTAAATGCACGCAGCATCCGAAAGAAGGTATTCACTGTGGGATGTCTAGAATAAAGCTGGAAAATTAGGGGAATAATCAGGCGTTAGATGAAGAATGGAGAAGGAAAATATCACCTTCTGCTTGAAAAGCTTTAAAGTTTCTCTCAAAGGATCAAGACTAAGTTGCTTAGAGGAGTGGATTCTCCAGTCATCAGACAACTTCTTCAGAATAAGGACACTCGCACCCAGATTATCCAGATAAAGCTTGTCCTGTTTCCACACGATTATTTTGTCAAAATTTCAATATGTGAGAAGAAGACACTTGAACATTAGAAATGTACACCAAACAGAGGAACATAATGCTTACCCAGTACTTGTAACATTCATTATTTTGACTCAAACACCAAATGAAAATGTTACTGGCTTCATTGGATAAATCAGGGATTCCTGCATAGATATCAAATATTAATCCATGCAGAAAATTTTTGACCCAAAAAGAAAACTATACAGAAGGTCAATACAACAATTGATATTGCACTTCTACAAAAGAAGAGTTGAGGGAGGGGACAACAGACGTCTTTCCATTACCTTCTCCAGCAGCTTTGATTGCATAATTTGAGATTTGCAGGGCTACCTGCTTCATTGCTTTGCTTCCAGAGGAGCCAGCAAGGGCAACCTCTTTTAAAGTTGGATAAATCGCCTCAAACCTCTCAGTTGCCTACCGGCAGACAAATCCAAAATGGGTCAACACCCAAAAAGGGGAAAAAAAAAGAAAAAGAAAAGCCATTTCACTACAAAACAGAAGATGATAATCCAATATAGCTAAAGTGAACTCCCAACCTTTACACGAGCTGATGGTGCTGGGAAAGTGACTTTCATCAATTGATCAAGAGATGCTGGTGGTATTAAACGTTCGCCTTTCCTGACTGCGCCATTTAAGATAATCGGACGGGCTTTTGGGGAGGACAACATTCTGACACAGGAGGTGAATAGAAAATAGATGAGGACAAGAACATTGCTTAGAATATAGGAAGAAAACTAAAGCTGTGGGTTTTACAACCTTTCAATTAGCTGTAAAATCAAGTCTCTGGACAGCGGATTGCAAGATTTGCCACATAGCAGGGGCAGGAGAAGATGAACCCACATGTACAAGCCCACAACCAAGTCTCCTTGGGAGGCCTAAGAACGAAAGTTAAAACATTATAACATGAAAACCCACAGTGCTATTAGAGAAATAATCAATCAAAAATCAGAAATTACCTGAAGAATCACCCAAACAATGACCGTAAGCTTATCTTGACCCACATATTTGGGATTTTCCTTCAACGTAGGAAGCAAACTAATCAATACATCAGGTTTTCGCCTCACCACCATTGCCAAAACAGCAAATATGGCAACCTGAAATTCCAACATTCAGCTGATCAAGCATCATTCAGAATAATAATCAGAAATGTAGAGACACATATACCTCTTGGAAGACAAAGTCAAAGAGCTTAACTTATTAACTACTAATGGCATCCAAAGTTAAAGAATAAATTATTCAAGAAAGTTAAAAATAAAATTATCTACAATGACAAAGTATAATTCATAGTAAATTTGGTTAAAAAGGTAACGCAAACATCTCTTCCTTTGTTTGTGCCAGTAGGAGACCCCATATCCATGTAATCAAGAAGCCAACTATATTTCCCCACAGATGCGCCTAAGCCTCATTTGTAGAGGGTAAAGTTTTCCTCCACTAAAGTTGCATACCGATAATGACAGCCAAAAAGAACCTGCTACAATCTCCAGAAAGGTCAATAGGAGAGGCCAAACAAAGCTTTCGATTTATTTTCCCTGATTTTGGGGTTCAGTATAACAAAACAAAGGACAGAAAAAGCCAGCTCACTGAAATTTATGGTGCATCACCAACTTACCTAACCAGGTGTCCAGACAAATGAAGGAATGAGACATATGGAGTACCAGTTAAGTTTATGCCATTCAAAATAAAGTCAATCTGATAAACTAGGACCTACAGGGCTCTTATGAGGCTTTAAACTCACAAACAGTTGAAAAGGCAATCTCAATATTCTCCTGAATAAATTGGGCAGTATGAGCCATCGAAAAATTGAAAGGTAGAGCTATTTGCATACATATGTAATACAAAGCTGTGAATAAAAAGTTTACGTTAACTGTATACAAAATTTATTCATGTGCCTCAAAGTCTGTGTTAGCAATATACAAGTTCACTTCAGATTACAATTCGACTCTTTGAGCATGTAAAGATCAAGTTTTGACAAGTCAAAATTAGAATGTCCAGTGTAGTCAAAGCTATAAGATACTACAAGACAGAATGTAAAATTTTCCATTGTAACAAACAAAAAATAGATGAAGCTACCAGCTGAATGATATTAACTTCTCCAAGTGATCTGGGTGGCCACTTATGCATGCCCTGGGCTATCTTGGGTTAAAAAACGATCTAATGAACAGGAATTATGGCCTTGGTGGGTCTTCTTTTGCCTCAGTGTTAAGAAAAGGAGGATTTCTTCTATACCTCTTGCTGTTATTAGGTTAATTTGGCAAAAGTGGATTAAGAGAGCTTTCCTCAGAGAGGAGACACTCATTTCTGTAGTTACTGAAACTGGGTTGAAAGTGTTATCTTTGGTGTGCTGGAAAGTTATGTCTGAATGTAAATGTCTTAATCAACATTATAAATGATTTATCTTGTAACTGAGTTCTTTTGGTTCTGAGCTCTTTTTGGATATGGGTTTGCACCCACTTGCTGCAGTATAGTAATCTCTTCTTTCACCTATCAAAATAAAATAAAAAAAAAATCTAAAAGTTCACTTGAAATTAACAAAGCAACGGTTAAGGGTTTTTGATCCAAGAGTGGTGGAACAAAGAAGAAGAGACATTGCTGGAGATTGTACTAGCACAAAAGGTAACAGTTCCACATATCTGGCATACTATGGAAAAAAAAAGAAGGATATTATTCTACAAATAAGGTCCTTGATCTAACTCTGCAGTCTATGGGAAAGGAGTAAAGATCATTGTAAGATGAAATACCTGGCATATTATGCACAAGATTCACTGTCTTCCTTATTCAATTATATGCCTCGTGAACTCTTCTTATCTAGTTCGTCACAATTTCTTTTTTCTAGTGCACGTTCCTCATACACATACAGAAGTTAGTGTCTTCAAGGTCATTATGACCTGACCAAGGATTTAGAGCCTGAAAAAAGACTGCCTCAGCCAAACAGGCCAATCTTTAATCTTGCACAATGAAGTCATATAGATCCAATCTTATTCATCGACAGCACATTTAGACTCCGACAGAAGTTGGTCTTAATTCTTCACCAACCAATTTGTGATATAATTGCATCTTATGCAACCAAATTGTACCTGGCATGGTATACAAATGGAAGCAAACAAATACTAAAAAGAGGACACGATTACCTCCACCAACCCCGGTGCCGGGGTTCTGCTTATATATTAAATTACTCCAGCACCTTATTGGACCTTTTATGGTTGACCTATTGTTTTCTAAACATTAAGTCTCATCGTTCAAAAAAATCTTAAAAACACATTTCTCATCAAAGCTCCATAAAGTTACTTTAAAGCATGGCCAAAATCAGAATCTTACCTGAGACTTAGATGGTGCTGGCTGAACCACCTTTTTGGATCCCTTAACAGCTCCAAGATGACTAGTCAGATCAGCCAGAATGCTCTCAAGCAACCATAATACAAACGAACCTAGTGCTTCAGGGGTTTTCTGGCTGAGCCAATCAACTGATGTCCTATAGACATCTTCTGAGATATGAACCAGAGGGATCTGATAAAAAGTGAACTTATGATATGTCAAGTCCTCAAAATATCAAATACATGAAACAACAGAAGCACGTCTTTCCATCTCCATGCAATCAAACAGAAGATACATTATAGAAAAAATCATCTAGAAATCAGGCACCTTTGCAAAAATAATATGCTCTTTAAAAATGCAGACAGGACATGCAACTTATGCAATATCATTCCGAGAATAACATGGACAGATTTCCAGGAGAAAGCATCTCAAAGGTAACGATTCCAGGAGATAACATTCAAGAGTCAAGATAGAGGGGCCACTTTGAGAAAGTACTTCAATCGACATCTAAGTCACCAGGGAAATTTAAAAATCATTCTTTTAGCAACTATTGGCTCAGGAGGAGTCCAAATTCAAACCATCAGTGGACACATTATGGACAAGAAGATCTTCCAAAGGATCACGTCCTAATCTATCTCCTGAATAAAGTGTACCATCAGCGAGATTTAATACTCACATCAACCAATTTTGCCACAGGAGACTCCTTGAATATCTTCAGCCAAGGGAATTGTGCAGAGCCCACTGAAGCAAATGCACGACCAAAGTAATCGGCAAACCGCATCAGTTGTATATTCTGCTGCGATTCATACGATGCCTGCGCACAAACAAATAGCAGCACAAAAATCAAAGATCAAATCTTCGTTACACAGATTCATAACCTTAGCAGCAGATCAGAGATAAACAAAGCAAACCCAATCGCAGTTTTAACAGGAGATCACCGACCGTAATGTCAGCGAGGAATACACTGAGATTGCCCGCGTCGATCTTCGCAGCCGCCTCAGCCACCGTGACCTTCGGCTTCTTGGGCTTCTTCGGCCTCACCTTCCTCGCCTCGACGCCGCCGTTCTCGACCGCGCCGGCGCCCTCCGCATCGCTATCGTCCTCATCATCGGAGAGCCGCTTCGATCCGCCGCTGGCGGCGCCCGGCGGCGGCGGTGGCGGCCGCCTGGGCCTCGAGGACCCGCCGGCGCCGCTCCTCGGCATGCAGCTCGATCGATCGGAAGACGTCGGCGTCGCCGTTGGGACGGGCGTCGTGGCCGCCGGACCTGTCGGCTGGGGCTTCGCGGGCTTCCGGTGGCGCTTGGGGTAGGAGACGGTCTGCCAGCCGTGACTCTCATCCTTCTCCTTGTGGGTCGAACCCGAGCTCCGATTGGCGACCTGTGCCCCTTCCTCCTCCTCCTCTCTCAGAATCTGTTGTATGAGGGCTGAATTCTCGTCCATTGCTAGTCAGAATCGAAAGGCCCCTTTCCTCCTTACAGTGGGAAAGTGCGGTGAGCGTCAAGGTCAAAACTTTCAGCAGCCGATGCGAGAAGAACTGCGGAGAGAGCGATCGCAGAGAGAGAGCGAGCTAGAGAGAGAAAGAGAACTAAAGAGAGGACGACGAAGGAAGGCTCACTCTGTCTCTTTGCGTTCTCTCTCCTCTATATATAGTTTGGAGGACACGTGGAGTGGTGATGGCATGTGAGTTGACGGTTTTGGGCCTCCCCTTTGGAGGGAATCACGAGCCGATGCCATTATCATCGGTGGAATTCCGGATTCGGATTTGGATTGGGTATTCGGATTCGGGATTAACGACTTATTTTTGGAATCCAAATTGTCTTTCAAAAATTAAATATTTTATTTTGTCAGATTCAAAATTTATTTGATAGATCGTTTTATTAAGGAAAGAGAAAAGAAACGCCACTCCATCTCCCTTTTTGCCTCTTTCCGAAACTGACCCTATGTAAAATTATACGAAAAAAAGTCAAATAAATAAGTTGGAAATTCCAAAAAAAACCTTCATTTACTCGCCAAAGAACTGTACGTTTCTTTTTGTTGAGCGCTATTTTTTTTTTTTCCATACATGTGCGACGCGTGATATATGTTTAGAATTTTATTAAAATTGAGGATGTGCAAATGGTGAAATATATGTTTTGCAGATATGCTATGTGAGGAGGTGTCGCAGTAGGAACGCATAATGAAAACCGTACAATTTGAATATACCAAAGAAAAGGAGAAAAAAGGGAAAAAAGCAAAAAAATGAAGAGCAAGTAAGTGGAAACTTTATTTAGATCTCGTTTGTTTTGTAAAAAAAAGAATGATTCAATTAACATTTTCCCAAATAATTTGTTCGTTTTGTTTTATTTGAGTCATCATCGACCACAAATTACATCCAGACATTTTCATCGATAATTAAAATATTATTTATTTATTTATTTTTGTGAATAATACAAACGGTTATATTCAGGAGGATATTTTTTAAATTATTTATTTTTGACAAAATAAATACGGCCTACCAAGATATTTCATAGATCAAAATATCGGCTCCAGCTGGGGAATTACTGGTTTAAAGGGATGGGTAAAAAGGTAATTTCACGTCACGAAATTGTCTTCTTTTTAAGATCCATCCAAAATTTCGGAGATTCTAAAGATGTCCCTCCTTTGGTTGACAAAGAGAGAAAACTCCCGAGCTGTCCCATTAAAGAAGCCTTTACCAATTCAGGTACATCGGGATAAGGAAGGATGATATGTAGTAGTAGTAGAGGGAGAGAGACCAACTGCCTAGGTTTGCCCTTTATACGAAAGAAGGGAGAGACAGAGAGGGGTAATTCTAAAAATTTAACAAAAATTAATATAAGGTAAATTTATCACAGATATATCGATTTAGAATTTTTTTTATAATGGCTTTTGTAGTATTGACCTTAAAGGAAGTTACCGGTTTTGAGCTTTTTATAGTATCGACCCAAAACAAAATGCAAGGAAGCCTATATGGTATGGCCAAGATGGAAGCTTAAAAAAGAGGTGAGTATGGTCATTTAACGCATCAATTGAAAAAAAGAAAAAGGTAAAGAAAATAAATTATAAAAATTTAAAATATTTTAGGGAAATTGCCACAAAAAACGCCATATTATCCCAATTGTGACAAATTTACCATGAATTATTTTATGGCATTAAAAATCCAAAACCATGCTACTCATGATAGATTTACCTTGAACTTTCGTTTGTGACATAAAAAACTCTAAACTTGTACTCGCGTCACATATTTATCCTCAAACTCTTTGGCCAAATAGCATTTTTGTCTTTTTCTTTTTCTGCTCTTTTTTTCCTTTCTTCTCTCTTCCCTCTATCGATAAGTCAATGAGGGCCGCCTTCGCCAACATTGGAGTGGGGTGAGGGCCACCCTTTGATGTCGGCCAGGGTGACCCTCACTAACTTCCCTTCGCTAGCCATGGTGGAGGGAAGACAAAAGAAAGGGAAAAAGAAAAGATGATAAAAATGCTCTTAAACCAAAGAGTTTGAAGGTAAATATATCACACGAATACAAATTGAGGATTTTTTGTGTTACAAAATAAAGTTTGGAGTAACTGTATTACAATGGACATTATTTGGGAAGGTTTTTATTATCATAAAAAAGTTCGGGCTAAATTTGTCACAAGTAATATAATTTATGATTTTTTGTGTCATAAAAAAATTCAGGATAAATTTGTCACAAGCAACGTAATTTTGAGACTTTTTCATGATATTTTCCTAATGTTTTATTATTATGATTGAATTAGTGCAGTGGGTTTAAATTTAAATTTTTTTTTAAAATTTTCCATGAAGCGGTTACAGTGATCTCCCCGTGGGCCTCACCCTCCTCCTCTTGACTCTGCGCCTAATCGTTTTACTCTACTAGTTGTTCAACGAAAGTCAAAAGTCAAAAGTCAAAATAGGGATCCTCTCCCATGCCGTGCCCTGTCAATTGAATATCTCGAATCCACACGTTTGAATTTAGCGAAACTCGCGCTAGGGTTTTTACTCAATCTCGATCGTCTACCTACCTACTTTCTTTCTTTTCTTTTTTGTCATGAAATAAACTGCATTAATTTATTCTAAAGTAGGGCGGTCCGTGAATCGGGCGTCAGTACACAAGAAATTCCATAGATAGAATGGGGGGGGATTGGACCCAATTCAAGGGTAAACAGTTTTTGTAGTGGCTTTTGGTGACCCAGTCTGCAGTGGCATTAACCTCACGATTACAAAAAACAATCCGAATATTAAGCATACGTGACAGAAAAATTCTGCATTTCTGGACTACGGCCCGTGCCTCCCACGACCCAATCTACCTACCTACTTACGTTAAGAGTATCACCACCAGGAAAGTTTCTGCAAATTCATCATGGCCACAGGGGCTGAGATCGGGGTCCATTATAGCTAGCTGTTGCCATATTTATTGCATAAGTAGGTACGAAGAGAGTCTCACCAAAATGATCGGCTAAGTGCACTAATTAAACCCGTAGACCTGGGGCCCCGGGAGGAATTTTTACCACTTTTTTGACCTTCCATTGTACCCTTTTTCGTGAAAGGTTGTCCGACCTTTTTTGTGTAAATCTAAATAAATGAACAATCATGAGATAGATTGTTTATTTTTTATTAGGATTAATATTGTGAAAAATCTCAAATTGATAAATCTATGATAATTTTATTCCGAATTAATTTTTCGATCACTAAAACTCGCTAATTAATACGTTTATACCCATTACTGAGTTAAATGATACGTGATAATTGATAGGTGTTTCGATTTAAAATTTTACCTTTATTTGTCACAGGCGTATGTGATTTTTATGGTAATTCGACAGAAAGTAAATTTATCATAAATAAGTTTTTGTGGTAAAAAAAATAATTCGCGGCAAAATTATTATAGATGTATCAATTTAAAGTTTTTTATTGTCAAAAAATTAGTAAAAATATCATAGTTGTATAGTTTTTTTTTCATGGTATTAACCATTGTGTCTTTAAAAGAGAGTAAGGATATCGCAAATAACAATCTTTATGAGCTTATAATGAGTATCTACAATTTCTTATTTTGTTCTATCGAGTACCTCAATCTGCTCGATTTAAGGCTTTGCTAAAATTATGGATAGAATACCGACACATACACTAATGCCGTTAGATAGCCATCAATTGTCCACATTAGTGTCCCATGTATCCTCTTGAGATGATGCTACTATAGCATAGACACATTAAATGACTACGAATTCATTATCCTATGAGTTTGCCAATTGACCTAGAAACGGTATCTTGGGAAATTGTACAAGAAGTTAAGCACCCATCAATTACAATAAGATGGCTAAACAGATAGAGCCACGAGCTTAGGTCCATGTAGCATCTGCCCTTACGATTACTTGTTATCGACTTCCTTAGAATGCGGCGATTGGCTTAGATTGATCATCGGATGACCACGGTCGAGAACACCTATGCCACAAATGAATAATGGGTATTTCACATTTATCGCTCATGGAAGCGGTCGCTAAAAAGACTCCGTAGTCGAAAGTTACCATCACTGAATCGATCAATTCAGCCTAGATTCAAATAAACAAAGCATACTGATTTTTGTTGTTGTTGGTAAACATAAGGTGTAAAACTAAGAAAAATTGATGTCAAAAGTTTACAATCCCAACTTTATCACTGAGTAAAACATGAGATAATTCTCTAGGAGGTTGTAAGTACAATGTAATATTAAAATGTTTCACTATAGCAACATTGGCAAGTATATTAGCAGGTCAATTGCCTTTCCGAAAAATATGATCAATTTTGAACTCAAAATAAGAGCTCAATAGTCTTATGATATCCTTAAGTAATGTTGGCCCAGTGTTATCCGTTACTCTCTTTTTTGGTTAACAAGTTTGGTAATAATTTTGAAATCCATCTCAATAATGAGTTTATAGAAACTTTGCTGCTTTGTGATCGTGAGTCACGCGTAGTTTTGCTTGTAAAGACAAACATATTCCAAGAAATGACGTAAAACCGCCAAGCCAATCACCCTCTTCATTTTGGAATAATTCTCCAGCTCCTGCAAATCTAGGTTACATTTAGACACGCCATCCATATCCAGTTTGATAGAACTAGCATATTAAAAAAGTCCCCTGAAATTGCACAGGTGAATTGAAAGAGTGATCGATCGAGTCGATTTCCTTATCTTTATTTTTCTAGCTGTTACGCCACGGCAGCTCGATGCAGATCGACGACTCGTGATCTCAAGATTTGTCAATGTCAATCGAATCGAGGTTGTCCGGTTTCGGGAAAATGATGGCTACCGATTTGGCGCGAGGGATGAAGTCAAAAGGGCATCTCGCTTTCGCTTACGACTTCACTCAGCGCGTCACGCGATGCTGTCCGACGGACCATCTTCGACAAATACCCTCTCTGCATGCTTCACATTTTGCAATCGCATGCCATTTCTCAAACGCACCAATTCGGTCTTCGGTTCGACTAGACCACCCTTTCTGAATCCATGATCCAGACAAGAGTGACCATGAATTCCACTTGGCTCTTGATCTGCAATTATACATCTTACTCATTCGGTAACATGAGGTCTAATTAGCTTGCTGTAAAATTTCGATGAAGAGAGGTGCTGCGAATCGGAATTTACAGGCGTGCGGTTGCTCGGCTTTTAAGCACCGCCGGTGCTCGTGGTGCAATATCTCTCCACCCAATTTTACGGTGCGTATAATTTATAAGGTCATCTGTCTAATGAATGCTTGATTTTGCAAGGGTTTCTGTTACACTAAATTCAAGAGGAAGAAGCAGAGAAAGTCAAATGGTAATAACCGCGACCACTTAACGGATGGAAGATTGTTGTGCCATGAGGACAGTGTATGCTTAGATTTGAGCAAGACATGAGCAGAATATTACACTTTGGAACGAGAAACAGCGAACCAACAAACTAAGCCTTATTCCAAACCATGTCTGCGCATTATACTATTTCAAGGGCTTGTTTTCTTTTTTTTTCCCCCTGAAATAAGCTAAACTCAATCAGTCCATGCGAGTTTTCAATGTGTACAAATCCATTAGATCGAAAGGGAAGGGAAAAAACAATGATCAGTCACGGCACGGTTGTGAGAAGTGCGAATTTGAAATTGATAATGTGAAATGTGATTGCTCCTCTGTCGAGCTATGTAGATTGCAGATAACTACAGCATGAAGCACAGTTGGGAGACAGATGCAATTGATATCATTGAGCAGGAATATACCAAGCCCGGTCCATCACCTTCCCTGTTTATCCTCCCTTCGCCATGAAAGTTTGTCAACAAGAACCTTTCATTGATGTTCTCATGGGAAGAGGCCCTCACGGCACGAAACCGGCGGCATTGTACTGTCTGTCTCTCCATATTTCCCAACCAACAAAACAAATGAAGATTATGTCATATAGAAAGACCATTGAGGTGTATCTTGAGGTTTCCTTCCTATTTAGAATTTCTGTGCTTGAACCATTTAGGATTCGGAATTGCCTCTTCGAAGAGTATATGTAATACTTGATCAAGCACTAATTTAGCTCTGTGCACTGAGTAACTTGCAGTGTATCCGCTCAACTTATCTCAATTACTCTCCCCTACATTTACCTTCCAACTGATGTCCTTGGTGGGAAAAAGGGAAGGGTTCTTTGCAAATACTACAGAGGACATCAACATTAACAGCATGAATTTCTTACACAGAATTTCCCCAGGCAACAAACTCGATTGACAAGCAAAAATGCTCAAAAGCTCGAGATTACATCAAAATGAACTGTAACCACATTTGCAATGACAAGATCAATGACCTGCAACTTCTATGATCCAGGAAAATGGATATAAAAATGGAGAATGCACTTAGATAGAGGAATGTACAATAATATGAACTAGTTGAATGACAGTAGATTCTATCTACAGAAGGGCTATGAACTCATTTCCTAGATTATAAGCACTCAAGAAACCGCCTATGCATCCATAAAAAATCCTCCCAATTCTAGTAACATTAACTATAAGCGGAACCTGCACTTGTCTGCGTGAGCATCACGCCGAGATCGTAGCTACAGATGTTAAGACGTACTCACTTCCTGGCAAGCACTTCCTCGATAATCAACCTCAACCGTCGACTGAAAACATCCAACTCTGCCGACCTTTGATCTAGCAAACGCCTCGGCCGATCCTTGAATGCGGCAAAGCTAGAGTCGAGGCTATCCGAAAGGCAGCTACATCTGCAGTAGCAATGCAGAGGCGGCTCTTGCGAAAAACCTGCCTTGACCTCTTCCAAAGACCGATCAAAAACATCCAGAGCAGCTCTCTTCACCAATTCGCCAATCCCACCACCACCACCACCACCACCACCTAAGTCGGTAGTCTCATTCAAGATCACGACCCCGTCCTCTTGCCTGCCGAAACCGCAATCCACGTTCACCTCTTTCATCTTCAGGCCTCCTTGACAATCGCCACGCACCGCATCAGCACCATTTGCATTGCCAAGAACACCGCTGGTCACATAATCCTCCTCCCCTTCCTCCTCCTCTTCCTCGTAATCATCCTCCTCCTCCGGGCAACCGCTCACGCCCCTACCGTTCGCATCCGGGCCTTTCGATCCCAAATGCAACTCCGCAGCGAAACTGACCCTAACGCCAACCAAGCCAATCCCATCATCGGGCACGACATCACCACTACCGCTAGCGAAATCCCTACTCACATCGTTACCCTCATTGCAATTACCGGCGCCGAAGGGCGAGACGGAGGCGTACTTGGGGCTCCAGAGCTTCTCGGAGAGGTGGAAGAGGGCGCGGTCGTGGGGGGAGAGGCGGGAGGGATCGAGGGCGCCGCGGTCGAGCCGGGAGGAGATGGCGCGGAACTTCTTGCGGAGGCCGCGGAGCTTCTCGTAGAGCTGGGAATTGGAGTAGGGCTGGGAGGCGGAGGAGGGGGAGGAGGAGGAGGAGGAGAAGCGGCGGTAGAAGACGCGGAGGTCGCGGGGGAAGGAGAGGCGCTGGGAGGAGGCGCAGTCGAGGAGGCACTGGAGGAAGCGGATCTCGTCGGACTCGGACCAGATCCGGTGGAACTTGGAGGGCGGAGAGGCGGCGGCGGAGGCGGCGTCGTGGCGGAGGAGGAGGTGGTGGTGGTGAGGGAGGGAGTGGTGGGTAGGGTTTTTGCGTTTGATGGGGAGTTTTGACGGTGGTTCGAGGGGTGGGGGTGGCGGTGATGGTGGTGGTGGGGGAGTCCATTCTACTCCGGCTACGGCTACGGATGACCCGCTGTCGACACACAGGAGACGGGCTGGCTTGGCTTGGCTTGGCTGGTTTCGTTCGTGGATCGTCGACTGGCTTGTGGTCTGCTCCGCTAAGAATAATTTTTTTTTTTTTCTGGTTTTGTTAAAATTATTATTTACGGATTCTTTTTCTTTTGCCCCCTAAAATTATATTAGGCAGAGAGTACAGAGTTTCAACGCAACTCCCATCTATCTATCACATGAGTGAACCAAAAGGAGGAGGGAAAAAAGAAGTGGCATGATAGATGTGATCTTGAGGTAAGTGACCAGTGTCAATGCCGTGCACACTAGGACTAATGTCGCGTTAAATTTTAGTAATTCTCATTCGACTTATTCTCTATGATAAGAGTTGCATTAAGATTATAGTCAAGAAATTAATAGTTTCATTTGTATTAGTTCGGAAAGGTGATCGATTGAAGCCCAAACAGATTTCATCATATGTAAATGGAATTAGAGCATCGTACCATTTTATTAAAGCTTTTAATTACACATTCATTTAATTTTTCTATATTAGGTTAAAAAAAGTGGCGATAAAACAGAAGAGTATAGTAAGTGATGTTGACCAACAAATCTACGTGGTGCCGTGGATTCGAACTAATTGTCACATTAAATTCGAACGACTCTTTATGTTAGGATTGTTACGTTGTACATCATACCAGATTATAGTCAAGAAATGGATGGTTGCACCAGTTGTGTTTAGCTCTAGGTGGCAACTAATCAGAACCCAACAGAACCGATAGGGAGGTGCGGTTAAAATTTGGAGGATCCTGTGACGTTACTAAAGGTTTATGATTACACGGATCCGGTTACTTTCCTCTAAAAATTTGCTCCCAATCATGCGTATGTAGCGAACACGCATGACAAATATACTCACATTGATAGATTCTAGACCCGTCACTCCCAGTCGTATATGCTATAAGACAAGACATGGACAATCGTTGAGCAAATTCAACAAACGGTATGTTTGCTTTCCATCTAATTCATAGACTATTCTATATCTCGAAGTGACCCTTTTCTTTTTTTTCACCTCTCCACGACCCTTCATAATTTCCATCAGGCAGAAAACCAATATGACAGTAAAACTGTTGGCTTTCATGTTCCGGGCATGTGATTTTAATTTACAAAGAAACCAGCTACCCACACCGACAAAAAAACAAATATTCGATTTTTATGCCGCTCTTCTAGAATAAATTCGGAGCACCTCTTTCAGGGCATCTCCATCCCAACGAAGGTTGAAGATAGGTCCGTCCAGCGAGTAACGCGTCAAAAATCGGGTCATGAACTGGGCACATATTCCTCAACAATCATCGCATAGACATCTTCGGTCGTATAGGGGGCTATGACCTGACAGAGAGATTGGGGAAAAAACGGTGCTGCTCTGTTCCTAGTCCATGAAGCCATGGGAGGGATGTGGACCGCCTCAGGATCTAAGAAAAATTTGCGCCGACCACCTACTCCGAAACCAGAGCTGTTGATTGCAGGAGAGCTAGGCGGTTTTTAGTAAGAGTAATCTTCTCCTTTGCTTCCTCCGCTTTTTCTCTCACGCCGCGCACCACATCCTCCGGTGCCTTTTCTACAAACTGCACGCTCAGAAAACAAGAGCCGAATGTCATCAACACGCACCAAAATGCTGAAAACGAGACTAAAGAAAGTAACACGTCCTCCCAGTGAGCTTAGCAAGCTCCTCCTCGGGTGAAATAAATAACGTGAGGAGGTGTTTTCAAAGTAACAAGGTGTCAAATTTGCATCCATGGTTCTTCAGCCTGATGTAGGCGTACACTCAATTCAAGAAAGTCCATCTACATGTGCAAGTGTATGATATGCCAACAAATAAAGGTAGGTTCAGACACATACTTTAGGGGAATTGAGACGAGAAACAAGCCCATCATACTCCGTCTGCATTTTAGATAGGCGCTTAGAAAGGCGTTCGAGTTCAGCAGAGATATCAACCATATCTGCAAGGGGGAGATAAGCCTCCAGTCCTTCACCGGCAACTAAATGAACAGATTGGTTTGCATCTCCTGAATTTATAGGTGTTGCATTAACCACAATATTTTGCAATTCATGAAGGCACCATGGAGAGGAACACATAAACAACAAACAAAACTGACTGCAATCTGCAGAACAGGGGGGAAAAAAACCAATGTACAGTACATACCTGGCAGAGATTCAGTAAAATGGACATGATCCAAATCTAGGCGGGACAATAAAGCTAAAACCTCCTTCTCTTTCTGCATTAAGGAATGATGTACAAGGTCAATCAACACTTTGCAAAACTCTGTGAAGTAATGTCCCCTTCAATGCTGATTAGAAAACACTTTCAAGTAAAAGTTAAAAGTACTCAAAGAATGAGTCAAATGCTTTTAAATTAGAAATTATCAGGAGATAAGGGAAGAATTAGCTAGGAAAAATGTGATAATAAAGGAGCAAGCCTAATATACAACATTTCAACTACAAGACTAGTTAAATACAGTAACACTTGCATCCCAGAATTTTTACTATAGTTAATGCAATGCAAAATATGGATTCTTGCTTTTCTCCATGAAAAATATATGTAGTATTTTATTATGATGATTCCTTATCAGGGGACTTGCAGAACTGCTTTTTATCATATCTACTGCAATAAAAAAACTTGTTTAAACTCCCAAAGACAAATTTCAACCAAAAAAATAATAAACTCCAAAGACAATTCCATGGTAGGATTAACAGGCAAACCAAGGCAATATAGTAATACACCAAGGAAGTTTTAACATTCTCAAATCATCAAAACTTTTTAGCATTTTTATTGTCCTCTTCGGCATTTGTCAGTGAGGGCAGACTATGCGATAGAGAACAGAACATCTTACAGATACGTAATCAATAACGTCAGAGCTAGCCACAATGGATGCAGAAATACGCTTTGCAGGCTCAACAGAGTACTCAGCTCGAGCATTTCTGATAGCTCTTGTCTGAAATAACAAACAAGAAGATAATTTGATTAGATATCTCATTTATGATATACCTTCTACTGGAGATGAGAAAATAAAAGTTTCCTGCAAGTTAAGATTGTTTCCTGACAAGAAGAATCGGGAACCAATCCATTTAACTTACCAGAGCTTGCAAGTTTTCATATTTTTTGATTGAATGGATTTGCCTTGGAAGTGAAGTTCTCGGCCAAGGAGATACCATAAGGGCTTCTTTCCTATTTGGCAGAGCCTACATGTAAATCAAAAGAATGAATCAGAAAAAGCTTAGATTACAGTTGTCTAGGTGAGATAATATACGTAGTGCACTACAAAGTATACTAAACCATTCGACTGTATACTAAACCATTCCACGCTATCCATAGTTTTCAAACTACCTCCATGCTATTGTTATGCATAAAACCATCAATAAACTTAAACTAAGGTATGAATGAAGCTACAAATTTACCATAACTTATAGGAATTTGCAAAGGAAAAAAAGAAAGGAAAGGGATAGTGAGGCTTGGATATACTGATCAAACTGAGAAGCAAAAATGCCAATGCTAAGTTACAATGTGTTCTAAAGACTATCACAGTTTTTTATGACGAAAAACAAATCAGAATGTTGTGCATTAGAACATCAAAGTAGATAAAGACTCAAAAAAAAGAATAAACAAGAGGATTCCTTCTCTCTATACCAACTTTCAAAACCCTGAGCAGGGCTTTGAGAGAAAGCTTCAAGGCCACGGGAAAGGAAGGAAGAAATGATGTGCAAGAGAATTACAAGCCAACAGAGGAGAAAAAATTTGATAGACTGATAATTTCAAATGTTCATAATCATTTGATGTCTCTTACTGATATATAAAATTTCAAAACTAATTGCAACTCATCAACTAGAACAAAGAACAGCCATCACAGGTTTAGAATGTCATTTCACCTGCCATAGTTCTTCAGTCACAAAGGGCATGAATGGATGCAGCAATTTCAAAATATTCTCAAAAACATACAATAGAACAGCCTGCGCAACTGAAGCTATTGAGTTACTCCCCTTGTGGAAAAGCCGAGCTTTACTTGTTTCAATGTACCTAAAATCATGACCGTGAGAAAATTACACTCAGGCAGGAAAGAGGATAAAAGTTCATGCAAAGAAGCCATAGTCACTTATCCAAAGCTAGTTCTTACAAAAGAAAGCATACCAATCTCAAACATGTTTTCCCTTAAGAAAACAGTTTCTCTAAAATATTCAAGGCAGAACTACATGTCCATTAAACAAAAACGTACAGGTAGATGAGTTGATTGCCTATTAGACTATATCTATATCAATCACTTATAGCTTAGCCATATTTAATTGTCAGAAGATTTGATAAAAGTCCTGTTAGCAGATTTTTGAAGAATGTGTTACCACGCCCTGACGATCTCTCTCCTCTCCCACTAAAATATCATTTCCAATAAGTCCTTGAGGGGTTGCAGCAACAGACACATGATTATAAGTCTCCCTTTGTGTAAAAAAGTTCTTTCCTAGTAGACTACTTATTCGATGTTATCAGATTGCTATAATCCCCTTGCAAAGTGAGATTCAGGTAAATTCTCCTGGTTTTGAGTACATATGTTTGGCTGCAATCCAATCAACCCGACCTCTAGCTTGATCAATTTTAACATGTCTCATGAACATGACTACTAAAAAAAACTACTAGAGAAATTTATTATCCTGATAGTTCATAACGGTTCACTCCAAATGAATACTTGGAAGAACCACAATTTAAATCTACAAACCAAGACTTTTTATTTATTTATTTAAATAGGCAAAAGAAAATCCACCATAGGGCACCAAGGGGGTGCAAACACATAACCAACGAGCTCAAGAACCAAAAATGAGCTCATTTACGAGAAAAAGCATACGCGATGCCAATGAATGCATTCCACAAGTCTCCACAATACCAAAAGTGTGAGAACTACAATGTTGGCCACTAGCATGCCTCATTCTTGTTCCTGTTCCCATTGCATGATGAATAAAGCAAGCGACTCTGATGACTACGATGCTGATAGCAGCATGTCAAAAGAGATTGCCAATGCATCATGAAATTTATGGCTAGATCTATTCCAGTCAAACACATGGACTGGCAATGTACTTCAAGAAGTGGAAAGAATGAGAATTTATGTGCTGCCCAAGATTCTAGGTCATTCTACTAGAGCAGATCCAAGGGTTCCATCAAAATAAAACAAGATATGGACCTACTTGATTTCGATGGTAATATCTTTGTCAATAATGATCCATTCGTTTATTATTCAAGAGAAACAAGCAACTCCAAGACCATCAGAATGGGAAAGCAGCAAAAGTTTGATGACAAAAACTCAAATACCTTCGCAATGATTTTTTGGGAGTACTATATTTGGTTTTGGTGATTGTGCTCACTATGCAAGATAAACAAACAACTCCAAGACCCAAAAAGGAAAGAAAGAGGGAAGAAACAAAACGTTGATGAGATTCTGCACCAATGAGTTTGACATTTCAACCTCGAAGAACAATCCTCCGAATGAAACTTGTTCATGCTTATATGCTACAGAGAGATAATGAAACTTTCACATTGACTAGGCCTGTATATTCATTGCCTGTGGATTCAACAAGACAGATTGTTCTATTGAAGAGTAGCTTCTACATAATCCCAGCTACATGTAATTGAAATTGAGCAAGTTAACTCATTCATAATGCACGACATACCAGTCGGCGAAATCGCCCCAAAAGAAATCATATGTTTCTCTTCCAACGTCCCCGAAGAAGAACTTGTCATAGCTTGTGGTGACCGCATCAATAAGCAAATGCAGTTTAGAGACCTGAAAAGTTGAAGGTGTCAGACTCCATTTGGAGTAAGCAACATGAACCAGTGCAAAATAAATAATAAAAATAATAATATTCTCAAGTTGCTCACCACCCAACATTCTGGTAAAGGTAGCCTCAGCAAAGTCTCCTCTTGGTCAAACTGGAAAATGGGAACAAGAGAAGACACGTTTTAGGTGACATGATAGGTCAGGGTCACCCTTCTTATATATATAAAATAGCAAAAGCAAATGAGGTTTGATTTCAGTATTCAACAGTATCTACATATTCCATGTGAGTCCATATCTTAACTTGAGTTGAACAAGTGCTGAAAGTTTCCTTTCAAATAAGAATTAGAGACCTTCTCTAATTTAAGACTTTCAGCTTCCTTCAGGCTCTCTCACACAAAAAATATGTCGCGTGGGTTAATGTAGGCATTTTATCCTAAGTCAAAGGAACCAACTCTAAATTTAGTTTCTATCATTGTCCTCTTCCAATGCTTAAATTCAAAAGTACCAGCAAAGTCCAGTGCACATTCAGTCATCAAAGAAAAGTGGATATTAGATGAATTCCAAGAATTTAAACTAATATTTTCCAAGGTGCACCCAACTGCCATAGATGCGGCCAAACTCCAAATACTCATTGCTGCATGAATAAAGCAAATGAAATGAAGAACCATAAAAAGCTACACCAATGGATGGGAATTACATCAAACCCAGGAATGAGGATGAAGAAATAATCATAAACTGTCTCAAGATAAATTCAAGACTAGTGCATGATGGTTTACAAACCAATGAAATTTGCTAACCTTATTAGCTGATATTGCTTCCCAAGCAGATATATCACTTTGATCAGGCAAATTCTGCAGTACGAATTTGCCAGCATTCCATAGTTTATTGGTAAAGGCCTTGTTAGCAGTCAACCTCTCAGTTGATAAATTAAGATCCTACAAGAAAAGCAAGTAATATTAGCAGACAGAGTCACATCTGTAGGTGTTATGCACATGCAAAAGCAGCAGATCTTTGGACATTTCATTATCTCAAAATTATCATATACAACCTTGAACAGATTGATCAATCTCCCAAAATAATACGCACCTGACCAGCAGTTCCTAAAGCAATTGTAAATCGTAAGGCATCTGTGCCAAACTCGCTAATAGTATCAATTGGATCTATCACATTTCCCAATGTTTTTGACATTTTTCGCCCCTTAAACATTTAAAAAGAAACAGGTAAGAGTGGCTAAACAAAATTACAAGCAAAAGAATAGTACAAAAAGTCCAATGTGCAGCTTCATAAGAATTACTGTGCCAATTACTATGGCGCCATAGTCAAACCTGAAAGGTGTCATACTCACTTGTGAGTCACGGATAAGACCATGCAGATAAACATATGAAAACGGAACTGTCCCTGTAAATTCAATTCCCATCATGACCATCCTTGCCACCCAGAAGAATAATATATCATGCCTGAAAAGATGGAAAATACACTTTTCAGGTAGTAGAATAAGAGGATGAAAGTCTATGTGGAGTAATATACTCTGCAATGCAAGTTGACTTATTAGCAGGAAACACCTTGCAGGTCAAACCAAAAAACCATTGAAGAGATTTACTACAATCACTTGAATGAGCCATTGGATTCAAAGCAGCAGAAAGAACAAGCCCACAGGAATTAACTTGGAACAAGTAATGCATATTCTCTTTAATGCAATTGTGTACTGGTTAAGGGAGTTATTAAAATTGTCTGTTTCTATCACATTGCATAAAGTCAAGCAAGCTTCCAGCCAGGAACCAGTAACCAAATCTCCCATTAGAGATCTTGGATAAAGAGTTACTAATGGAGTAGCAAACGAGATGTACTCACCCTGTTTCTAGCATTGTTGTTGGATAAAAGCGATTAAAGTCTTCAGCCAATACATCTGGCCATCCAAGAGTACTGAAAGGCCATAAGGCGCTGTAGAGCCCACAGAGATATATACTTAGTCAAGCAGATGCATCCAGTTCTACAAGTTTCTATAAAGTGTTTGTCATGAAAACATAATAAATAAAATGAATGCAGAAATTCCGTAAGCTTTATTTACTTTAAACCCAATAAGGGGTAGGGAGGATGGGTCTTCCTATTGTCCACATGCTAACATCATGACATAGGAGAATAAAGAATTACAATCATTCTTCTTTTATAGTTCTGAGTAGCTACCACACTGAGGGACACTAGAAAGACAGCTCTGCTCTGTAATCAGATGAATATGCACATGCTTCTTGGTACCAAATATGCTTTTGACCATATTTGAATGTTCCTCTTCATTTTCACTCATATTTTAGACGTCACAACTCAAGATAATGAATAGTTCCACAATACTTGGTTTGATTGTAACAAATTGTCCATATTAATTTTCATGCATATTCAGAGAACCTACTACTTTAGCTAAATAAATAGCAAAACTGAAAATGTGAAGATTGTCATAGAAACATCTTTACCATGTAACACTTCCACCGACAAGTACCCCATGCATCATATGCTCAAGTATTCATTATTCTTGCAGATAGATGACATCAAGAGAGTTTACAAGTTAGCATAAACGCATATATGCTGACTACAGTTAGCAAGTCCAGTTAACTTGCCAAGTGAACTGACCTAGGGAAGAAATATTTCCCTACATGCGTGACCTCATGAATAAGCTTAGAAATACCTCAAAGAATATATGCGAATACAAAATATGTCACTTAGGCAGGCATCCATGATACCCAAAAAAAAACAAAAAAACTAACCTTAGTTTCCAAGCAATGAAATACACAATCGTTTTAATGCTCACCAAGTATTTCATTCTTTTGCCAATAATCCTTCCAAGTACATATTAGAAGAACAATTTATTAAGGGATCTTATTCTAGCATGATCCATCTCAGATCTGCAAAAGCCCATCCTTGTATTATTACTATGTCCCAATAAGCTTGCTACTTCTAAGAGGAAAAATCTTCTCTATCTAATGAAACAGTCAACTGAAAAGCCTTCGATCAGCATAATAAACAGGAGAAACTCCAGCCCTAACAAAGAGGCGGACCTTGAAAACCAAGTATCAAGAACATCTGGATCTTGGTATATTTCTACATTCTTTCCATACTGCTCCTGAGCTTTCTGAAGAGCTTCATCAGCATTCCGGGCAACTATATATACTTCTTCACTGTCCTTGCCAGCAATATACCAAACAGGTATGCGATGTCCCCACCATAATTGTCTACTTATGCACCAATCCTTAATATTTGATAGCCAGTGATTGTAAATCTGTAATGGAAAACTAACTGGCTCAAGTGAGAGAATGAAGTAAATATCGCTGTACTGAAAGGACAGTCAGTATGGATGACACTCTAAAAGGTCAGTCCATAACAAATGATGAGATTTTTGACACTGATCATATATCACCATGCAGAAATCACTCTTTCATAATCCAAAGGAGCACCAAACAGTACTAAAGTAGCAAGCAGTAATTAAAACTATTTTTGTTGGGTGGATGGAAGTGGAGCGAACCAAAATGAAATAACTTTTTTAAGGTGATACTGTTAGAATATATAAATAATAAACCACGCCGTCATCTAACAGCTTAAGCTTTTAAAACAGTCGGCAGTGGTCCCACAAAATCTTTCATGGTATCAGAGCTGGAGGTCCTGAGTTCAAATCTTACCAGGCCCCATTTGCCTCCCTAATTAAATTTCCACGTTTAGTACTAGGCAAAAGACCAGATTAGGCGTGAGGGGGAGTGTTAGAATATATAAATAATAAACCACACCGTCATCTAATAGCTTAAGCTTTTAGAACAGTCGGCAGTGGTCCCACAAAATCTTTCAGATACATTCCTTAAGAAGGAAATCTATTAAAATGATTTTAAATGAGAGAAATAATTCCAGCTCACTATTCCTCCCCACTTTATGGGAAGGTTTCAGGCAAGAGCCCTCCATGCCCACAGTTGGTTCCAATGGAAGGTAGCAGGGGGAAACTGGTGTAATATTTTTTCTTTTTTTCTTTTCAGAAAGGAAAATGTGAATAAGAAAAATGAGACATCAGACCAATGCTAAATTCGTCTTCGTCTACTTTGTAACCCTTCAACATACATATGAAATGTTAAGGGAATTACAATTTCTTCTCTGTTCTTTTCTCTTGATTTCCCATGTAACACAAAGTTATCAAACAAAGTCTAAGAAGGGTAGCGCTCCCCTGCTAGAAATAAACCCTAGGAACACTCTAAGAAAGCACAATAATATTCCAAATTAATTATGACAGATAAAAAAGACTTCCTTCAGTTTTGCATACCTTCTCAAATCTCTCAGGCATGATTGTCAATTGCCCCTTTTCAACTGCTTGAAGTGCCTTCTCTGCTAAGGGTTCCATAGATACAAACCACTGCTTACTTACCAATGGCTCTATAATCTGAACGGAGTTACAATGGGGAAACAGATATGAACATCAATATAAAATGACCCATGCACAACATTAGTAGCAGAAAAATGAGCAAGGAAATATTTTCAAACTCACTTCACCACCACGTTGTGATCTGGGTACCCGTGAGGTATGTGGTTCCTTTTTAACAGCCAAACCAGTTTCTTCGAGGTCTGACCAAAGTTTCTTCCTGGCTTCAAAACGATCAAGGCCACTGGAGATTGTAATCACACAATAAGTAAGACAGTTTTCTTCGTTGACAAAAAACTAATCTCATGCAACTAGGTTTACCAAAATAGCCCAGCAACTTCATTTAGCGTCCCATCCTTGTTCATTACGTTGAGTATAGGCAGCCCTAGCTTTCTGGCAAGAAGGTAATCATTGTGATCATGCCCTGGGCTTATCTTCAAGACACCGGTACCAAAGTCCATATCAACATACTGCCCCATTAACAAAAACCAATAATCAGTATCATTGAAATATACCCATAACTTCTTGAAATAAATATGATCGGCAACAAATAAATCTAATAGAGAAAAATGAGGGAAGAAATATCTTTGTCCTTCCAATGTAAGGATTATCACATAGTGAACAGTGACAGCCAACTTCATGGAGTTGAGTGGATTGGCCAGAACTGAGAGCTAAGGTGAAAAGGACAAAAGTGAGCCTTAGGATGGCAAATCTGGGAGGTTGACTTAGCCAGAAATTCATAAAACTGGAAAGCAGGAATCCAACTCCATTTTTTCAGAATGGTTAGCAAGAACAGGGTTGGTGCCACAGAAAAAGGATTTCTTGAGAGACAGAATAAAGAGTAAGTAACCACCTGCCACTTTCAATGCTCCTGGACAGCAAGCTGTGGGTTGCAGCTCTTTCATATATTTGCATTCAAAGGGTTGTAGCAAGGACAGTCATTGACGAGCATAGGCATAATTAGAGGTTTGACAAAAGCCAGAAATAGACAACCCATTGACACCTTGATCTATTCTGTGGATTGTTTAGGAAGAGCAAAACCAATGGGCCTAAGGAAGGATATTTACAAAGGGAAAGGACAGTCTAT
This sequence comes from Corymbia calophylla, assembly GCA_014182845.1. NCBI lineage: Eukaryota > Viridiplantae > Streptophyta > Magnoliopsida > Myrtales > Myrtaceae > Corymbia > Corymbia calophylla. Next base: position 39,883,102 of record CM024698.1, read on the forward strand.
AATTTCACATTCTTGAGATACCAGCATAAAATATTGGACAAACATGCTCCTTTCAATGCTATGGACCCTATGGATACAATATTTCTTTTATGTGATTATGATTGCTGAAATCCTATTGTCTTCAATGAGCGCTTTATGAATCAATTACACCACCTGGCCTAGTTCACAGTCAAAATTTGATTTTTCCTCTATTAAAAGAACTAATCAAAATTTTGGCCTAATTTCACTGGAGATTCAGGAAAACATAGTATGATACATAAAGACAACAACTCTACTAATATCAAGGAACAATAAAAGGCTTTTACCTTATCTGAGATAATTGGAACATGACGGCCATATGTCATGGGTACAATTGCCTGCCTACCAATGTACTTAGCGTATCTATCATCCTGCAACAATGCAATCACTTTTAGCTTTAGTCATTGTCAAGACTACCCAAAGCAAACTGCCTGGGCTGACCCATATAATCTCAAGAATATTTTCCTGTGAAGACTTAAGCAATAAATTAAGAACAATTAGAAGCTAGCTAAAATGACATTTTAAATTCGACCATTAATAAACTAATTCCTACTACATTCCATGTCACAAAGAACCCAAAGTATCTGGCCTCTAGTCAATTCCATAATCCGGCTTTCCTATCAAAGCTAATATACCTTAGGATTGACTGCGATGGCAACATCACCAAACAAAGTTTCTGGACGAGTAGTAGCTATTGTCAAGTAATCATCCCTACAAGAAGGGACTTATGTTATTATGGATGATCCAAGCAATGCTTGTCAAATAATTGCAAGAGAACCATCAACCCCAAAATCATATAAATATTCCAAATAAGAATGCCAATAAACCATGTTCATGATGAAGTTTATGTTCACCAGCAAGACACCCAAAAAAGAGCCACAACACTCCCAATTTAGCCTATACAAGAATGAAACTTGTATGAACCTGTGATTGCTGCTAGGTTATAAAGTTTTATTTTACTACAATGGGATAAAGAAAAAGCTAAAATGTTCAATCTCTTAGCTGTAGCGGATTCTTATGTTTTTGAATTGCAGTCAATTAAACCGTCTTAAAGACTTGAACTGAAGGAGTGTATCTCAAACCTTCCAAGCAATAATATCGTTCACATCAAGGAAAATTATAATCAATGCCAAAATTCATGCCTTGGCAGCCGGAGGCGGCAACCCTCGCCTATCCTCCGGAAAGGGTCGATCTTAGCTGTGTAGGAGTGGTTCTGGTGCCCCCTTCTCTCTATCCCTCTCTCTCACAATTTTCTTTTTTTCCTTTTTTTAGAGTTTTCAATGTGTTGTAATCTGGCACCAGCACAAGATGTCAGCCCCACATGGAGTTCTTGCCACATCCACAATTTGATGGAGTAGCTAATGGCAAATGATGCAAAAACTTGATTGCAGAAATTGAGCAAGTTGGATGACTTGATCACACAAACAAGAAGCTAGAAGATGAAGATGACAAGACACCATGAGTTAGGGGATAAAGAATGGACGTAATCCAAAATACCAAAATTTGCAACTTTCTGTAGATGCAAGAAAGAAAAACATTACCGAAGCAGTTAATACCTTGAACCCCCAGCAACACGATACTTAATGTGGTACAGTGTACCAGGTTCTTCAGAATATTCAACTTCCTAATGACAAAATGAGATCCACGTCAAATATTATGATCCAAAGAACAAATGAAGTAGTAGAGTTAATTACCCAGTAAAAGATAAAAGAACTTACTAGGTCAGAAACTGCAGTCTGTAGATTAGGAGACCAATTAACCATATATGACCCTGAAAAAAAAGATCACCTCCTTTCATTTGTCTACTTAAAGAACTTGCATCTCCACTTGCATGCCACGGAATTGATTAACCAGCAGTGATTAAAACACAGATAGGGATTCATATTTCTAATAAATCATGAAGTAATCTATACCCATACAAGTTTACAAAAGTCCACATCTAAGCGACAACTCGTACTTGAGCAGATAAAATATGCTTCTGTCAGATAAGTTTTCATCCTTGGGTCATAAATATCATGAAGCATGCAGAGGTTGCACCTATCAGTCTCTTTTTTTAACTTTCTATCAGGAAAGAATAATGTCACAAGTTGTGAAGCCAAAGGTAAAGTGCATGAAAACTTAGTTGCCTGTTGAACTCCAGTTTTCATAACTTCCAGATAATTCCTTGAGAGTTTGACTGGCCTTTACAACAATCAAATTATTGAGGATGCTTAAGATACCAAAGCCAAACGTTTACATGAGGTCATTAACACAGACCATGTTAAGCTTCTTTTGTAAGTTATTGAAATTCAAAACTTGGACTGGACCAAAAAACAAGTGGTCACTAATTGACACGCAGCCAAACAATATTTGACCAATATTCTCGGGATTGGTCAAATACAATGATATGCTGACTGCAGAGGAGAAGATGGCAATGAGATACTAACTTCTAATGTCCTTCCTCCAGGTTGTACCTGCCAATTAGCTTTCAATTTGATCTAGAACTAATCAAATTATCCAACACAAAGCTTACTGTATACCTTGATAAATCAAGCCCTTCTCATGAAGCCTCACAAACGCCTCAACTACAGCTCCTGAAAACACAATAAAACTCACTCTCAGAATAGAACTAAGGAGAAAAGGCCATGAAACCTAATGAGATGATGAGTTAATCATGACAAAATCTCGCATGCATCAATTGGTTAAAACTGCATAATTTTAAAAATGAGTTGAACTAGCAAGACAATGACAAGAGAAAACAGCTTTTCTGGAAAGGTAAGAGTGAGAAGCTAAGACATATGGACATCTGAAATAAGTACAATGAAGGATGATGAGACAAATAGGTTAAGATTGTTGGGTTATATATAAGTATATCCATAGATGAATAAATAGAAGAATAAAATTCATATTGGGAGAAGAATAAAGAAATCAAAAGGTAGGCCCGAATCTGATTAACAAAGAAGAAAGGGAATTAGATGGAGGCAGATGTAATGGTCCTCATTTTCAGCAAGAATTGAATATCATGATCATTAAGTAGAGCATCCACCCAGAAGCCTATCATTTAACCTGGTTGAAGCACCCCATTGAGGCATCATCTATCTTCGTCGGGGTATCAATTAAAAATAACTTTCTTCCAGTACAAGTATCTATCAATCTACATTAGCTCATTCTCAAGCATTTTGTTGCCAGCTTTCGATAAAATTCACATTGAGAAACACACAACAATTTGACCCAAACTCTGTGCACTTAAATAAAGAGAAATTCCGTTGCAGTTCAGTGATTGCATCATAACTTAATTCCATTGTTATGCAGGATAAACTTTAGAATAAGAGTCATAAGAGAATAACTATTGAAAGACTCTCATTCACATCGCGAACATCATAGCATAACACCTCATATAGTTTACAAGATATGAAAAAGGATAGAGAAGCATCAAAAAAATTTCTATCTCTTATGATTCTACTTGGTTAAAAACTGCCTTACGACTTAGCTGCTCATCAAGGGTGAAGCGTTCTCTAGACCAATCGCATGAAGCACCCAGCCTCTTGATCTGTTTTGTGATGGTTCCACCATACCTAAATGTCAAGGATATATAAATGTTTAAGGGAAGATGTGACGAAAATTTAACTATAGAAAAAGCGCACAGCATTCATGTCACAGTGCGAGAAGAGAACACTTACAACTACAACACAACTACCAATCACAGAACAGTAACTAATTCTAACACCAACTAGGTCCACCATTACTTCTGCTGGCCACAAATAGACTTCAAATAGATGATATGGAAATTGTATGCTCCCACCTTCATCTCTAAGGTTTATAGAAACCATAGTTAAAAGTCATCAAAATAGTAGTTTCAGTCTCACAACCATGGAGTAGCAATGAGGTACCACAAGAGGCATTACAATCAATTCCTAGAACAGTCATTCTTTTAACGCAAACTAATTTCCACTACAATAGAATCATGGCATACATCCAAATGTCAAAGTATGTCAATTGCTAGTACGAGGAATATTTTGAAAGTACATACATGTACACTCTTCCACCAAGTAACTTAAACTTTCCTGTTGGGATTTTTAACATGGTATGAAAGCCAGGTTTAATTTGCCACATGCCAATTAAAATTCAATCAGCATCCTACTCCTCATTCTTCAACTACAGCTGTCATTCTCTATCCGGTTTGCACACTATAGGTTGTTGAAGTATCTCATCATTCTTGTTTCCAAGGTTTATCGATGTGCCTATCAACATGTATCCTCCTTCACTTAATAGAAGTGAGAGAGAAGTGAGGCAAAGCTAGGGCAAAGGGAGTTTGGAAGACCAGCTAGAACTTCCCATTTAAGTAATTACAAGCAGCACTACAAAACCAAGATTTCTTAACAACTAAAACAAACAAGCTATAAGTATTATATGTCAGGGGTTGGTAAGGTTTTGCATGGTGTATCAAATTAAACACATTCTCCACCACTTATGCAGGTCCCCATTAACTCCTTCAAGTATCAATCTTTTGACCACAATTCTACATGAAGTGTTTCACACATTAGCTCAACCAAGATCCACAAAGACCAAGGACAGAAACTCTCTGTTAGCTACAAGGATAGCTAATCCTGTTATCTTCTTCTTGAGCTGGTAAAAGTCATCACTTACATTCTTCTATCAAACTCATAAATAAGGTCATTCTAATTGATTGCCGAGCAATGAATTTAATTGAAGAAAAGACTAATTGATGGCGATGCTTAGTAGAAGCAATCCTTTAAACAAGAAGATTCTATTTGGAAAGGCATACATACTTCTCTTTCCATTCCCATACATGTTTGGTGAACTCATCTCTACTCAAGTCGGCCCTCTTTATTCCTTCAGATGCAAGCATTCTTTCAACTACCAACTGCAATAAAAGCGAAGCCAAAAGGCAAATGAGTTTCAACATCCACATGAAATTGGATTGTCTCAAAAGTAACTAAAGTTAAAAGATGATAAGTTAATATGGCATAACAGAAAAGAGATCATAGATGTCATCAGCAATATCCTGTTGCTGATATGGAGATTCTTGGGGACATACCTGGGTAGCGATTCCAGCATGATCAGTTCCAGGAACCCAAAGCGTTGGTCTTCCCTTCATCCGGTGGTATCTAACCATGATATCCTAAACAAGTAAACCAAGAAAGCAATTTAGCCCTTATATCATAGTAAGCTTTTCTTTTTTCACATATTAAATCAACAATATTAGAAGCAAATAAGATGAAATTGGAAATGCCATGGTTTAGCTGCAGTCAAATCAATGTATATTAAGAGCAAGTCTCGCCAAATTAGCATAACCAAAAAAAAAAACCTCAATCGATAACCAATATAAAAAACAGTAACAACCTCAAGTGTCACAAACATTGCATGCCCCATGTGCAGCGAACCAGTCACATTAGGCGGTGGCATTGAAACGACAAAAGGATCAGTTCCTCGATCAAAGTGTGGCTTAAAATATCCTTGAGCTTCCCACCTAACAAGAAATGGCCAATATTACAATACATCTAAAACAATTGCTTTACGGTTGTCAATTCATCCGCTTGAACATTAGCAGATGGATATACATCAATGCCCAAAATATCGACATGCCAATATTAGACAGCTCAACATAAGTAAATTACTCTTCAGGGAATCCCAAGTACCAAACAACAAGCTGACTAAGTTGCATAGACAGGCAGCCTAGCAATTGGCAACAACAAGTTTGATTTCAAGCACTCATCAATTAAAAAATGTAACAAATTCGAGAAACTAACAGGTGTAAGGGACTACAAGACGGTACTTAAATTTCACACAAACAGCAAAATGGTCAGTGTTAGCAATCAGTGTTGGAAAGCAATAACCACCGACACAATAATACAAGACATGTGCTTCCCAGGAGAAAAAAAGAAACCTTCAATAAAGCTCCCAAATTTTGCTAGCACAAGTTATGCTTAAAAATTTATCTACTTGCCCACAATGAGCTGTCTAAAAGTTTTCCACTTTCTTTGCATTGATTGTTTGTGGTGTCTACTGATTCATATAGGTATTGGATCAAACACCACTTTCCTCTAAGAGTCAAAAGCAACCAACCAAGAAAGTCATGGTGTCGTGGCTGGTAATGCAAAGCCATAACACGACCAAGTTGCTAAATTGGCCAAAATTACATCTTCCAGAGAGTAATCAGACTCGAAGCACATTAGACATTGCTCAGCAATGGCCTTAGCGGCACTCATTAACACTTCCCAATTAATAAACAAACATGCTCAGACACTAACGCAGTTATGCAGTGAGCAATCAATTCCACCAAGCACAAAAGGGCCAAGAAGATGATACCAGTTGTAGATTCTCTCCTCAGAGGTGAAATCAAAGTTCTTCGCGATCTCCGGAGAAGTGAAGACGCCATTGCCCGACGCCGCAGCAACTGAAAACGCGCTCAAAACAAACTCGACAAGTCAGAGCAGAGAAACAGGCAAAGCACCGGCTACTCCTCAGTAAACAACGCGCAGAAACGGCCGCGTCGTATCAGAGCGACGATTTTACCCGCGAAGAACCTAACTGTCGAGCCGCAGAGCCTCCGGCGAGAAATCCCGGCGCACCGGCGTCGCGTCGAGAGGAGAAGAGGATTCAGCCGGCAAGCCGAGCGCGAGGTAAGGAGTGACGGCCCGGAGATGGCCATCTGGAGCATCATTCGCAGCCTATCGGAAGCTGAGGAACGGCCGCGGGAGCTCTTGGAGGTCTACAAGTACGGCTCGAGGAGACGATGTGCAGCTGCGGCGAGCTTCATTAGCGCGAGCGGGAATGTCGCAGCTGGGCTGAGGAAGACGAAGGACGAGCGAAGCAGGCTCGAAGCAGATAATCGGGAGGGAAAGAGGAGAGGCGGACGAGCGGATGATCGTGAAGATGTGATGAAAATGGAAATGAGCTTCGTGGGCCGATGAAAATGGTAATGGGCTTCGTGGGCCGATATGGTGGATTCTTCACATTGGGCCCGAGCTCGGAGCTCGAGTTTAGAGAATTTGTCAATCCCACCTTTCCCCGCTCCATGTAAAACTGACCACACGGGGAGCCCGAGCTTTGCTTCCTATCTGCTTCGAGCCAAAAGATTTTTCGAACTCTCTTGAAATGGAATCTACTCCAAACGTATATAATAAGGATGTGCAACGGAAACCGTTCGAATCAAAAACCATCCAAACCGATCTGGATTAGGCGATTCTAAGCATTTCACAAGGATGACGATCCGATTCTCGATTCCATAAATTTGGAATCAATGACGGGTGGTCCAGCTCCCGATTTTAATATAGGAACTCAATCAGACCAAACCGATTTTTTCATAAGAAAAGAGAACTTTCTTCTATTAGCCTGGCCTTTAGGACTCGAGTGAACCGACTTCTGTCAAGCCTTTGCTTTTAATTTCATTCAAAGGGTGGTTGTGGTAATTAAGGCTAAGTAATACACCTGAGACCTAGACAACCCGACATACTTGACAAAATGGTGTGAAGTGATTTTGTGAGTCTCTAACCACAAGTCCTTGGAACCAAGTACACGTGGTAGGTATTTAGCCAAAATGATATAAATGACTCTACACGAGTTCCAAGAAATAAGAAGATAACAAAACTAAAAGGAAAAGGAATGAAATAAGAAGGGAAAAATGAAAGCTATGGCTAATCGTTCACCATCTTCCTCTGCGAAACTAGAAGCCTTAGATCTCTTCACTCTCTTTCTCTCTAGAAAAATCCTTTGAAGCATCGGGTTGTGGCAAGGTGGGTTCTAAGATTTTCGATGGCCGCGCTCGTCTGGATGTGAAGATACCAGGCGGTTTGCCTCTCACCCCAACCCTTCCGTGGCCATCCTCTATGATTTCTTTCTCGGTCAGACCCTCGACTTGGCTTAACAGCTCAACGTCCACTGGTTTGTTGGACCACTCGGTCTGGTTCTCAATTCCAAAAATGGGGAACCGATCTAATTCTCAATTCTAGACTGGACAAGAAATCGATCGCCCATAATATATAATATAGCGGTCAAATTGTAATTGTGTTGCGACATCACAGTGCTCTAACTTTTGCTTGTTTGATAATATACATTCTAATGCTGCAAAATCTAAAATCCAGGGGAAACGGCTTCCTAAAAATTGTTGGAAATTACAATTTGCCTACGGTTGTGCAAGAGTCGCAGCTGTCCTGTGCACCATGAGGTGTTTGTCAAATAACTTATGAAAGTAACCTCCCCCTTTTTCCATAACTAAAAATGTCATGGGAGAAGTTTACCAAACACTACTAAGCAGCCTCGCAGATCTTTAGTGCAAATTGAACTATGGATCATCGTGAGATATGATGTAAAGACTAAGGAAATGGTGTTTAAGATTCAAGCGTGAAATCGTTATTTAAGCCACGTGATTAGTGTGCTTCGAATTTGAGGGACCCACATATTGATTCTTGAACTGTTTAAAACACTTCAACATTTTATGATATTCTTGAACGCATATCATTCACACATGAAATGTGATCAATAGGGAAATTGAAAAGAAAATGGATGCCCAACACTCATCAAAACTTGTCAATCGAAAGTTAAATTCGACAGTACATTTTCTTGGGACGTAGAATACAGAATTAAAAGGATGCTTGGAGATTTCCTTTTTTGCCCAAAATAAGTGATGAAAATGAAAATAAAATGTTGTTTTATAATAGCTAACTATTGAGTATTGAGTATTAAGTAATACTCTTTCCTCGAAAAAAGGAGGAGGTTGTCAATTTCATTGGTAGGTTCTAGGCTTTGAACAATGTAACCGGAAAGTTATATTTCCAACATGGATGCCTTTTCTATTAAATGAATAAAGCAGCCTCATCCTTACTTTTTTTTTAGTCCATGTTACTTTAACTCTCAGAATTTTGTCATGTTCTCTTTACAAAATGTGGGAGTCGAAATCTACACCTCAAATTAAACATCCCTACTCCAATTCCTTGAGAAAATCGAGATTCAAATCCTCAGTTCCCCCTTTCCATATGAAAATGGTGATTACTAAAACAAACCTCAATGATTAGCCTCATCCTTAGTTAGCCCATTAAGTGATTATCTTACTTAATTAGATATCTTAAATCAAAATCAGTTATGGTTGTCAAGCTTGCTTAATTTTGTTACATGTTGAGTATATTAATTTTCGGCACTTATTAAAGTAATCAAATGAGCCCTTAGACTTGGGTCATGCCAATAAATCAATATTCTCTCATCTTTCGTGGGGATAAGCAGTTTGTAGCTAGAAGTTGAGGATTACTTTGGTAGAATTTCTTGGATCTTGACTTCGTTTATTTCATGAAGAATGTAAAAATTAATTAAAAAATAATTTCCATTATTTAATAATAAAAATATGATTCGATTTTTCTAAATATATACACACACTATTCGAGTGTCAGTGAATTGCACATGGACAATTAGATAACTAGGTATGCCCCTAGGGTCCCAAATTCGAATCCTTGACTCTTGGGCATGAGCACAAGCACTGGTCTTCAAAACTCGGAACTCGTGCCCAAGCCCTGCATCTATGCCTAGGACCTCCATGTTGAGTCCATCGAGGTTAGGCTTCGACACCTAGGCCTTGGCCTATTGAGGTCAAACCTCGAATCTTAGCGCCTAGGCCTAGGTCCATCGAGGTAGAGTTTGGGACCCCAATGCTAGTGCCTTAGTCTCCAATGCCCTTGCTCGAGTCCATTGAGATTAGGCTTTAGGGCCCTCGCACCTGATGCTTGTGTCCATCAATGCCAGGCTCGGTACTCTAGAGTTGTTGCTTAAGTCCCCATCGTTTGTGCTTGGGTCTATCGAGGTTGAGCCTTGGACCCTAGCACTTGGGCTTGGGACCCTACACTTGGAACCAGGTCTCATATACTTGGGCTTGGGTCCATTGAGGCTGGGCACGAGCATTGTAGACTCGATTCCAGCCTCGATGGATCCAAGCACAACTACTAGGGTCTCGAGTCTTGCCTTGAGTGGACCTTGATAGACTTGGCCCCAACCTCAAGATCTTGGCTCATTGTCAAGGGCTCAAGAACAAGTGTTGGGTATGCAAGTGTAAAGTTTCTAATTTAAATGTCAATAATTAGTCATATTTTGAAAAATAATTTTCAATTTTTTAAATAAAAAATCGATTTCTTGAATTTAATTGGAGGTTTTCCAATGATTAGAAAAATCTTTCATTTGACTCATTTTCTTAAACAATCCAAACATTAGAAAAATGAGAAAAAAGTGTTCTGCGAAATAGGTGGAGCCATAATATATATATGAAATTCCCAAAGTGGGAGTTCAGATGCTCGCCAAACAGCAGAGCATAATGAATAACGCCAGATTTTGGTGGTTTCTGCCTCTGGAATCTTATCTTCGCCCCTCGTTTGGTGTCCATGGAATCTAACGGACGCATTCACTCCTTCCTCATTCACGTATAGCAATCGATCACCGGTCTGCTAACTTCACGGATGGACGACAAGGGAGGAACGCAAAGTTCACTTTATAACGTTGGTCCATGTAATACACCTAATAATTAAAAGCTTATAACCACTTTCAATTTTTCTAAAAACTTAAGCTATTAAATAAAAGCGTGGTTTATTAATCATTTTGCCTAGTAAAAAGCGTAGAAATTTAATTGGGGAGACAAATGGGGTTTGGAAAGATTTGAACTCAAGAGTTTTAACTTTGATATTTTGTAAGATTTTACTAACTATTCAAAAGCTTAAACTGTTAAATGAATGCGTTGTTTATTATTTAAAAATTCTAGTAGCTTATTACACCATTTTCTCAATTAATCTCTAAGCATGTTGTTCTATATCTTGCATTTTTGCTTTAGGAAATACTGAAATTCCACGCATCTCCTGCAGAAGCAGGCGAGCCTTCCAAACTCCTGTCCTCATCCTAATGAAGACGTAATACCTAAATTACAAATTTCCTAAATATTGGTTGCGTGGCAGAGAAGTTGATTCACTCAATCCATGCTAATCCAAGAACGTTAGACAATCGTCCATCTTCCCTTAAATTGTCCTGGAGCTCAATCACTAGAGTCCAACCAAGGCCAGAGGGAATATCGAGAAGACCTACGTTTGGGCGCCCCGAGCAGCATCTTCCTGGTGCTTCTCTTCTTTTATAATTAGTGCAAAAGTTAACAGAAACACCAAACTTCAAATTTCATCTCATTTGCAATGGCACTCTCCTCTAGTATCACTTGCCATGAAAACCCTCCTCTCGCTGGCTATTTCGTTCACGGCCTCGCCAATTATGATCTCTCTAGATTACGCCGCTCTCCTGGCCTTGGGAGACTGCGGCTTCCGGCAAAAGTCCAGGCCATCCAGGTGGAGAGTCCATCGTTGACGGCGCAACCTTCTCTAGCCCGGGATTTGGCCCTCCCCAAGGAAGGAAACGACCTCTTATTGCCGTTCCAATTCGACCGCTACATGGCCACGAAGGCCAAGCTGGTGAACCAAGCCCTAGACACGGCGGTCCCTTTGCAACACCCTCTTAAAATCCATGAGGCAATGAGGTACTCCATCCTCGCCGGCGGGAAGCGTGTCCGGCCGATCCTGTGCCTAGCCTCATGTGAGCTTGTCAGCAGCGATGTGTCCTTGGCGATGCCAGCGGCCTGCGCGGTCGAGATGATCCACACCATGTCGCTCATCCACGACGACCTCCCCTGCATGGACAACGACAACCTCCGCCGTGGGAAACCCACCAACCACAGGGTGTTTGGCGAGCAGATCGCGGTCCTTGCTGGGGATGCCCTCCTCTCACTTGCCTTTGAGCACATGGCGGCCAGGACAGGCCCCGATGTCCCTGCCGACCGCCTTGTCCGGGCCATCGCCGAGCTCGGCTCAGCCGTGGGGTCCGAGGGGCTTGTGGCGGGGCAGATAGTGGACATCGCGAGTGAGGGGAAGGAGATCAGCCTGGGGGAGCTGGAGTACATCCACGTCCACAAGACGGCAAAGCTCCTGGAGGCATCGGTCGTGTGCGGCGCAATCGTCGGCGGGGGGAGCGAGAGTGAGGTCGAGAGAGTGAGAAAGTACGCGAGGTGCGTAGGGCTGCTGTTCCAGGTGGTCGACGACATACTGGACGTGACCAAATCGACCCAAGAGCTGGGCAAGACCGCCGGAAAAGACTTGGCAAGCGATAAGGCGACGTATCCGAAGCTGATGGGGATCGACAAGGCCAAGGAATTGGCCGGCGAATTGGTGGAGAAAGCCACCGAGGAGCTCCGCCATTTCGACGCTGCAAGAGCAACGCCATTGTCGCACTTAGCAAACTACATTGCCACTAGACACAATTGAAAAGGCGAGGACTACGCATACGATGCGCCGCTTTCTAGTTTGATCTCGTCTAGGATGTACTAATGTATGTACACGCATCGTGCGCTACCAAATTGGCTTCTCTACTTCGAATTGCAAGTTCAAGATCGATTATATGCAAGTAACAAATCGTAAATAGGACTAAAGAAGCGGGGCCTCTCCAAATTGAATAATTGCACCAACCCATTTACAAAGTATTGTGCAAAGATGACCAATGATTGTCCTGGGAATCGCGTGGATTTCGATATGACGAAGAAGGGATGTGATGCAATTATTTCGATTTATATGGACCCGAACTCAACCAATCATAATGCATTTTTTTCCAATTATGTCGGACCAATAGTCTAAAAGTATTATAGGAAAAAATAGGATTACACCATATTTAAATAAGAAATGCAGTCTTATCGGTTCACTTGGGTTATTAGGCAAACAAGATGGCCCCAACCGTGAGGTCACACGCATAGTTGCATAATGAGGTAACCTTGTGACCAAACATTCAGGATCCAAACAACTCCACTGATAATATTTTTCTCTTTTGTTGACATTTCGACTTTTAGGTTAAAATGCATTATATGGTGTCTTGCCAGTGTCATCATGCTTGAAAATGTTTGTGGTATTTTTGCATAAAGAGGATGTGTTTGAACCTAAACAAATCCTTAAAATGCTCAAAGAGGCAACAAGCAAGAGATCCGCTTTGGTGGGAGACCTCGCTTGCCTTTCGTATTCCCTCTCAGTTGAGAAGAAAAAAATTGATTGGAAACATGAGGTCATTCGATGGTGAAAATAAACACTACATCAGTATTTCAATTCTAACTACCGTCAAATGGGGATGGTATAATAATCATCCATGCCTGTTGAGGTAACCCTGTGACCAGACATTTAGGATTCAACCAACTACCCCGGTATTATTTTCTCTTTTGTTGATGTTTCGACTTTTAGGTGAAAACGCATGAAATGGTGTATTGTCAGTGTCATCATGCTTGGAGACGTTCGTGGAATTTGCATAGAGAGATGTGGAGGCCAATGCACCGAAAAAAGGAAGCGTTGTCGAATGATTGCGAACCCCCTATCCAGCTAGCTCGTGTATTTTGCCTAATTAGAGTCATGAAGTTAGGCTCTCGCGACATTTCATCGTGCAAGTGAGATGGAAAGACCCCTCCACATATATTTGTCCATCTAGTGCAATACGAGCATTAAATATTTATAGGGAGATAAGTAAATTGAAATCTTAAAATTTGCTACGAAAGTATAATTAAGTTATAAAATTTTCAAAAAGTACAATTAAATTTTAAAACTTGTCACAAAATGCAATTGTGTCCTAAAATTTTTAAAATGTGCAATCAAATCTCAAAACTTGTTAAATTAATCAAATTAAGTCTTTCTAATGATTACACTTTTTAAAAGTTTTATGATTTGATTGTACTATTATGATAAATTTTAGGATTCAATTGTACTTTTTAAAATATTTTAGGACTCGATTATATTTTCGTGACCAAAATTTAGGATTGGACTGTATTTTTTTTATAGTCTTGGGATTTCTGGTGCACTTATCCCAATACGTCCAATTAAATCGATTATGACGTGTCCACATAGATTTGATTTTGTGCATTGTTTCATAACGTAACGCGATCCGCCCGCGAATTAATCATATGGGCTCCTAAATTTGACTGAACATTTTGCTGAATTCACATATATTATACACGAAAAAATACTCCCGGAAATGAGAATGATTAATAAAAAGACTTTGGCATTGAAAGTTGACTGGTCACTGCGCAGCGTTGCAGGGCAACAACAAAACAAGATCGATCGATGGATCGATCCATCCTCGTACGCCGCAAAGTGTCTGGACGCAGAAGGTTCTGGTCGGTTCTCATTAAAAAAATTAGTGCGATTCCCGCGTTCAATTTCCCTTCTAGATGGCCCTGTTGACTTTTACTTCCGAGGTCCTTTTTCCTCGCTTGGCCTAGAAGCAAATGACAGTCCCAAATTCAATCAATCCCCAGTCCTAGAGCCACAAAGAAAATTCACAGTTGACCTTGCTTGTACGTAAAATCTTCTCATAGTACAAATCGTATAATGTGTTGATGACGCAATTAATGTCGAACGGTTCAATCATGGAGCACGACAAATACTCAAATACTAAAAAAGAGATTAGACGTCTTGGGTTTCGCCCACCAGGGTGCTTCACCGATTCAAGATTTCTACACAGTCGATGTGGTACGTCGATGCCTTCAATGCGACCTGACCCGTTAGGCATAAGAGCCTGCCAAGAACTAATCAAACTTCCACTCACGAATGAATAAAAGAATAGCTTGTTAAAGATCGGATCCAGGTTATTTTAAAATGACCAAAGTCGGAAATTAAATCATGTACTTTTTTTTAATCATTCGCGGGAGCCAATGGGAGAAATTTCCGACTCGTTTCTTGCTCGTCTTTTTCTAATTGTTCTATTGACCGAATGACTTTGGTGCCTTTGGCTCTGTTGGCATATAAAACACGCTCGCCCGACGTTGGACTTGGCCATCCACTGAGTTTAATTCATCCTCAGCACCATCATCATCTTCATCTTCCTCTTCCTCCTCCTCCTCCTCCTCCGCTTCTGCTTCTTCTGTTTCTGCATCTTCTGCAGCTATGGAACACCTGATGGGCCTTCTCAGAATCCACATCCACAGAGGCGTCAACCTCGCCGTCCGGGACGTCAAGAGCAGCGATCCTTACATCATCGTCAAGCTCGGCAAACAGGTTCCTCTCCTCTTCTTGTTCCTTCTTGACGTGCTTTCTCGTCCTTGATGTTGGTTTTCTGGGCTCCCTGACTTTGCTGTTTTTTCGCAGAAATTGAAGACTCGGGTCATTAGGAAGAACACGAACCCAGAATGGAACGAAGATCTCACGCTGACCGTCGCCGATCCTAGCCTTCCCGTTAAACTGGTGAGTTTCTTGGAATGAACTGCTTCTGAGCTGTCTGAATTTTAAGTGATTAAACCGGAGTTAGGAATTTCGAGTTTGATTATCCATGGCGAAAATTTCGTGCAGTTCGTCTACGACAAGGACCGGCTGAGCTTCGACGACAAGATGGGGGACGCGGAGTTCGAGATCGGGCCCTTCGTGGAGGCGCTGCGGATGCGCCTGGACGCGCTCCCGAGCGGGACCATCATCACCCGGGTCCAGCCCACCCGGCAGAACTGCCTCGCCGACGAGAGCCGGGTCATCTGGGCCGATGGCAAGGTCGTGCAGGACATGGTCCTGAGGCTGCGCAACGTCGAGAGCGGCGAGATCGAGCTGCGGCTGGAGTGGATCGACATCCCCGGATCGAGGGGGCTGTGAAGCCGCCTCGCCGCCATGGACGACAACCCCTTTTCCCCGATCTCGGCCCTCGCTGTTCAGTGTACATTCGTAGAGAAAAGGGACTTGGCCGAATAAAGAGAGCATCAGTGGGTGAGAATCGAGAGAGTTCTTGGATGGGTGCTTGGTAGGGAGAGAGACGAAGAGAGCAATGTGTATACGTTGAACACTTTAATTTGTTAAAGCTTGACTTTTTGTGAACAAACCCAGTTCTCATTTCCGGTCGCCGTTCACCAAATTGTCCCCAACCAACGCCACTTTGGCCTTTTTCTCGACCAAACATATTCCGAGCCGCAAAGGGAATTCACGCCAGGACCTAACTCGCCCAATACAATAAGTGCGGATGAATCGGCTCTATGTACGATATTATCGATAATACGAGGTCATAAAAATGGCACCTGTCTTATGTTTGGCGCAACC
This sequence comes from Corymbia calophylla, assembly GCA_014182845.1. Lineage (NCBI taxonomy): Eukaryota > Viridiplantae > Streptophyta > Magnoliopsida > Myrtales > Myrtaceae > Corymbia > Corymbia calophylla. The sequence continues at coordinate 39,899,172 of CM024698.1, forward strand.
AATCGCAAATTACAAACGTGCTTGCTCGGACCAGAAAAGAGGGGAAAAAATCGAATTTTTAGGAGCTTAGGTAACCCTCTTTCGACCCACGTAATTAACGGAGCTTATTAATTGCGTCTTTAAATGTGGAGCCTCGCGTTGACCTTGAGTGAGAGGACGAGACCTGCTGTCTAATCTTAAAAAGTCACCAAAGAAAGAATCGACGCTAAACGACACGCATAAAACTCCACGAGAACATGTTACATCGACGGGCGGAGATGACGGGGGGAAACCGTCTCCCACTCCAACATCGAAACGAGGCGTCATCTTGAGACGGGCATCTAGAATTTGGGGAGCCATATTCTTAGCACATGAAATATTCCATGAATTGCCTCTCTTTTTTTGTGGGTGGGAAAGAAGGCAACGGTTTAATCTGACTTTCATAGCACCTTCTTTTTTTTTTTTTTTTTCTTTTTTAATTTCTAGAATTAAATATTATGGATAATTATATGTGAGGTGCCCGAAGTTTTCGTCCATGCAACGTCACTTCTCCATCAAGATGGTCAACACTTTCGTTCCTGGTGGGCTCGATGTTGGAAATTCCTGCTCCGGTGATGCCTTGTGTAAAATCATATGTCAAAATAAAAGTCGGTGTGAAAAAGTGGGAATTGTGTGATCCCTTTTTCTTTTTAGTGGTAGAAATTGAAGCGTGATTCATATGTAAGGACTTTCGAAGAAGTTGCTTTCAGCAATAGGAGAGGAGAGGCTAACGTCAGCAATAACGATGAAAGGGGGTAGATTTTGAAGGAATATTCGCATAACTTACAAGAGAAAGCTGCCTTGAGATCCGACAAGACATAAGACATTCATGGTTTTCGAACCAAGTAAGGTTTCCAAACAAACCATTTTCTGCGTTTTCAATTTTAAGATGGTGCTAAGCTTTAGTTTCATTGTCTACGACAAGGCTACATGATGAAGCGAAATAGACAGCTTGTCTTTTGATTGGAAATGCTCGATAGAAAAACGAAAGTCCACTGCTTGTTCTGAATAGACCCATCAAAATGGGTTTTTATGGGTTCCCTACGTTAAGTTAAATATTGAAATATTTTAGTAATTTTGAATGGGTTGTGTATAAGTCAATATATTATTCATGGATCATAAACAAGTTAATGAATTAATTTGGATCGAATATTTATGATACAACCCAAATCTAATTTGACCTACTTGTTTTTATAGATTGCAAACCAGCCATTTTTATGCTAACAAACCAGCTTTTATTTGCATGACTCAAATTAGAGTGATTTGCCAACTTTTGTCATATTTACAATCTAATTTTGGATTATTAATTTTTATTTGAATTACTTGTCATTGTATAATGAATTATTTTTTTAATTATCGAACTTTTCTATGGAGTTAGTAATTTTTATTTACCTTAATTAGCAATCCTTTATATTTATTAACTCCTCCTAAAACTTACTAACCTAAAATCACACAACTCACAACCTTTTCTCTCATTAATAGTATTAGGCTACCAACTCTAATTTAAGTTACTCCCGACATGTATAACTTCATTTTCTCAATTTGCCAAATTTTCTTATCATTGTAAACTTTTATTTGCATTGGTGAGAAAGATGAATGAAAAAAGGTATGGGAAATTAATAATTTACAAAGCGTAAAAAGATTTTAGTAATATCATAAATTGTTGGTATGTTAACAATGAGTCATCAAGAAATCAAGAGATTGGTAATTTTTTCTAGATTTTGATATTTATTACTTTTTTTAAAAATCTATTAATATAGAAAAAAAATTCGATCACAAAACAACACGCTATTCGCATAGCTTCGAAGTTAGGGTCAACAATACATACTGATGTTGATACATACATACGTACGTATGCGTTTAACAATTATCTTGTTGCAATATATTTTAGAGTCGTTAGGCAGCGTCTGTTGATTGGTTCCACGCATCTTTAAGGAACAAAAGTTTAAAATAGACCTCCACTAATTAGTGACTATAATGAAGTTTAATCCATTGCAATGATCTAAGCATAGATAATGGACCATCTTCTGTACTCCACTTTATAATTTTTAAATCTAGAGATCTGTATATAACCAGGGAGGGCATTAACCATGCTAGGTCAATTGCACTTTTTCAATTATCCATCATCTTATTGAATGCGGCAAGTCCTACACTCTTACTTTGAAATGATCAAATTAGAATTGAAAGTGCAGTATCCTGAGATGGATGAGAAAATAGGCTCGGTCTTTCTTATGATTGAAGGACCGGTTTTGTTGACACTTGAATTTCATTAACAAGCCGCGCACACACATATTATTGTGAAAATAAAAAATAAAGGGTAAATGATATGAATGGTCATTGAATTTTGGCCTAATATGTAATGTGGTTTCTGAATTTTGAATTTGTTCACAACTCAATGTGCAATGTCGTTCTTAAAATTTTAATTTATTTAACGTTGTCATTAAATTTTTTGTACATGTTCAATTTAGTCCATAAACTATATGAAAATATTCAATTTCATATAGTTTAGGGACTAAATTGAACATGAACCAAAAATTCATGAACCACATGAAACAAATTAAAAATTCAGAGACAAATTAAGCTAAAGTTTAGGGATTCATTAAACACATTTAAAGTTCAGGGACTAAATTACGCATTAAATAAAAGTTTATGGAGCATTTGTATCATTATCCCAAAATAAATAATAGCAAAAGGAAAGAAAGATAAATAAAATGGAAAATTTCAAATAAGGGTTCGAAGTAGATATCATTTCAAATAAGAGCTTGAAATGGTCAAATCATCTCAAATAAACAATCTGAAGTGGCCAAATTGTCTCAAATAAGGGTCTTTAGTTGGCTAGTGACTATTTTGACCATCGGAGATGAGGTATTTTAGACAAAAAAAAAAATTTGTAACTATATATTTTTAATTTTTTTTTAAATTTTCTTTCTTTTTTTTTTCCTTTTTCTTTCTATTATTTTTTTCTTTTTCCCTCTTCCCTCCCTCAACCATCGCGGTTAATGGTCAGTGGAGGTTGCCTTCCTCAAGTGAGGGCGAGGGTGGCCCTCGTTGGCATTGGGCGAGGGTCACCTCAGTTGGGCTAAGTGGGTGAGGGTGGCCCTCGTTGGCATTGGGTGAGGGTCACCTTAGTTGGGCTAAGTGGGTGAGGGTGGCCCTGGCCTGAGTTTGGCAACCTTCACCATGGCTGGTGGATGGAAGAGGGAAAAGGGAAAGGAAAAAAGAAAAAGAAAAAATTAAAAGTAAAAGACGAAAATACTCTTTAGTCGGAGAGCTTATACTCTTTTTTGAGATTAATATAGTCACTTTAAGCCTTTATTCGAAACAAATTATACTTTAGACCTTTGTTTGAGGTGGTTTGGTCACTTTAAACCTTTATGTGAAATAAAATCCACTTTAAATCTTTATTTGAGAGAATGAGAGTACTTCAGCCATCATTTGGAATTTTCCCTCAATAAAAAGAGTCTCCAATTTGATTATGTTAGGAAGGATCTGGCCTGGTTCAGTTGTAAAAGAACAAACCCCATTCGAGCGGCCCAGGTTTGATCCACAAGTGTAGCCCAAAAGAATTAAAAAAGGGAAGCCCATTTGAAAACCCACAAAAAAACCCGAGCCGTAAGCACAATTCGGATCAGATGGTTTTCAGTTCGGGTTTCGAGCTTTTGGGAAAATTCCAAGACTAACCAAAAGAGAAAGAAACCAACCGACAACAACTGATCTTCTGAATATTCATTCCATAATAGGAAAAGGAGGTGATCCGATTTCGAAGAAAGCACAAAAAAAGCCTTTCGAATATGCTTGGTAGGGCTTGAAAATTTCGGATTAGTTCAGTTCGGGCCGGGTTTTCTTTTTATGCTCTAAATCCTTCCATGGAAAAGCTCTCAATATCGGCTCGCAGATCGAGAGCTGAAACAGATTTTCCAGGGAACTTTCGATAGATTGGGAGCTGAAGTAGATTTTCCTGGTACTTCATCGGTTCAACTAGGAATTACTACTGGAAAATGGATCACATAGGTGAGTTCTGTGGGGAATAGAGGCCTATGATACATTGCTGATATGATGCTGCATGTTTTCCCATGTTCGGAATTCGGAATGTTTGCTCTGCCAATGCCCTTTCGAGCCGCCATTCAAGAGTGTTGTTGTAACATCCTCGAAAATCGACCTCGTAATGATTGGTCATAAGGTACTGAATGAGTCGACCATGGGCCGTTGGCCATGGTTCGATTGATTCAATCGGCAAGGATCAAGGATTAGTCATGGTCCGATCGACCGACCGGTCATGAATTGGTCAAGCGTCGGCCGTGAAAAGTATACCGATCACATCGATGGGAACGGACTACCAACTCATAAGACGACTTTTCGGTCACGAGAATTGGTTATGAGACGATTTTGGATCGGTGGATGGTCATAGGTCGATTCGACCGGTCATAGCGCCTAGCCGTGGGTGAGTCCACCCGACTATGCACTGATCCATGGATGATCCGACTTGACCAAAAGCGACCGTCTTCCGACCAAAAATGCATCATTCCTATTTAATTCTTAGTGATTGGAAATGAATCTCGAATTGATAAAGTCCGATCATGGATCGGTAATGCACCGACCATGAACCATGCGGATAGATCGGGCACCGATCGGAATGAGCTCCGGGATAGACCCGGCTATTCCATCATGTTCACGAATCATAGCAAGAGTTGCCATTTCATGTGCAAGAAGCATGTTTGTATCTTTGAAATTGGTTTGCCTTTGACATGGTTTGCATGAGATGTTTGACTAGAGTTGATGATTTTGTGATGTGCTAGTCGAATGTAAGGACTATGCTTACTAAGTATTCTAAGTACTCACCCCTATTTTCTTACAGGTACTTAGCGGGCATGGCAATTTACTTTGGATGTCTTGTAAAAATTAATGCATCATATACGGACATAATAGATGTAGAAATGGACATCACATATCGAAAAGTCACGTCAACGGTTTGGGTCGAAAATGGATATAGTGAGTTAATCCCTATGTTCTTTGAGGCATGGTATATGTGGTATGATGAAGCTTGGGTTGGACTACTCTGCGAACTCGACATTCCTGGCCATGACGAGGAGGACGACCCATCCGAAGACTCGGATTAGGCTTATATGTATATCGACTAAGTAGCGACGATAGGGTTCCCAAATTTTGGGCTAGTACCTCCATAGCGGAGTTAAGGAAACCCTAGTGTGTAATGTTGAAATACGGCCCAAATTTTGATGTAGAATATAAGGCCAAAAATAGCCGTGTATGCTTTACCACATGTATAATATAGTAAAAGTTATGATGTGTATCTCACGTTCCCATATTAATTGTGTGTCGGGGAAAAATTGTGATGTTATGCATTCCGCTTGTGCACTATCGTGAGACAAATGAATTCGGGACGGCGACAAAACCTGGGATGTCGCACAATAACCCGTGGCTCGACGCCCCGAGGTAAGGGGGTCGTGACAGTTGCCATGTGATAGGAGTAATTGGCGATCTGCTGTTGTTAGATGTGCAGAAGGAGATGGGTCTTGCTTTGCGAGAATTGCGATTGGATTGGTCATGGGCCCTCTACGCCTGCATCAGCACATGATATTAAACTATCATAACTGGTTGTCCTTCAGCAGCACTACTTCCGTCAATCTGGTCTTCTGTGTTAGATTTCCCTTCCGTAGGTGAATCCGTTTGTGAGGAGAAACAGTTGTGAGCATAGCAGAGATTAGTGTAAACAAAAGCAAGAAAGAGGGAATCCAAACACACTTGGTCAAAGAAAGGAAGCATAAGCTGATAAAAGAGCTCAGCTCTTAAAGTAGCTGCCGCTGTTTGTGACGGTGTCACTGCCATAACCGAAAGTCTGGCCACCGGATCCGGGTTGTTTCCCTTCCTACTCAACTCTAATAGTTGATTTTGCATTCGATATTTTCTTGCGTGTACCTTTATCATTGTCCTGATATCGTGATCTTTGTTAAATCTGTGGTCAAGCTGGAGGCATCACTACATGACTGGGTTTCCACTGCTGCTCTTGCTCGAACGGAAGCACTTGAGTGAAGTACCATTCTGCCTCTATGAAGCAGAGCACATTGGTGTCGTGACCTAATTTTTTTTCTAGATGAAGGTCTTGATTGGGGAACCTTTGATTAGGTTTAGGGGTATTGTTAACTTTGGACCTATGGCCCTTCATTTACTCGGGCTCTCCCAAACTCATACCCCGCGCGACATTGAGTATTCAAAATTTTAATCGGTTTAGCTTATGTAAATTAAAACAAAGGAGTCGCCACTAACCTTTTTAGGGTCGGGTAGAAATCTAGTAAGATACATGAGAATACCTTACTATTTGTGCAACTTGAGATTCTAAATTCGGAAACTTGGTTACATTAATCATACGACTAACGCCCTTTGGTACCTAATTCAATTGTGTATTAATTAAGGCCATTGCAACCTATTCAAGAAAATCTAAGGCTTATCATAATCATTTTAAAGCGAGAAAGTAACATCTAAAATATTTAAATGTGCAATTAATTATCATCACAAAATAAAGCACGAAAGGAATTTAATATTGTCTCTAAAAAAGAAAAATATAACGTAAACAAATAACCCTATTGTAGAGCCCTAAAGGCTTGTCCAATTTTGGATTTTTTTTCTTTTTAAGGGTTTTCTAAATTTTTGCAATTTTTCTGACTTTTCTGAATTTTTATGAAATTTTTATGTTTTTTACATTTTTAATATTTTTTAATATTTTCGTATTTCCAGAAATTAAACAAAATGAGTTTTCAAGATTTTTTTTTGATATTTTGAGGCTTTTCTGAATTTTTTAATAAATATTTATTAATGTTTTTTTAGAATTTTCTAATTTTCCTTTTTTTTTTTTTTGGAATTTTGGAATATTAGGATTTTTTATTTTTTGAAATTTTTTTGTAATATTTTCATGACTTTTATGAATTTAAAGACATTTTATTAATTTTTAAGGATTTTTTTCGAATATTTTAAATATTTTTTTTAAAGTTTTTTTTATTTAAAAATATTTTTTTTGGATTTTTTTGAATTTTTTATTTAAAAAATAATTCGGACCGGGTCAAAAAACCCGGCCCTACTAAACCGACTCGGACCCTATCGGTCCAGGTTGGACTATTGGCTGGGCCGACCTTATGGCCCACACGAATTTTTATTAAAATTGGCCCACAAAATTTTTTTACAACAGCCCATTTCACTCCTTTTACAAAAACTCGGCTTAATTCCCAACCTAGGCGCACTCGAAGAATGTTCAGCCCAGCCCCTATTTTAATTTTCGGCCTCTTTTGTTTTTCTTCTTTTTTATTTATTTTTTTATTCTTTATTTTTTGTCTCTTTGTGCTTCGTCTTCCTCCTTTTGCATGTTAGCTTCAACCTCCCGGAGGCTTCTTTTTCTGGTTTTAATGCAGCCCGAAGCTCCCCTCCATGCAACTCCGTTCCCGAACCTAGGGTCATCGATGCGACACTGTCCTCTACACGCGTCATCGCCGGCACCTACACCGATTCCGAACCACCACCACCCGCCGGTCACCTGCCCCGACCGACGTCCCTCAGCTCCGGCCAACCATCCCGGCGACCACAAAACACAGAAAAAATCCAGACCGAAAATAACCATCCCGGCGACCACAAATCACAGATGCATTAAAATGCAAAGAAATAAGCTGATGGGAGCGGCCTCAAACCACGGGCTTCGCCAGCGATGGGAGAGTTTTCCGATGGAGGATGGTTGCACACGGCCAACTCAACGCCGACCGATTTTTTTAGGAAATCGCATGAAAACACACAAAAAAAACACTGGGAGTAGAATTCTTCAAGCGATATAGACGTAGGTATAAACCGGTCAAGCTTAAATATGGGTTGGTCTCTCGGCCTTCTCTTAGACATTTCATCAAACAGGTAATATGCATGAATAAAGCAAGGAGTTCCCGACTTGAGCCGAACTCAGACCGGGCCAAAGCTTCTAAACTAGTATACCAGCGCATAGAAAAACATTAATGGAAGCACGACGGGGGCCGGAGCTCGCGCGAACTAGTCGGTGCGAGCTCCGGTCCGACACTTTGTCAGCACAGGACAGAAATGCGTTGGGGGAACCTACCTGGTTCGGGCGAAGTGTCACGGCAGACGGCGGCTGACGAACGGACTTCGACGGCATTCAAACACGTGTCTGGCTTCAGTCTACTCCACCGAGGTCAGGGACGGCGATGATGAATGGCAGCAGCCGGATCCGGGCGCACGATGTTCTGGGGGTGACGGACAATGTTGATCGGCTGTGGCTCCGCTCCTGCCTTTTTCTTCAGCCTCCTGCGTCTCCTTCTCTGGTTTTCTTGCCGCTCTTTCTTCCTCCGAAAACCAGAAAACCGGCCCCCTCTCCTTTTTTTTTTTTTTCAATCTTCTTCTCTGGTTTTTCTTGCTGCCTTTTTTTTTTCTGCGTTTTTCTCTCTTTCTGCTCAGTCTCTTGAGCTCTCCCCGTCTAGCTAGAAAAATTCCGCGTCTCCATTGCTTCTGCCTCTCTCTCTTTTTTTCTTCCGTTCTTCCTCTCTGTTTTTTTCTCGCCAAAACCAGCTTCCTGCCCTTCTCCTCGACACCTCCCTGCTTCCCCCTAACCGAATTCTTCTCTCTTGCCTCTCTCCGCGTGACAGAGAAGAAGGGAAGATTCCCTTGCTGGCGTCACATTGCTGACGTCGTGGCCGTGGCGTCAATCTCCGAACGAGGTCGCCGGCCGCCGTATGCGTGGGTTGTGTGCGTGCATGGAGAGTGAAGGGAAGGGAGTGAGCTGAAATGAAGAGAATGTTGATGGGTGATGGGCTGGGCTAAGATAGAGAGGAAGAAAGAAAGAAAGAAAAAGGCTGGGCTGAGAAATTAAAAGAGTGGGCTGGGCTATGCCAGCCCAGCCGACGGAATTATATTTATTTTGAATCTTTTTATCTTTTCTATGAATTTTTTTATATATATATTTTCAAAATTAATGGATATTTAAAACACGTCGATAAAAATTCGAGTGTCAACAATTGGTAATCTACGCATACTTCTAATTCAAGTACATCAACTAAAACTTCGAGATTACAAAGTGAACTGATGAAGGGATGTTGCTGTATATCTGTCAACCGATTGCAAAAGCCTAAAGTTATATGGGTCAGGTTTTTGCTCTCCTAGAACAGGACACTACGCACTAAAACTTCTAGCGAACGGGGATGTAATATGGATCGTGAATTTTCTTGTAGACGTTGGGCGCTCAAAGATCTTGTCAAAATCCCTACATCATTTTACTTAGTAAGGTTTCTAATGCAATTTTTTCGGTCTCGAATGATTACAATTCCTTGCTTGACGTAATTCAGTGGTAGAAGGCCAAGTTTTTGCTTGTGGGACTATATTTTTCGTGTTGCTTAAGATAAATCTCATGCCAGTGGTCACTTATGTCATGCTCATGCTAGACTTTGCATCATTGTATCCCATGTAAACTTTGTATAGTATTTCCATACATACAATCCTTGTGATTTGAAAAAATAGAAATTTATGTGAAAATGCACATTTAGGATGATTAGCTTGCATATTTGTTCACTTACATCACCCACTTGTCACGAAGATAGTGTATACAAAATCATATCTTACATGTTCACATTGGTTGTTAATTTTTCGTTTAGAGACTATTCCCTCGGTAAGTATGCTTCTAGTTTAGAGATAGGTGTAGGCTTTGATTTTGAGACTTAGCTCATTGGGGTTCGTGTCCCAAAGCTCATTAAGGGCGCACATGATAATTATTCAATTTTTGTTTTAAAACTATTTTTCCATTATAGACTTTTTTTTAGAATAGAAATCCATTTGATAAAATAATTTCATTTTTCTATTTCTGAAATTGATTTATATTTCATAAATAGGTTTGTAATAGAAATTAGAAATAAAATATTTTACTTTCTATTTATGGAATAAAAAAATTATTTCTCTTTTTTACTTCTCACTTGAAGAAGTCTCTCCCTAATCACTAGCCATTCACCCTCTACAGTCGCAGCCACCTGCTGCTACCAATCACTGGTCACCTGCCATAGGTCATTGGCCGCGGGTCATCGGTTGCCGGTTGCCAGTTGCCTACTGCAGTCATTGCCCCCTCCCTGGCTATCACCGCTCAAAAAGGAGAAATTTTGTATTGTTATTAAATGAATTTCTATTTTTGGAATATAAATTTTGTATCATTATCAAACGCATATTTTTATTCAGGAACTCATCTAAGAGTAGAAATAAAAAATCTATTTATGTTTTAGAAATTAATTTCTGGCTATAAATTTTATCATTCCCGCTCTAATAAGGCCGATAATGTTTTTTATCTGGCTTGTATCGAATTTACTTTCTTGTACTATACTTTATTGCTTCGTTTCTTTGTGATATGATTGATCTCTTTACATGTGTTTGATGCTTTTGATTGCCTTCGTTTCGTTTGACGATTTGGTCACAATTTAGACATAATCTAAATCAATCCAAACAACCGCATAGTGGAAAAAACCTTAGGATTCCATAATTTGATAAGACCTCATGACTCACTTTGTAGGCAAATCAATTAAATTTAGGTATAGAAAATGCACTAATTTCATTATTAGTGTTATCAAGTCTCAAAACTTAGATTCTTTGGTTCTTTTGAAGTAGAGCATCCTCTCATGTTATGCTAGACTCCTAGCCGATCTCAATAAACTAGGGGTGAGTCGTTTTTAAGATAGAATCTCATTTTTAGATCATTATGTATGAATTTCTCCACATTGTGTGTGGTAACGATTTGGGAGAAACCGCGTCAAACGAGAATGAGCAAACCTTGCAAAGAGGGGGAAAATTACAAAAAAAGTCTTAAACCAATTGTAATTGTGTCAATTCAATTCTAAACTTATTTTTTTGGCTAATTGAATCCTAAAGTTTTTGCAATTGTGCCAGTTCAATCCATTCGACCAAATTTAGTTGACCAGCGTTGACGTAGATGGTGATGGACAATTTTTTAATGATATTTTATTTTTTCGAATTTTTTTATCTTTTCATTATATCTTCCTATTTTTTTTCCTTTCTCTTTTTTTCCTCTTCCATCCTTCCTTTGACTTTGACAACTAGCCAGTGCCGAGCTTGCCTCGTCGTTGCTTGGCAAGGATGAGCTTGCCCTCACCCCTATCAAGCGAGAGCTTCTCCTGCCAATCCACTGGTAAGGGTCGCACTTGCCAAATCTAGCGAGGGCTTGCCTAGCAAAGGCTAGACAAGTTTGCCCTTGCCCAATGACAATGAGCTAAGCTCGCCACTAGCCGATTGTCTTAGTCCGACAATCGGCCCTCCCCTCTACTTGGTTGTTGAAGCTAGAAGAAGGAGGGAGGAGGGAAAAAAGAGAAGAGAAAGAAAAAAAGAAAAAAAGAAAAAATTAATAAAAATTTTGAAAAAATAAAATATTATTAAAAAATTGTCTGCTGGCACTTGTCAGTTCTGGCCAGCTAAATTCGACCAGATGGACTGAATTGGTATAACTGCAAAGGTTGATGATTCAATTGACAAAAAAAAAGTTTATAACTAAACTAGCATAAGTATAATGGATTTAGGACTTTTTTGTTAATTTTCCCGGAAAAATTCATGTTCCTGTTACACAATTCAAAGTAGAACTGACCAGCACGTCGAGAATCCTAGTTCTCAATCTTGCTGAAGCTTATTTTCTCATTCATTATAAATGAGCAATTGTGGAATTTTTCTTTCCTATTTTTCATTTCGGCCTTACACTATAAATAGGACAATGTATTTGTACACAAGGATATACAATATAGAATTCCCTCAACTTTCTCTTCCATTTTATGACAAGGGGTGGTGAAACGAGGGCAAACACGCCTGTTGTACATGACAACTTTGAAGGATCTAACGCAATTGTAAGGGGATTCAAGTAATTCAATGGTGATAATTGTAACGTATAACTTATCCTTTTGACCATCAGTCATCTGAACACGATGGCCAACAGTGATGATCGGCAGTGGTTGGAAGCGACATGACAATTGCACGGTAGTCGGAAATGACAACATTCGCGAGATGGTCGGAAGTGACGGTGATCGATTATCATGGTTGTGGTTCTCTTGTGGTGGCTGTTGAAGCAATATTCGAATGAGTCACTCTATCACTTAAGTATTGGGGGATAACATCATTTGTTCAGTTATTTTCTAAATTTGATTGTCATATCTGAATTTATTCTAGTCCTATCCCAGATTTCTTATCCGACAATATCGGATATATCCATATTTATCCAGTCTAGAGGATATTGCTAAACATCGGATGGGATAATGTGTTATTCTATTTGGACTCAAATTCAAACTATCAAGAAATGAGTTTTGGAAGTGTAAGAATGTCCATCTTCAGTAAACTTCAACATCAAGTAAACATTTTGCTCTATAAACGTAGTTTAAGGATGAATTCAACGAACTTTAGTGTGAAAAGCCTCGTTTCCATGAATTCGACCAACTTGTCGTTTGGCTATCATTAGTCACCGTATATTAACGGTTGTGGAAGCACATAGGCACGAGTCGCTTAAAACGTGTGAAGTCCCGGTATTTTCCCAAACATTTTCATGGTATTTGATTTTGCCATGGCACAAAGCATGATTCAACTCCCAAAATGCTAAGCAAGAAGGGAATATATATCCAATGAATAGTAAAAATTGGTCATTGTATATGTACCTCATTTCGGTTAGCCAGACTCCACTTCAAATCTAGCATATTAAAATGTTGAGACGTTAGAATAGAAGGTTCTAATTTAACGAGCAATAAGAATTCTAACTTCTTCTTTTTTTATGAACATGTTTAAGAACTTTTATTTTTTCAAGAAATGAACTTGCGCCAATGATTTAGGGAAAAGAAACTGAAAATGGGGAAAAAAAGAAAAAAACTTGATGGCATGGAACCCACCAAAGAGGGCTAGGGGGCGCCAGCAAAGGACAGACAGCCCCGTCTTTATTTGGAAAATGAAAGAAACTTTGTGAAAATGACCGTACCAATAATTAGTGGTCCAAACTCTTGTCAACCCCACAACCAAAGTAAGTCCAATGCTTCTTGGAATTATTTCATAGAGCTTTTTTTTTCTCCTTCTCAACACACTTCAGAGTTTAGGGGGGAGTAATAACCTTGGCATGATAGTTTCCATATATGAACCACTTTTTTCATATATGAGTAATTAGCACAAATTCACTACAATTCAATTATATTTTCTCGCCAAAGTATGGACATGATGGTCACATGACGACGATGTGAAATCTAAATCGATAATGTGTAAATATCAAGTGGTACCCAAATCTATGGTGGGCCATTGTAGAGCATTAAATACTCAATTAGTTTGGAGATTGTTAGTTAAATCTACCCACTTAAGAAATATCATGTTCTTAGTAACACTAGATGTTATAAATACTTTAAGATTAGTCACCATTATTAATAAGACATAATGAAGAGAAAATTCACACTGAGAATGAGATTGATCGTATTACGTACATATTACCTACTGCTTGACCCCAGAATGCATGTTGAGGAAAACGAATGTCACAAAAAAAGACAATCTGAGCCACTTTGTGTCAAGGCCTTGTGTGTTGCCATCAGTGGATTTTCTCGTCACGATTCTTCTTTTGGGCAAACATAGTCTTTTAATAGAGGGAATGATCCTGTACCGTCTATTTTTTGCCCAAACAGCCAGATGTTGAAGCCTTTGAATTTGCCTCATAGAGCTTTCTTGTTTTTGATAGGGACGGTTGGACGTCAGATTAAATTGATGAGAGAGACAGATATCGATGCCAAGAGTCATGTCCAAATTATGTGGGGCCCTTTACAGCGAGCATTTATTTGCATGGAGGAAAGTCAAACTTATCGACGGGGTTTTAGTTAGGATTCCATTTTAATATAAGGATTTTGTTGTGTAATATCCTAGTGGCACTTGACAAACAACTAAAAATACAATGCAATTTTGCATTAACTGCATTTGTAATATGCAAAATCAATATTCTAAAAATTGAATGTTTTCTTGATGTTTAACAAGTGCCGAAAACTTGTTAATAGGACTTTAATATATAGACAAAAAGAATAGAAGATAAACTTTTAGAGGTGAGAGATGGTCTAATGGTACCTATTGAATTTTCCAAATGTGAGCTTGCAAATTCGAATGCAAATATCTCACTTTGTGGAATGATTTATGCATTTCTAGCACTTCAATGAGAAATTATGGTGATATGGCTCGCCTAGCTCGGACCAATGGCTCGTGAATGAGGCAAAATGAAGGTCCTTCCATGGTCTTAAGTCTTACACAATGTAGCGATACGTGGAATTTTCTTAGTAATGCGTAGAGAGAGCAGGCAATCTGGCTGTCCATGCTGGCCTTTTCGACAAAAAAGGAAACAAGAAGAAGAAGAAGGTGGTGTATATAAAGACGATGGAAATGAATAACCACTACCATCGTTTCGTCTATTGCATATCCCCACACAAAGTTTAAGTTTGCTGCCTTGCATGGTCGATTAAATTTCAATGTGTTTTTTAGTTGTAATTTGCAAATCTATATCTAATTAAATTCCAATGTTGCATCTTTGCATTATCAAACTTTGTTGTTAATTAAATTCCGACATAATTTGTTTATGTTCGGTTTCATTCCGGCATAGTTTATGTATATACAATGTTGTTTGAAGTGAAGTTATTAATTTTCTAATCTATTTGTGATATTACATGTCTGGAGTCATCATAGAATCTGTCTCCTTTAATGAAAATTGAAAAACGTTTTTCAATGAAAGATATTTTTAAGTCGAATGCCTTTGTGCGAAACACTACTATTGTTACCATTTACTCAATAATTGAGTTAACGGGGGATATGGGAATTGAAATTAGCTCATGCCAGCATGGATAACTGAAACAAGCAAGACCCAAGTGGGCCAGTGGAATTGTCAAGCCATACTAAAATTCATAAGGGGGCATATGTAGAATTGTTAATAAAAATTTATGCGTATGCTGACTACTGAACTAATAAGTCATTTTTCCTAATTATCATATTCTAAATAATCATCTGTCCAAGTTCATGCAGGTGGTCACTAATTGCAGGGAGACTTCGAGGAAGAACTGCGAATGACATCAAGAACTATTGGAACACCCACTTGGCTAAAAAGGTTGACTATCGGAAGCAAAAGAAAGACAACCTGCCTTAGAAATTTGTCACTAAAGTGAACGTCATAAGGCCTCAACCTCAGACATTCTTGAAGAGCTTGGCATGGCTCAACGGAAAAGCCACGCTGGTGGCTTCAAGGACTCCTCCTGGTGGAAACCTTGGACGACCATTTCCCTTGTTATCTCATCAGGACAAGGAGAGTGTTTGGTGGGAAAATCTGTTAACCAAAAGCGGCCCCGACGAAGGGCTCGTCACCTCAGCAAATGGCTCAAAAGGACAGCCAAGCGTGAATTCGTGGCCTCGGGAATTTGCTGTGGAAGAGGGACGAAATGGTTGGAACGAGCTCTCTTTTGATGCCGACATTTGGGAATTTCACACCTCGAATCCTCAAGCCGTTGTATAGCTACCGCTTTGGTGGATCTGTCTTACTAGCTATCACTACAGGGGTAAACTTGAGTCATTTATGTGATATGCAATTCTCTACTACTGAGCTAAAATTAGGCCATTAGTTAAACTAGTGACAATGCATTCAACTATAGAAGAAGCTTGTTATAGAAGTGATTCCTTGTGAGTAATAAGGTATGGGAAGGAGTAGTTACATTCATCATTAAATTTGTATACAATGAGACTGTGAAGCTCTTGATGGAAATTGTTGAAATTAACTTGAGGATTCTTTGTTATTGGAATGTGGCGAATAAACTCTAGAATTTGAAATGCTTTGAATGGAGACATCGAGTCGCAATTAAAATTCTCCATATATAAAAGCAATTGATAACGGATTGGAACTTGTTGACATCGCTCCAAAATCTGCGCCTAATTATAAAGAAGTTAATAGCCCAAACTAAGCCATGACAAATACAATACAATCCACTAAGCCCATCAACGAACTATCTGATGAGCTCATTGATCATAGATGTCATAATAGTGATTTTATTGATGGAATACTTGATTAGCTTATCGATCACAATTTTTTAATAGACAAAGTTTAAGTGGAGTATAAGACATGGTTTCGATCAATTGGCTTGAAACAAGAAAGGTGAACCATAGTGAGAATTATAAAAAATGTTCTAAACCTATTGCAATTATGCCAATTCAGTCATCAATTTTTTTTGGTTAATTCAGTCATAAACCTTTTGCAATTGTGTCAATTTAGTCAATCCAACTAAATTTGGCCGATCAACGATAATTTTTTATTAATTTTCTTTTCTTTTTTCTCTCTTTCCTCCCTGAGCTCGCCCTGTGTTGGGGGGGGGAAGGCAAGGGAGGAAGAAGAGAACAATAATTAAAAAAATAGGGACTAAATTTGATCGGATAAATTGAAAGTAATTACAAAATGTTTAGGACTAAATTATAAAAAAATAAATTTAGAACTGAATTAGTATAATTATAATAAATTTAAGATTTTTTTAGTAATTCTTTCAAGAACCTCACCTAGATGATCAGGTGTAGTCACAAATCCCTAGAATAGAGAGCAAGTAAAGAGGCAATGAGATATTCTTTCGGAGAAAGATCACGATGCATAATGGAGTGGGAGCAAAGGATTTAGGAGGAATCTCTAGAAAAAGTAGGACATCATTGAGACCCTAGCCATAGGGACCCAAGCTTATGATGGTGTTCCTTTCTGATTGATTTCCGATGATTCACTTATTTTATTGTCCTTTTCTAGATCACTGGAGTGTTTAGCATTTTACAAGAAACTCGTGGGACCATGGCCCATGCTCTTTGGCCGCCTCACCCAAGTATTGAGGTGAAGCATTTAATCTTACGGTGTTCATTTTTATTTATTTATTGATCATATTTTATTTCTATTTTAATGTTTAGGCTTTTATTTTATCTTTATGTAGATGAGAATTGAAACATACTCTTAAAATTACACAGTCTCCACCTCAATCTCATGAGAAGATAAGGATTCGAACTCTCACCTCCCCCTTCTCACGTGAAAAAGGTGGTCATCGAGATAAATCTTAGTGATTTTATGATCCCATCACAACACATTAATCTCTAACAATTAATTTTGTTCATTTGGTGGAATCGTCCTAGCTATTCAGCGCATCTTATTACAGTATATTAAAATTGACTGGTTAATCATAAGAATTTGAACCAGGAAAGAGAACAGTACGATGTATCTTTCTAACTTACGACGGCCAGCCAAAATTTTGGAACATCATGAAACAGTGGGTGCCGTTCCATCTCCACATGTATGATGCGTCACCATCCGACCGACCGTGCCCCGCATTACACGTGACGCCGACCATGTCCAGGTACACAAATTCGCAGGACCAGCAACCGGGTGTCCGTGCTCTTTCCATGTTACGTTTCTAAATCAGCAAGACTGTCCCTTTTGTCCTCACTCCCGACATTTAAAACTCGGCCTTTCCAATTGAAAGGCACACTTGGCCGTTCCAACACAAGGATGGACAAACTTGGCACATCCATGGTGCATGGTCCCCCCGCCGCACTTCCCATAAATCAGTTCATTCCGTTGTTCACTGAGTATTAATTTATGTTGTTGTGAGAAAAACGAATGATGCAAGTGCCATAATTTCTTTTTTCGTTTACTTAAGTACGACATTGGAGTAAAATTGATAATTCGAGTGCCATTTCCAACGACATTATACATAGATTTTTTTTATTAATTTCCCATCCAATGTGAATATATTGAATTTTTTTGAATTTTTAAAATTTAAAATTTTGGTTTATTTTTTTATGGTCGGCAAGGGTCACTGGCAACCCTTGTTGGCTGCGAAGGCATCGCCCATCACTGGTGACCCTCACCAAACCTGAAAAAAGGACCAAAAAAAGAGGAAAAACAACAAAATTCAAAAAATATAATTTAAAATAAAAAATTATATAAAAAAATTTAAAAAATTGTCATGTCAATATCGATGAAAGCATTTATGATGACCGGTGTCCACGTCAAATTTTTGGTGAGGCAAATCGCCAATGGCAATCAAATGATTAATTTTTTTTTTTAAATTTGTGGTGCTCAAATAAGTGAAAAAAATTTGTGACACTCAAATGAGCACTTCGTACAGCACTTGCACGGTTCTTATCCCCCTTGTCGTGAATAATCATTTTATGATACGATTTTTCATGATTTACGACATCGTTGTTCATTTAGGAGGAAAAGAACGTGTGAAGCTGGCTGTAAACAATATAATGTAGGTTATGTCACTTTGAATTGGACTACAATGAAACTTATGTGACTGAGTTAATTTTTTGACTTAGAATAGGTATACATCGACGCCTGACAATATCATCTCCCCCTCGTTGGCTTGGAATTATGTAGTAAATTCATGAAGCATGTTTGAAGCATCATATACGTAAATTGTTTTCTGCATGAATTTGAAAAATTTACTCTGTATATGCTTCCACAAAAAACCTCCACAGCATTCGCATGAAACACATTCAAACTAGACGATGTGAAAACGAAATTTCAAGTAGTTTGTGTGCAAAGTAGAAAACATGGTTTGGACCTTTATCATGTGTGCATGCGCTTAAACTATGTGGAGCAGATACGTTGTAAAATTAATGCAGAAAATAATGGATCTTGCAATTAATCAATACAAAATCACCTAGAGAAATAAATGAGAAATAGTAAAAGACACAAGAGATTTACATATTTCGATCTGAGCGTCGATACCTATTCTATTCTATGGGGAGAATTAACAACAAATAATCCACTGATAAATTGAGAGTTAGAATTATGATCATTCACACGTTTGAATATTTCCCACATCTAAATTAAGCCCAACTTCATGGTGTTTATAAATAAACAGCTCAATTTGGATGTAAAGCTCAAACACAATAATCACCTTGTTCAAGCACCTCGTGCAGCTCTAGAAGGGCTTTCTGTACGGCTTCTGCCGAAGAGAAACGGAAAAGAAAAGGGTTACTGTCATGAGAAAAATGTTTGTGGTCATCGTGCTTTGACATATTTTGCCCTTGAGTTGTACTGAACTTTTATTTCAATTGTAGAAGTTGGGTTAATCGGTTGAGAGGCGATTGTGAGCTTGAGCCTAAAGCTGTGCGAGGCTCAAGTTCAGCTATCTATTAAGCTGTTGAAGCTTTCATGTAATGCCTATTTGTACCATATATTAAGCTTGTATGGTATCGCCCCGTACATCCAATCACTGCTTCCTTCCAACACTTGGCCGTCCATTCGATGGAGGCTTCTCGTCGAAGATAAATTGTCAAAGGACCAGATATTCCCTCGGCCTTTTAGCCCTATTTAGTGGACCGTTTTTAAAAGATTTTATCTCATCATTTCAAGTGACCCTCACCCACAAGAAAAAACCCCAACGGTTTTTCCTCTCTTCACTCCTCTTTCTTGACCTCCGAGTTGACTACTTAGCCAACACCATTGACCACCTACGCCATTAGGATGTGCAAGACGGAACTGCTCGAACTGAACTGGACAGGCTGGTGCGATTTCATTCTTAGTAATATCAGTTTGGTTTCTTGATTCTTAAAAGTGGAATTGGTATTTAGCTAATTTGATTCTAAAAAGGAACCGGACCGGATCGATTACATATACCTTTTCATTTATTATTTTTAAAAAAATTAGTAAAATATAAACCAAATACTATCTCATTTAGTGGTAACATAAGTTATGAATAACTCTTTATTCATCGTTACTTTTATTAATACTTTTAAGATTTGTTATTTTCTCTCATTGTGTATAACCGCTTTTTAGTGGGAAAATAAAGTGGCTGGATTTCATTAAACCGGATTGGAACCGAAAGTTCGGTTTGGTTCTCGGTCTTAGAACCAAACGGTCTAGATTCCCAAAATTGGGAGTTGGTTCTCCTTGGTTTGATTCTTGATTCCACTTCGGAACTAGACTGTATAAAGAACCGATCACCTCCATATGCCATCTTTGGACATTGCGATCCGCCTTGCCATGCCTCTGTGGAAGCCCTCATTGCCGCCAACCAACCCTGGAGTGACCTCTCTTTCAAATGTGCATTGGCCGCATCTCTGGCTCTCCTGACCTCATATCGAGGCCGCTATGTGGCTGCCGACCTTGTGGGGAGAGAGGGAGGGAGAGAGAGGTGTCTGGGTCGAGGGTACCTTTTCTAAGGCAGGTTTTGGAATACTAAGCAAAATCAGTAGCGGAATGGGGACGAATTTGAGGAGTAATGGAAGGTTAACGTTCTTCAAATCTAATCAAATTTAATGCCTGAAATAACTATAATTTCAAACAACAGGAAAGGAGCCCTGTTTATTTAGGGCCCGTTTGCCTCTTCTTTTCTTTTTCTTTAC
Source organism: Corymbia calophylla (assembly GCA_014182845.1). Lineage (NCBI taxonomy): Eukaryota > Viridiplantae > Streptophyta > Magnoliopsida > Myrtales > Myrtaceae > Corymbia > Corymbia calophylla. The sequence continues at coordinate 39,919,590 of CM024698.1, forward strand.
AATAGCCAATAAGCAAATTTCTAATTTTCCTGCAGAAATTTAAAATATCATCTAAGTATAAAAAAATAGGGAAAAAATTTATATTTGAAATCTACGGGTCAATATTTATATATTTTGACAATTCTAGGTTTTTTGGGTTAAGAAAAAAAATCAAAACGTGTATGTTAATGTGTGTATATATATATATATATATTATCAAAGCAAAAGCAAAAGTCTAACCAGACATATTTGTATATTTTTGTAGGAGAAACATCTCAAATTTTTTTGATGATACCAAAACTATCTTTAATATAATGATTACTATGAAATTTACAGATATTCGTGTTAATAAATAAAAGACAATAGTGATATCCGAGAGGGCAAAATATCACAAATTTGTTTTGTCATAAAACAGCACCGATGGACTTATAGATCAACTGAAGACAATATTTGTGTCAATGCTGGAAATATCACAAAAATAGAATTGGTGGTTGATATGCTATTCCACACAACGGCTCTTTTAGCCTTCAAATATAGGCACCAAATTCTTTTTGAATTTTAACTCATATCATAGAAAATTTTATGATAACATAATTCTGATGCACAGGTTCCATATCATAGCAAATACAAAACATACTATTAGAATTAATCAAAACATCTATAGTTTTGAAGAATAATACAAGGTAGAAAGAAAGATAGGAAAGAGTTTTAAGGATTCATAGCAAATTCATAGCCATGCCAGCTTTCAATTCAAAACAATCAAACTCAATAAAAATGTATTATGTTTTAGTTCAACAAATGCCATAATGAGATATATTGCAGTGTACAAATTCACTTGTTTGGTAATTCTTTGAAATCTCAAATTAGTAAAAATGCATATGTGATTGCTAATTTTGACTTTCATTATATCTATAATAGGTTTAAATGCTTTTGTGGGTACACTTCAAAAGATTTGAGTTTTTACGGTAGTTATTCAAGGGAAAATTACCAAAAAAGTTTTAAACCTATTATAATTGGACCGATTCAATCCTAAACCTTTTATATTTGTGTCAATTCAGTCAATTGGACCAATTTTGGTCGGCTAGCGTTGACATGGATGTGGAGCATCTTATGTCGTGGGACTGTTAACATGGTTATTTTTTTAATTTTTTAATTTTATTATTAATTTTTATTAATTTTTATTTTCCCTCCTTCACCCACTATGGCTAGCAAGGGGTGTTGGAGCTCGGTGACTATCGGTGAGAGTGGTGGCCCTCGCTTGGCCTCGCCTAGATGTGTGTGAGGCCATTGTGTCTGTGGGTGAGGTAGTAGATTCGGGCGAAGGTAGCCTTGCAATGGCCTCTCATGTCCACGGCTAGCAAGGCCATGACTATCTTTGCCCATGGTCGAGAAGGCCTGGCAAGGTTTATGTCACCTGCAGGCCATGTCCATTTCCATTTATCCCAGCTAGGGTTGGTGCTTTCGTTGTTCCTCGATGTGATGGATGGAATTTTTATAGGCTTGGTTGGCGTCTTTGGAATTGTGAAAGATTTTTCACGATTCTGCTCTCTATCTTCACCGGCTAAGCAGGTTAGGACATGGCAAAAGCCAAAGCATCTGCACGCCTTGTTGGCTGCAGGTGAAGGCGGCCATGGCCTTGCCAGCTGCAGCCGTGACCCTCATTGGCTGGCCACTATAGGGAAAAAAAAAGAAAAGAAGGAAGAAAGGAAAAATAAAAAAAGGAAAAATAAAAAGTAATAAATTTTTTGAAAGAATTAAATTATTAAAAATTATTCATATCAATACTAGTTGGCCAAAATTGACACAAATCTAAAATGTTTAGGGTTGAATTGGCAAAAAAAAGATAATGTTTAGGACTGAATTAAAATAATTGTAATAGGTTTAGAATTTTTTTGGTAATTTTCCTATTATTCAAAGTTAAAATAAAAAAGGTCACGTGCACTAATTAAAGTTCACCTGGTTCTGTGTGGATGATAGACATGCACGACGCTCACTTCTCTCGCCCACCCGCTACACTTTTGGCATGTATTTGCACAGATGGACGTCATATATATGGCTTCTTCAAGTGGACCCCCGAGCAATGCGTGCTCGTACTTTGGGTCCCGGAAGTGTTTTCGTACCAAAAAAGTGCGCTCTCTCTCTCTCTCTCTCTCTCTCTCTCTCTCTCTCTCTCGAATATGAAGGGAGCTATAGGAATGAGAAAAGGTGCATGGACTGAGGAAGAGGATGTGTTGCTGAAGAAGTGCATGGACAGATATGGTGAAGGAAAATGGCACCAAGTCCCTCGCAGAGCAGGTATACTATCGATCAGCCCGGCGAGATTTTTCCGTTACAGAAAGAGTATTTATCAATGGGTTTGAATTTGCAGGGTTGAACAGGTGCAGGAAAAGTTGCAGGCTGAGGTGGTTGAACTATCTGAAGCCCAACATCAAGAGAGGGGCATTCCAAGAGGACGAGGTTGACATGATCATCAGGCTTCATAAGCTTCTTGGCAATCGGTGTGTAAATCTCTCCCAAGTTCAGGTTACTCGCCTCATATCATACATATTGTCATGCCAACACTACTAAATCATATATCTCTTCGGCGATTTCTTTTGGGGCTTCGAAAATGAGTTTTGCCAGCGGAATCCTTATAAAAGATAGAAATACTAGGTTCAAGAAATAGGAAAAATTGTCCATCAAGAAAGCCCTTACTCAGAGTCAACAAAGGTCAGCCGGCCCTAGCCTGTGGCCAGCAAAGGTGGGCCGGCAACCCTCGCTGGTCCTAACTGCAAACCAAAAAAAAAAAAAAGGGCAAAAAGAAAAAAATCATAAAAATTTCAAAAAAATATTAAAAAAATTCATTTCAACATCAACCATCCACATCAGCAATTCTGAGCTAATTTTGGCTGGATGAACTTAATTGGCAAAATCTAAAATTTTTTATGATTTAATTGATAAAACTGAGAGGTTTAGGATTGAATGGGCAAAATATTTCCTGTTTCCAAATTTTCGCAAAACAGTCCACCTTGGCGTCTTTGAATTTGCCCTGTAGAGTTTTCTTTTTATTGATAGGGACGGTTGGACAACGTATTCAATTGACGAGAGAGATAGAGACATCGAAGGGAATGCAACAACCTAAGTGTCGTGTCCAAATTTTGCAGGGCCCTTTACAATGAGCATATTGCATGGGGGAAGTCAAACTTAACCGCGGGGCTTTAGCGAAACGTTAGACCAAATTAAAGAGCAAATGGTAGCATTGTATTTTAATATAAGGATTTTGTTATGTAAGATCCCAGTGGCACTTGATAAATAACAAAACAAGAAAACACTACAATTTTGAATGCATTGACTACATTTGTAATGTGAACACTTAAAAGTTGAATATCTTCTTATTAAGGTATGTTTGACAAATGCCGAACACTCGTTAATAGGAATCTTAATACATAGACATCAAGAATAGAAGACTAACTTGCTTTAGAGGTGAGAGATTGTATAGTGGTACTTGTTGAAATTTCTAAATGCGAGGTCGCAAATTCAAACGCAAGTATCTCACTTTGGGGAATAATCTACGGACTTCTAGCACTTCAGCGAGAAATTATGGCGATGGCTTGCCTGCCTTGGACCAATGGGTCGTGAGTTAGGCAGATTGAAGTCTCTTTCACAATCTTAAGTCCGAACATTATGTAGCGAGGCGTGGAATTCTCTTGGTAAAGCTTAGAGGGCGCATGCAATCTGGTTGTCCATGCTAGCCTTTTCGATCAGGGGCAAAAAAGGAAAGAAAGAGGTGGCATATACAAAGACAATGGCAATGGATAATCAAAGCTAAGCGCAAAAGTCATTACAAAATTAAATTCCGGTGTGTATTTATTTCTTAGGTGTTGTGTCGTTAATTAAATTCTGATGTTGCATGTTTACACTCTCAAACTTTGTCATTTATTAAATTATGGCATAGCTAGTTTACATTCAATTCCATTGAAGTAGCTGTATTTTCCAAGCTTTGTCGTCGATTAAAATTTAGAATAATTTGTGTATGTATAGTACTTTTTGAAGTGAAATTATCAATTTTCTTGTCTAATTACGATATTTCCTATCCAAAGTCTTCATAGGACTTTTCTCTTTTAATAAAAAAACAAAAAAAATGACTTTCAATGATGGATATTTGTTGCCGAATCCATTTGCACGAAACACTACTTTTGCTACTATTATTTGATAATTGAGTTACCAGGCGATATGGGAATTGAAATGAGCCTGCCTGCATGGATAATTAAAACAAGCAAGGCCCAAGTGGGCTCGTGGAATGTCAAGTCATATTAAAATTTATGACGGAAGGGGGCATGCAGAATTATCAATCAAAGTACATGCATATGCCGACAAATGAACTAATGAAATAAACCCGTGCCTATATGGATAACTGAAATAAGCAAGGCACAAGTGGGCTTGTGGAATGTCAAGTCATATTAAAATTTACGGCTGAAGGGGGCATGTAGAATTATTCAATCAAAATACATGTGTATGCCGACAAATGAACTAATGAGTCAATCTTCCGATTTCTCATAATTTAAATAATGATATGTCCAAGTCCATGTAGGTGGTCACTGATTGCAGGGAGACTTCTTGGAAGAACCGCGAATGACGTGAAGAACTATTGGAACACCCACTTGGCTAAAAAGATCTTCTATAAGAAGCAAAAGGAAGACAACCTGCCTCAGAAATTTGCCTCTAAAGTGAATGTCATAAGGCCACGACCGCAGAGATTCTCGAAGAGCTCGGCATGGCTCAAAGGAAAAGCCACGCTGGTGGCTTCAAGGACTCCACCAGTTGGAAACCTTGGACAACCATCTTCATTGTTATCTCATCAGGACAAGGAGAGTGCTTGGTGGGAAAGTCTTTTAACCGAAAGCGGCCCCGACGAAGGACTTGTCACTGCAGCAAATGGCTCAGAAGGACTGCTAGGCGCGAATTCGTGGCCTCAGGAATCTGCGATGGAAGAGGGACGAAGTGGTTGCAATGAGCTCTCTTTTGATGCCGACATTTGGGAATTTCTCGACTCGAATCCTGAAGCCGTTATATAACCAACGCTTTGGTCGATCACTCTTAGTAGCTATTACTATTGGGCCAAACTTGAGTCGTTTCTGTGATATGCGTGCTAATATTAGGCCATTTATTAAATTAGTGATTGATGCATTCAACTATAGAAGAAGCTTGTTGTAGAAGTGACCCCTTGTGAGAAATAATGTCTGGAAAGGAGTAGTCACATTCATCTTTAAATTTGTCATATAATGTGACTATGAAGCTTGTGATGGAAATTGTTGAAATTAATTCGAGAATTTTTGGTCATTAGAATGTGATGAATAAACTCTACCTGAATTTGAAATGCTTCAAATAGCGAGTCAAGTCGTAGTTAAAATTCTCCACAAATAAAAACAATTGATAATGGGCTGAGAACTTGTTGTAACACCCCAAAATTTGGGCCCAATTATAGAGAAGCTAATGGCCCAAACTAAGCCATGACAAATATAGCACAATCCACTAAGCCCATCAATGGAATGTCTTATGAGCTCATTCATCATAAATGTCATAATAGTGAGCTCATCAATGGAATACCTAATTAGCTTATTAATCACGAGTTTTTAATAGATAGAGTTTAAGTGGAGTACAAAACATATGGTTCCAATTAATTGGCTCGAAACAAGAAAGGATGTTGATGACGGAATCAATAAAGGTCATTGACCAAAGGAGAACCGTAGCTAAAGGATCGGGAGTAGTCACATTTCTAGAATAGAGAGCAAGTAAAGAGGCAATTAGATATACTTACGGAGGATGATTAAGATGCATAATGATGCGGGTAATAAAAGATTTAGGTGGAATCTCTAGAAAAAAGTTGGATATCATGGAGACCCTAGCCATAGGGACTCGAGCTTATGATGGCGTTCCTTTCTCATTGATTTCCAATGATTCACTAATTTTATTATCCCTTTCTCGACCATAAGAGTGTTTCCCATTTTACAAGGAACTCGATCAAGGTTTTTGGATTTGATCACCAAATTTAACCGGAATATCAATTACACAAGGTTGTATCATAAAAATAGTAGGAAAGATACAAGAAGAAGAAGTTTCTTCCTTTTCCTTACTAAATTAAATGACAACCTTGCCATCTTTTTTCTTGGTATATTGAGACTTTGTGAACTAGATTGGTTTGGATTTCTGGTGAATCTTTTCATAGTTAGTTACTCAAGTGTTTGGGAGTAACATAACTAGTTGATATTGAGGAATCTGTCTGGGCACATAGATACAAGAACTGTGATTATTATCTACGGAAATGAACAAGGCATCTTTAGAACTAGGGAAGTTGAGATTTTGAACTCCATAAATCATATGATAATGTAAAGTAGCACAATAGAATCTAGAGTTTGAGGAGCTTCAATAATTTGTAGCTAAACTTAAGGGCTGAGAGAAGTTGTGGATCTAAGAGAGCCATGTTAAAGTTTGGAAACAGCATGACAAACATTGTTCCTACATTGAGAGTAGTCTGGATGATACCGATGCAAGCATGCTGGTGATACGAAAATCGAGTGTCTAACAGAGTCATACGAGCAATCTAGTTAACCCTTTCCTTCCATGAAAGGATAAAGCAAATCTAATAGCACCAGAGTAAAGGTGCGTATAACCTTACAATATCTAGTGTCATGAAAAATCAGAAGGAATTTGGAGGTTGACAAAATGTTCTTGCTGAGTAGCAGGGATAGGATACCGATTGAATTTCAAGGACTAGACATAGTCATTATCCTCTCTAGAAGTACGCTTAATAGAACGGATAGGAGAGAAAGAGGAAGGTTTAGCAAAAGTAGAATATGGATCTATAAGTGGAAGGTGAGTTTTAGAAATTTAATTATCTTCATTGAGATAAGAAATTTCATAAAGATAGTCAATTTTGAAGATATTAGAAACGGCAAATTCTAAAGGAGGACTAAGAGAAATAAGAGCATTTACATTGGTAGGAGTGGAAATTTTGAAAGACTCTGTCACAGTAAGGAAGTTCTTCCCTTCTATCTTGGATATTCAACCCAAAACTAGAGATATGCTGAGTAATGCCATGGTAAGGAAGTTATTCCCTTCTTCTATTATTGGTGATGTTGGAGCAACAATCATTTAGATAATTGTTGCAAAAGTCCAATATAGCCATCGTTGTCTGGAGATGTGCATTAGAAGAACCATAAGACATAGACTAACGGAAATAGGCTTTCTGACGGACTTGTTAGAGTCATCAGTGGTGGGATAGTAGCAGATGCTATTGCGGGATAGCCTATGAATGTACATTATAAAGGATTATATGGGCAGTGCTATCTTTCAATAGCAACACAATCAAAACAGGCTTTTTGACAAACCTATCACATAATTTAATGTGTCAATTTTATAGACAGATTGTACTATACCTAACATCACTGTAAAAGATATATATTGGTAAAATTTCTGTAGTGACGTAGATACGTGTGCCCTCAAGGTGTGCATATCATTGGAGAGATTATCGATTGACTTTGTCTACTAAATTAGGATTGGAGACGACTTATCAAGGAATATCGATAGATGTACTTACTATTTAGAAAACACAACTTAATACATATTTTTTACACCACATGTCATTTATAGAATAATTCTATCTAATTCTTTTTTTGAAATTCAACTCGGTAATTGTCCAAAAAGTTCTAAACTTATTGTATAGTGGCTAATTCAGTCATTTCGGTTAATTTTCGTTAGCAATAGCTGACGTGGATGCTGGCCTTCTTGATAGTAGATGTTTTACGTGGCACAATCGGTAATAACATGGATAATTTTTCTCAATTGTTTCTTTATTTTTTTCTTTTTTATTATATTCCTATTTCCTTCCACCAGCCATCAGAGGCCAGTGCGATGGGCGGAGGAAAATAGGGAAATAAGAATAATGTAAAGGAAAATTTTTTAAAAAATGCTTTTATAGCAATGAATGTCATGAAGCAATTATTGAATAAAGGTGGGAAAGAAAGATGCTTTCAGAGATCAAGATTGGATAGCTGCTTCTTACTGTCGCGACCTATTTTTTCCGTCCCGAGGGGGAAAGAAATATCTAAATAGGTTTAAGGGTATTATCCAAATGGTGGGTCCAGGACCCTCCTTAGACATAGGCTCTCCAAAGTCCATACCCTGCGTGACGTTGGGTGTTCATGAAGATCTTCAAATGAGGAGTCGCCACTAGTCTATTGGGGTCGGCTAGAAACCAAGCGAGGCATGGGAGTGTGCCTCACTTTCTACGCAACCAGAGAATCTAGGGTCGGGGACTTGATTATACTAATTAGCCAATTAGTGCCCTTTCGGTACCTAATCTTGTTTATTTCAAAAAGACTTTTGTCAGGAAATTTGGATTGATTTTAGACTTAAACACTAACATGGGAGGTGATCATGCAGGTGCGCAATCATCAAAATAACAATCAGCAATTAAAGAAAACATTAAATAAATTGCAGGAGATAATAACACCTTGCATTAAAAGATAAATAAATGACAATCCTAATTAAACTAAGGGGAAATCATAATCATCGCATCATAAGCGTGCAATCAAAGACAGTTGTGTCCGAGAATAATTAAAACCATAAGATGAAGCCGTGAGGGTTTGTTCAATTTTAAACACAATTTAAATCGATGATTGTCCCACACCTTTTAAGAGAAAATTGTCCAAGAATTATTTTAGAGCTTTTTAGGGAATTCTAAAACAAACTTGGAGATTTTGGGATTTTTGAAATTTTTTGGGAATTTTCAATATCTTAATATTTTCGATTTTTTAAAAAAAATATTTTTTTCCGAAAATTTTTATAAATTTTTCAGGTTTTTGAATTCTCCATGAATTTCTGAAATTTCGAATTTTTAATGATTTTTAGTATTTTTAATATTTTTTATTATTTTCTCGTTTTTTTATAATTAAAAAAGAAAAAAATGATTCGGACTGGGTCCGGAAACCCGGCCCTGTTGACCCGATTCGAACCTGTCGATCCGGATTGGGCCGCAGAAGACCGGGCCGACCTAACCCACTAAAAAACTAAAAAATAAAAAATAAAAAATAAAAAGGCCCACATGGGCCTAACCCTGATTGACCCACAAAATCTGAAATGGCCCATTCCCATTTGTTCTCAGCCCATCAGCCCTCCTATGTCTAGCGCGGGCCCAGGCCCGCTCGACCGACTCTCGGCCCGGCCCCTGCCTTATTCTAATTTCTGGCCCTTTTGTTTTTATTTTTAAAAAAAAATTTTTGGTCTTCTTCTCCATGCACGCCCGACGTCCTCCTCCTCTTCCCGGGCGCGCCTGCAGCTGCTTCGCCGGACCAATGCCAGCGCCGCCGGGAGGCCTGCCCGTCCCGAGGCATGCCATCGCCAGGTGCCGGTCGTTCCGTCCGACCGGCGCCGAGCACCGCCGGCCGTCAGCTGGCCAGCGTCCGAGAGTCACCGGGCTGACTCCGGCGAGACGCGCACGTTTTGACCCGCCCGAACGGCGCGGGATGACCTGGCGGAGAGCTGGGAAAACGCCGGGGATGGCGCATGACGACGACATGGTTGCTAGCGGGGCAAAAAAACTAAAAGGCGGGCTCCGGTTTAAGGAGTAAAGTCGGCCGTTCAGTGAGGCATTTCGTCGAACACTTGGGGCGCGCTACCGGATTCAGAGGTTTCCGGCTCAACCGAGCCTTGAACATGCTTTGGGGGTTTCAAACACAACATACAAGGGATGTGGGACGACATGGAAGAGCGACGAGGGCCGGAGCTTGCGCGAGCCGGTCGGCCGCGAGCTCCGGCCCGCTATTCTTCGGAAATGGCACAACCGAGGTTCAGGGAGGCCTACCTTGTTCGGGGACGACCTGCGGCGGACGACGGCGGCGGATGGGCGTCCGGAGACGGCTGGTTGCTCCTCGAGTCTTCCTTCTTCCCCCCGGTTCGCTTTCTCCCCTCAGAACTCTCTCTCTCTCTCTCGGTCTCTCCTTTCTGTTTCTGTCTCGCCCTCTCTTTGTTTTCTCTTCCCGCTGGTTTTTTCAGTTTTTCCTCTCTTTGTTTTTTTTTTTGGTCCTTCGGTCTCTCTCTCGAGCTCTCTCCTTTTTTTGGTTCTGTCCTCCCCCTCTCTTTCCTCTGTTTTTCTTTCTGCAGAAGCTTTTTTTCTCTTTTGCTGCTACTGACCTCTGCTGCCTTTGTTGCTGAGTTGCTGCTGCTTCTGCTGCTGAGTTGCTGCTGCTGCTTTTCTGTTCTCTTTGCTGCAGAAGACCGCGCGTGGAGAACCGGGAGAAGGAAGACGGATGGGCCGGGCCGGGAAAGGAAAGGAAAAAAAGGGAAAATGGGCCAGGCCCGTGCGGAGAAGGGAAGGAAGGAAAGAAAGGGGCCGGGCAGGCCCAGCCCTGGCCCGGACCCGCTACGTTTTTTTTTTTTTGTAAATTCGATTTTTTTTTAATAATAATTTTTTTTTATAAATTTTTTTTAATTAAATTTAAAACTAGTGATGCAAATGCTCCTAATGTCTATATGCAATGCAATTTTAATGAAATTTTTTTTTTTTTGTTAAGGGGTTAGAAATTAATCTATAATTTTCCAGGTCGAATTAATAAATACTTAGACAAATCGCCAAAATTTAGGGTCAATACTTACCTTTCATGAAGGGGAGAGGGAGAGTAACATGAGGAAACGACTTCTTCGATTAAAAAATTACAAAAATTATTCATATTAGTATTGATTCTCTTTGCTTATTTTTCTCTCTTGGCTTTACTGGTCTCATGTCACATTTTAATTTTTTTTTCTTGTTCCAACTAAAATGATATCCAACATGATTTTCACATGGAAGAATTTGACTTTACTTACTCAATTTAGTAAAAATTAAGTCATCTACACATGGAAATTAACAAGAAAATCACAACGATGTGGTCTAATTTTAAATAACTCTAAATAAAACCGAATAAAAAATGACAAATTTAATTAAGGAAAAAAGATCTAGTGCAATTTCTATTTACTCAGATTTTTAACTATAATGCCTTGATTTAAAACTAATATAGGTCCAAAATTTTAAAATATTTACTTTAATCTTTTCTGCTATCACTTTATATGTTACATAAGGCAATTTATTTTAGTAATAGTAACACCATATTTACACTACTTAAATTATTCATAAGTTTAGCTTGAGTCATAGCAGTCCAAAATAACTCGAAAATTAAACTCTTGATGTGCTTATGACTGGCCACAAAATGAAATGTATTTGAAAGTTATAAGTATATGTGTTTGATTATATTTTTTGCCTCGTTTTTTTGTACAATCTGACTTTTCGCCATGCCAGCCAACTTTCAATTCAAAACAGGTAAACTCAATAAATATGTACTGTGTTTTAGTTCAACAAAGCAGTATACAAATTCACTTGTTTAGTAATTCTTTGAAATCTCAAATTAGGTAAAAATGCACATGTGATTACTAATTTTGACTTTCATTATTTCTGTAATAGGTTAAAACATTTTTGCGGGTACACTTCAAAAGAATTGAGTTTTTATAGTAGTTATTCAATGGAAAATTACCAAAAAATCCTAAACCTGTTATACTTGTGCCTATTTAGTCTTAAACCTTTTGTATTTAAGTCAATTCAGTCCATTAGGCCAATTTTGGCTGGCCGGCATTGACGTGGATATTGAGCATGTTATGTCACGTGATTGTTGACATGGATAAATTTTTTAATTTTTTTTTTGATATTTTCTGAATGTTTTTAGTTAATTTTATTCTTTTATTTTTCATTTTCCCTCCTTCACCCACTATGGCTAGCGAGGGTCACCAAAGCTCGCAAATTGTCGGCGAAGGTTGTGGCCCTTGCTTGACCTCCCCTAGATGTGCGCAAGGCTATTGCAACTATGGGTGAGGTAGAAGATTTGGGCGAAGGTAGCCTCGCAATGGCCTCCTAAGCAAAGGCAGCCTTGCTTGCGACTGGTGAGGCCATGGCCTCCTTCGTCCACGGCCGGAAAAGCCTTGGTGAGATTGACGTCACCCGCAAGGCCATGGTCATTTACATTTGCCCCAGTTAGGGTTGGTGTTTCTGTTGTTCCTCATAGTGGTGGATGGAATTTTTGTAGGCTTGGTTGGCGTCTTTGGGACCGCAAAAGATTTTTCATGACTCAGCTCTCTAAATTCACCGACTAAGTAAGTTAGGGCATGGCAAAAGCCAAAGCATCTACACTCCTCTTCGCAGCAGGTGAAGGTGGCCATGGCCTTGCCAGCTGCAGGCTACAGGCGAGGCTAGGTGAGGACCATGACCCTCACCGTCTAGCCCTTGTGGGGAAAAAAAGAAAAGAAAAAAGAAAAAATGAAAGAATTAAATTATAAAAAATTAATTGCGTCAGCGCCAGTTGGCCAAAATTGACATAAATCTAAAGATTTATGATTAAATTGACAAAACAAAGAGGTTTAGGACTAAATTGTAACAATTGCAATAGGTTTACCACTTTTTTTGGTAATTTTCCTATTATTCAAAGTTATCAAAAAAGTCACGTGCACTAATTAGAGTTCACATGGTTCTGTGTGGATGATAGACATGCACGACACTCACTTCTCGCGCACCCACTACACTTTGTGCATGTATTTGCACAGATGGACCTTATTTATATGGCTTCTTGAAGTGAACCTCCGAGCAACGCGTGCTCTTACGCGGGAGAGAGAGAGAGAGAGAGAGAGAGAGAGAGAGAGAGAGAGAGGACAATGAAGGGAGCTATAGGAGTGAGAAAAGGTGCATGGACTGAGGAAGAGGATGTTTTACTGAAGAAGTGCATGGGCAGATATGGTGAAGGAAATTGGCACCAAGTCCCTCGCAGAGCAGGTATACTATCGATCAGCCCAGCGAGAGAAAAAGAGAGAGATTTTTGCCGTTACAGAAAGAGTATTTATCAATGGGTTTGAATTTGCAGGGTTGAACAGGTGCAGGAAAAGTTGCAGGCTGAGGTGGTTGAACTATCTGAAGCCCAACATCAAGAGAGGGGCATTCCAAGAGGACGAGGTTGATATGATCATCAGGCTTCATAAGCTTCTTGGCAATAGGTGAGTAAATCTCTCCCAAGTTCGGGTTACTCGCCTCATATCATACATTTCATCATGCCGATACTACTAAATCATATATCTATTCAGCCATTTCTTTCGGGACTTTGAAAATGAGTTTGGCCAGCGGGATTCTACTAAAAGATAGAAAGACTAGGTTCAAGAAATAGGAAAAATTGTCCATCAAAAAAGCCCTTGCTCAAAATCGGCGAAGGTTGCCAACCCTCGCCTGTGGCCAGCAAGGGTCAACTGACAAAAAAAAAAAAAAAAAAAGAAAAAAAAAAAGAGAAAAGGAAAAACATAAAAACATAAAAATTTTAAAAAAGTATTAAATATATTAACGTTAGTGTTAACCGTTCATGTTAACAAATCTGGGCCAATTTTGACTGGATGGACTTAATTGGCAATATTTAAAAATGTTTAGAACTCAACTGATAAAATTGAAATATTTAAAACTGAATTGGCAAAATGTTTATGTGTTGTCAATTTTTCCTAAAATAGTCTATCTTGGCGTCTTTTAATTTTCCTCGTAGAATTTTCTTGTTTTTGATAGGGATGGTTGGAGAACATATGCGATTGATGAGAGGGACAGAGATATTGAAAGCAATGTGATAACCTAAGTAAGTGTCGTGTCCAAATTATGTAGGGCCCTTTACAATGAGTATTTTACATTGGGGAAATTCAAACTTATCCGCAGGGTTTTAGCGAAAGCTTAGACCAAATTAAAGAGCAAATGGTAGGATTGTATTTTAATATAAGGATTATGTTATATAAGATCCCAGTGGCACTTGATAAACAACAAGATAAAAAAAACATTACAATTTTGAATGCATTGACTACATTCGTAATATGCACAATCAATATGTTAAAAGTTGAATATCTTCTTATTACAGTATGTTTGACAAATGCCGAACACTCGTTAATAGGAATCTTAATACATAGACATCAAGAATAGAAGACTAACTTGCTTTAGAGGTGAGAGATGGTATAGTGGTACTTGTTGAAATTTCCAAATGCGAGGTCGCAAATTCAAACGCAAGTATCTCACTTTGGGGAATAATCTATGGACTTCTAGCACTTCAGCGAGAAATTATGGCGATGGCTTGCCTGCCTTGGACCAATGGGTCGTGAGTTAGGCAGATTGAAGTCTCTTTCACAATCTTAAGTCCGAACATTATGTAGCGAGGCGTGGAATTCTCTTGGTAAAGCTTAGAGGGCGCGTGCAATCTGGTTGTCCGTGCTAGCCTTTTCGATCAGGGGAAAAAAAGGAAAAAAAGAGGTGGCATATAAAAGACAATGGCGATGGATAATCAAAGCTAAGCGCAAAAGAAGACATTAAAAACTTTTAGACGTGAAATGGTAGATTTTGAGGCAACCAAAGGGGAAAAACCCAAAAGCAAAGTGATCGGATGTTTTGAATTCAATCGAGAAACGCATACAAATAAAAATGAAATATTAATATTGTACTTAAAGTCCTTGACAAATGAATCGATTTCAAATTTGAAATACACAATAATTTATCTATGTATTACGAGCACTGAAATTACAAGTCAAGGGGCGTGCATTTAATAAGCCCATGCTTGCACGAATAACTGAAACAAGCAAGACACAAGTGGGCTCGTGGAATGTCTAGTCATATTAAGATTTATGATGGAAGGGGGCATGTAGAATTATCAATCAAAATTCATGCGTATGCCTACTAATGAACTAATGAGTCAATCTTCCTATTTCTCATATTTTAAATAATGATTTGTCCAAATCCATGCAGGTGGTCACTGATTGCAGGGAGACTTCCGGGAAGAACTGCAAACGACATCAAGAACTATTGGAACACCCACTTGGCTAAAAAGGTCGACTATTACAAGCAAAAGGAAGACAACCCACCTCAGAAATTTGTCACTAGAATGAATGTCCTAAGGCCTCGACCGCGGAGAATCTCGAAGAGCTCGGCATGGCTCGATAGAAAAGCCACACTGGTGGCTTCAAGCACTCCACCCGGTGGAAACCTTGGACGACCATCTCCGTTGTTATCTCATCAGGACAAGGAGAGTGTTTGGTGGGAAAATCTGTTAATCAAAAGCGGCCCCAACAAAGGGCTCGTCACCTCGGCAAATGGCTCAGAAGGACAGCCAAGCGCGAATTTGTGGCCTCGGGAATTTGCTATGGAAGAGGGACGAAATGGTTGGAACGAACTCTCTTTTGATGCCGACATTTGGGAATTTCTCGACTCGAATCCTCAAGCCGTTGCATAGCTACCGCTTTGGTGAATATGTCTTACTAGCTATTACTACTGGGGCAAACTTGAGTCATTTATGTGATATGCAATTCTCTAATAGTGTGCTAAAATTAGGCCATTTATTAAACTAATGATTGGGCATTCAACTATAGAAGAAGCTTGTTATAGAAGTGATCCCTTGTGAGAAATAATGCCTGGAAAGAAGTAGTCACACTCATCTTTAAATTTGTCATATAATGAGACTATGAAGCTCGTGATGGAAATTGTTGAAATTAACTTGAGGATTTTTTTGTCATTGGAATGTGATAAATAAACTCTACTTGAATTTGAAATGCTTTGAATAGAGATGTCAATCATAGTTAAAATTCTCCACATATAAAAGCAATTGATAATGGGTCAAGGACTTGTTGACACCACCCCAAAATTTGGGCCCAATTGTAGAGAAGTTAATGGCCCAAACTAAGCCATGACAAATACAGCACAATCCATTAAGCCCATCAATGGAATGTCTTATGAGCTCATTGATCATAAATGTCATAATAGTGAGCTCATCGATGGAATACCTAATTAGCTTATGGATCACAAGTTTCCAATAGACAGATTTTAGTGGAGTACAAAACATGTGGTTCCTATCAATTGGCTCGAAACAAGAAAGGATGTTGACGACGGAATCAAGGAGGGTCCATTGACCAAAGGAGAACCGTAGCCAAAGGATTGGGAGTAATTACAAATTCCTAGAATAGATAGCAAGTAAAGCTGCAATTAGATATACTTACGGAGGAAGATCAAGATACATAATGATGCAGGTAATAAAAGATTTAGCAGGAATCTCTAGAAAAAGTAGGATATCATCGAGACCCTAGCCATAGACACCCAAGCTTATGATGGCGTTCCTTTCTCATTGATTTTATTATCCTTTTCTCAACCATCAAAGTGTTTCCCATTTCACAAGGAACTCGAGTGATCATGGTCCACGCTCTTTTGCTGGCTAACCCAAAATTCACGGCGAATCCTTTTAATCTCTCATTGGTCCCATCACATGACATTAATCTTTAACAAATAATTTCATTCCTTGGGTGGAAAATTGTCACGTGCGAAGCTTTTGACCATACATTATGAACTTCACACATCAATCTCTAACAAATAATTGTGTTTGCGCTAACTTGAGCTGAAATGAGTTTCAAGACAGATCACTACAACTTTCAGAATGAGCGCTCTGTTTCTAGTGAAGAATGTCGATCATTTCTTAATTATGGAAAGCTTAATAAGATCTTAGTCATTAGTCATGCATAGATGTCTAATAAAATTAAGGTTTGATGCTTGTGACACCAACTATGACAACACGCAGTGTCTGATAAAATACCTGCCGGTTCTCCAAATAGCTGAAGGGACGTTTACACGATTCGGTCAAAAATCATAAAAGACGAAGGGAGAGTAATATGAGGGGAAGAATCACTGAGATTATCACTTTCATTTTTGCCAGCGGTGTATGACGAGGACATGTTTCGAGACGACGAAATGGGGAACCCTGAGTTCAACACCCGGCCATTCCTAGAAGCTCTCAGAATGAAGGTGGAAAACTGCCTGGCTGAAGAGAGCCGCATCACATGAAAAAAGGCAAAGTCGTAAAAAAAATGGTTCTCTGGCTTTGAAACGTTGAGTGAGGCGTAGTCTAGCTCGAGTTGCAGTGTATCCATGTACCCGGCGATTCAATGCGATTGTGAATATATGTTGCAGTGTTTAAATGCCCACGAAGTTCATATATCTTCATTTTGACCGTGAATATTTTTAAGAACATAAGACTATAGGAGATTTAGGATCTTGGATTTTGGTTCCTTAGGTCGTCACCTGGGTGACGGTAAGAAACTTGAGCACGTCGTTTTCTTCTTTATGTTAACATTATATGTGTTCGTTTTATGGCAAAAGGCAATGGTGAATGAGTATAGGTTTCAGAGAAAGCTTACACTATTATTTCTTCGCAATCGAGGAGAGCCATATGATTATCTCACAAATTAAATCGTGTGACAAGCTTTGCTATCGCACTGGATAATGGCGGGAGGTTTTTGAGGAACAACCGTGTCTTCCAATTACCAACACACCCAGAATTTATGGAACCGGGAACCGAACCAGTTCAAGCCGTTCCAAGAAAATGGAACCAGTTCCCAAGTAAATCCGGTCTGGTTGCACCCCTTGAGACCACGTGTTGCATGTAGGAGATCCCAGCAGGGACGCCTCGGGAGTCCGTTGAATATCTGACTTGCTGGAAATAAACCACACGATGTGGATAGGACATGCCAACAGATCGTCCGGTGGGAAGCAGCTCGGGTTGCGGATTGGTGATGGTCTTCCGGTCGGATTCTCGGTTTGGTGGACACGGACGAGCCTTCGAGGACCTGTGGAAACAGAAACTCGATGGAACGATTAGCAGCATGAGACGGCGAGGCTGATCATCAAAGTTGAGCTTGCCACTCGATGGATCACAACAGCAACAGCTCGTGATGCGCGGTGGGTCTTGAGCAGTGATGGCAAGCTTGGTGTCGTCTCGGTTTGGGCGTGGCAGCAGCGTGGTTGTCACGGCGGCAGCAGGAACGGGAACAGCAAGTGCTTCGTGTCGGCCAGGAAGGAAGCAACGTCGATGTTCGACAACGTCACGTGGCCACGGTGCAACTGGGAACGGCATCGTTGTTGTTTGAGTTGGGTTGGTTCCGTTGTCGCTGAAGCAGTGAACGTCGATGGCAGGAGCAGCAAGGCGCTACAGTTGGACTTGGTGAACGTCGGGCTTGCTGTGCCCGTAAATCACGCCCCTTTTTTGTCTGGCTCCTCAAGAACGTGCATTCCCTTTAATGGTGAACATCTCGCTCTGTATTTTTTTCCTCTATGTGTTTGAATTCCCCAGCTTTTCAGGAGTTGGGGTATGGATGATTTAAATCCAAGTGTGGATTTCAACTTTTACACTCTGAGCAAAAGTCTGGGAGTAGGAGCTGTGCATTCAAACATGTGTAGCCTCTATTCACCCTTGTGTATCATGCGCATGTATTTTGGCTAGTATTATGGGCGATGTAGTCAGCGGACCGAGAGAAGGCTTGAGTTGAGGGTCCTTGTCCAAGAGCCAGACTTGGAAGCCGTGGACGACGCCGAGCTGGGCGATCCCGGAGCCCATCTGGCCACCACCAACCACGCCAATAGTCTTCATCTCCGCCATCTTCACCGCTCTCTCTCTCCTTCTTTCCCCTCAGAATCTGCCTCTCTCTCTCTCATCTTTTCTCAGTTTTCTTTTTTCTTTTTCGCTGAAGCAGCCTGACGATCGCTCCTTTTTTCTTCTTGCCGAATGCTCCCCCTTCTGCCTTTTTTTTGTTTTGCCGAGCCCCCATTCAGCGAGCACCTAAGAAGAAGCCTCCCGTCCGAGCAAACCCAGGAACGAAAAAAACAGGCGCTCCAAATCCTCCTTCTTTGAGAAACGATCCCCACCTCCTGTTTCTTCTCTCCCCCTGTTTTTTTTTTTTTTCTGGTTTTTCTTTATACTTCCCCCTCCTGCTGCTTGCCGCGGAGGAATCTTTTCTGTTAGCGCTGCGGCCACTCTCCACGCGACAGCGCAACAGGAGGCGCGCCCTCTGCTGGCGTCACGCTGCCAACGTCACTTACGTTGGAGGGGCGTCATTGCGCACCGCTACTATATAAGCGCAAGTGTGCGTACGTGTATATGTGTGTGAGTGCAGACGGTGAGACATGAAACAAAAGGAAAAGGGCTGGGCTTTACATTAGCTTTGATGGGCTTCGAAAACATAAAGGAGATGGGCTAAGGAAGGAACAAGCAAAAATGGGCTGGACGAAAGTTTCTTAAAAGAGTTGGCCGGACTCGATTCCATTTTTTTCATCTTTCTTTCTTTTCTTTTTTTCTTCTCTCTCCTCTTTTTTTTTTTTTAATCTTCATTTGCATTTATATATATTTTTTTCCTTTTTTCATAAATTTATAAATTTTTATATTTTTGCAAAATAAATGAATATTTAAAAAGATGTCGACAAAGATTCAAGTGTCAGGTTAGGCGCTTACATTGCGTCCTAAACATAACTCAAAGAATTGAGCACAAAAATCAAAACAGAATATTTTTCAAATCTTACGATTATGAAGTGAAGAAAAAATAAATCGCAAAATACAATAAGGGAAACTATTGTGGCGGCAGTGACAAAGGGTCTACACCCCTCTTCGGGCTCAGGCGAAGTCGGCGTGGACACTACCGCCACCTCTGCTGCTGAAGTAGACCAAAGAGTATGATATGGTGTGTGTATCGTCGGTGAGCAGGCAAAGGCCGTGGCCTTCGCCACTTGTCGGAGAAATTCACTGCCAACTTGCACCTCGCCTGTGAGGGCCATGACTCTCTCGGTAGATCTGGACGAGGGCAGCTCCGATCAAACTGGAGGGCGCAACCGAGTTACGTATCCGTAGCCCCACCGACACCGGTCAAGCGAGTGGGTTTGCATACCGCAAGAGACCCCCCAACAACAGGTGTCATCAATGATGGAATGATGACAATTGACAATTGTACAAGGACGACTGGAGTCTTTGTCCCCTCTCATTATGGAATGATGGAATTGACAGGTTGTCTAGGAGATTTTGGGCCAGGAAAGAGAGTAGAACGATCTGTCTTTTTTCGGAATCTTTCTTTATAATGTATGACGGCCAGCCTAAATGTGGGAGCATTACGAAACTTCAGTGTCGCGAATAGCCCCATTCGGGACCCGTTTAGGGCACACAAATGGTCCTGTTCCATCTCCACAGCTACCCAAGCTTATGGGGCGCTCCTTTTCATTGATTTCACATGATCGACTGATTATTTATTCTTGAACTACCCGGGTGTTGCCCATTTACTCATCACTTGCGACCCTGCTTGTGTATCAATGAATTCCTTGGGACCACCCTCTGTGCTCTTTTGATATTATTATTATTATTATCAATGAATTCCTTGGGACCATCCTTTGTGCTCTTTTGATATTATCTTTCTAAGGGAAAAGTACAAAAGAAAAAAAATATTATCTTTCTAAGGGAAAAGTACAAAAAAAAAATCCTAAACCTATTGTATTTGTACCAATTCAGTCTAAATTTTTCGATTGTGTTAATTTAGTTGTAAACCTTTTAACAATTTGTTAATACAGTCCATCCATTAATTTTGACAACGCCAACCGTTTATACGACACACCAACGTCGACATAGATAATTTTATAAATAATATTTTAACAATTTCTTAAAAAAAAATTTCCTTTCATTTTGGCCAGGGAGGGTCGGTGATGACCCTTGCTGGCTACTAGGTGAGGGCTAGTGAGCCCATGCTTGTTGCTGGTGAGGAGGTGGCTATTGCCCAAATCTCATTGTCACATTTGTGTTGACCTTTTTAAGTATAGTGCAACTAGTGTTTGAAAATTGCATGATTAAGAAGTTTGAAATTATCAATTGAAATGAGACCGTCTTTCTTCTTCACTAGATAATAATTTGCATATCCATTATTTATTTTCTCTTTTGAATTTTAGTGATAGCTATATGTGTTGCAAAGATAAGTTATTGATTCGGGGGCACATCTATGGTGCACGAGTCATTTCATTCTCTTGGTAGCCGAGTATTGATTCAATTTTTCATGGTTTAAGACATCTTACATTCATTTATGAGGATATAATGTTTACAACTCATGTCACTTTGAATTGGACTATAGTGAAAATAAATATAGGGATAATGACATAAATGATTTTTGAACTTTGCCCTAATGTATAATGTGATTTTTAAAATTTTAATTTATCCAATGTGATCAAATTACCTTAATTCAATGTGAATGTAGTTCCTAAATTTTTAATTTGTTCAATATGGTTCCTAAACTTTTGATACATGCTCAACTTAGTCCCTGAACTATATGAAAATGTTTAATATTATCCTTTTATTAATTCAAGTTCAAAGACAACATTAAAAATTTCATATAATTTAAGGACTAAATTGAACATATATCAAAAGTCAATGGACTATATTGAATAAATTAAAAGTTTAGAGACTATATTATACATTGAATTACAGTTTATGGACTATGTTGTAAATTGTGCTATAGTTCAGGGATAACTTTGAATAAATTGAAAGTTCAAAAGCACATCGCACATTGGACCAAAGTTCAGTGACTATTTATATAATTTTCCCATAATTAGATGTAAGACGACGGCCTGCGTGACCGAATGAATCGTTGACTTAATATGGGTATATATATTTGCTCCTGACAATATCATCTCTCCTTAATTGGCTTGGAATCATGTAGTGTATTCGGGAAGCATGTTTGAAGCATCATTTACGTAAATTGTATTTTGCATGAAAATACCAAAAAAAAAAAAAATAGGACTTTGAGAAAGTTTACTCTTATATGCTTCCACGAAAAAACCTCCACAGGAAACACAAGAAACACATCCAAAGTAGACGACGTGAAAACGAAATTATACATAGTTTTTGCCGAAAGTAGAAAACATCCGGTTTGGACCTTTATCGAGTGTTCATGCACTTGAAATATGTAGAGCGGCTCTAATTTAAAATTAATATGGAAAATATCAGGTTTTGCCGTTAAATCAATATGAAATTATTAAAGAAATAAGTGAGGAACAATAAAAGACACAAGAAATTTACGTGATTTGATTGGATTATGGCTACCTACTTCACGGGGGAGCTAACACCAAATAATCTACTAATAATCAGATAATCAAAATTATATTCACACACATACTCAAATGTTTCTCATATTTAAGTCTAACCTCATAGTGTTTTTAAAAAAATAAGGGAAAATTTTAAAAAAGAGCCCCAAATCTTCTCATTTTATCAAATAAGGGTATGAAGTGGACCTTATTTCAAATAAGGGCCTGAAATGACATTGATTGTTTTAAATAAGGGTATGAAGTGATCATGATTGTTTCAAATAAGGGCCTCACTGGTCGCCGGTCAACCAAAATTTCTAACTGGTCAAGGGTATTTTCGTTCGAATCTTCTTCTTTTTCTTCTTCTTTTTATATCTTTTATCTTTTATCTTTCCTTTTTTCATCTCTTTCTTCTAGTTCTTCTTCTTCCTCTTCGTTGGTGGCGAGGGGAAGCTTTGCCTAGGAAGGCCGTCCCTTGCGGCCAACCGCGAGGCCAACGAGGGCTCAACGACCCTCGTCGGTCGGTGGCGAGGGTCGTTGAGCCCTTGTAGGCCCCAGGTGAGGGCTTGCATGCCCTCTTCTGCAGCCGACGAGGGTGGTTGGCCATGAAGGGCGGTGAGGCCGCCCCTTGCCTGTGGCGGGCAAGGGTGGCCCTCGCCGGATTAGGTGAAAGCGACCCTTGCTCAAACTTCTGTGGATGTCATCGGTGGCCAGCCGGCCGTCAGCAAAGAGGAAGAAGTAGAGCTAGAAAAAAAAATGACGAAAATACCCTTGATCACCGGAAAGTCAAGCTCTTATTTGAAACAAACATAGTCATTTCAGGCCTTTATTTGATACAAGATTCACTTCAGACCCTTATTTGAGAAAATGATGATACTTCATGCTATTATTTAAAATAAGGTCCACTTCGAATCATTATTTAAAAAATGTGAGCATTTTAGACATTTTTTGAAAATTTCCCAAAAAACCAATTCAAGCTCAAGCATCATAATCACCTGTGCAAAATCTTTGTGCGGTCCAAGAAGCGCTCTCTATGCGGCTTCTATTGAAAGGTAATAGAAAAAAGGGCAAATACCACCAAAAACCCTAAACTATACCCATTGTGACAATTTTACCTTGAACTTTTTTTTGTGTTACCAAAAACCCTAAATTATGCCACTTGTGACAATTTTACTCCAAACTTTTTTTTATGCCACCAAAAACCCTAAACTATGCCACTTATGACAAATTTATCCTAAATTTTTTTTGGTTGAAGGGCATTTTCGTCCTTTTTCATTTTTTTTCTTTTTCATTTTTTTTTTCTCTTGACAGAAGGAAGTTGGCGAGGCCACCCTCGCCGGCATCGAAGTCGGGCAAGGGCTGTCCAGGCATGAGGCAACCCTTGCTCGATGCCGGTGAGGGCCGTCGGAGCCTCGCCCGACTGCAACGCCGGTGAGGGCGGCCTTGCCGGCTTCGCTCTATCAGGAGGAAAAAAAAGAAAAAGAAAAAAAGAAATTGGAAAAGGACGAGAATGCCCTTCAGTCAAAAAGTTTGGAGTAAATTTGTTATAAGTGACATAGTTTGAGGTTTTTGATGGTACAAAAAAAGTTAAAGATAAAATTATCACAAGGAGTATAATTTGAAATTTTTAGTGATATTTGTCCTAGAAGAAAAACAAAACCACCTCTTTTTATTCCTCCTCTGACAATCCACCAATGTATGACGTACTTTCAGGTTGGGAACCACCGAATATTTCAATTCCATTTTTTTATGTGGCTTTTAGACGAGGCGTTCACCGTACGTCTCCTTGATATGTTAGGAAAATCCAAAATAGGTAATAAAGGGAATTCAACCTCTGGTCGGTCAAATTTAGGCACGAGGACATTTAACTACTTAAGGATTCCGTCAATTAATTCCAATCCACAACTCCCAATTTGGGTCAGTTCCATACAAGGCTCAAATTTGACACATAATCTCCATCTTGACTCGACATTTGAAGTCAAGTCATAATGTTCATCATCTATGCGAGTTCTCCCAATGTCCCAATGGGCATTGAATCTCTATAAACACCAATTGAACTCCAACAAAGTTTGAGTTTCGCTAAAAAAAACAGCCTTAGTTATCATGTTTGTCGGGTTTTTTTGTTGCTCCAATCTTCTTCACAACAACCTTACACTTTGTTTAAGGCATCTCGGATGAAATGATACCTAATGTCGATATTCTCCGTTTACTTGTGACAAATCGAATTATATGCCAGTTATATCATACATTGGTTATTACAATATATTAACACTTTTTTGCTTCAACCCAAAGTTTGAGAGCAAACCCTTTAGCCATGTCACCTCCTTCGTTAGAAAGGTTAGTGCCATGTATTCTGCCTCAGTTGAAGACAAGGCAAATGATTCTATGAAGACACTTTCCAACTTACTTCACCACCTGCTTGTGTAAACAAGTACGTTGTTAAAGACCTGCACTCATCCAAGTCACCAACATGATTCGAATTCACATAACCTATGGTCTCATTGCCATTGTTGTTCCTTTGATACACTATACCATGTCCCCTTCAAAAATTTGAGGATCCACTTCACAGCTTTCCAATGAGCTTTACTAGGACACTTCACGCAACGGCTAACTATGCTCACAACATGTGAAATGTCAGGCCTAATGCATACCAAGGCTACATAATACCACTTATTGTACTAGAATAGCTAACATGATATATCTCCTCCTTCTCCTCTTCAAACTACAGTGATAATTTATCAGAAAATTTAAAGCACTTCGCTAAATGTGTACTCTTAGATTTTGCTGACTACATTTTAAGTCACACCAAAATCTTCTCAATATATTTCTTTTAAGATAGACGACAAAGTCCTACAATTCCATCATGCAAAATCTCCATATGTAACATCTACTTTGTAGCACCTAAAATTTTCATCTCAAACTTAACACTCAACTATTTTGTCAACACATTAATATTAGACATATTTTGAAATGTTGTTAACATAACATCAACATATAATAATAGATAAATCAAATGCCTATCCTCCAATCTACTAAAGTAACACAATTATCCATTTGACTTTTCAAATAGTTTTGATTAGCCATGGAAGCATTAAAATGCTTATACTACTGCCTAGGAAATTTTTTTAGCCCATATAAAGAATTCTTAATTACCAAACATGGTTTTCCTTACTTGGAATAACTAATCTCTTTAGCTGCCTTATGTAAATTTGCTCCTCTAACTCCTTGTGAAGCAATGTCGTTTCTCATCTAGCTGCTCTAACTTGAGATCTTATATAGCAACTAAGGCAAGTGATATATGCATAGAAGTAGTCTTACCATAGGAGAGAACACATTATTATAGTCAATGCCCTCTTGCTGTGTATACGCCTTTGCAACAAGTTTCGCCTTATACCTCGTTGCCCCAACATCGGGAATACCCTACTTGCTTCAAACAATCTTCTAGATCTTGAGTACTTTTACCAACTCCCATGTATGATTTTGATGGAGTAATTTTGTCAATTTGCTCCTAGCCCTCGCCCACTATGACAACTTGGTACTAGCCATTGCCTCAGAGTAAGACGAAGGTTCATCTGTCTTCACTTTGTCATCTAAAATTATTGCACACAATCATAATGTATGAATTGTTTAATTTGCCTTTTCTATTTGCTAGCAGCTATAGTGTGTTATGACCCTACTAGTTGTTTAGCATCATCGATTTTAGAAACTGTGGCCTCATATCCAATCCCAACCTTTGTTACCTCTAAGGTCTCTAGATTATCCACCTGAAGCTCCACCTCTATATGACATCATGATCTATATACTTTGTTGTTTATGTCTAAGGTTTCTTCTACCGAAGCATATTCGGTCTCATCGAAGATCACATTTCTATTAATTAGGAAACTAGGTAATCTAGAATCAATGAACCACAATTGATGGCCTTTCATCCCATGTGCATAACTCAGAAATATGTACTTCACTCTTGATTCAAGCTAACTATCACTTGCATGAGCATACGTAGGACATCCGAATACTTGTAATTTGAACTAATTAATAGGTTTCCGCAACCATACTTTCTTAGTAATCTTCCAGTTGATAGCAAATGACGGAGATCAATCAACTAGGCAACATGTCATGTTCATTGCTTTGACCCAAAATTCCTTACCTAGTTCTACATGCAAAAGCACACACCGAGCTTTTCAAGTAAAGTTCTATCCTTACATTTTGCGACGCCATTCTGCGGTGGTGTTGCGGGCATCGTGCGGAGTCTCACAATCTCTTCTTTCTAGCAAAGCTAGGTAAAATCTTTACCATAGAATTCCATATCATTATCAATTCTTAGGTACTTGATCTATTTATTTGATTGGACCTAAATTAATGCCTTAAATTTCTTGAACTCATCAAACACATTAGATTTGTGTTTAAACCCATGCCTCCCTCAAATAATCATTCATGAATATCAACATACATCGGACAGCTCCTTTCAAAGGAGCAGGAGACGGGCCTAGACATCTAAATGAATGTATTAAACCAATTGCTTGGTTGAATGAATAGCTGTCCTCAATTTAATCTAGCATTGATGCAATACTCACACAAGTTTAGCTACCCCCTCTCACATAGCATTGTCATACTTACCTCATTTTGATGCCTTAATTGCAAATGCCACAACTGAGTCAAGTTAGAGTTTGACTCACTTAATAAAATTGCAGCTCCTCTTGTCATGGTCTTTCCTAGAAGATGCTAGAGAGTATTCACATTTTTCCCCTTCATTACTATCATGGCACCTTGAGAGATCTTTAGCACTCCACCTTTAGAGTTTATAGTGTCCCAAGAGAAATTCTTCTTGAGCTTTAGTATATTCCTCCTGTCTATTAGTGTGCACCCTACCTTATCATGTATTCGACTCCAAACTGTTCCTATTCTCATAACCTTGTAGGTTGTGTTATCCCCCATTAGAACTCAGCCTCCATCTACATTTTGGTAATTAGTAAATAATTTTCTATGAAACGTCATATGATAAAAATACTCCGAATCTAACATCCATTAGTCATCTAATGAGCCAGTAGTTGCATATTATATGGCCTCTGCATCACTGGTACTTTCTTCGGCAATGTTCACAACACTGCTTGTGGCATTTTGCCTGCTATCTTTATATATTAATTTTAGACAGTCTCTCTTGATGTGCTTCTCCTCATGATACTTAAAGCACTTCATGTGTTCTTTAGACTTAGAAATGCTTCTATCTCCACTCCCATTGGACCCCCAACATTGATCTCTATCTCAAATCATTAGACCTTGTGCTACATCTTGCGTGAGATTGTCACCTTGCAACTTCCTTTGCCACTTCTTAGAGAACAAGGCGGATTTTACTTCTTCAGAGGTAATTATAGTATGCCCCTATAACAGTGAAACAATAAAGTGCTGCCGTGACTCTAGTAAAAAGCTAACAACATCATGCTTGACTTTCATCATCTAGACACCTACCGACGTTCTTCAAATCCATCATGAGTTTATTAAACTCATCTAGGTGGGATTTGATAGACATACCTTTCATATATTGAAACTTTACATCCTCTTAAACATATATAAGTGATCATTCAAAACCTTCATTATTTAGAGGGCTTGAAGTTTGCCCACAACGTTGCGGCATCTTTCTCCTCGACCACTTATTAACATCTCACCCGATAGGTTCAATAGGATTATACTCTTTGCTTTCTTTATTTACTCTATATTGTCAATTTCTTTCATTGAAATTGGGAACTCATCTTTGTCATGCAATGCCTTGGCCAAAGCTGGGGTTGTTAAAAGCGCACGCATTTTAATGTTCCACAATCCTAAGTTTTTCCTCCAGTTAAATTTATTAATTTCTACCTTTACTCTAGATATAATTGTAACAATAAAATTTCTAGGTAATAATCAAACAAGCAAAAACCCCAATCAAAATCCAAAAAATCTGATTCTAAGCTATGATACTAATTTTTGTAAAACTAAAGTAGAAAATATCATATTTTTGCAATTGAATCAATACGAAATCACCAGAAAAATAAACGAGAAATAATAAGGACACAAATGATTTATGTGGTTCGGTTCAGATGTCGATACATAATCTGCGATGAGAGTTAGCAGCAAACAATTCACTATAATTGGAGAATCAGAGTTACAATTATTTACATAATATTTTTCATATCTAGATTAAACCTCAATTCACGGTATTTACAAATAAAAGCATCAAGTTGGATGTAAAGCTCAAGCACAATAATCACCGTGTTCAAGCTCTTGTTGGAGCTTTCCAAACCACTAAAAACTGGTACAATCATCAACTTGGGAGGTAGGAAATGGTGGATCGACTTCAAATACGAACGACTACCACATTTCTGTTATTCATGCGGATGTATAGGTCACTACGCCAACTACTGCCAGATTATTCCATATGAAGAAACAGAACTGCCGAACGACAAACCTGGGAATTATGGCTCATGGCTAAGGGCTGAGGTGAAAGAATCCAGCCCATGTTGGAAAATCTTCTATGGTGATCTCCCTGCATACCCGGAGGAGATGGAATCAGACCTTGCAGCACCAACTCTTCCTGTGGACATGGCAATACAACAATCAGAGGAGACCAATGATCGGGCACTAGTGTTATACAGCCCAACAGGCCAAGAAGGCTCACATAACATCAACCCCACAGATCCTCGAGCCTCGGAGAAAGGCAAAATGGTACAGCTATATCAGGAACCTGATCAACCTGAGATGTGCAAAAAGCGGGAACAAGAAATGAAGCACATAGGGAAAAAAACAGGGCACAAAACTCCTCCTATCAAAAAGCAGAAAATGTTTGCACCTTATGGGAAGAAAAGAAGCTTCGAAAACCTGTTGAATGAAGCAAACCTACTGGACACTCCCATCTGTCTATGGGAAGAAGTCAGCGAAAGGGCTCTGGTGGCTAGCCCAAACAAGCCACCCGAAGATATATGAGGATATTAAGCTGGAATTGTCAAGGGCTGGGCAATCCCTTGACAGTCCAGCATTTTCGAGACATAGTGGCTCGTGACAGGCCCAACTTAGTCTTTCTTATGGAGACTAAGAATAAAGAAGTGGTGATTGAACGGCTGAAAAAGCGACTCCAGTTTAAGAACTCAACTATATTTAACCCTTTAGGCATTGGGGGAGGATTAGCACTA
Organism: Corymbia calophylla; assembly: GCA_014182845.1. Classification (NCBI taxonomy): domain Eukaryota; kingdom Viridiplantae; phylum Streptophyta; class Magnoliopsida; order Myrtales; family Myrtaceae; genus Corymbia; species Corymbia calophylla. The sequence goes on from CM024698.1 coordinate 39,948,660, forward strand.
CTGTGGGACGAGGAACCTCAGGTGGAGGTGCCGGTGAGTTCGCGGGAAATGATTGACATCAAGTGCAGGATTGAAAGTAGCGGGACAAAAATGAGAATCTCCTTTCTTCATGCACCGACAAATTACCAGGAGAGGCTAAACCTATGGCATTCGATTCACACAAACTCCGACCAGATCAGAGAACCTTGGCTCTGCATGGGGGACTTTAATGAGGTCCTGTATGAATGGGAAAAAGCTGGAAAACGAGAAGCTGATCGATACCGAATGGACTCCTTCCGAAACTTTCTCCACTCATGCTCTCTCATGGACATAGAAAGTAAAGGATGCTCTTATACGTGGTCCAACAATCGAGAAGGAGCTGACTTAGTAAGGAAAAGACTGGATAGAGCACTCTGCAACCTACAATGGCGAGTAGCATTCCCAAATGCTGAAGCCTACGCTCTACCCGCCATTGGATCTGACCACAGCTCTATTCTCCTACTCCTAGACACTATAGGGCAGAGAAAACAAAGAAGTTTCAGATTTGAAACATTCTGGAACGAACATCCAGATTGCATAGAATTGGTCAAATCAGCATGGAGGAATGAAACAGGAAATCATTTGGGGATAGTGGGAAAAACGAAGAATGTAGCGGCTGTTTTGGGAGAATGGAGTAAAGCAAACTTTCAAAATGCAGCTCGAAAAATAGAGCACTACAAAAAACAACTAATTGAAATCAGCAACAGGAGGGGAAATGGATCTCATACTGCAGAACACAGGGAAATAGTGGCAAAGATTGAAGAGCTATGGAGACAGGAGGAGATGTATTGGAGCATGAGGTCCAGAATAGAGTGGCTGAAATGGGGAGATAAAAACACTACATATTTCCACGCCACAACCATTCAGAGAAGACAACGAAACAGAATCTCAATGCTACGTATAAGAGAAGATACATGGTGCAGAAATCCGATGCAAATAGAGCAACATATAAATGGCTTCTATAAATCATTGTACACATCAGTGGGGCACAGAAACTACCAACCGTTCTTAGAACATTGCCCGCAAGTAATCACCCCAACAATAAACAATGCCCTGCTGGAAAGAGTCTCAAAAGAAGAAGTTTACCAGGCAGCCTTCCAACTGGGCGCAACCAAGGCTCCAGGACCGGATGGTTTGAATGGTCTCTTCTATCAAAGCCACTGGCCCGCAGTTCAAGAGGATCTTTATCGACTGGTGGAGGATTTCTTCAGCCAAGGCACTTTCGACCCTGCACTAAACCAAACACAGCTCGTTCTTATCCCAAAAACAGCAAGGCCAGAGGAAGTAACACAATATAGGCCCATTAGTCTTTGCAATTTCGCGTACAAAATTATAGCAAAGGTAATGGCAAACAGAATAAAGCCTTGGCTACCGGCCATAATCTCACAAGAACAGAGTGCTTTCGTGGGAGGAAGACAAATACAGGATATACAGGATAATATTTCAGTTGTACAGGAGGTTCTTCACCACATGCGCATAAGGAAAAGGAAAAGGAATTATCAGGCTGTGCTTAAACTTGACATGCAAAAAGCCTATGATAGGGTGGAATGGGACTTTCTATGCGATTGCATGAAGAAAATGGGGTTCGACGAGAAATGGGTTCGATTGATCAGCTACTGCATCTCATCAGTATCTTTCAACATACGCATCAACGGCGCGAACAGTGAATATTTTGCACCTACGAGAGGGATCAGGCAAGGGGACCCACTCTCACCTTATCTATTCATCATTATGGCAAATACTCTTTCCTCCCTAATCTCTAAAGCAATGATGGATGGAAGTCTGAAGGGAATCCAATTGAACACCCACTGCCCAACACTCTCCCATTTGCTATTTGCAGACGATGCAATCTTCTTCTTAAATGCAACTACTCAAGAGGCAGAAAATTTGGCAAACACCCTAAACCAATACAGCTATGCATCAGGCCAACAAGTAAACCTCAACAAGTCAAGTATTTCATAGAAAGAAGCTGTCCTCAGCATATTAAACAGAACATAGCTAGTGTTTTGAGAGTTCCACTGATAGAAAAAACCGGAAAGTACCTGGGTATACCTTCAGACTGGGGCCAAACAAAAAAACAACTCTTCTCGTGGATCCTAGCACGGGTAGACAACAAGCTGGCAGGTTGGAAGGAAAGACTAATCTCTAAGGCGGGCAAGGAGATATTGATCAAAACGGTAGTTCAAGCCATCCCTCAATATGCAATGTCTATATTTAAAGTCCCACTCTCGATATGTCGAGCAATTGAGAAGCGCATCTCCTCTTTCTGGTGGAGATAGAATGCCTTGAAAAAAGGCATACACTGGAAACAATGGGACATCTTAAAAGACAGGAAAGACTGTGGGGGTCTAAGCTTCAGAGATCTAGTGGATTTTAACAGGGCAATGCTGGGAAAACAGGCTTGGAGACTACTAAAGCACCCGGACACACTGTGGGCAAAGATCTGCAAGGGAGTTTACTTCCCAAGAGGAGAATTCTGGTCTGCGAAGAAAGGGAATAGACCCTCTTGGGGGTGGCAAAGCTTACTAGAGGGACGGGACATGATCCTACCAGACGTGAGATGGGTTGTAGGAGATGGACAAAAAATTAAAATCAGAGAGGACTTGTGGTTAAAGTCAGGAAGGATAGGAGGCTCGGCAAATAGAGGAGACCCGGTTCTTGTTGCTGACCTAATACAAGGAACCACAAGACAATGGAAAATCCAAATGCTGGAAAACCTTTTTGATGAAGATCGGACACGAGAAATCCTTTCGATACCCCTAAGTATCCTACCCACCCCTGACAACCTAGTGTGGACAGCTAACACTTCAGGGGAATACACGGTCAAAAGTGGGTATAACAGAACTCGCCTACCTCGCACAGCCGACCAGCCATCTCCCTCATATCAGGTACCCAAAAAATTGTGGTCAGACATTTGGCACCTCCACACATCCCCTAAAGTTAAATTTCTAACATGGAGTGTCTGCTTCAAGAGGCGAATTTTACCCGAAGCAGCGTGTCCTTTCTGCGGCGAAGCTCCAGAAACCGTCGAACACACCTTCATCCTCTGTTCGTGGGTGCAAGAAATCTGGTCAGATTAGCGGCTGGGCATCAGAAATTTGTTGCGAAATGTTACAAGAGCCGACAAATGGGTATGGGAAACTCTCATCGAAATAGCTGAACCACAAAGGAAAGCGCTCTTTGCCGAAGTCCTCTGGTTAGTGTGGAAGACCCGCAACATGTTCATCTTCCAAGCTCGAACAACCTCAAAGGAGCGACTATTAGAGGACGCCATACACAGCAATCAACTTTACCATCAACTAAACTACAGCAAGGACCGGAACAAAAATCTCACCTCCACCCCAGCGCCGGAAGAACAGCAACTCGCGACACCACAAAGCCAGCTCCATGTCGATTGCTCGTGGAACAGCTCGAACAAGGAGGGATCTGTGGCAGGAGTATGGCGTGACAACGCGGGAGTGCTGCTCGACGGCTTCGCAGAACAGATCCTTGCCCCCTCTGCTCAGATCGGTGAAACCCTAGCAATCCGCAAAGGGCTTCTCTTCCTTCAGTCAAAATAGGGAAAGGAAAGTACAAGTAGCAGAAGCGAACGTGAACTGAACTCCCCGACAGAACTAGTTTACACTGACAGCCTTGAAGTTGTTCAGTTCATCCTGGGCCGGGCCGAACCTCTGTGGGTTGCGAAGCAAATCGTCACAAACTGCCGCGGGCTCCTTACAGAATTAAAGCAGGTTGGGCTGAAGTTTGTCCCCAGAGATCAAAACCGAGCCGATGATTGGGTAGCAAGGGCCCATTACGCGAAAACTCTCCCGCTTAATTGGATCGCACAACCACCATCCTCACTAAAACTTATATTATGTTCAGAACTTAACTTATCTTGTAATCCTTCCTTTATGGATTATTAATGCAATATCTACATTTCCGACAAAAAAAAGAGAGAAGCTCTTGCGCGGTTCAAGAAGCGCTCTATCTGCCCCTTTGGCTGAAGGGGAACGGCAAAAAAAAGAGAGAAAAAAGCCCACGCTTTTTATTCTTCCTCTGAAAAATCCACCACTAGACGACTTACTTTCAAATTGGGACCCACCGAATATTTAAATTCCCTTTCTCTTGAGTGGCTTTTAGACGAGATGTTCATTGTACGCTTTCATGAGATATTAGATAAAGCCAAAATAGGCATTAAAGGGAATTCAACCTCCAGTTTTGATCAAATCTTGGATAGATATCTCTAATAACCACGACAACTTTAAGGCCGCATTTGGTTGGACTTCTAATCATGATAGGATTAAAGAAGATATGATATAAAAATCAGGGATTTTTGCTATATCATATTAATTGTTTGGTAAATTAAGATTCCGGAACTAGTTATTTTTATATTTCATCATATTCATTATTTAATATGAGCAGCATATCGATGTAAATGAACATAAATTATAGAAATATAGATAATAAAAATTTCTCATGATACACTGGTAAGGAAATCACAAATGGACAAATTGAGATAACCTTCATCAACCAATTCATAATTTTAGTATGATCTACAAACTGGTTTGACAATGATTAACAACATCGATGGGATAGATTAGCTACCGAATGTTAAATCTAGTGAAAGAGCAAAAACATAATCACGAGTTGACTCTCTTGCTACATTTATGAAATTTCATTCTCGCGATTTCGAAAATATAATGTGTTGACTCTCTTGTTACATTTGTGAAATTTCAACATGAACCATAGAGTTATGGAAAAAAAGAGTTTTGACTCTTTTGCTACTTTCATGGACTTTTGACATGAACCAAAGAGTTATGAAGGAGAAGGAGTTTCAACTCTCTTGTCGTTTCCGTGTCAACAAAGAACTATAGATGAGTCGTGAAATTTCAACATAAACCAAAGCTATGGAGAAGAAGGAGGTTGAATGAATTTAAAAGATCCGTTTCAAGTTTGAATTTGTTGATTTATAATCAAGGGTTCTGTTACTTCATTTTTATTTACTTATTTTTGAAAAAATTTTTTCCTCTCTTTATTTTTATTCCATTTTATCATTCCTTAATAAAATTTTATTAAATAATAAACTATACTACTATACCTAAAATATGTAATATAGGAAGATACTAAATATATAAAATATATATGTTATAGAATAGAAAAATTGAAATATATTAATAAAAATAGAAATAAATGAAAAACTAAAAATTGGCCATTATTTTTTTTTGTTATTTTGAATTTTCTTTATTATATTAGAATCTGAATATTATTTTATATTTAACTATTACTTTATTTTATAATTTAAGAAATTTGTTATTTAAAAAAATAGCTTTTATGATATGGATATAAGAAATTCTATTTATCTTTATCGATCTCTTTAAAGATATTTTTATCTTGGCTATATTCACTTTACATTCAACTTTATTCTATTTTGGGAAGGAACAACATACGGGATATGATAAATTTTATCCTGTCCCAACTTTTATCTTAGCTACTAAATGTTGCCTAACTAATTAAGGGCTGGTCAATAATTCCAATCCACGTCATTGAATTCGAGTTGGGTTTCGTGCACGGCTCAAACTTGAGACATAATTTAACGATATATTATTTTCCAATCAAATCTGAACAAAGAAGTGCCATTCTTGTGTAATAAATGCATATAGTGATATCTCGACCTTGATGTGTATTTTGATGAGAGGATATTAATGCAATAAACAGGTGGCTGCAGGAGTTTTCGGTGTCATAGAGCTGCCGCGGAAATAATGGCGAAGAGATAAAAAAAAAAGCGTTGAATTGGAAAACGCAATTTGCTTGTGGCCCACAAATTCCATTGTCTTCTGTCCATATCAAGCTCAAGCCAGCGGATATCATGGTCCCAATCCCAACCAACTTCCAAGCCAACAGGCAACCGCAACCTCTCTTTTCTGCATTGCGAAGATGAAGAGCGTTCAATTGAATAAAGGTCCGCTTATTTGGTGAGAGGCGAACGGGAGCTTGGCCCACAAGCTGTGCGAGGCTCAAGTTCAGTAATATAGTAAGTTTTGAGTCATCTATAAGGAAGTAACTTGGGACCAAAAAGTGAACTTAATCTAGCACCGTAAGGCAAACTCGAGATATATTGAAGTTGAAATCATCTTCTGTAGCAATACTTACGAGGAGAAGTCTGTTTGTGGTCACCGTGCTTTGACATATTTTGCCATTGAGTCATCACACTTTGATTTCTATGAAGGAGAATATTGAACTTTGATTTCAATTGTAAAAGGTGGGTTCATTGGTTGAGAGGCGAATGGGAGCTTGAGCCTAAAGCTGTGTAGGGCTCAAGTTCAGTTATCTATTAAGCTGTTCAAGCTTTCGTAAAATGCCTATATGTACCATACTTAACTCGCTAGAAACTGTTCTCTTCGCGATGCTTCTTTCACTGTAAATCCTGACCAGTGCTACAGATTAAAAAGGCTATACGAAGCAGACTGATCAGGTATAAAGATGTTAGAAAGAAGGTGAATGTTGATAGGCATAGATCATTGAGAGTTTGACTGGTCGGTGTACAGATTCTTGAGCATGCCGTAGAATTTGCTCCCCTATTTTGCCGTTGATTCTATATTAAATTCTTACTTATTAATAAAGGAAAAATAACAATAATTCCGTACATTTCTCCTAAGTCCGGTGGTTATCATATATTTAAGCATTTTGCTTGTCTCCTTCCACATCTACTGTAGCAATACTTGCCAGTAAACTTCATTTGTGGTCATCGTGCTTTAACATATTGGGCTATTCAGTCATCATACTTTGATTCTATAAACGAATGTATTGAGCAAAAATCTCTATTTATGTAATCTGACAATTTTCTGACTACATTTCAACCAACATGATGTAAAAACATCGTTGGTAATTGCACTTATAGTATAATAAAATACACTAACGCAACTAACCATGGTGAAGTAAGATGATTATCTATGCAGTATGCAATAGTAGAAGTGGCTATATGTAGTCTTTTCCTTGAAATGTGGCCAGAAAACAGTCAGAGAATATCAATTGCGACGAAATTAATGCTTAGTCCATTTGACAATTGAAATCAAAGCTCCATGACCCAACTGAAAACCGCATCAACTGACAATCAATAGGATTTATGCCAGTACATAATTGAGTTTGAAATGTTGTTAGCTCATTGGAGAAATTGTAACTCGAGCACAACCTCAAAAGCCAGAAATTAATGACAAACCCTTTGTTTAACTTCATATGAGTATTATTTTACTGCATAAGAAAGTTATCTTGATGTATAGTTTTCTGTTCACTATTCTCTTTAAATGTGACCATATGGCTGAATTTCATATAATCCTAAGATTATCTGCTCTCCCATATCATTCTCCTAATTTGCTTCACGCGGAAAAATTGGAGATTAGTTGTTTGCTGATTCCTCCTTTCATTTATGACGACATTTATTTCTCTCTCCCAGATGTAGAAAGCAATCCTTGGCGTATAAAGGTGGAAAGAATCAAATTCTTTCTCTTCAAGTAGAAGCATTCACAAGAAACATATTTCTCTCCACAACCTTCCATGGCAGGGTGGCCTTTGCAATCAAGTTCACATTTATTAATGGTGTGGTGTCAATTAAATGGGACACAAACATTTTAGATTTTTTTAAAAAAATTAAAAAAGAAATGTTATCATTAATAACAATAGCAACGTATGCTGTCTTGTTGATAATTTTTTTTCATTGACTCATTTTTCTAAAGAAGAAATTCCAAATAAAGCCTTAAAAAGCCATGATTTCCTCAATTAAGAATTTGAAGTGCCATAATTTCCTTAAATAAGGGCTTGATATAGACATTGTTTCAAATAAGGGCCCAAAATAGCTATATCAGTCTCAAATAAGGACTTGAACTCACTAGTTGTGAAAGGCAATTTCGTTTTATTAAAAAATTTCGTTTTCTTTATTTTTTCTATTTTTGAATAAAAAATTAAAATTTTAAAAATTTTATAAAAGGGAAAAACACAGGCAAGAGGGCTCCCTCTTGTTTGTGGCCATCGCCTTATCACCATTAGGGCGGTGGTGCCTAGGCGAGGGTCACCTACCTTCGCTTTCCCGCCTCTGTTTTCCTTTTCTTAAAAAAATTAATTTAATTAAATTAAACTTAATTAAATTAAATTTATGTTTGGACAAAAATACCCCTGATCGGTTGGAATTTTAGTCAACCGGCGAGTCGGCAATGTTAAGCCCTTATTTGAAACAATCATAACCACTTAAGACCCTTATTTGAGATTGATATAGTCACTTTATGTCTTTATTTTAAACAAAAATCTATTCCAAGCCTTTATTTGAGAAAAAAATAATTAAATTTAACTTAATTTAATTAAATTTATGTTTGGACAAAAATACCCTCGATCGGTTGGAATTTTTAGTCCATCGGCGAGTCGACGAGGTTAAACCCTTATTTGAAACAGCCATAACCACTTAAGGCCCTTCTTTGAGATTGATATAGTCACTTTAGGTATTTATTTTAAATAAAAATTTACTTCAAGCCTTTATTTGAGAAAATGATGGCACTTCGGTCCTTATTTGGAATTTTCCATTTTTTCAAATAATATAAACCATCAAAATAAGGAAAATCTCTTCCTAATAATTTATTCTCTACAAGAAAAGCACATCTTTCCTAAAAAAATTATTTTCACTTTTTATGCACTAAAGTATAATGCAAGAGAAACAATGCATTAAAAATGACGGATTTTTCCTCCTCCTTTGACCGCTAAGTGAATTTTTTTTCGAAGACTTTATCTCAGCATCTCAAGTGACCGTCGCCCACGTAATAAAATGCAACAAGAAAAAACCCTAACAACTTTTTCCTGTCCTCAGTCCTCTTTCTCTCCTCCATGTCAACTGCTCAGCCACCGCCACCGGCATCGACCACCTACTCCCTCTACTCCCTCTCTCTACACTGCCATCGGCCTTGCCATGCCTCCGCCGAAGCCCTCACTGCCACCAACCAACCCTGGCGTCTCCCCCCTCTCTTTCAAATGTGCATTGGCCGCCGCCTCTCCAGCTCTCCTGACCTCAGATCGAGGCCGCTATGTGGTCGCTGACCACAGAGAGAGAGAGAGAGAAGGTGGGGGGATGTTTAGGTTGAGAGTACTCCATGGGAGGCGGAATAATTAAGGCAGATTTTGGGATACCACAGCAAAATCAATAGCGGAATCGGGACGGATTTGAGGAGTAATAGAAGGATAACAAAGTTAAAACCTAGCCAACTTTAATCCCTGAAGTAAATATAATTTCAAATAACAGGAGATGAGCCCTGTTTATTTAGGGCCCGCTTACCTATTCTTCTCAATAGTCAACAAGCAAATTTTTAATTTTCCCACAGTAATTTAAAATATTATCGAAGTTTAAGAAAATAGTGAAAAAATTTATAATTTGAACATGGTAATTTAAGTACATATGTATAACAATGTGCATCATAGGGGAAATTGTTATTCGATAAGTAGGGTGCATGTATTTTAATGTCATCTCAGATGAATCTCACATAAAAATCAGTGAACCCGTCTTAATCAATGACGTGCACAGCCCTATGATGCATGGACCTGGGCTATGTAGTAATAGCTTTCATTCTAGGCGTTGAAACTTGATTGGCACCGTATAATCTAATCCGATCATGGAATAAGTCACTAGAAAACAGCTCTAGCGTTTATTTAATGCAATACAATCCGAAAATAATGTCAGAAATTGACTGGATCACAATTTTGCCCCCAAAGACAAAGTTTGGAAGTTGGCTTGGCCCTAATACGGCTAGTATGAAATGTTAGACAAGTTAAATATCCAACGTCGAACGAATGTAGATGAGATGACGAGGGTGGACATAAATTGTTTGCAAAGTACGAAAAAGAATAGCAGACAAAATTAAAAGATTAAAAAGAAAAAGATGGAATAATCGTTGATATACTAAAATTGATATATAAAATTGGTATATTAGGTGTTGTGACAATCTCTTGTTAGGTATTGTATATGAGTCATTTCTTTAAAGGTGCAGTTGTAGCCTCCCGCGTCATTTAATGATTAATTTTATAGACAAGTCATAATATATCAAACATCACTTTAAAAGATATATAATTGGAAAAATTCTATAGTGACATAGATACGTGTGCCCCTGTGGTGGGCATATGATCAATGGAGAAATTATCGATTGACTTTGTCTATTAATTAGGATTGGAGACAACTAATAAAAGAAAAGTGATAGATGTACTTACTATTAAAAAGACACAAGTCAATACATATTTCTCACACCGCATATCAGTTATAGAATGAATCTATCTTATTCTCTTTCTGAAATTTAATAGGTGAGTATCAAAAAAGTCCTAAATCTATTATACAACGATTAATTTAGTCCTAATTTTCTTCAATTTTGCCAATTTAATGTTAAATCTTTCGATAATTAGTCAATATAATCATTTTAGTCAATTTTAGTCAATAACAACTAATGTAGACATTAACATGGTAATGCTCTTGGGAACAGCTGTTTCTATTCTTTTGTTCCTAGGAGCAGATTTTTTGTTCCCAAGAACAGAAATGCGTTTGGTAAATTTTTTGTTCTCGGGAACAAATTTGTTTCCCGAAACAAGTTTAGAGTAGAATTCAGAAAAAAAAAAAAGTTGATTCTTGTTCCCGGGAACAACTTTAAGAATCAGTTTTTTTTTTCCTTTCTTTTTTTTCTTTTCTCTTTCTCTTTCTTTTTCTTCTTCTTCTTCCTCTTCCTCCTCCCACCCCTCAGCCGCCCTATCGCCGCCGCCAGTGAGCCGCTGGGCGAGGTCTGGCGAGCTCGCTGGCGCCTTGCCAGGCTAGGGCGAGGTTCGACAAACTCGCTAGAGCCTCGCCCGACCACCGATGAGGCTTGGCCTCGCAGATCTGGGTGAGGCCGAGCCTCATCGAGCCTTGCCCAGGTGGCGCGAGGCCGGGCGAGCCTCGCCTCACCCGGCCACCGGCGAGGCGAGCCTTGCCGGCCAGCGGCGAGGCTTGGTCTCGGCTGGGGCAAGGCCGAGCCGGCCCGTCACCGGCGAGGCTCGAGCCTGGCGGCTCGGCTCGCTCGGCCTCGCTAGGCCGGGTGAGGCTCAAGCCTCGCCGATGGCGGCCAATAGAAAGAAGGGGAGGAAAAAAAAAAGAAAAAGAAAAAGAAAAAAAGAAAATTAAAAGAATCAAAAGATTGGAAATTTTTATCAAACGCATTTATGATCCCGGAGTAAAAATTTTGAATAGTTACCAAACGCCTTCAAATGCTCAAAAATTGTTCTCGGGAACAAAATAAAAAAGAATCATTTCTGAGTAGAATATGCTCCTGGGAATAGAAACGTTGTCATGCGCGCCCTAACTGTCCTACATGGTATGGCCGACACTAACATAGATGATTTTCACAGTTTTTTTAATTTTTTTGATTTTTTCTTGTATTTTGATTTTTATTATTTTCCTATTTCCATCTATCGGTTATTAATGAGGCCCCCACAATTGACAAAGGAAAGTAGGGAAAAAGATAAAAAGGAAAAAAAAAATCAGAAAATTTAAAAAATGCTTTTGTAGCAATGAATGTTGTGAAGCGATTATTGAATGAAGGCAGTTGAAGGTTAGGGATCGAGATTGGATTGCTGCTTCTTGCCTTTCATCCACGGAAGGCGGCCGATATTGATACCATCACATAAGTGAATTTCGACAATCTGTGGTTCTCGTTTTGCTTATTCATTCTCTTTGCTTTACCGGTTTCATGTCCCACTTTAATTTTTTTCCTATTTAATTAAAATGATATCCAACATGATTTTCACATAGCAAAATATGAGTTTACCTACTCAATTCAGTAAAAATTAAGCACATAGCAAAATATGAGTTTACCTACTCAATTCAGTAAAAATTAAGTCATCTACACATGGACAATTAACTAGAAAATCAGTTGACGTAGTCTAATTCTAAATAACTCTAAATAAGACCAAATAAAAGATATGTAAAATTTTATAAAAAAAAATCTAATAAAGTTTCTATTCACCCTCAAATCTGTTAATTGTAATGTCTTACTTGATTTAAAACTAATAAAAATCCACATTTTTTAATTAACAAAATTATTTACTTTAAACTTCTCTACTATCAGTTTTTACGTTACATAAGGATATTTATTTTAGTAATAGTAACATCGTATTTACACAACTTAAATTATCTATGAGTTCAGCTCCAGCCATTGCAGTGCTAGTTAACTCAAAAATCAAACTCATGATTATCTTATGTTAGCCAAAAAATAAAGTGTATTCGAAAGTGTAAAGTATAATTGTTTGATGACATTTTTTGCCTCACTGTTTTTTGTTTGTTTGTACAACCCCACTTTTTTACTATGCCAACCAACTTTCATTTCAAAACAATTAAGCTAAATAAATATGCATTGCGTTTTAGTTCAACCAATGGCAAAAAGAGATATATTGCACGGTACAAATTTTCATTTGTTTAGCAATCCTTTGAAATCTCATTAGATCAGGCAAAACTGCACGTGTGGTTGTTAGTTTGACTTTCATTATATTTATAGTAGGTTAAAATGTTTTTGTGGTACACTGCCAAAGAATTGAGTTTTTACATTTAAGTAGTTATTCAAAGTTAAAAAAAGTTCACATGCACTAATTAAATTTCCATCTTGCTGGTGTCATTTCCTTTCTAGAAGAAAGAAATAGTATCCAATATTAGAAAATTTTCTAGGATTCTTTTCAAATTTGCTCCATGTTTATATATCGTGTGTGTTCTAGTTGCCAATCGCATCTCCACGGCACTTTATGGTAAAAAGAGGCACCGTAATCACAAGGAACAAAGGTGCCGCTAGCTTAGCAGCCTTTGCAAAGAAAACGCCTCATACGATAATTTGAAAGTGAAAATGCTCACAATTCGCACACCTAAAGGAAAAGAAGGAGATGGATAGTCTTGTTTCTTTTCTTTTAATTTCACCTTATTAGGAATGATCACAAGACTTGCATTTAATGTTACATGACTCTTACCCTGAAATGATTCATAAATATATCTAACATTCCAAGAAGATAGACCTTTTGTAATTTACAAAATATTGAACTAGACATTTAAACGCGAACAATCAAGATGCATTTACAAAACATTGACTAGACATAGAAACATGAATAATCAAGATGCATGTGTCATGGTCCGTGATTCTCCCGTACTCATGACCTTTGTGAGTGGAGTTTGGGTTATTGAGTGAAGAGTGAGTGATGTAGAGGGGAAGAATACAATTGGTCCATGGGAGTAGCGTTAGGACGGTTAGTGTTAGGAGTTCTAGGATAGAAAGATTTTATTACTTAGAAGCTCTGAAGATGGGGATGGCCTCCTATGTACAAACTGATCGGGAGTTGACACCGCTCTATGATGAGGCCATGGTAGGCCGAAATTAGTTCTCGAGCCTAAAATGATATGTTGTCTCATTCAATGGATTAGACGCCCGAGTTAAGCTAGATGTGGTACGATGTTATATAAGAAAATTATTCGCTGCTATAAAATCAAGGCTAGCTTGCTAGGTGCTGCATGGGCTATTCTGCGGCTAGGAATTGCTGGTTTGTGACAAATGGTATAAGAGCATAATCCCTCCAGTAAGTGAGTTGAGTTGGAGAAAACCTATGTTCTACTCGGTCCTATGAGGGCAAAGAGTGAATTGCTAGGGTAAAAGGTGCTCGGATAAAGTGCAACTCTTGACCAACTTTTGAGATAGCAATGTAGGCACACGAAAGATCTGATTCTTCACTAAATAGGTAAAACATTCTTGGATCAATTGACGAACCTCAAGAAGAGTTTTGCTGCCACGTTTTCAACAAGGAAAGAAACCTCCATTGATCTACTAGGATCAAAAAGCTTAGTAGACAAAGAAGGTGCTGCCAAAAGGTGCAATTGGCAAAAATTATCACATTTATTAGTGACAACGCAAGTGACCAAAGGGGCCCAAATAGTTGGGATGAAAAGAAGCTGCTAATGGGGCGGCTTGTTTTGATGGGTGAGCATTCCCATTCAATGTAAAAAGTGGTGTATCAATGGTTAAGGAAACGTAGGGATGTAACAGAAAAGCCCACAACAAGGGCGTTGCGTAATTAAGTGGGGAAGAATGTCATGGTCCATGATTCTCGCATACTTGTAACCTTTATGACTGAAGTTCGGGGTTATTGAGTGAAGAGTGAGTGATGCAAAGGGGAAGAATGTAATTGGTCCATGTGAGTGGCGTCAGGAATGTTGGTACTAGGAGTTCTAAGATAGAAATATTATATTATTTAGGAACTCTAAAGGCAAGATTGGCCTCTAGTATACAAACTAGTCAGGAGCTGACGCCGCTCTCCTCATGAGGTCATGGTAAGTCGAAATCAATTGTCGAGTCTAAAGTGACCTATCTCGCTTGATAGACTTGACGCCCAACCTAAGTTGGGCGTGATATGATATCATGTAAGGAAACTATTCATTATATCATTTTCTGAAACAACCATAGAACAAAGGCTGGTTTGGTGTTGTTCGCTCACCAGGCACTGCACAAGCTATTTTGTGGCCAATGAAATGCCAGCCCGTGACACATGCATGTATAACGTGTGTGAATTTGATTTAATTACTAACAATGCCATCGTTGGAAACACGAGAAGTTGGATATGGTTGCGTTTGGACGTACATGCACGATACTCACTCTCACTCACTTCGCTCGCGCACCCACAACACTTTAAAACTTGTCTTTGGACAGGTGGACCTTCTGAACTTTAATCTCCCTGTCCCTGCTTATATATATGGCTTTTCCAAGTGAACCTTCAGGCAACACATGCTCATACTTTGGTTTCGGAAGTGTTTCTTCACCAAAAGATTGTGTGCGCCCAGGAGAGACAGAGTAGACAATGAATGGAGCTATAGGAGTGAGAAAAGGTGCATGGACTGAGGAAGAGGATGTGTTGCTGAAGAAGTGCGTGGAGAAATATGGTGAAGGAAAATGGCACCAAGTCCCTTACAGAGCAGGTATATTATTGATTAACCCAGCAAGAGAGAGAGAGAGAGAGAATGCTGTCGCAACAAGAGTATGTATCAATGGTTTGAGTTTGGAGGGTTGAACAGGTGCAGGAAAAGTTGCAGGCTGAGGTGGTTGAACTATCTGAAGACCAACATCAAGAGAGGGGCATTCCACGAGGACGAGGTTGACATGATCATCAGGCTTCATAAGCTTCTTGGTAATCGGTGAGTAAAGCTTTCCCAAGGTTGTGTTACGTTGCATATCATACCTATCATCCTGTCAACATGTCAACACTAATGAATCCATATATCTCTTCTACCATTTCTTTCGGGGCTTTGAATGGGAGTTTTGCTGGCGAGATCATAAAAAAGATAGAGGAGACTAGGTTCAGAAAATATGGTATGTAAAAGAGACAAAGGACTTGTTCAGTAATATGCAGCCCATATGCTAAAATATTCACTTGAGGCTGTATTTGGTCATCCAGATTCGAGTTAAGATAGGTTAGATAAGGTGGGAGTAGACATCATTCCAACATTCACCGAATTGTAGACAATCTCATTATTTATTTAACATAATCTAAGATGACATTAAAAATATTTGAAAATGTCACTAATCCAACGCAATCTCTCATTTAGAAGCGTAAGAATGTCAAAGAAAATGCCAACTATCACTTCTGACCTTTTCTGGAAATTCGACATCAATACCCTTCAGTAAACATCATCATCAAGAAAAAGCTGTGAAGTCCAAGTGTTTTCCAGAACACTTCCATAGTATTCAATTTCGTTACGGCACAAAATAAAGGTAGTTGGGGGATACAAAAATAAGTAAACCTAAACCACAAAACGTCAATTCTCTTAGATGAAGATGATTCAGCTCCCAAACAACGATAAAGCAAAAAGGAAATTATTATCAGATAAATCAGTAAATATTGGTCATTGTATATATACCTAGTTTCGATCAGCCACACTCCACTTGAAATATAGTAAATTAAAGAGTTCATACGTAATATGAGCTGAGCAATGATAATTCTAATTTTTTCTATAAAGACGTTTGAGAACTTTCTGTTTTCAAGAAATGAACTTGTGGCAAATATTTGGGGAAAAGAAACTAAATTGGAAAAAAAAATCTTAATGGCATAGAACCTGCCAAATATGGCTAGGGGCGTCGGCAAAGGACAGAGGGCCCCGTCTTGATTTGGAAATGAAAGAAATCTTGTGAAAGTGACTGTACAAATATTTAGTGGTCCATACACTTGTCAACCCCACAACCAAAAAAAAAAAAAAAAAAAACCACAACCAAAGTACGTCCGATGCTTCTTGGAATTCTTTCATAAAGCTCCCCCCCACAAAACTATTCAGAGTTTAGGAGGGAGTAATACCGTTACCACGATGCTTTGAGTAGTTTCTTGAGCTTGGTACCACTCCACTCATCTGACATGTTGTTGGGGTGAGTGTGGTGAGTGCCGAGTGTCTCTAGTGTTATACAGCTTTGATGGTTGAAATACACCTCTTAATTTACAAAAAAAAAAAAAACCTTCCATGATAGTCTATATATACAAATCACTTTTTTTTTTATATAGATTAATTAACACAATTTCATCAAAATCCAATTATACTTTCTTGCCAAAGTGTCGACATGATGGCCACATGATAGCGATGTGATATCTAGACTGATCATGTGTAGATATCATGTGGTGCACGAATATATGATGCACTCGATTAAATTGATGATCATTAAGTCGAATCTGCCCATTTAAGAATCTCAAGTTCTTAGTGAGACTAGATGTTATAAATACTTTAAGATTAGTCATTATTATCAATAAGATAGAATGAAGAGGGAACTCACATTGAGAATGAGATTGATCTCATCACTTATTGCTTGACCCCATAATGCATGCTGTATATGTTGAGCCACTTTGTGTCAAGGTCTTGTATGTTGCCATCAGTGAATTTTCTCGTCACGATTCTTCTTTTGGGAAAACGTAAACTTTTAATAAAGGTATCATTGTCTAAAATGATTCTGTACCGTCTATTTTTGCCAAAACAGCCAGATTTTGAAGTCTTTGAATTTGCCTCGTAGAGCTTTCTTGTTTTTGATAGAGGCGGTTGGACATCAGATTCAATTGATGAAAGAGATAGATATCGATGTAGAAGCAATGCGACAATCTAAGGGTCGTGTCCAAATTATTTAGGGCCCTTTACAATGAGCATTTATGTACATGGAGGAAAGTCAAACTTATCCGCAGGGTTTTAGTGAAACGTTAGACCAAATTAAAGAGCAAATGTTAGGATTCCATTTTAATATGAGGATTTTGTTATGTAATATCCTAGTGGCACTTGATAACAACTAAATAAAAAGTCCCTGCAATTTTCAATGCATTCACTGCATTTGTAATATGCAAAATCAATATTCTAAAAATTGAATGTTTTCTTAATGTTTAACAAGTGCCAAACACTTGTTAATAGGACTCTTAATATATAGACAAAAAGAATAGAAGACTAACTTGCTTTAGAGGTGAGAGATGGTCTAGTGGTACTTGAAGAATTTTCCAAATGCGAGGTCGCAAATTCGAATGCAAGTATCTCACCTTGTGGAATGATCTATGCATTTCTAGCACTTCAACGAGAAATTATGGTGACATGGCTCGCCTAGCTCGGACCATTGGGTCGTGAGTGAGGCAAAATGAAGGTCCTTCGTCGGTCTTAAGTCTTACGCAATGAAGCGATACTTGGAACTTCTTAGTAATGCTTAGAGAGAGCAGACAATCTGGCTGTCCATGCTGGCCTTTTCGATTAGGGTAAAAATGAAAAAAACAGGTGGTGTATATAAAGACGATGGAAATGAATAGCCACTACCATCGTTTCGTCTATTGGATACGCCCACACAGTTTTAGTTTCCTGCCTTGCGTCGTGGATTAAATTTCAATGCGTTTTTTAGTTGCAGCTTTCAGATCTGCATCGTTAATTAAATTCTAACGTATTTCTATATCTTGGGTGTTGCGACATTGATTAAATTCCAATGTTGCATCTTTGCATTATCAAGCTTTGTTTTCAATTAAATTCCAGCATAATTTGTTTTTGTTTGGTGTCATTTCGGCATAATTTATGTATATACGATGCTATTTGAAATGAAGTTATCAATTTTCTTGTCTATTTATGATATGACATATCTAGAGTCATCATAGAATCTATCTCCTTTAACAAAAATTGAAAAGCTATTTTTGATGACAAATACTTTTTTAGTCAAATCTATTTGCGCAAAGGACTACTATTGTTACCATTATTCGATAACTGAGTTAACTGGCGATATGGGAATTGAAATAAACTCACGCCCGCATGGATATCTGAAACAAGCAAGACCTAAGTGGACTTGTGGAATTGTCAAGTCATATTAAAATTCATGAGGGGGCATGTAGAATTGTTAATCAAAATTTTTGCGTATGCTGATTGATGAACTAATGAGTCATTCTTCCTAATTATCATATTATAAAGGGAAAAGCTATCAAAATCCTCAAACTTGGCCTAGTGTGACACATTTACCCCAAACTTTTTTTATGATACAAAAAAATTTCAAACTTGTACTCATGTAACAAATTTACCCCTAACTTTTTTTTGTGATAACAAAAACACAAATTTTGCTAACTGTGACACATTATCCCAAACTTTATGTTTATGACACCAAAAATCACAAACTTATATCCATGTGACTCATTTATCCAAAAAATGTGTCACAGAAAAAAATTGGGGTTTTTGGCGTCATAAAAAAAAGTTTGGGATAAATGTATTACACTGGATAAAGTTTGCAGTAAATGCGTCAAATAGGTATAAGTTTGGGACTTTTAGTGTCATAAAAAAAGTTTGGGGTCTTTGGTAGTTGTTTCCCTATTCTAAATAATGATCTGTCCAAGTTCATGCAGGTGGTCACTGATTGCAGGGAGACTTTCGGGAAGAACTGCAAACGACATCAAGAACTATTGGAACACCCACTTGGCTAAAAAGGTCGACCATCAGAAGCAAAAGGAAGACAACCCGCCTCAGAAATTTGTCACTAAAGTGAACGTCATAAGGCCTCGACCTCGGACATTCTCGAAGAGCTTGGCATGGCTAAGCGGAAAAGCCACGCTGGTGGCTTCAAGGACTCCACCCGGTGGAAACCTTGGACGACCATTTCCCTTATTATCTCATCAGGACAAGGAGAGTGCTTGGTGGGAAAATCTGTTAACCAAAAGCGGCCCCGACGAAGGACTCGTCACCTCAGCAAATGGCTCAGAAGGACAACCAGGCGTGAATTCGTGGCCTCAGGAATTTGCTATGGAAGAGGGACGAAATGGTTGGAACCAGCTCTCTTTTGATGCCGACATTTGGGAATTTCTCAACTCAAATCCTCAAGCCGTTATATAGCTACCGCTTTGATTGATCTGTCTTAGTAGCTTTAGTAGCTATTACTACTGGGGCAACTTGAGTCCGTTTATGTAATGTGCAATTCTCTAGAAGTGTGCTAAAACTAGGCCTTTTATTAAACTAGTGATTGATGCATTCAACTATAGAAGAAGCTTGTTATAGAAGTGATGCCTTGTGAGAAATAATGTCTGGAAATGAGTAGCCACGTTCATCTTTAAATTTGTCACATAATGTGACTATGAATGAAGCTCATGATGGAAGAAGTTGAAATTAAATTGAGAATTTTTGTTCACTGGAATGTGGTGAATAAATTCTACTTGTATTTGAAATATTTTGAATGGAGATTTTGAGTAGCAGTTAAAATTCTAAACATATAAAAGCAAATTGATAATGGATTAGGGCTTGTTGACACCACCCCAAAATCTATGCCCAATTATAGAAATGTTAATGGTCCAAACTAAGTCATGACGGATATAGTACAATCCACAAAGACCATCAATGAGATGTTTGATGAGCTCATTTGATCATAAATGTCATAACAGTGAACTCACCGATGGAACACCTGATCGGTTTATCGATCACAAGTTTTCAATAGACAAAGTTTAAGTGAACTACAATACATGTGGTTCTAATCAATTGGCTCAAAACAAGAAGGGATGTTTTTTTCATTTTTAGGGCGCAAAAACTTCATAGCTTTCATTAAATGAAAGTTTGAAAACACAAATTACTTGCATTAGAACATAGAACTCCAAAAGGGTAGAGGGGGGATAAGAGACCCAATTCAAAGGTAGGTTTTTGTTATAATGAGTTTTGACAACCCAATCCGTAATCTTAATAGACTCCTTTTTGCAGTCGGCTATCTTCATGGACCGAAAATTCTTCAAGCGGGCTTGGGCCTCAATTGACCAAAGAAGAATCGTAGCTGAAGGATTGGGACTAGTCACGAATTCCCAGAATAGAGAGCAAGTAAAGAGGCAATTAGATATTCTTTCGGAGGAAAATTAGGATGCATAAGGGAGCGGGTAATAAAAGATTTAGGAGGAATCTCTAGAAAAAGTAGGATATCATCCAGACCCCTAGCCATAGGAAACCAAGCTTATGATGGCGTTCGTTTCTAATTGATTTCCAATGATTCACTGATTTTATTATCCTTTTCTGGACCACCAGGGTGTTTACCATTTTACAAGGAACTCGCGGGATCATGGCTCATGCTCTTCCGCTGGCTTACCCAACATTCCGGGCGAAGCATCTAGTCTCTCATTGGTCCCATCACATCACATTAATTTCTAACAATTAATTTCATTTCTTTGGTGGAAAATCGTCACGTGCGAAGCATTTGACCATACATGGTGAACTTCACACATCAATCTTTAACAAATAATTATGTTTGCGCTAACGTGAACCCATATGAGTTTCAAGACTTATCAATACAATTTTCAGAATGAACACTCTGTTTCTAGTGAAGAATGTTTGATCATTTCTTAATTATGGAAAGCTTATTAAGATGTGAGTCATTAGTCATGCAAAGATGTCTAATAAATTAAGATTGGATGCTTGTATTCAACTATGATTGACAATATCTAGTGTCTGATAAAGTACCTGCAGGTTCTCCAAATAGCTGAAGGGACGGTTATACAATTCGGTCAAGAATCATATAAGACGAAGGGGAGAGTGATTATGATGGGAAGAATCACTGAGATAATTATCTTCATTTTTGCCGGCGGTGTATGGCAAGGACATGTTTCGAGACGATGAAATGGCGGACCCCGAGTTCAACACCCGGCCATTCCTTGAAGCTCCCAGAATGAAGGTGGAAAGCCTCCCGAGTAGAACGATAATCAGAGGATGCAACCAAGCCGGCAAAACCGCCTGACTGAAGAGAGCCGCATCACATGAACAAAGGCAAAGTTGTACAAAAAATGGTTCCCTTGCTTTGAAACGTTTCGAGCTCGAATTGCAGTGTATCTATGTACCCGGAGATTGAAGGAAATTGTGAATTTATGTAGCAGTGTTTAATAATCCGCTGTGTTCATATATCCTCATTTTAATTGTGAATACATTTAAGAACATAAGACTGAAGGAGATTTAGTATCTTGGATTTTGGTTCCTTAGGTGACCTTAGGTGATCACCTAGAGTGATAGTTAGAAACTTGAGCATGTCGTATTCTTCTATATGTTAACATTATATCTCTTCAATTTATGGCAAAGAACAATGGTGAATGAGCATATGGTTAACGAGAAAGTTCACCCATTATTTTTTTCTTCGTGATCGAGGAGAGACTATATGATTATCTCATGAATTCAATCGCATGACAAGCTTTGCTATCGCACCGTTTCTGAGGAGCACCCATGTCTTCCGAATACCAACACACCCAGACAAGTTCAACACTATGCATCAGTCATGCAGACTCATGTTTTGCTGCGGGATCTCGGTTCACATTCTTGCTTGTGTAGAGTCGGGTCACTTACCTGTGTCATCTCTCCCTGAGTAGCACCGCTGCAACACCTTTCATCTGCCGTTTCTGTCGTTAGTTGAACCTCCACAAGAGCTAATATCTAAGGCATGTTTGGGTTAAGTGAGATATACACAAAAAAAAAAAAAGCTTCAATGCCTAGGAAATAACAAAACAAGTTCAGATCTTTTATCTCAAAATGACCACTGAGATATTACTTTAAATCCGTAATTCCTTAGCTATCATCTCCTGTCATGATTGTACCATCCACATATAAAAAAAAAAAAATGCTCCAATGATTATGACAAATAAATAATGCTTCGTCATTAGAGCTAGATTGAAATCCAAATTCTCGACCGTAGTACTACTAGGGATTTGGACTCTCCAGTATACTAAGGTCATTTCATGGCACGAGACAAGATTAGGAACAATCTATTTTCAATTTTCTCAGTCGGATGCACGTAGTGTGGGATTAATGTGCGCTCTCGGAGCCTACATGAGAGTACGACACTAATCCAGCTGTATTTGTCAAATACCTAATTCGCGAATCTTCGCTTCATCGCACTCCTCTACCCACATCGGGAGCTCATATCTGATACCAAGTTAGAAACAATAATAATAAACATTATTAATATAGTAATTGATCCTATAATGCATAACAATCTAGGTGTATTTACATGGGAAATTTTTTTAAGAAACGAAACATTATAACAAGGAAATTATCTATCATTGAAAATAACGAAAAATAACAGAATTCCCCCCCCCCCCAAAAAAGCCCACGTATGGACATCATGATCACAAGCATCTTTAAGCTGCATATTATATAGATAAACGTGGCTATTCATGGCTTTGAATAAGGGGCAACTTTCTTCTTTTTTTTCGAAACAAGGAAAGACAAACTTGGCATTGCAACATTATCTAGGGGTGAACATCGGTCTAGGATCAATCTCAGACCTACCTTGGACCAGCCGAATCCAGTCAGTCTTGGTTCGATTCTTAGGGAGATTGGGTCTATCATTGGTCCTAAGATCCTTGGACCCTGTATTGGGTGGGTTGATCCTCAATCTTGGGAGTTTAGGGTTGGTTCAATTTGGACCAATCATATATATATTATATATAATACATATTTTATACATACCAAATATATTATATATTAATGCTTTTGTCTACTCTAAATCCTAGAGTCTCCTCCCTTGTTCTCTTAATAGTTTAGTTTGTCATGTAAATTAAAAAGTAAAAAGAAACCTAGCCCTAATTCAACCAAAAAAAAAATAAAAACAAAAACAAAAAGAAACCCTCTTCCCTTGTCTTGGCCTCTCTCACCTTGTTTGCGGCTTGCCTCTCTTTGCTTGCTTCACTCACTTTGTCGCTTGCCTTTGCTGACTTACCTTACCACTTGCCTCTAGCCTCTCCTCACTAGCCTTACATGTTCATGACTTGTTACTTTTAACAAGTGTGAAATTTCTATTGTTACCTTATCTTATATTTATGTTTGATATGTAATAATGTTCATAGTTAAGTTGCTCAATGTTTCATTATTGATAGATATGTAATTTGAAATCATATGTTTGTCCTTTTAAGGATTACAAAAAATGAAATTAAAAAAATAATTAGTTGGTCCCAGGGTGACTATGAATTGGATCGAACCTATAGAATCGGTTTGGTCCTTGATCCCAAAAATTGAAGACCAACACTATGAGGATTGATCCTTAGATTAGGTGTTGGACTAATCCAACCCGTACCATGCTCACCCTTAATGTTATGTGCCCAAAAAGATCAGAAGAAAAAAGAAAAACACATCGAGCAGAGAAGGGTGCTCGACGGCCCAATAAGTATCTTGCATTTTGATCAGATATATCATGAGGATACGACTAAGCGATATGTATGGTTTTCTTTGGCACAGATGGCTACCGATATTTAACCCATTAAGATCGTATTTGACTCTGTTATAATGCATAACTGAAATGAGACATATTTAAGAGACATGCGACTCTTCTCAATGTCACATAACACTGGCATGTTCAATCATCAAAGACAGTTCGTACTGTCCATTTGCAGAGAATAATGTATAGTTGCAATGCTTGTTTGGAAATTTGCATGATTAATAAATTTGAAATTTTATTTTTGAAATGAGACCATGATATTTTTTTCTGCGAGATAATAATTAGTATTTCCATTATTTATTTCTCTTTTGAATTATAATGCTTTTTTATATAAATGTTGCAAAGATTAGTCATTGATTCTGGGGCACATCTATGGTGCTTGGTCCACCGATCGTACATAAATCAGTTCATTCTCTTCGTAGCTCAATATAAAATTTACAGTGTCGTAAATAATTATTTTGTTAATTTTTTTCAATGACGGCCTATATGACCAGGTGAACCCTTGATTTAATATAGATGTATATCTACTCCTGACACAAATCTCTCCAAATTTGTACATGTTGGCTTGGAATTGGGTATCACATTCATGAAATATGTGTGAAGTATCATTTACATAGATTATTTTCGGGATGAATTTGAATAAGTCTACTCTATATATCTTTCCAAAAATGACCTCCACAAAAAGTACATGAAACACATTGAATCTAGACGATATAAATACAATAACAAGTGGCCTCGGGAGTTCTTAATGTCATAGAGCTCCCATGAAAGATGCTGACCAGAAGATCAAAAACGCCTTGAAATAGACAACTATTCGTTTGAGGCCACAACTTTCAGACTGTTCACGTGAGTGTCCATAACTCAAGCTTGCTGCAACCTTTCAAGCTCAAGAATGTGACAAAATCATGGTCCCGACCAATTGGGTCGTATTCAATCTTCTAGAATACAGAATGAGTGTCCAACCAGCCACTAGGCAACCGCAATCACTCTTGTCTGCATTGCGAAGATAAACTTCAACTGTAAAAGGCCCATTTATGTTGTAATTTTAACGCGGAAATGGATCGAGCGAATCGGATAAAATTAGTCGGAAGGAAGGAAAGGAAATCGGACATTGTATTTACGTGGTTCGGTCCGAATATCGGAACCTACGTCCACGGGGAGAAGAAGACGGAATTTCACTATGTAACCAAAGCGATCTGATGAAGATTACATACACCACATTCGAGCAGTCTTCAAACACTCACTTAGTGTTTAAAGCATTTCCCCTCCAATTATACCTAATAACTCACTCAGTGTTTAGCCCCTTACAATTCCTAGTAAAATTCTCACTCAAGGAATTAAATAAATTCTACTAACAAGAATTTAACTGGCTAAAATACCCAGATATAATTATAACGAGAAAATCTCCCTTTGCCAAGAGCTCCCACGCGTTCAGTAAATCACTTCTCACGCTCCTCTTTCTCTCTCTCTACCCGGAGCTCTCTACTCGGTGCTCAAAGGCACACCTCCTCATGGCCACCGAAGTCCTCCTTTCATAGGAGAGTGGAGGGAGAAGAAGACAAACGGCGCCCGCAAGACAAGCTTCTGAAGCAGCAGCACCCACCATGAAGAACTCATGCATGCACATGGCCATGTGCATGCATTTAATGAGCGGAGAAGACTTGCACGTTTCTTTGACCATTGTTTCTGCAGCTTCCCTCCTTTTTTAATAATTGTTGTCAAAGATGGGCAATATTTTATTGCCCATCTTTCTTCATGCACGTTCATTTTCCTCCTTTGGCCGAAGACAAGAAAGGAGCCCATTAATTTAATGCTTCCTCCATCATTTCCAAAGTCCAACTTGCAACTCTTGGACTTTCACTCTTCTGGCCACACGCTTCCTCCTGACACATTCTTTAATACTTCGCATCAGACACGCATACAGAAGACAACAAGATCACGTAGAATTAATTATTGATCCCCACGTGATCGAGTTCATATATTCTCATCAGTTTGATTTTATTCATCGAAACTCAAACTCGAGACGTATTTTTAACAATTTATTTGGCGAGAGGCGAATGGGAGCTTGTCCCTCGAGCAGCGAGAGACTCAAGTTCAGTTATCTATTGAGCTTTAAGTCATCTATGAAGAAGTAATTTGAAACGCAAGAATTGAACTCATTTCAGCACTGTAAAGCAGACTTGAGATGATTAGTACAAATCAGGAAGTTAGACGATTATCTATGCATTATGCAATGATAGAAGTAGACCATATGTAATCTTTTCATTGACATATAGCCAGGAAACTTCAAACTATATCAATTGCAACGAAATTATAGTTTTTTGTTTGTTTGACAATTGAAATCAAAGCTCCATTACCCAACAGAACACGGCATCAAGTGACAATCTATAGGATTCGGTCCAGCACATAATAGAATTTGAAAAGTTGGTAGCTCATTGAAGAAGTTGTTACTTAACCGAAACCTTAAATGCCAGGAATTAATGATAGACCCTTTGCTTTACTTCATATGAGTTCTGTTTTGCTGCATAAGAAAGCTATCTTGATGCATACTTTTCTGTTTACTGTGCTCTTTTTACAGTGACCAAATGTTTGAACATGATTTACTCCTAAGATTATTTTGTCCTCCTTCTCCCTCTCGTAATTTGCTTCACGTGGCAAAATTTGATATTAGTTGTTTCCTGGTTCCTCCTTTTGTTGAATTCATTGTATTTCATTTTTCGTGCTATCTTTTTCAACCCAAAAGTAGAAAGCGATCCTTGGCGTATAAAGGTGGGTAGAATTAACTTTTTTCTCTTCAAGTTGAAGCGTTTACCAGATTTCTCCCACACCCGGTCATTGCGATGTGCCCTTCGCAATCAAGTTCACATTTATTAATGGCGTGTTGTCAATTAAATGTGACCCTCACATATAACAGGATTTATGACTCTGAATCATGCCACGCGGCATAAAAAAATCTATGGTGGTGGAGCAAGGGGACCTTTCTATTTAGTAGTATACAAAGAATAAATGTAAGGGGTACAACACATTCACAAATCAAATCATTAATTGCACTCCGCTACTAATTGGATTGGGTCACTTTAGTCCCTTTGTCACACCAAGATTGAATAACAAACATGATAGAGAGTTTCAGAACGTCTTTGAGAAGCCTGTCTGAGTCGGAACGGAATCAATGATGACCATATTTGCTGGGATTATAAAATGGATCTTGCGATTTTGGAATGCTAGAGTAACAAATGATTTTATTTATGGTTCAGACTCATGTTGCTTTTCGGGCACTTATTAGAGAATACTTTCTCAAAAGGGAAAAGTGCAGGAAACAATCGAAAATGAAATTGAGGACCATATGATTTAAGGAAAAATGGCACCAAGTCCCACTTAGGAGAATTATTTGGGTACTCGAAGAGTTTCGGGTGGAGCAAATCAAAGTATGACACACGTTTCCGGTGTTTGTGTAAGCGATTCTGCAATTCATATTAACAAAAATCCACCTGCAAAAGACAAAGATAGAGGGATAATTTAGATTTTCGGACAAAAATAGATAGGCCACCGATAATATTATTTAAAACTAAAAATAAAAAGACGGCACCTTTCTTCCCCACTTTCTCAGATCCATTTGCCCACCTCTCCCCAAACTAAAACATGAAGTCAATATGCCACCATTAAAAATTACTATAACTGCACCGTTCTCCTAGCAGTACTTTTTATAAAGGTTTAATAACTCAAAAAATATCAAATTAATATATTTGTGACCAATCTACCTTTTGTTAATTTCCGTTAAATTTTATCACCAAATTATTGAGTTGGATGATATGTGGCAGTTGACAAGTGTATCGGTTTAGAGGTTTTACTCTCTATTTGTCACATGTATACAAATTTGTGATTTTTCATGATAGTAATCCAATTTAGTAGAAACTAATATATAATAAATTTGTCATAAATGTATTAGTTTGAAATTTTTACTTGTTAAAAAAATTAATTTTTGGATAAATTTGTTATAGGATGTATCAATTTGGGTTTTTGGTAATAAAAAATTAATTTTGAGTAAATTTATCATAAGTACACCAATTGTGGATTTTCTTGATATTAACCCTTCTATAAAATTGGTATATTATAGGGGTGTGCAACTGGACTGTGTTTACCAGGGAATCAGACCGGCCCACCCGAAAAATCGGTCCGGGAACTGGTTCTAATTTTTGGGAACTGGTTGGAACCAAGTGAAACCCACCTGGACTGGACCAGTTTTTTTATAAATAAAAGAAAGAAATTGAAAACGATAAAAAAAAGAAGTGCAAAACTTGAGAACCCTATCTCTCTCAATCGAAAATCATAGAATGGCAGAAGTGCAGAACTCTCTCTCTCTCTCTCTCTCTCTCTCAATTGCAGCACCCTCGCCAATCAATCGACTCGCTCCACGATCTTAGCTGCTGCATGATCAACAGTTGCTGCTCGTTTCTACTCCTCCAACGACGACCCAACACAGAGTCGAGCTCCTATAAAGCCATTGCCTCTATACCTCTTGCCCGTGAAGCTGTTGCCTTTGTTCCGTGATGAGAAACTACTGCACCTTGAAGCCATCGCCTCGCTATTTTGGTGACGAGCGAGTTGTGCTTGACTTCGCTGCCATCCGCTACCCTCACAAATTGGAGTGACATGATTCTACTGTGTCATCCCTACTACAGAAACGGGAGTGTTGCTGATGTCCCAAAGCCAATGGGCCTCCTCCACGCACCGCATCAACACTCACATCCCCATTGAAGTCACTATGCATATCCTCATTAAACCTTTCCCTTTCTTGAGAGTTTATCCAAGCCATATAATTCAATTGCTAGACTAGATTGGTGTTGATAATGCATTGTGTTAGACTTTGTGGTAGAAATTGACTATTGCCTTGCCATTTGACTCGTAAGATGTCGTTAGTTGAGAGTTAAGTTCAGCTTATAGTTGAGGTAGAGATACGCCACCACAGTGTTAGAAAGGTCAAATCTGCTGTTAGGGGACAAAGAGAAGGAAATTGTTGTAGTCACTTGCTGTCTCTTTGACGAAATCTGAGAGCCTATGCTTCAGTTCTGGTTTGCTTCAGATTTATGCTAATTCTCACATATGATAAATGTAGGTTAATAAGAGATAGTATTTCAGTGCCGAGTTTTTTTCTTGTGGGATCTTTTACACGTTAATGATAAATAAGCATGAAGATTATTCAAAATTTTCCTTTGAGATGAAAGTGCCACTAAGTTCATCCTAATCATATTGAAAGTTGGACATTTTATAGATACATTTGATTCTTGAAATATAATTACTTGGAATATTTCTATTGTTTACCTTCTCGATGATAGATTAGGGTAATCTACCTCCACCAATGTAATAATTTTGTTATTTGCCCTATTCTGTGATAGATTAGAGAAATTTGCATCTGTTAACTTAATGCCTAGCAGATTTTTTGTAGCATTGAGATGCATAAAGATTGAGTAATATTTGCTAAGAATTGCTAGATCAAAATTTAATGGTGGTTATGGCATGTGACTTCTGAAAGATTGGAGAGCTAAAGAAACTTGTAATTAGATATTTGTTTTTGCTTATCAATAACAGATAAATGTTGTGTTGCAAGCTTGGCTTGCTTATCTCAAGACTTTAGAAGCTTTAGCTTTTACACTTGAAGCTTGGCTTGCTTATCTAAGTTATCTTGAGACTTTAGAATGTCTATATTTGCTAATTTACTAAAAATCACTCTATGTCAGGCCTTAGCATTGTGTCCTTTTCATTATAAATGCAGGTATTGCATGCTTGATATACAAAAATATCTCTTTCGGTTGAAGTAAAAAATCCTTAACTCGTTGCACAGTCAGACTTAGTTGTTGAAGTAATTGATTTTGATCCTGAGGAGTGAGTCTGTGCCCCTCTTGCACTTTCTTGTTGGTTAAATGCATGGTTAACTATCTTCCTGCACTGCCCATCTCTTATATAATTTATTTTTAGTAGAATCCTGACATTGTTATATAATTTGTTTTCAGTCAATGGATCAAGACAAAGACATACCAATAGAAATGGATGAACATAATCAAATGAGTCCGCTTATGGAATTACCATTCCATGGAGCTAATGAAGTGGAATCTACGACCGTGAGTGCGACAAACAAGGTGATGATACCTAACTCTCATCCTCCTCTGGATAAAAAACAAGCTAATCAATCAAAAACTTGGGCTAATTTTTTGAGAATCATAGATAAGAAAACACATAAAACAACTAGGGTGAAGTGCATTCATTGTGGGGTTGAGTATGGATATAATGTTGATTATGGAATATCTATTATGTGGAAGCATTTGAGAAGGTGCAAAAAGTATCCTCATGCAGATAAGAAGCAAATGTTGTTTGCACCACTGGTGAGGTAGGGGAAAATACTACTAGTAGTGATAGCGTCTTAATAACGTAGAAGCTTGATCAAGAACGTTGTAGGCATATGCTTGCTCGGATGAGTATTATTGATGAACAATTGTTTTCCATGGTTGAGTGTGTTGCTTTTTGCGATTTTGTTACTGAATTACAACCTCTTTTTCAACATCTTTCACGATTTACGGTGGCTAGGGATTGTATGAAATTGTATATGAGTGACAGAACTTGTTTGAAAGTTTACTATGGTAAGCTTAATTCTAGGATTCTACTCACAACTGATATGTTGAGTTCCATTCAAAACTTGAACTATTTATGTCTCACTGCACATTTTATTGATGAAAACTAGAAGTTGTATAAAAAATCAATCAATTTTGTGGTGATGCATAGTCACAAGGGTAGGGAGATTGGGAAAATGGTGGAGAAATGCATTCATGACTAAGGAATAGAAAAAAAGATGTCTATAATAACCATGGATAATGCTAGTTTAAATAATGTTGCCATTGGTTATTTGAAGAAAAGTTTTCAAAAGAAAGGTTTTTGATTTTAAATGGCGATGCTTTATATATGAGGTGTACTGCTCATATACTTAGGGCCCGTTTGGTTTGGATTTGGGTAAATGCCCTTAGGAAAATGCAAGTATCTTTAGGCTAAAGGGGTTTTTCAAAATGCAAATACCGTTTGGTAAAATGAATTTTTTCATTGCAGTGCAAAAGAACTTTGGCCTAAATGCCGTTTGGTAAATACTACATTTTGTAAAGCACTTTGACTAAATTTCTTTTTTAATAAAAAATTGTAATTTTTTTTTTAACCGGCCACCCTCCGGCGGCCAGATTTGGCTACCGAACAGCCATGCTTGAGGTCGAACGACCTTAGGCGTGGTCAGCCGTCGCCTGGGTCGTGCAAACCCAGGCGATGGCGCCTCCGTCGCCTGGGCATGCGACCTAGGCGACAGCGACGACGACGGTCGCCTGGGTTCGCGACCCAGTGACGGTCGTGCGCGACCCAACAACGGCGACGGTCACCTGGGTTCGTGACCCAGGCAACGGCACCTCCGTTGCGCGACCCAAGCGACGTCGCCTGGGCGCACGTCGACGGGGCCACGCGAACCCAAGCGACGGCGCCTGGGTCGTCGCCTGGGGTCGTGTAGGCGACCACCGCCTGGGTTGCGCGACCTTGGGCGGCGGTCGCCGAAGTCGGGGACGCTTTGGCCGATGGTTGCCGGCGTGGGGATGCTTTGGCTGGCGGTCGCTGGCGTCGGGGACGCGTTGGCCGGCGGTCTTCGGTCTCGTTGGCTCCTCATAGAAGATGAACAGTAATTTCCCATTTGCATTTGGAGGATGCAACTCCCGAAGTGACTCCGGACCTCCCTTGGACTAAAGGCCTTTAGAGTCATTTGGAGATGCAATTGTATTTGGCCAAAGTCCTCCAAAAAATGAACCAAATGGGTTCGCATTTGGTTAAGGGGCTTTCGGGGCTGAAAGCCCCTTAGCAAAGCTAAACCAAACATGGCCTTAACTTGATAGTAAGAGATGAATTGAATGATGTGCGTGATTATATTACATGTATTTGAAATGTAATTAGGTATGTGAGAAGCTCTCCCATAAGAGCTAAGACATTCCAATCTTGTATTGAGAGTGAAAGGATTGCATATAAGGGTTCGGTTTGTCTTAATGTTGCCATTAGATGGAACTCCACTTACATGATGTTAGACACCGCCATAAAGTTCAAGAAAGCTTTTCAAATGGTGGAAGAAGATGATTTATTTTTCTTAAAGGAAATTGACCATGATGCTCCTCAAGACAAAGATTGGGAAAATGCCATCGTTCTTTATAAATTTTTGAAACAGTTTTATGATGCAACCAAAAGGATGTCGGGAAGCTTATATGTTACTTCAAGTGAGTATTTTGAGGGTATAGTTATGTTGTATAAATATTTGAATAATGCAGTGAATTCTTTGGACTCAAAACTTCAAGCTATGGGTATAAAAATAAAAGAAAAGTTTGACAAATATTATGGGAGTTTGGATAAAATAAATATAATGGTGTTGATTACGGTTGCATTGGATCCTATAAAGAAATTGACTTATGTGAAGTTCTATTTTGAACAAATTTATGATGATGAAATGAAAGTTGATGAGATGCATGATAAAGTGAAGGTTGTCTTGGAGCGTTTGTATAAATTTTATGAGCAATTTTTTGTCGATTCTTCTAGTAGAAAAAATGTTGGTGAGTCAAGTGTGGGTACTGGTAGTAATGCTTCCAATGTCAATGCTGATGACAATGAGTTTGAAATCGAAGCTTGGCATAAAACCTTTCTTCATGCAAAGAAAAAAGTGTTTAATGAAAACAAATCTGAGCTCCATTGGTATCTTGAAGCTAAAAGTGAAGATATCCTTAATCTTGACCTTTTGATGTGGTGAAAAGTACCGAGTCAAAGTATAAAATATTATCTTTGATGGCTCGGGATGTTCTATCTATTCCCGTGACTACTGTTGCTTTGGAGTTGACTTTTAGTACATCGGGCGTATACTTGATAGCTTTCAAAGTTCTTTGACTCCTAAAGTGGTGAAAGGTTTGATTTGCACTCAAGATTAATTTAGAGCTATTCGTGTGCCGATTAATGTTGAAAAGTGCATCGATAACGCGGAAAAGTTTGAGGCGGGTAAGTCATATATATTTCTTTCTATTTTATAATTCATTTGCACAAGTATTTATTGAGTTGAATACTTTATTTAATCTCTTTTTTGGTTTTTAGATTTGGATTGTCTTACTGAGGACATTATTATTGAAAAATAGATCATTTTGTGGAAACTCCAATTTTGTGGTAAGTAAATAAACTTTACTAAACCATAACTTTTGCATGTCTCTAGAGCATAGTTTATGTTGATTTTTCTTTATGTGTGAATTTCAAGTCTTTGCTAGAGATTTTGTACCACGTCTATTAGCTCGCCCGATTTCACTTTTGGAAGAGTCATGCCAATTTCACTTTTGGAGGAGGAGTTATGCTTGCAGCAAAGATTTAATCGTTTTAAATAAATGAACAATTTCATATAGTAGTTGTGGGAATGAGACCAATATTAGACTCATATTTGTTGCTAATGTTTATGCAATATTAGGATTTTTCTTTATTTTATGATGTTTGTTTATGATAATTAGCCTTATGGATCCTTAGTTTTTCATTTAGTTAAAAACTTCATGTACAGGGTAGGTTGCAGAACAAGTTCTAATGAAAACAGGGTAGACCCTATTCCCAGATCGGAAAAACAGGGTCGGTCCAAAATAGGGTCCAATACAAACAAGGTTGGGTATAGGGTCTAAAAAGAGGGAACTTGTTATAACAAGATCAGGTACAAGGTCTAGGTGTGAATCCTACCCACCCTAGACCCCCACTCTGGACCCGATTACCCCTAGTATATTATATAATGTGATGGACTTTTATTAGGTGATGAATATGGATCAATTCTTTAAAGGTATTGTTTAATGTATCAATTTTGTAGACAAGTCATAGTATACTTAACATCACTGTAAAAGATATATATTTACAAATATTCTATAGTCACATAGATACATGTGCCCCCATGGTGGGCGTATAATTGGGATAATTGTTCAAAAAGTCATAAACATATTGTACGATAGCCAATTCATTTCTAAACCCTTTAATTATGTCAATTTAATCATAAACATTTTAACAATTTGTTAATTTAGCCCCAAATTTTTTAATTGTGCAAAGTTAGTTCTAAAATTTTTGATGACTTTTTAATTTACTCATTTCAGCCAATTTTTCCTAAAAATCACTTATGTGAATGCTGCTTAACCATTAACCATCTTAAGTGACATGGTCGATACTGACATGAATAATAATTTTTTTCCTTTTATTTTCTTTTTTCCTCTCTTTATTATTATTATTTTATTATTATTATTATTATTATTATTATTATACTTTTCTTTCCCTTTGGCATTTGGTCAATACTTGGCCATAGGCGGAGGTTACCATCGCCGAATATGGCCAGGGCTCGACCCTTGCGGCCTGGGCAAGGACTTGACCCTCTTTGGTGGCTAGCGAGGGCCGCAACACATTCACTAGCACTCGCCTGTGATTGATTGCCAACCATGGCTGAGGACTAGGCCAATGGGAAAAAAAACAAATTTGAATAAAATTGCAAAAGTTGTCTATAGTAGGATGTCCGACAATTAGTCAGTGTCCACGTTAGCGATTTTTGGTCATTTTATTGGCAAGTCTTCAAAAGGTTTAGGAGTAAATTGGAAAATCATCAATATAATTTATGAAAAAATTAGCACAATTGAAAGGTTTAAGACTAAATTAACAAATTATCATAAAATTTAGGGTTAAATTGGCACAGTTGAAAGATTTAAAACTGAATTGACCATCGTACAATAAGTTTATAACTTTTTTGAGAATTTCCCCACATATGATCTATAGAGAAATTACCGATTGACTTTGTCTTCTAGATTAGGATTGGAGACAACTTATCAAAAAGTATTCATAGATGTACTTACCATTAAAAGATAAACTCAGTACATATTTTTCACACCACACTTCATTTATAGAATCAATCTATCTAATACTCATTTTTCTCATCTATCGAAGGATAGTCATAAAATATTGTTATATTTGGAAAGTATTCTATTTTTCATCTCTCGGTGGACCTCCTTCTCTTCTGGAATTTTTCTTTTTATATGCAAACGAATGGAGGGAAACTAAGCATCGTGGTCTAATCCCACAACGTTGGGGTCAAAATCGTTGTACTGTAGCAGTTCAGCGACGAATTATTGTCAGACAAAAGGTCCCAAAGCAGAAAACTTGTTCTCACAGGTCGCGGATTAGACAAATACACGTTGTTTAATATGAGACACGTCGTCATCGGCGTCGTCCTTTTTGTAGAGTCAAAGGACATGCGTGAAAGTCCACGCAACGTGATTCGTTGCATGATAGCTTCGAATAACCCACTTTATAACGTAATTGACCATCTCAAGATCATTCATGCATGTGTTTGTCTCCTACTGATATACTGCTTTTGAATAGGATTACAAATGACAAATTCTTTTGGTGCAAAGAGTGTTAAAGAGCACCGTATCTCTCCATGTTTCTAGATTTATTTAGAATTAAATATCTAGAATAGGTAGTTGGGCAATATGGTGTTGAAATTTCCTTTGTCTCATGGGAGATGAGTGGTTAAAAATCATTTGAAAAAGTAGGTAAAACTTATGATTCAAGAATTGGCCACGGTGAGCTCTCTTGGAACACTTCCTTTGTTTTTTGTGGGAGGAAGTTCCCCTGTAAATAGGAATGCTCCCCCGGT
The DNA here is from genome assembly GCA_014182845.1 of Corymbia calophylla. Lineage (NCBI taxonomy): Eukaryota > Viridiplantae > Streptophyta > Magnoliopsida > Myrtales > Myrtaceae > Corymbia > Corymbia calophylla. Next base: position 39,984,087 of record CM024698.1, read on the forward strand.
AGAGGGGAGAATTGCCAAAAAAATCCTAAATCTATTGTAATTGTGCCAATTCAGTTATAAACCTTTTTTTTTTACCGATTCAGTCCTAAGCCTTTTACGAGCTCCGGTCGGCGCCGGCGACAATATTTTAATAATATTTTTATTATTTTTCGAATTTATTATTATTTTATTTTTTTCTATTTTTTTTTTTTCCCTTTCTTTTTTGTCTATTCCTCCCTTGCCCCTCCCCCCCCCCGCCAGTGGTAGTGGCTGGCCAACTTCGACGAGGCTTGTTGGCCACTGCGTGAGGGTCGCGAAGTCCTCGTTAGCGACCAGCGAGGGTCGCAGCCCCCATCAGACTAACCACCCTCGCTGGCAGCCTCGCCCAGACCAGGGCGAGGCCTGGGGGTCGCGATTGTTGGGGGGAACGCGAATATGCGAAGAATAAAAGTAGGGAAGAAAAAGAGGGCAAGCAGGAATTTTTATGTGGAAAACCCTTCCAAAAAATCAAGAAGGGAAAAACCACGGTGTCGCACTAGGCAATCTCTTCACTATCAGTATCAGTGTTACAAGCTCAGGGTTACAAAGATTCAGCGTTACAACTATAAAAGAAATTGCCCTATTTATAATAGGAGTCTAGGGCATACATATTAAAGGAAATTACATATATGCTATTAGCAGTAACATAAACTCTATTTCCTTTAATATCTCAGAATGGGTGATCTACTGGGAAGTGTCTACCCACAATAATATATTTCTCCATCAGACTCCACAATTCCATCAATCTCCCACTTGGAGGCTGATCTTCCAAAAACAGCAATAATCTTTTATAGTCTTTATCTCTTCAACCCAAATTGTCCTAGTGCGGCGGCCTCCCTCATCACTTACCATGGAGGCCAACTAAGGCAATGCACACTCTTAGTTTTTCAGTGGTGACAACCTTTGTTAACATATCTGCTGGATTTTCTGCACCAAGAATCTTCTTTAATGACAATGTCCCGTCATCTATCAATTGACGAATTTGATGATATTTTAACTCAATGTGTTTTGTCCTTGAGTGAAATACCGGATTTTTTGCAAGACAAATAGCACTTTGACTATCACTGAAAAGAGCACTGTTATCTTGCTCTTTGCCTATTTCCTTCAAAAAAAATTTCAACCAAATCATCTCTTTACCAACTTCAGATATAGCCACATACTCTGCTTCAGTGGTTGAGAGAGATACACAAGTCTCGAAGTCTAAACATCCAAGCGGTGCGGTGCCACCTAAGGTAAAAACATAACCCGAGGTGCTCTTCCTATTATCCAAGTCACCACCAAAATCTGCATCAACAAAGCCCTGTAAAGTTGCATTATTTTTCATAAAACATAATGACATACTTGAAGTGCCTTTCAGGTATCTTAATAACCACTTTACAGCTTCCCAATGTTTTATTCCTAGATTTGCCATGTATCTGCTCACAACTCCCACTGCATGAGCTATGTCTGGTTTAGTGCACATCATTGCATACATTAAACTGCCAACAGCTTATGCATAAGGCACTTTAGCCATATACTCCCGCTCTTCATTCGTCTTTGGTGACTGCTCCTTTGAGAGCTTGAAGTGACTTCCTAAAGGAGTACTTCTAGGCTTTGCATTCTGAATTCCGAATCTGTCAAGCACTTTTTCAATGTACTTTTCTTGAGATAACTTTAGAATTCCTTTAGATCTATCCCGCGTAATCCTCATCCCAAGAATCTGATTCGCTACACCCAAGTCCTTCATATCAAACTCTTTTGACAATTGTTGCTTCAGTATGTTGATCTCTCTCATGCTAGATCCTGTAATGAGCATATCATTCACATACGACAGCAAAATAATATAGCAGTCATCAAATTTTTTGAAATAACAACAGTGATCTATGTCACTTCTAGTGAACCCGTTACCACACATAAATGTGTCAAATTTTTTGTACCACTATCGAGGAGCCTGTTTCAAGCCATACAGACTTTTCTTTAATTTGCAGACATAATTTTCTTTTCCAGGATCCCGAAAACCTTCCGGTTGTACCATATAAATATCCTCCTCCAAATTATCATGGAGGAATGCAGTCTTAACATCTAGCTGCTCTAGATGTAAATTCTCTGTAGCAACAATACTCAATACTGATCTGACAGTAATCAATTTCACAACTGGAGAAAAAATCTCTGTATAGTCAATTCCTTCCTTTTGCTGAAACCCTTTTACTACTAACCTTGCTTTGTACCTCTTGTTGCCATTAGGTTCTCCTTTGACCCGATACACCCACTTGTTCTGCAATGCCTTCTTCCCATCTGGTAACTGAGTTAACACCCAAGTTTTGTTTTTCTCAAATGAATCCAACTCATCCTGCATTGCTAACTCCCACTTAACAAAATCTTCAACCTGCACTGCTTCCGAAAAATTTTCTGGTTCGCCAGCCTCAGTCAAAAGCAAATAATGCAATGACGGAGAATATCTCTGTACATGTTTATGTGTTCTACTAGATCTTCTCAATGTGGGATCAGGTGTACGTGATTCTTGTTCAACAACAGTTTTAGGAATTTCAACCAAAACACTTTTGGAATTCTCTTCCAATTCAATTTCTGTATTCTCTACCAAATTTTCCTTCACACTAGATTCTGCCACGGATTTGTCCTTGTACAACATATTCTCATTGAACGTAACATTACAGTTCTTATTATTTTTCTATTTTGTTCATCCCGAACCGATAGCCAAAATAATCAGAACCATATCCAATGAAAAAACACTTTTTAGTTTTTGCATCAAGTTTATCTCTATTTTCAGAATCTACGTGGACATAGGAAACACAACCAAAGACTTTCAGATGCGAAAGACTTACCTTCTTTCCACTCCATTCTTCTTCTAGTAACTTAAAATCAAGTGGAACCAAAGGTCCCCTATTAATTAGATATGCTGTTGTATTAATTGCATCTGCCCAAAACATCTTGGGTAATCCTGCATGCAATCTCATACTTCTTGCACGCTCATTCGAGTTCTTTTATCCTCTCAAAGCAACTCCGTTTTGCTGCGGTGTATTGGGAACAGTTCTCGTCATTCTGATTCCGTTCTTTGCACAAAATTGCTTGAATTCCTTGCTATCATATTCACCGCCATTATCAGACCTTAAACATTTAATTTTCAGGCTAGTCTTGTTCTCCACTTCAGCTTTCCATCTTTTAAAAGTAGCAAACACGTCAGATTTATTTTTTAGAAAATAAACCCATACCTTTCTAGTGGAGTCATCAATAAATGTGACATAATAGCGCGGGCCTCCAAGGGATTGCATAGGAGCTGGGCCCCACACATCTGTATGCACCAACTCTAATTTTTCTTTCTTTGGTTCTTTTCCAATCTTCGAAAAACTAACACGTTTATGCTTACCCATAACACAATCTTCACATAGACCAATATCTATGGACTTCAAATTAGGCAATTTTCCCTTAGATGCTAATATCTTCATTCCTTTTTCGCTCATATGTCCAAGCCTGCGGTGCCATAATTTAGAATCAATTTCTGATTCAGCAATTGCTGCAGTTTCTCTATTGATTTCAGTCACGTAGAGTGTTCCTGACTTTGTTCCATGTGCCACAACTAGAGCACCTTTAACAATTTTCCAAGAGCCATCCCCAAAAATAGTCCTGTAACCTGTGCTGTCTAGTTGACTTATAGAGATTAGATTTCTCTTAAGTCCTGGAACATATTTGACATCATGCAACTTCCATTGATATCCGTTAGTAGATTTTATATAAATATCACCCTTTCCCATAATATCCAAAGGTTCATCATCAGCAAGATAAACCTTTCCAAATTTTCCAGCAACAAAATTGTGCATTAATTCTTTGCATGAAGTAGAGTGAAACGACGCACCTGAGTCAAGAATCCACGACTCAATTGGATTATCAATGCTCAAAATTAAGGCATCACTATTTTGAGTCTCTTCAAAAGTTACATTCACGGATTTTTCTTCCTCTTGATTTCGATCTCGATATTGAACTTTCTTCTTTGGAGCTCTACAATCCCGTTTTAGATGTCCCTTCTTTTCGCAATTCCAGCAAATAATTTCACCACGAGATCTCGATTTGCTTCTCCCTCTGGACTTTGATCTACCATGGTACTGGTTTTGTCCCCGTTGATTGCTTATCCCTTTGCCTTCAATATTTAAGGCAGCACCCGAAAATTCACCCGATTCTCTTCTGCGAATATCCTCGCTAATAATCAAATATCGGATGGCTTGAAGCTTCAACTTTTTCTTACTAGACGAATGCGCTTACGAGTCACGGTTGCACTCCAACTTTCGGGTAAAGAAGATAATAAAATTAAAGCCTTTACCTCGTCATCAAATTTGATATCCACCGAACTCAACTGAGTTGTAATCACGTTGAATTCGTTGATGTGATCTGTCACAGAAGCACCCTTGTCCATTTTCAGATTGAAAAGACGATGTATCAAATATACCTTGTTTGATGCAGAAGGCTTCTCGTACATGTCAGACAATGCCGCCATCAAATCCACCATTGTTGCCTCATTGGCAATGTTGAAAGCAACATTCCGCGCCAATGTAAGACGAATCAAACCTAGAGCTTGTCGATCTAACAATTCCCACTCTGCTTACTTCATAGATTCTGGTTTCTCTCCAGACGAGAGGTTGATGCAAGTTCTTCCGATACAAAGACATATCCTCGATCCGCATCTTCCGAAAACCAAAATCCTTGCCATTGAACCGATCAATCTTCACCTTTCCTTCGTCCATATTCGCTCCCACTATTTCGCCAAAACCAGGCTCTGATACCAGTTGTTGGGGGAACGCGAATATGCGAAGAATAAAAGCAGGGAAAAAAAAGAGGGCAAGTAGGAATTTTTACGTGGAAAACCCTTCCAAAAAATCAAGAAGGGAAAAACCACGGTGCCGCACTAGGCAATCTCTTCACTATTAGTATCAGTGTTACAAGCTCAGGGTTACAAAACTTCAGCGTTACAACTATAAAAGAAATTGCCCTATTTATAATAGGAGTCTAGGGCATACATATTAAAGGAAATTACATATATACTATTAGCAATAACATAAACTCTATTTTCTTTAATATCTCAGGATAGGTGACCTACTGGGAAGTGTCTACCCACAATAATATCTTTCTCCATCAGACTCCACAATTCCATCAGTGATGAGATGGCTGGCGAGTCAATGGCGACCTTCGCCCAGGCTTGCCATGGCCTCGCTAGCCGCGAGCAAGGCCGCCTTCACCCGCAGCCAGGCCATGGCAAGGTTGGCCTCGCCCAAATCTGGGCGAAGCCGCCGCCACAACCCTCAGGCCTCCCCTAGGTCTGGGCGAGGCCGCCGGCAAGGGTCGCAGCCCCATTCGACTCCCCACCCTCGCCGGCAGCCTCTCCTAGACCTGGGCAAAGCCAGCCTCAGCTGTGGCCCCCAAGCCTCCCCCAAGTCTGGGTGAGGGCTTTGCAGCCCTCGCACAATGGCCGGCAGCCTCGTCGGAGTCAGCCGGCCACCGCGCCGCCGCCTTTCAGGGGGGGGAGGGAGGAATTGACAAAAAAAGAAAAGGAAAAAAACATAAAAATTAAAAAAATAATTAAAATTTTGGAAAATAATAAAAATTTGAAAAATAATTAAAATATTATTAAAATATTGTTGTCGGCACCGGCTGGCGTCCACATCAGCTCCGGCCACCAAATTTGGCCGGATGGACTAAATTGACACAATTGCAAAAGGTTTAAAACTGAATCGGTCAAAAAAGTTTATGACTAAATTGACACAATTACAATAGGCTTAGGACTTTTTTGGCAATTCTCCAGTGGTAGAGTGATAGAGTGTGTGTGCAAAGAGGAGTGCGGTGTTGTGTGTGTGTGTTTTGTTTGTGAAGATGAGTGATGAGTGACGTGTGAGAAGCAAGTGTCAGTGAGTGGGCGTGCGAGTGTAGAGGGGAGTTTGAAGAGTTTGTAATATTATTAATAAAGGTGTGTCCATTTTACTTGCATAACCACTTGCTTCTCAATAAGCGGTATTAGAACTACGCAACTCAGTAAAGAGCATAAGAAGAAATCCTACATTTGGCGAGACCATTATCTATAAGCTCCGTTTCACATTTGTCTCAAATATGAATATAAATTAGAAATCCGTGACAACTTGTTAGCCGAACAAGAGATGCATGGATATTGATCATAAGAAACTTGCAAGCTAGCCGTCTTGTTTGAATAAGAAAAAGAGAAATTGTCTCTAGGGTTAACAAGTAAAAAAATGCTGAGAACCTAGTTTACTTTATTGTTGAACGAAGGAAAAAATATCTTATTGTGGGTTGTGACTATATTGTTCGCATCTACCGATCTCGTCTATCGTGTCTTCATTTCACCAACCATTGGGATTCGCCGCCACTGGCGATCTAACACCATCCGAAACAATAAACCATATCACCCCCGATCTCTCTCAAATCTCTCGACCATGTAAACCTCTGATCAAGCTTGATTCATCATAAAGGAAGCCCTAGAACCAAGATCTAGTATTGTGTCGAGCCCGATTCAATCTCAAGTTGAGATCGTTGCTACTTTGTTGATAAGGACGATCGACGGTGGCTGCAATGCGAAAGAGAGAAAATGGTGGGGATCTGCGGTGGAGAGTGAGGGAGAAAGAAGATGTGTTTGTCCCAAGCCAGGGGAAGAGAGGGAATGATGACGGCTGCGTAGACTTGGGAGTGGTGGCGTTGAAATGGCATGCTAGGGTGGCCGCCCATGGCGTCGGTAGCTGCTGGGGGTGCATCAACAGAGCTCAGCAAAGAGAGATGGGACTATGAAGGAGAGTGGGTCCAGAGTGTGGGCATGGTGGCCCTAACCACACGTTGTTTCATGAAGATAGATTTCGACGTCACCCAGATAAAAACTTAATCATAGAGTAAGGTCCATATTTGTAGCCTACCCAACTTGCAATTTGATGCAAACTTTAAAAATGCGCCATGCATGTTCTAGTAAATTACAATGTATCTATGAACATGTAACGGAAGGTGGACCCCTACATTCAATCGTAATAGAGATGATAAATGGAGACATGAGCGAGAAACAAAGAAGATATATGAGAATTTATGTGATTCGGTTTGAGTGCTGAAATATACTCCGTGGAGAGGACGGTGATAAGATATCCATTATGAACAACCAATTGTCACCCACACCATGCCCCCGAATTACACCCCATTTGTCATCACTAAGTGTTTTACTAAAGTGTTTTCTTTGCAAAACACTCAAAGAAATACTCTAGAGTGCCCTCAAGAGGCTTTAACGTGTAATCCCACCGTTCTCTCCTAGAAAAGCGCTTTAAAAAATCGCATCTCTGAATATTTATGTCAAGGTTGAACCAAGTGTGTCCGGGCACTTGGTCCAAGCCTTGATAGAGCCTACGCCAGGCCTGGCACCGCCAGCTTCCGGGCCCTTTTCCCGGGAGTCTTGCCGTTGCCTGGATTGCCTCCCAACAGTCCGGTCCTCCATGCCCAGGTACACTTTTGCCTCTATACGCCTCACCAAACTCCGCTTCGTGCTTATCTACTTCTTTGTGCTTTGATCGTCGCTCAAGTTGTTGAAGCCCGATCGGAAGCAAGCCCTCAAAGAATGAGGCAACTTGATGAATGACTCTAAGCACTACGCCAGTGTCAGAGGGCGGTGGCACTGCTGATGAAGGCCTTGTCCCCAGTACCTTCTAAAAGGACAAGAAGAGTCTGTCGATTCTTTTTATAAGGTCATTTAAAAGAGCAAAGTAGAGTCTGTAGATGCGACGGAGGTAGTGTGTTTCAATAGATGGCTCTCTCTGTTTTTATTTGTTTTTATATGTTAGGTTTCATGTAAGAGAAAAATGCTAAGGTAAAATATTTTCTACTTCATAACGACAAAGCGCAGAGACAAACCGATCGCAACATTGTAATAGCATAGCTCCTGCTTTCTAAGTCTCTCTAGAATCAGAGACAGATCTTCAAAATAAACCGCCTAACTAGTTAATCAAGAGCAAAAGTGACCTCTCCACATAGCGAAAAAAGCCCCGTTAGGGCCCCTACAGAGAAGAGCGCTTCCAACGGCTAGAATTTAATTGGACCGTTGATTGACTAAAATGGAGACACAGAAAACTGTCGCCAGGGTTGGAGCCACGGAGGATGGTTCTGTGTGGATGATAGACATGCACGACACTCGCTCTCTTTCACTTCTCTCGCATACCGACAACACTTCATGCGTGTATTTGCACAGATGAACCTTATTTATATGGCTTCTTGAAGTGAACCCTCAAGCAACACGCGCTCATACTTCGGGTCCGGAAGTTTAAGTGTTTCTGCACCAAAAAAAGTGCGCGCGGGCACGTGGGAGAGACAGAGAGAGGAGACAATGAAGGGAGCCATAGGAGTGAGAAAAGGTGCATGGACTCAGGAAGAGGATGTGTTGCTGAAGAAGTGCATGGACAGATATGGTGAAGGAAAATGGCACCAAGTCCCTCGCAGAGCAGGTATACTATTGATCGCCCCAGAGAGAGAGAGAGAGAGAGAGAGAGAGAGAGAGAGAGAGAGAGAGAGATTTTTGCTGTTGCAATAAGAGTGTGTCAACGGGTAGGAGTTTGCAGGGTTGAACAGGTGCAGGAAAAGTTGCAGGTTGAGATGGTTGAACTATCTGAAGCCCAACATCAAGAGAGGGGCATTCCAAGAAGACGAGGTTGACATGATCATCAGGCTTCATAAGCTTCTTGGTAATCGGTGAGTAAAGCTCTCCCAGATTCGGGTAACTCGTTGCATATCATGTACATCATCATGCCAACATGCCAACACTACTAAATCTTATATCTCTTTGACTATTTCTTTCGGGGCTGAGGAAATGAGCTTCGCGAGGGGATCCTCGTAGAAGATAGAAAAGACTAGGTTCAGAAAATATTTTATGTAATAGAGACGTGAAGGACTTGTCGAGTGCATGAATATGAAGACGCAATGAAACTTGTACGAGCAACCTTTTCTTGGGCCACTTAGCCAAAATACAAGATATGAGTTTTGGGAGCGTATGAATGTCAAACCGTTATGTTTGACTGTTTTTGAAAATTCAATGCCCTTATTCAGTAAAATTCAACATCAAGAAAACATATTGCTCTCTATATTGAACATTGTCTAAGGATGAATTTAACGAGCTTGTGTGTGGAAAAAGCTCTTACAAGAATTCGACGAAGCTTGTCCTGTGGAACCAGTCAAATTGGGCTACGGGCGTCGGCAAAGGACAGAGAGCGCCCCCTCTTGATTTGGAAATTGAAATATACTCTGTGAAAATGAATATTCAAATATCTAGTGGTCCCAAATCTTGTCAACCACTCAACCAAGTTTGGTAAAAATGCAAAATGTGGACATGATAGCCACACGGTGACTACGTGAAATCTAAGTGGACCCTATGTCAATATCATGTGGTACCCAAATATATGGTAGGCCATAGCATTGACTTTATTAGTTTGGTGATCATTGATTAAATCCACCCATTTGAGAAATATAAAATTCTCTATGATGCTAGACGTTATACGTACTTTCAGATAAGTCATCCTCATCATTAAGACGGAATAAAGAGGAAACTCAGATAGAGAATGAGAATAATCGTATTACCTATTGCTTAACCCCAGAATGCGTGTTGTACATGTTGAGGAAAAAGAATGTTACGACAACTACAATATAAGCCACTTTGTTTCAAGGTCTGGTGTGTTGCCATCAGCGAATTTTCCTTCACAACGGTTTTTCTTCTTCTTCTTCCTTGTTTTTTTTAATCAAACGTATAGACTTTTTGTAGGTTTCTTAACATGATGCTAGAGCATTCCTTGAAGGCCATTAATTCAGTGACTTTGGAACTAATACCAATTGGAGACCTCCAACTACTATATTTATTTCCCATATTCTTAAAGTCTAGTAAATATCGTTTAAATTTTCAAAGTCCTTATTTAATTGTAGCTGTTTCTAGTAAAGCTGGTTTTGTCTTTCCGATGGATCTTGGAAATCACTCATGCTTAGAGAGTTGTTCTATGCTCATTTATATAAGCATGCTATGATGAATAAAAAAGACAAGACTTGGTTTATTCACAACTTAATTGAGCCTTTGGTTTGAGAATAAAAAGTTTTTCTTTCTTTATTTTGTTGGTCAGTAATCTATCAAAAGTTCTCACTTGTATTACCTCCTACTTTTCTATACTTTCTTTTGTATCATAATGCAAAGACATAAAGAATATATGAATAACTTATTTTAGAGAGGAGAGATGGTCTAGTGGTACTTGTTGAAATGACCAACTAACAAATAACTATAAATTATTGTGGGTTTTCCTCTAAAAAAATTTCGTGGCTCATAATAAGTGGTTATTTTTGCAGTAGTTCAAAAATTGTTATACTAGCAAAACCCTTTTAAGTTATACACATAAAATACCTAGAAAATTCAGAAGTAAAATTGTAGAAGTGATCGGATGTTACCACTGTATAAAGAGCACTGAAATTACAATCAAAGTGACGTGCACGTCATCTTCTTAACCAATATCAGCATGTATGATGTCACTTAGCTCTTTACTAATGTTACTATGACATGATAACTGAGTTAATTGGCGATATTGGAATCGAAATAAGCCCATGCCTGCACGGATAACGGAGACAAAAGGGGGCACGCAGAACTATCAAATCATACTAACATTTAAGACTCAAGTGGGCATGCAGCGTTATCAATCAAAATTCATATCCATGTTAACTGAAAATGAGGTTCCATTTTGCTTTTGATGATATACATTGTTGTACTGATGAGGCATTCTTCCTATTTCTCATTTTCTAAATAATAATTTGTCCAAGTTCATGAAGATGGTCACTGATTGCCGGGAGACTTCCGGGAAGAACTGCAAACAATGTGAAGAACTATTGGAACACCCATTTAAGTAAAAGGGTTGTCCATCACATGGTGAAAGAAGACGATCCACACAGAAAATTCGCCTCCAAAGTGAACGTCATCAGGCCTCGACCTCGGACCTTCTCAAAGAGCTCAGCGTGGCTCAAGGGAAAAGCCACGCTGGTAGCTTCAAGGACTCCACCAGGTGAAAAACTTGGGCAACCCTCTCCAATGTTGTCTCGTCGGGACAAGGAGAGTGCGAGGTGGGAAAATCTGTTCCCCGACAGCGAGCCCAACGGAGGACTCATCACCTTAAGAAGCGGCTCGGAAGGACAGCCGGATGCAAATCTGGGGCCACGGGAACTTGCTATGGAAGAGGAACAAAATGGTTGGAACGAGCTCCTTTTCCATGCGGACATTTGGGAACTTCTTGGCGTGAGTCCTCAAGCCGACATCTAGCTATGGCTTTGCTCAATCGTCTAATTAGCTATTGCTACTGGGTCAAAGACGAGTTGTTTATGTCTAAGAGTGTGCTAAAACTAGGCCATTTACTTAACATGGTGATTGATGCATCCGACTATAGGAGAAAAGCTTGTTATAAAAGCAGCCCCTGTTAGAAATAACGTCTATAAAGGAGTAGTCACATTCATCTATAAATTAATTACATAATGTGACTACAAAGTTCATGATGGAAGGACTTAAGTTGAGAATTCTTGGTCATTGGAATGTGTTGAATAAACTCAACCCAAATTTCATGCGCTTCAAATGGAGATGTCAACTCACAATAAGAATTTTCCACGCATAAAAGCAATTGATAATGGATTCCCAAAATTTGGAACCAATTATAAAGAAGTTAATAGTCCAAACTAGGCCAAGACAAATATAGTACAATTTACAAAGCCCATCAATGGAATGCTTGATGAGCTCATCCATCATGAGGGTCACAATAGTGCAACCCACAAAGTTCATCAATGGAATGTCTAATGAGCTCGTTGATTACGAGCTTCCAATAGGTATAGTTTAAGTTGAGTACCATACACATTGACCCAATTAATTGACTGGACACAAGAAAGGGTGTTGAAGACTGATTCAAGAAGGGTCCATTGACCAAAGGAGAACCGTAACTAAAGGATCCGGAGCTGTCACAATAGTTAGAGATTCTTGCGGTAGAGTGCATAATGGTGCGGCTCATAAAAGATATAGGAAGAAAAGAGAACTCTGAGTACAAGCGACAAGCTTGAATCTCAAATTCGAATTAGATTAGGTTTTTAAATTTCAAGTTTAAAAGCTTTCCAGCCATGTCTTGTATTTTTTTTCGCTTTATCTATGCACTTCGTTGATTTCCGTTGAGAAGTTTATGCTCAAGTTCAATCGTCGAGCAAGCATCGGAGAATATAAACCATCCATTCTGATTGAATAAAAGTTCCTAGTAATTTTAGCAATTCGAATTTCACAGAGTACTTGACATGTCTAGGGACATTAAAATCCATGTGCTTTTGATTTGAAGTCAGATCTGGTACCTTAATTGGGACGTAAGAACCCTTTGAGTGCCAAAACTTAGCACGTGGGACACTTAAAGTGCCAAAAGTTATACAAGGTACACTTAAGTGTCAAAATCGGAGAAAAAATGATCAATTAAGTGCCAACGACGAAAAAATCCAGCCAAACTATCACGTGTCCATTTTCCAACAATTTTATTTGCTGATGGAGCATTTTTTTTTCAAAATAAAAAATTCACGTGACAATTTTAAGAAAAAAATTTGTCCAAGTCAGACTAGAAAAAAAATTAAAAATCAATTTTATTTTTTTAAAAAAAAAAGGGAAGGGGAGGAGAGAGTTTAGAGGCCCTCGTCGGATCTTCCCCTTCCTCCTCTTTTTTTTTTTAATTAATCAATTTTATAATAATATTTTTAAATTATTTAATATTATTTAATTAATATATTTTTAAAATGTCACGTTAGCGCAAAACGATGTCGTTTTGACTGAGTTTTCGCCGACTTAATTTCCGGTGAGCCACGTAAGTAATTTATATTATTAAAATAAGCCACGTCGGATTTCCGGTAGCGTTCGATACTTAAGTGATTCAATTTTCAAAAAAAGTGATACTTAAGTGTACATTTTGTAACTTTTGACACTTAAGTGTCCCCTCATGTCAAGTTTTGGTACTTGGACTATACTTATGTCCCTTAATTCACTACCAATCATTCTCAATTAGGCTTTAATAATTGAAACCAGAGTTTTTGGCTATGACAACTCGACACAAACACGAGTAAGAAGGCCTCGGGCTGCTATTGTGGGCGAAAGAATGTTATCAATAATTGTCCATGGAAAGATAAAATGACCGTGGAGAACTGAGAGTCCGAGTTACAAAGGGCACATTCTCTTAAAATTATCAATTAACTAAATTTGAATATGTCGGTGGTATCCATTAAAAAATGATAGATTTTAAGAAATTATAATATGGAGCACGTGCGTACCGTTCAATACTGCCATTCGACCTTTGGAACGATTTAGAAAAAGACTACTATTTATACAACGTGATCACGATTTGATTTTTTTTTTTTTTTGGTCGGAGATCACGATTTGATTATTGTAACAAAAAATGTATATATATCAAGTATGCGGGTTTAAAATGATCATGATAACCTACATTTCATAATTTCAATTTTGAGAGATATATGTGCTAGTCTCATAATTTGTTTTGGGGCTTGTTGATGCAATTTTCCAGTTTGAGCATAATTGATGCGGTTTTTGGATGACTCCAGTGATTAATATTTATTACGCAATGCATAAGGTGTTGAGATTTTACGGGACATTATATTGCATTATTAGTTGTAAAAATGATATAGATGTTAAAGGGTAAGCAAGAGGAACTGCCCAAACCGAAAATGATCTAGAATTGGGCTGATTGGTTTTGGGTGGTTCCTAGTCCCTAAAAATTTAAAATCAGTGATTGTCGATATGGCTTTCGATTCCAAGTGTAATCCATCCACTAGGACCAAATTGGTATACCTTTTCATTTTCCCTGCTCTTTTTTATGAAAGTAAAAGAGTGACCTTGTAAACCCTAACCTCCTCTTCCTCTCTTGTACCTCAAAAGCCCTAGCCTCCTTCTCCTCTCTTGCACTCATGATTCTCTTCCTCTCGATCTCCGCTCTCTCTCAGTTGCCTTATCGTATTTGCTCACGACCTTGGCAGTTGTGATCTTGCCTCCAATTGTCCATTGCAGTTGTAGCCTCGCCTCCAGCCATCCATTGTAGTATCGTAGTCGTGGCCAACTGTTAACACCTAAATTTTGGCGATTTATTTTATTATTTATTAATTGCATTGGAAAATTAGAAATTAATTTTTAATTCCTTAACAAAAAAAAAATTTCATTAAAATGGCATTGCATATAGACGTTAGGAGCATTTGCATCACTAGTTTTAAAAAATTAAAAATTTTAAAAAAATTAAAAATCGAAATTAAAATAAAAAAGAGAGAGAGAGAGAAAAGGCGGGTCCGGGCTGGGCCTACCCGGCCCCTTTCTTTTCCTTCTTTTCCCCCCGCATGGGCTTGGCCCATTCTTCTTCTTCTCTTTTTTCTTCCTTTCCCGGCCCGGCCGTCCGCTTTCTTCTTGCTTCTTTCTTCTCCACGCGCGGGACCTGCAGCAGAAAGATAAGGGAGCAAGTCAGAGCAGCAGCAAGCCAAAGCAGCAGGTTGCAGCAGAGAGGGCATCGAGGCAGAAGCAGCAAGTCAGAGCAGAGCAGGGAAAGCAGAGAAAAAAGAAAGAAAAAGGAAAGAGGGAGCAGCGGCGCAGGAAAGAGAGGACAGAATCAAACGAGAGAGAGGGACCAGAGAAGAAAAGAGAAAAAGAGAGGGGGAGGACAGAGGAGAAAAAAGGGGGAACCGAGAGAAAGCCCGGGGAGAAGGGAGACCGGAGAAGAAAAACGCAGAACCGAGCGAGAGCTGAGAGAGAGCAGAAGGAGAGAGCGAGAGGCCGTCGGCAACCACGCCTGACCCGCGGCCTACGACTCGCTGCCGTGCCTCTGCTCCGGCCAGAGAGAAAGGAGGTGAGAGACCGAGAGAGGGAGGACTCCGAGAGGCCGAGAGAGAGAGAGAGTGAGAGCGACGCGGTGACGGAGGGAGAGCAAGAGAGCTTCAGCCGACGCCCTTGGCCGCGCGCGAGCTCCGTCTTACGGCTCCTCAGCTGGCGTCCTCAAGCTGAACCAGGTAGGCCTCCCCCGAGCATCCCTATTCGTTGTTGACGAAGTCGCGGGCCGGAGCTCCCGCCGACCAGTTCGCGCGAGCCCCGGTCCCTGTCGTCCCTCCATTAAGGTTCCTCTGCATGCTGCCATGTCTATTTGGAAGCCTAGTCCCGGTCTAAGTTAGGTTCGAGTCGGAAACCCTTCGTTTTACTCATGCCCGCCAAGTGTTTGATGAAATGCCTTATAGAAAACCGAAGGGTGTTCATACTTTTAGTCGAAAGCCGATCTGTTTTCATGCTCTTTTATCTATAGAATCATTCTGCATTCATTCATATTCGAGGTTCCATGATGATTTGTATGAAAAACCTGCGTACCGTCGAACCGGTGAAGGTTTCGCGGCCACCGGAGCTTATGGCCGGCGATGGCCGATGTCGACGGGGATGAGTGGCTGATAAAAGGGCGGTGTCTCGGTGAGGAGAGAGGAACCACGGTGGTTTCGGTTGGAGTCGAAGGTCTTTCGAATAAAATAAGAAAGAAGAAGAAGTTGCAGGCGTGCATGGGGGAAAAGACGTGCATGGGGGCGTGCTGCAGCTGCGAAGGAGAAGAAGACCAGAATAAAAAAAAAAATTAAAAAAAAGAAACAAAAAACAAAGAAAAGGCCGATAGTAAAAATCAAGCAAGGAGTTGGGCTTCGCTTTGGGCCCGCGTTCGTTGGGCTGGATTGGTCGGGGCCGGGGACGACTGGGCTGGAAATAAAAAGGAGAAACGGGCCATCAGCTGGGCTAAGAAATGGAAATCAAATTTGGGTTTTTTTTCTAAAAAAAAGGGAAAAGGGGAGAATTCGTGGGCCTTTTTTGTTAATTAAGTAATTTAGGGCCGGCCCAATTTTTTTTAACCAACCAGGACCAATGGGGTCCGGGTCAGTTTAGTAGGGCCGGGTCTCCTGACCCGGTCCGAATTATTTTTCATAAAAAAATTAAGAAAATTTAAGAAAAAAATATATTAAAAATATTAAAAAATATCAAAAATTCGAAATTTCAGAGAATTCATGGAAAAAATTTTAAAAAATTCGAAAATATTAAAATATTGAAAATTCCAAAAAAATTAAAAAATCCCAAAAATTCCAAGATTGTTTTAGAGTTCCCTAAGAAGCTCTAAAATAACTCTTGGACAATTTTCTCTTAAAAAAATATCAGAAAATCATCGGCCTAAGATTATGCTTAAA
This sequence comes from Corymbia calophylla, assembly GCA_014182845.1. Classification (NCBI taxonomy): domain Eukaryota; kingdom Viridiplantae; phylum Streptophyta; class Magnoliopsida; order Myrtales; family Myrtaceae; genus Corymbia; species Corymbia calophylla. Next base: position 40,000,356 of record CM024698.1, read on the forward strand.
ATTGAATAAGCCTTTACGGCTTCATCTTAGAGTTTTAATCATCGGATACAATTGCCTTTGATAGCACGCTTATAATGCAATGGTTATGGTTTCCTCCTTAATTTAATTAGGATTGCCATTTATTTATCTCTTAATGCTAGGTGCTTATTTTCCCCTGCGATTTTTTAATGCTTTCTTTAATTGTTGATTATTATTTTGATGATTGCGTACTATAGTGAGTGGTTAAGTCTAAAATCAATCCAAACCGCCTGACAAAAGTTTTTTGAAATGAACAAGATTAGGTACTGAAAGGGTACTAATTGGCTAATTAGCATAATCAAGTCCCCGACCCTAGATTCTCTGGTTGCGTAGAAAGTGAGGCACGCTCCCATGCCTCGCTTGGTTTCTAGCCGACCCCAATAGGTTAATGACGAATTCTCATTTAAAGATTTTCATGAACACCCAATGTCACGCGGGGTATGGACTTGGGAGAACCTATGTCTAATGAGGGTCCTGGACCTACCCTTTGGACAATACCCATATCTTGCTTGGTATCTAGCCGACCCCAATAGGTTAATGACGAATCCTCATTTAAAGATTTTCATGAACACCCAATGTCACGCGGGGTATGGACTTGGGAGAGCCTATATTTAATGAGGGTCCTAGACCCACTCTTTGGACAATACCCCTAAACTTATTTATTTATATATTCATTTCCCCAATCGGGACGGAAAAAATAGGTCGTGACACCAACTTGATCACCCAATCTCTACTCTTCCTCTAGCCTTCCCTCGTAATTGTAGTCTCGCCAGGTGCCTCCAACCCTGCCTTGTAGTCGCAACCTCGCCTTCGACCATCACTTTCGTGGTAAGGGAATTGTGGATCTCACTTTTGTAGCCTTGCCTTCGGCCATCAATTTGGTGCTGTTGTTGAATATTGGTTTTGGCCCCACCTAGGAATTGGATTGGGTCAGTCCAATTCCAGGATCTAGTGGATCAATTCCCAACTCCACAAACTAGAAACTGATCCATTTGGTTTAGTTCTCAGTTCCAAAATGGGAACCGGTCCACTTTGAAACAATCACCTGTAAATGATTTTGTTGGGGACTCATGTCATTGTGCTCAATGCAATACACGACATAGATATCTCCATGGTTGCTGCTCGATCCTAAATAAAGGCAAACGCAAGATTTAGATTGAGGGAGAACAAGTTGAGTGGGGGCAAGATAGAAAATTGTGGTCAATGTTTTCTCACAAGAATATACATAACAAACTTTATAAGGTACATATATAGCTATTTCCCCCACCTTCGGTTCGTCTTTGATCCCACAGACCTATAAGATAGCTCGACTTAAGTTGTCTCATGAGAAATGGTGTGTCGCGAGTGAGCAGGCGAGGGCCATAGTCCTCCCCTTAGAACAGGGGAAAAGCAGCCTCGCCGCATCTAAAATTAAAAGATAGAAGGGAAAATCTAGATACAAATCCATCGCCCTACCAATACCATTCTTGCAATTGCGTTTGCATTTCGCAAGAAACCCCACAGAACAAGAACGACCACAGACATCATCCTCATGCATCGACAACAAGAAGTAGAAATTGAAATCCCTGAATATCCGATCGCCATCTCGCAATTGACTTTTCTAAAATAGATTTTAGAAAAGTACATGGATGGTGGATGCCTTTATCCCACGGAAACCCAAAGCTTATGTTGCGTTCCTTTCTCATCGATGGAAAATTGTCACTTGGCGAAGCATTTGATCATAAATTTTCTAAGGAATAATTGCATTCGTACTAACTTGAGGCGAAATGAGTTTCAGGACAAAGACGATTTTCAAGGGACGGCCATAGTAAAATCCTAGCATTTGTTTTGTTTACAGAAGGAGCGCTCTGTTTCTAGTGAAGAATGTCGATTATTTCTCAATTATGTAAAGCTTAATAAAAATTTAGACTGCATTTTATTGCTCGGATTCGGATTGGGAACGCCCCTTCTTCCAAATGCCAACAAACCCAGACATTCAACACTTGGTATCCGTGCCAATTCTGTTGGTGTCAAAGTTCTAATGTGGGATCTTGGTTCACATTCTCGCTTGTGTAGAGCCATGCCCATTACTTGTCTCATCTCTCCTGTGAGTAGCACAACCACAACCCCTTTCATCCACTGTCTCGATCGTCAGTCAAACCTACTCAAGAGTTAATAACTGAGGCATATTTGGCTTGAGCGAGATATTAAATATCTAAATCAAAAGAAATTTCGATGCCGAAGAAATAACAAAGCAAGCAAGATCTTTCATCTAAATATGTCAACTGAGATATTATTCATATATGTAATTCTATAATATCATCTCTTGTAAAGATCATATCATTTATATAAATAAATAAATAAAAACCCTGATGGCTACGGCAAAAAAATAATATTTCTTAATGAGAGCTAGATTGAAATCCAAATTTCTCGACCATAGTACTACTAGGGAACAATTTGTGGCATGAGACAAGAATGTGAACACTTCATGGGAGTGTGGGATCATGTGGCAATCTCTACCAGATGAAGCCAGATTGAAATCCAGTACTACGGTACACTTACATGGCAATGATGGCATGAGACAAGAATGTGAACAATCTATTGTCGATTTTCTCGGTCGGATGCAGGCGTGTGGGATCAGTTGGCGATCTCAGAGCCTCCATGGGAGTGTGACACTAATGCTACCTAGTTTGTACATTTTTGCTTCGTCACACTCGGGAGCTCATCTCTTATACCAAAACAAAAATAAAAGGATTATCGTAGTACTTGACCCAATAATGTGTTGCAATTTATGAGTATTTACACCGGAATAATTTTTAAGAAATGAGGCAATTTAACAAAGAAATTATTTATAATAAAAAAGAACAAAAATTATGATCTCATGTGATCCTAAAATAATCTCGAAACATTATGATAATATTTTAACAATGTTGACACCTAAATTTTGATTGATCATTCATAATTTAATGCACAAAAATTTAGGGATTAATTTTAACCCCTAAACAAAAAATATTATGATCAAATTGCATAACATATAGTTTTAGGAGCATTTATTATTGCATTTGCATTGGACTTGTGGTAGATAGGCTTCAATTGATGGTTCTAAGCTTTAATTTAATAAAGTTGGACTAAGCCTCACAAGGAAAAAAGAAAAATTTAGGCGTTAAAGGGGTGACGAGTTGGAATATGAAAATGTTCCCTGGAATATGAGAATGTTTCCGAGAATAATATTCGTATTATTCTTTCAATATTCGGGGAATGTGTCGGATGAAATATTGAAAAAATATTGCACGTGGGATACAAGAGCTAAAAAAGAACGATGTGCAAATTTATCATCTTTCCTTAAATAACATAGTCCTCTCACCTATAAAAAGGGGGCCACACTTTTATAGAGTAGAGAGAGTAGAGAGACGACAGCGACCGTGCTCCTCCATCTCCAGGACACGCTGCTGAGTCTTGTTGCCGACCCACTACTTGCGCCACCACCGCAAGCCCAGGTTCTTGCTGTTCGTGATCCACCAACCGGGTTGATGACGACCACGTTTGCTGCTCCGCTGTGCTGACGCCCTGATTGTCACCGCCAAGCCTTGTCCGTGACGAGATACTGTTTGTTGACCCTCACCCAACTTCTTCCCATGCCTGGCCGGAGCTAGACACGTTTGCTTCCAATCCGCGTCGCTATCTCCCGCATCAACGCGGGACGACGTTGCTGCTGTCTCTTACCCGCGACGGTCCCTGTTGTGCCGACGACAACCTGTTGACCCGTGGCCGAGAGGTCCCTACACCACGACTCCCCGCATCAACGACAAAGCAGCCACGTGTTGCACAAAGCAGCCGTGCTATTGCAACACCCTCGTAGCGATAAACTCCAGCAATGCTGGTTTTTCTTTAGAGGGAGTCAAAGTTTGATAATCAAAGGAAAACCTCAGATTCGGTCAAAGAGGTCGAAGGGTCAGCAAAGTGATCAATTCGAGACTATTCGGTGTCTCTTCCTTGAAGACGTTGCAGCAGCTCCTCACGCCACCGCACCTCATTGGCGTCCAGCAAGCTTTGCTCTTTATTATCGTAATCAATCTTTCCATTGCAGGACATCTAGTTATGGGATCAATAACCATCACTACCTAAGGCGAGCACCACCGCAACTCGCCGATCCTGTTGTCCGACGAGTCCCGATTTGGAAACTTTGTTCGTGCGATATCGAAAGCTAGGTGAGAATCCTGATTAATGCAATTTTCTCATATTTTGTTACCTAGTTCGTCGAATTGCAATCTTAGTTAAATATTTGATCAATATTGTCATATCCAAAAGATCTCCTGACCCCTCGTGAACTAGGAAATTTTCCTTATTTCACAACGTGCTTATGATTGTCAGTCCGATTTCATGCCCGAAATATGACTCGCAATCGCACGGAAAAATCGTCGATCCGATCTCATGCCCGAGATACGATTCGCGATTTTCTGAAAATTGGCCAATCCGATCTCATGCCCGAGATACGATTTGTCAATTTTATTTGTTTCCAAAATTAGACGGAAAATGATAATATCTTGCCCGATTTGTTGCCATGCTTTTCTTGATGCATCTGCTCGAATTAATTTTGATTATAAAAAAAGAAAACATAAAAATTGCCATGCTCATGTCATGTAGAATTAGGTCATCTTCCATGTGTCATCTAGTCATTGCATGTTTAGGGTCATTCGAATGCGTGACATGCTAGGATAGTTGCATTAAATATTTTCTAGTATTAGATTAAGTTATTGTCGCGTGATATATAGTTTGTATATTAGGTTGCACATTACATGCTATTATAGTTAGACACTTTCGTATGTCATCATATGCATTGCACGTAGTTTTAGGCCGCATTAAATAATTTAAAACCTTAAAAAATAATTGAATAATTGCATGTTAATTAGAAATCATATCTAGGATTTGTGATGTGATTTTTAAGCTAACATTGCAGATGCTTTCGTAGCTTCAAGGTAAGTAACTTCCTCCCTTTCCTTGCAATTTATTTAATGCTTTGATCATTGAGTGTTAAATAATGATTGCGCATGTGCTTGATCACCTTACATGTTAGGGAATAGGTTAAAATCAATCCAAATTGCCTGCAAAGCATTTTTTTTAAATAAAAGAGAAAATGTACCGAAATGGCGTTAGAGAAATCTAACGTAATCAAGTCCCCGATCCCATAGTCTCTGGTTCGTAGGAGTGAAGTAACTTTACTTGGGTTTCTGATCGACCCACCAAAAATAGATTAGTGGCGACTCCTAAGTAAAACTCATTTGCATATTAAAAACTTAAACCCTAAGTCGCGAATTTGTATGGGCTTGAGAGAGCTCGAACTAAGTTTAGGCTTAGTAATCCATTAGCCAAACCCTAGGTGGTGCACCCGAGGTGAGGTCACGATAGCTAGTTGTTGACACCTAAATTTTGACCTAATGTGTGGCTATATTTGTAGGCTGACTCATAAGAAGGATACCTTCGGTTGATGCTTTTTATGGAAAATATGTTTAGCCTAATAAGGGACCATGAACCTTGCCCATAATATGAGGAAGGGGACAGATAAATTGCACACGTGAGGATAGAAAATTCTGAAGGAAATCAATTGGATACTAGGGGGTCGCAATTTTCACAAAGAATCTTCGGAGGAATTCATGGGATAAGACGGACAAAATGGAAGGAAGAAAACGAAAACATTTGTGGCAAGTGTGAGCTATGGAGACTTACAAAAGGAAGCTAATGAGCTGGAAGATAAGAGAGATCAATCTAATTGGCTATGCAAGGAAGGTGGGAATCCTGGTCAGCCATCTTTGTTCTAATGGATATTCGAATTTTGGTAAATGAGGATCCGAATTTCTGATTAAGAATCAAGAGCCAAAATGTCAGGTGAACAAGAAGGCAGGAAATTCGACAAAGGAATGAATCAAGATGTGAAATAGGAAATATTGAGCTGGCCACCAAATTGCGTGCCAATTTGCAAACCATGAATTAAGGCAATGAGAAAAGGAAACTCAAAAAATTGCCTGTAGAAAAAGACGCTTGGGGCCATTATAAAAGGAGGGGAGAAGAGCACGAAAGGATCATCAATTTTCTCATCACCATATGAAGCTCTCTCGTGATTTCACAATGTTGTGGTGCCTTGCATACATCACAACGCAGTCCTTTTCTTGAGTCCTCGTCTTCAAACGAGTCTCCAATAGCGGCTACAAAAGCTCGCCCTCACTAAAGACCTCCATCGTTGATCATTGCTGCTGTTCACTGCTAATTTGCTGCTGTTCGCTGCTGATTTGCTGCTGGTCGCTACTATTTTGCCGACGTTCGTTTCTGCTCTTATGCGTCATTGTTGCTACATTGCTGCTGGTCATTGTTGCTACATCCCTTTAGTTGCTTCCTATAATATTGTGCTTCCGGTTTGTACCAATCTTTCTTAGTTTACTCAAACTAAGAAACCTTGTGATAATGATAATATCATTTTTTAAAATATGTTCAAGTTCATTTTTTTTTCATGATCATGATCGTTGGATGTTATTTTATTGTTTGCTCAATTGCTTGGTCATGTTTTACACGTTAATGGTGTAGTATTACAAAATCCAGCAAAGGTTGTATGCAAAACATTTTTTTTAAAATAAGGAGAAAATGTACAAGTCCCCGAACTCATGATTTTTGGTTCGCAGAAGTAAAATGTACTCCCACATTTTACTTGGGTGTCTAATTGACCCAAAACCGATTAGTGGCGGCTCCAATATGTAAGATAAATATTATGGTTGAATCGAGTACCAAATTGCGATTGATAGGACTTGGGAGAGTTCGTGCTAAGCACTACATTTAGTAATCCATGAACCTCCTTCAAGAGGGTCACGACATCTAATCATCAATATTCATCATTATTCTATGAGATGTACAGATGTCAACGTCATCTGCTCGTACGGTCATATTATCACGATCATTTATTAGCTGCAGCTTCTACATAAACGTCACTGTTTATGGCATTGAATAAGTGGTGACCTTTTTTTCAACTCCTAACATTTTGAACTTGGCCTTTCAAAAAACAAGGAAATACAAAATTGGCATTGCAGTGTCATCACCAAACCCGGCGAGAGGCGAATGGAAGCTCGGCCCTCAAGCGGGGTGAGGCTCAAGTTCAGTTATCCATTAAGCTGTAAATCATCAATGAAGAAGAAACTTGGGCACCAAAAAGTGAACTCACTATAGCAATGTAAAGCAGACTTGAGATGTGTAACAAGATTGAGATCATCCTCTGTAGTATTACTAGAGGTGTCAATATGGGTCATAGACCCATATTATGACCCACTTTTAGTTAAATGGGTCAAATATGGGTCAAGTGAAGTTAAATATGGGTCAAATATGAGTTAAGTGAAAGTTAAATAAGGGTCAAATATGGGTCAAGTGAAAGTTAAATAAGGGTCAAATATGGGTCAAATGAAAGTTAAATATGGGTCAAATATGGGTTGAGTGAGTTATTAGGTAAACCCATCATCTCTCTTCTCTCCATCCCCCTCCTCTATGTGTTCTCGACCTCCGTTGCAAATCCGATGAGGTTCACTCAACAATAATTAAAAAATCGATTTTTTTTAAAATTATTTTCCTCAAACTATTTCAATTTAGAGGTATCAACATTTTTTTATTTACTAATTTTTTATTGTTTAATTTACTTTATAAATTTAATGTGAAATTTTTATTCAAATAATTTCCATGTGAAAAGTTTAAAGTGGACTAAATAAGTGGGAGTAGATTTTCTTAAATTAAGTTAAATATTAATATGTGTTGGTAATATGGGTCGGGTATGGGTTGGGTATGGGTCGGGTCGGGTCGGGTATGGGTTATCAAATTTACATTGCATGAAAATTGGTCAAAACGGGTTAAATGGGTTGATGTGGGTCGGACCATTTTCGACCCGACCCAAACCGACCCAACCCACCCATTTGACACCCCTAAGTATTACCAATGAGTAGATGTCGTTTGTGGTCATCGTGCTTTCACATATCGTGCTATGGAGTTATCAAACTTTGATTTCAATAAACGAACATACTAAACTAAAATCTTTTTAATGTATCATAACCAATTTCTAACCGCTTTTCATTCAACATGATGATAAGAAAATTGTCGGTGATCGTACATGGAGTTTAATAGAAATACTGTAACTTCATAGGCAACTAATCATGGTGAGGTGAGATGATTATCTATGCATTACGCAGTGATGGAAATAGACCATATATATAATCTTTCGATTGAAATAGCCAGAAGGTTTAAATTGAATTAGTGACCGTAAACGCGAAGTATTTTTCAATGTATGGCTCTTTCCGTCTTTGTTTGGCTTCATTTGGTATGTTAACATGCATGAAAAAGATCCTTAGGTAAAATGTTTCTACTTTACTCTATGCTAATACAATGATTAATCAAGACTTTTTCCTGAAAATGCAATACTTTCCTTTTCTTTTTTATATAGTGTAGATAATCGCACGTAATGGTAATGACAGAACCTCAGAGACAAACAACATAGTAATAGCATAGCTCCAGCTTTTTAAGTCTCTCTAGCATTGTAGACAAATGTCATAAATGAATGGCTTGATTAGTTAATCAATAGCGAGAACGACTACTCCACATGGCGACAAGAACCCCGGTAAAGCTCCTACAGAGAAGCGCACATCCAACGGCTAGGATTCAATTAGACTGTTAGTTGACTGGAATGGAGACAAAAGAAAACTATCGCCATCGTTGGAGCCGCAAGAAGTTGGAGAAGGTTGCGTGTGAATGTTAGACATACACGCCGATAGGTGGGCCTTACTGAACTTTGATCCACTGCTTATATATATGGCTTTTCCAAGTGAACCTTCATTCAACACGCGCTCATACTTTGGTCCTGAAGTGCTTCTGCACCAAAAAAGTGTGAGCGCGCGCACATGAGAAACAGAGAGAGGAGACAATGAAGGGAGCAATAGGAGTGAGAAAAGGTGCATGGAATGAGGAAGAGGACGCGTTGCTGAAGAAGTGCGTGGAAAAATATGGTGAAGGAAATTGGCACCAAGTCCCTCACAGAGCAGGTATCCCATTGATCACCCCAGAGAGAGAAAGAGAGAGAGACAGAGAGAGAGAGAGAGCTATTTTCGCTGTTATCATTGAAGTGTGTATCGATGGGTTTAAGTTTGCAGGGTTGAACAGGTGCAGGAAAAGTTGCAGGTTGAGATGGTTGAACTATCTGAAGCCCAACATCAAGAGAGGGGCATTCCAAGAGGACGAGGTTGACATGATCATCAGGCTTCATCAGATTCTTGGTAATCGGTCAGTAGAGCTCTCCCAAGTTCGTGTTACATCATGTTAACGTGTCAACACTGATAAATCATCTTATCTCTTCGACCATTTCTTTCGAATCCTTCGACATGAGTTTCGTCCGCGGGATCATTACGAAAGGCAGAAAAGACTCGGCTCAGAAAATATCGCATATGAAAGAGACGCGAAGTTTGACCCCAAAAAAAAAAAAAACAAAGAGAGAGAGAGAGACGTGAAGGACTTGTTGAGCGCGTGAATATGAAGCCCATATGCTTAAATATCCATTTAAAATCTAGCGTAAACAAAAATCCATCCATCAATACATACATACATACATACATGCATGTAAAACAGCCCATGATGAAAGAGGAAAAGTATACTTTAATATAAAGGTCAAATATCACCAAAAACTTTAAATTATGCCATATGAAATCATTTTACCCTAAATTTTTTTTTTATACCACTAAAAATCCCAAAAGGACGAAAATGCCTTTAGCAAAAAAAAAAATTAGGGTAAATTTGTCCTAAGTGACATAGTCGGGGTTTTTTATGGCAAAAAAAGTTCAGGATAAAATTGTCACATGTGATATAATTTGAGATTTTTGGTAGCACAAAAAAAGTTTAGGATAAAATTGTCACAAGTGACATAGTTTGGGGTTTTTAGTGGCACAAAAAAGAAAGTTCAGAGTAAAATTGTCACAAGTGGCATAGTTTAGGGTTTTTTTGTGGTATTTTCCTTAATATAAATAATCAATTTAATGATTTTTATCAACCTTTCATATATTTTTATTTCTTATACTTTCGTGTTCAAATAAAAGAAGTTTATATATTCATTGTTTTTTCAAGAATCATCTAAGATTCTAAGATTCTAATATTCTAATAAATTTAGTGATCAGAATTCTAATTTAAAAGAATATTGATGAAGTATGTTTGTTTTACATTGTCTCCCTAAAGTCAAATCTCTAATAATTCCTCGTAATATACAATTATTTTGTTCAAGAGTTTTTAGTGGAATTCTTTGGTTAGAGCTGTGAACTCTTTAAAATTATAATTTATATTTAACATATGCTAGTTAACAACGATTACTGACAATCATATAGAAAAAGTTTTATAGAAATCAGTTTAAACACGTTGGTAAGTGCAAAAGGGGAATGAAAATTTGTATAAACACGAATGGAAAATGACATAAGGAGGTGGAATAAAATAAGATTGTTTGGACTAATACGGACAATCTTATATTTTGATGATAATGTTTGACTTTTCATTTTCAATAAAATAGTAATTTTCACTCTTTCCGTTGGCGACTTGATTTACTAGTTTTCTTGAGATCATTTTCATCAACTCGATTAGTTAAGGAGCATCTTAGTCTTACGGAGTGTGGAAATAGGGTATGAATAACCTTAGGTTGGGCCACTTGCTAAAATGCAAGAACTGAGTTTTGTAATTGTAAGAATGTCAACCTTCATGTTCAACCTTTTCTTAAAATTTGAAATCAATGCCCTTCAGTAAACTTTTTTTTTTTTGTCGGAAATTGATTTTCATTACTAACGTCGCATTTGATTACATCTAGATCCGAATTCAAAAGATAAGATAGATAAAAGGGCTTGCGGGGGGCGGGAAACCCAATTTGAAGGGAGCTTGCCATCTAAGTGGGCTTTTGCCACCCAGTCGGCGGCCTTGTTCTTGCTTCTGGGCTCGTGCAATAGCTTTATGCGTGGAAGTTGGGCCATCAAGTTCTGGCAGTCCAAGACCACCGGCCTCAAGACCCACGCTGGCTCCTCATGGCCCAGAGCCATTTTCGTTGCACTTTCGTTGTCAGTGGAGAGAACTAGTTGCTGAACTGAACTGGGGAGTTGAGATGCACGATCTGGACAGTTTCCCTTACACCACAGCAGAGCATGATGGAGAGCTAGGGTTTCTGCAGCTAAAGCTGTCAGGGCGCGGATCGAACGCGAGAAGCCAGCAATCAGGAAGCCTTCGTCGTCTCTGCATACTCTGGCTATGGATCCCTCTGTCGACGCGCTTCTCCAGGCAGCATCCACGTTCAGTTTCAGGGCTCCCTCATCAGGCGGATCCCACGTTTCTGCCGGAGGTATGTTGCTGGTTTTCCTTTGCGGGTACCATTTTTATGTCAACCGGTGCTGTAATAGAGCTTCGTCTCTAGTTTTTTGTGGGTCTGGCGGCTGACCAGCGAACGTGCACCTATTTTTGGACTTCCAGACAAACCAGAGGAGGGTTGCGAACAGGGCCTTTGTCGTCGGGGTCTCGCCGGAGGTAAGAAATTCACTAATGAATTTATCCATCCGTGTTACATTCGTCGGGGAGGTATCCAATGGTAGTGTCGAAGCTGACCAAACTTGTTTTGTCCAGGAGCATAACAGGAAAATATGTTCAGTGGATTCCGGCTCTAAACCGCACACAGGGCAGAGCGCTTCGGGTATTAACTTCCTGCGGTATAAGTTTACTTTCGTAGGGATAGTCTCATGACAAATGCTCCATATGAAGAAGTTGATTTTAGGAGATGTGCGTAGTTTCCAAATTTCTTGCCATAGGCTACGGGGGTTCTGGTATGAGGATGAGGCTGGGGGAGTCTGGTGTAAAGTGTGTTGTTGCCTTAGTTTGTTATAGCCACTCTTCACCTTGTACGATCCGGACTTACTTGCTATCCAGAGGAGTTTGTCAGGCTCAGGATTTATACTAAGGGGCGTAGCTAGGATTTCCTGTACAAAGGTCTCCCCAAACGTTTCTTTCAACAGCTCTGACTTCCATTCTCCGGTATCTTGATTAATAAAGTCAGCTACTAGGTAAGGTTCATTTTTGTTAGCTGGGCCGCCAATCCTTCCCATAACCAGCTAGCGGTCCTCTCTAATGCGTATATTCTTCCCATTCCCCACTTCCCATTTTATATCCGGTTCTATGACATCCCTTCCCGCTAAAATGCTTTGCCATCCCCACGATGGGCGAGGTCCTCTCTTAGCATTCCATATACTGCCTTTAGGAAAGTAGAGGCCCTGGAAAAGTCTACCCCAAAGGGCTTCTTTGGATTCACTAAGTCTCCAGGTCTGTTTCCCCAACAGGGCTTTATTGAAGTCAATCAAATCCTTGAATCCAAGTCCTCCTTTGTCTTTTTTCTCCTTTAATAGGTCCAAATTCTTCCAATGAGCACCTTTTCGATGCATGTGTTGCTTCCACCAGAAAGCTGAGATTTTTTTCTCAATTGCTCTACATATGGACATAGGGATTTTAAACATAGACATAGCATACTGTGGAAGCGCTTGGACAACTGTTTTGAGTAAGATTTCCTTTCCTGCTTTTGATATCAGGTTTTCTTTCCAGCTCTCTAATTTCCTATCCACCTTGGCCAGCACCCATGCAAACATCTCTTTTTTTGTAGTGCCCCAGTCCGAAGGTATCCCTAAATACTTCCCAGTTTTTTCCATCACGGGCACACGTAACTCAGCTACTAGGTTGGTTCTTAAGCCGTGGGGGCAGCTTTTCCCAAAGAAAATTCCCGACTTGTTAAGGTTTATAGCCTGACCGGATGCATAGCAGTACTGGTTGAGAATGCTGGACAAGTTTTGTGCTTCTTTAATGGTGCCGTCTAGGAAGAAGATGGCATCGTCCGCAAATAGAAGATGAGATAGGGTAGGGCAATGAGGGTTCAGCTTTATACCCTTTAAGGTTTCATCCAGCACGGCCTTAGAAATAAGGGTGGATAGTGCGTTTGCCATAATAATAAACAAGTAAGGAGATAAAGGATCACCTTGTCTAATGCCACGAGATGGCTGGAATTGTTCAGTTACTTCCCCATTAACCTTGACGCAAAATGATGTTGAAGAGATACACCATTTGATAAGGGAAACCCATTTTTCACAAAAACCAATTTTCAGCATGTAATCACATAGGAAGTCCCATTTCACCCTGTCATAAGCCTTTTGCATGTCTAACTTCAGCACCGCTTGGAATTTCTTTTTCCTTTTCCTGATTCTTAGCTGGTGTAGGACCTCTTGCACGATGAAAATGTTGTCCTGAATTTGTCTACCACCAATGAAAGCACTTTGTTCTGGGAGAATAATCTGTGGGAGCCAAGGTTTTAATCTGTTTGCCAGAACTTTAGCGATGATCTTATAGTTGAAGTTGCATAGGCTAATGGGTCTGTATTGGGAAATATGTTCAAGGTTCGGGACTTTCGGTATAAGGGTTATTTGTGTGCTGTTTAGTGTAGGGCTAAAGGTACCTTGCTCAAAGAAAGACTCTACCATTTGAAATATATCCTCCTGGATAATCTACCAATTGGTGTGATAAAATAGTCCGTTTAGTCCATCCGGTCCAGGCGCCTTTGTGGGTCCCATTTGAAAAATGGCTAATTGCACCTCTTCCTTGGTAACAAGTCCTGTCAGTGCTGTGTTCATATCTCTGGTGACTTGCTGTGGACGTTGATCTAGAATTGGACTGTAATTTCTAGTCCCGACCGACGAGTACAAAGACTTAAAAAAATCTGAGATGTGATTCTTGAGGACAATAGGGTCTTGACACCAAGTTTGGTCATCGAGTCTTAGAATAGAAATTCTATTCCGTATCCGCCGTTGAATCGTTGTGGCATGAAAGAATTTGGTATTTCTATCTCCCCATTTCAACCAATCCACTCTAGACCTCATGTGCCAATACATCTCATCTTGTCTCCACAAATCATCGATTTGCCCGACTAATTGAGTGTACTCTTCCCCCATTGATGCCCCATCTTTAGTATTTGTTAGGACAGTGAGTTTCTTCATAAGGGAGTCTATTTGCCGAGAAGCGTTCTTAAAAGTCTTCCTATTCCATCGCTGCAGCACCTGAACGACGTTTTCTATTTTCCCAGTGATATCCCCTTGATCTCCAGCTACTTCCTCCCAAGCTTGCCGAATAATATCTGAATATTTTGGCTTGTTTAGCCAAAATGCTTCGAATTTGAAAGGCTTCTGCTTGCTGAAAATTGTTGGGTGTAATGTAAGAAGAAGTGGGCTGTGGTCTGACCCAATCACAGGAAGAGCATATACCTCAGCACTTGGGAAGGCTGTTCTCCATTCTAAATTGCATAGAGCCCTGTCTAGTCGTTTTTTGACAAGCTGAGCACCTACCCTTTTGTTTGTCCAGGTATATGCACAGCCCTTGCTTTCCATGTCGATTAGAGCACAAGAGTCCAAAAACTCCTTGAAAGCCACCATCCGATATCGGTTAGCCTCTCTCGTACCACTTTTCTCCCAGTGAAACAGAATTTCATTAAAATCGCCGACACATAACCACGGGAGGGGATTAGGACAGTTGAAGTTTCTTAATGATTGCCATAATGCAAGTCTGTCTTGAAAAGCCGTAGGTGCATGAAGGAAGGATATTCTCATCATAACGTTACTGTCCAGGTCTCTACACAACACTCCCATCCACTCCTCTGAGCTAACTTCCACTTGAACATTGACCTCATCACTCCCTAATAGAGCCAATCCGCCCGCAATGCCAACAGGGTCTATAGTCTTCACGATGTTAAGCTGAAGATGCTTAGCTAAGCGTTGGATCACTTCCTCTTTGTTTTTGGTTTCCATAAGGAAAACTAGGTTGGGCCTTTCTCGAGCCACTAGGGCTCGGAGATGCTGGACTGTCAAGGGGTTACCCAGCCCTTGACAGTTCCAGCTCATAATTTTCATGTCGTCCTCGGTGGCTTATTAGGGCTAGCCACCAAAGCCCGAGTGTTCTCCCCTTCCCACATGCGTATAGGTGTTTCTAAGAGGTGTTCCTCATCAATCAGAAAATCTTGGTTTCCTTTCAGAGCATAAGGGGTAAATCTCTTCTGTTTTTTAGCCACTTGCACTTTGAGTACAGTTTTTCCTTTTTTGCTAGATCCTGGGTTGTTTTTCTGATCTGAATTAGGGAACGAAAGTTGCTGAGGTTGCTGGGGTCTTTTACCTTTGGAGTGGGGGGGTGGGGTCAAGAGATACCCCTCCTGGACATCTTCATTTACTGCTGGGTTGTACAGCACAATAGCTCTTTCATTTGGAGGTGACATAACTTTGGCTGTATTTTCTGTTGCAGGATAGAGGGGGGTTTCGGGCACCATCTCATCTTCAGTTTCTGTGTTCTCCACTTCTCCAAAAAAAGTTTTCCAGCAGGGACTTAATTCCTTAACCTCAGCTTTAAGCCATGAACCATATTTTCCAAGTTTGTCCTAAGGTAACCCCAAGTTTTCGTAAGGAATTATTGGGCATGAGGTAGCATAGTGACCCATACACCCGCAAGAATAGCAATAATGGGGGTAGCCGTTCATACTTGAAGTTGATCCACCACTTCATCCCTCCCAAATCAATAATCGTTCCTGTTTTGAGGGGTTTATGTAGGTCTAACTGCACTTTAGCTCTACCTGTTCTACTAGAGTTATTATATTTATCATCTAGCTTCACTTTCTCCACTTTGCCAATTTTACCGGCAATTTTCTTGATAGCATCTTCTGTCATCGCAGCTCTAGGAAGACCGACTAAGTGTACCCAGAACGCATACTGGGAAAAATCGTACTGGTGCTCTGGGATGTTGGGGTTTCCTTCTTTTAATACCAGCATATTGCTTGCAAAAGACCATGGACCCAATTCTAGCACTTTCTCTTTTTCTTCAACAGAATTAAAGGTAAATAAGAAAAACCCTTGTTCTATCATCTCACACTTCACAAACTCAAGCTTCCAAGCTTTCTTCATTGTGCTTAGGAAGGCTGGAAAGTTCACATTTGGTCTAGATAAAAGTTTGCCATAGAGAAGAAGCTGACTTTCCTGGTGTATTTCTTCAAGGAGGACTGCTGGGAGCTCTGTGATGTCTTCTACAGCCCAAAGGTCTCCCATGCTTCTACATAGGACGGCCATACGTAGGTTATTCTCCACTTCTCTATCCATTCTGTGGATTAGCTAGTAATAAGGCCTGGGTATTGGGGGTGGATGAAAGAGTTGAGAGTGCCCTAAGTTTGGGAATGAAGGGAGCTCAACGAGAAACTAATAAAGATGATTTGCGGTGATTGCAGGTGGAGGTGGGCGCATAAAGTTTGGGATCTGAGGGCTAATTTGGCGGATAGGGCTTGGGGGGGCCATGGATGTCAAGGAAGGATGGGTGGATTGGGAGTTGCTGGTAAAGGTGGGAGAGACAGATGGGAATGCAGTATTACTCACTACAGTCACTTGGAAGATGCAACCATGGTGGAATCGAGGGAGGGAAAGGGGGCAGTAGGGTTTCTATCACCTGCTGGGATAGAGAGAGAGAGCTCCAAAGAGATGGAGAGAATTCGAAAGAAGTCTCCAATGCCCTTCAGTAAACTTCAAAAGCAAGAAAACATAGTGCTCTCTATCTTCGACATTGTTTAAGGATCAATTCAACGAGCTTGAGTGTGGAAAAAGCTCTCTTTACATGAACTCGACTAGCTTGTCGTTTGGCTATCATTAGTCACTTGAACATTGATGATTTTGGAAGCACCAAGGCACTAGTTGCTTAAAATGAGATGTGCAGATGTTTTCCAGAACACTTTCATCATATTAAAACTTGTCACAACACCAAATATGAGTGGTTGGGGCAATACAAAAGTAATCTTAAACCACATATATGTCAATTATCGTAGATGAAGATGATTCAACTCCCAAATTGGTAGAGCAAGCTTAAAATGTTTGTCGGATGAATAAGTAAATATTGGGTCAGTGAACATGTGTCTCGTTTCGATCAAGCAAACCCCACATGAAATCTAGCATCACGTGTCTAGTCGAGCGAGTAAGAGGAATCCAACCTTTTTTTTATTTTTTTTAATAAACTTGTTTAAGAACCTTTTCACAAGAAATGAACTAGTGACAAATGAGGAGGCAGAGAAACTGAAAAGGACAGAAGCTTGGTAGCTAGGGCAAGTGGCGTCGGCAAAGGGCAGAGAGCCCCATCTTGTTTTGGAAAATGAAAGAAACTTCGTGAAAACGAATCTACAAATATTTAGAGGCCCGCACTGTAGCCTACCACACAACCGAGGTACGCCCCGAAAATTGCTTCTCGCCATTATGTCGGGTCACGTGAGTATACGATAATATAAGGAAGGAAGACTAAGCTTTTGTACCGTGAACTTTATGGTGAAAGCTACACTTCGTAGAGTTATTTTCCCCCCTTAAAATACTTAAGGGAGCAATTACATTGCCATGATGATTTTTATGTACAAATTACTATTTTCATATTCATTAAATTAATACAATTTCACCGAAATATGATTATAGTTCATCGACAAAGTGTAGACATGATAGTCACGTGAAGTTGATATAAAATGTAAGTGGACATCATGTCGATGTCATGTGGTAACCGAATATCTAATGGTTGATTGGTTATCGTTTTAACATTAACTGCTTGCTGAAAGTTAAAAATATCATATTCTCCGTCAGAGTAAAGGTTATAAGTAGTTCAGGGTTAGTCACCAATTACAAATAAGACAGCGTGAAGAGGAAACTCTAACTGAGAATGCGATCGATAACATTGCCTATTGCTTAACCCAGAAATGCATATATCCAGTCCCTCGATTTATTGTACATGACGAGGAAGATGTACTGCATCACAATTTTTTCTTTGTTTTGGCAAACGTATAGACTTTTTATAGAGGGTAGAATTGTCTAAAATGAATATGTGCCATCAATTTAGCCAAAAAGTCCAGATATGCGTCTTTGAATTCTCCTTGTAGAGCTTTCTTGTCTAATAGAGACGGTTGGACCGCTAGATTCAATTGACGGAGAAGCAAGTATCGTGTCCAATTTATTATATGGCCCTTGAGGTTGAAAAATTGATAGGGAAAAAGTCAAGCTTACCTAAAGGGCTTTTAGTGAAACTTCACGAACAATTCTAACAAAAAATTTGACTACTCTCATTTAATATGAGGATTTTGTTAAAAATATAAATTTCAATGATGCTTGATAAACAATTAAATAAGAAAATATTGTAATTTTCAATGCACTAGCTGCCTTTGTAAATCAATTTCTTTAAAATTAAATATCTTATCAGAATTGTATGCTAAACAAGTACCCTAAAACACTAAATAATAGAATTCTTAAGAATAGATGAGTAACTTGGTTTAGAGGTGAGAGATGGTCTAGTAATACTCGTTGACATTTCCATTTTCCAAATGCAAAGGCACGAGTTCAAACCTACTTGCAATAGTAGTTCATGAACCTCACTTTGGGGACTGATTTATGGACTTCTAGCACTTCAGTGAGAAATTATGGTGACATGGCTCGCCTACCTCTAACCAACGGGTCTTGAGTCCCGCAGAATGAAAGCCGCTTCACAGTCTTAAGTCTGAACATCATGTAGCAAGGCGTGGAATTCTCTACGTAGTGCTCAGAGGGAGCAAGCAATCTGGTTGTCCATGCGCGCATTTTCGATTAGGGGAAAAATGGAAAGAAAGAGGTGGCATGCATAAGACGGTTGACATGATATTTAAAGTTATGATGTGAAGTCGGGGATTCTGAGGTAAGCAAAATGGAGAAACACAAAATCAAAGTGATTCGATGTTTTGAATTCAACTGAGAAATGGATAAAAAAAAGATGAAATATTAATGTCGTAGTCAAAGTTTCTGGACAGGTAAATCAATCTCAAATTAGAAATACACAATCAATTATCAATATATTAAGCTGAAATTACAAGGGACGTGCATGTCCCTTTCTTAACCAATATCAGCATGTATGATGTCATTTAATTCTCTACTAATGTTAATTGAGTTAATTGACGATATGGGAATCAAAATCAGTCTATGTCCAGCACGGATAACTGAAACAGGCGAGACAAGAGTAAGCACGTAGATATATCAGATGATATTATAATTTAAGATGCAAGAGGGTATGCAGAATTATTAATTCCAATTCATGTGAATGTCAACTGAAAATAAGTGTTACATAGTGCTTTTGATTATAACCAATGTTGAACTAATGAGTCATTCTTCCCTAATTCTCATATTCAAGATAATGATCTGTCCAAGTTCATGCAGATGGTCACTGATTGCGGGGAGACTTCCGGGAAGAACCGCGAACGACGTGAAGAACTATTGGAACACGCACTTGGCTAAAAGGGTTGTCCATCACAAGCCAAAGGAAGACAACTAGCCCAGCAAATGTGCCACCAAAGTGAGCGCCATATGGCCTCGTCCTTGGACCTTCTCGAAGAGCTCGGCATGGTTCAAGGGAAAAGCTACTCTGGTGGCTTCAAGGACACTACCGGGTGAATACCTGGGACAACCACCTCCATTGTTATTGTCTCGTCAGTACAAAGAGAGTGCGTGGTGGGAAAATCTGTTCAACGACAGTGGCGCCGACGAAGGACTCCTCACCTCAAGAAGCGGCTTAGAAGGACAGCCGGACGTGAATTCTTGGCCTCGGGAATTTGCCATGGAAGAGAGACAAAATGGTTGGAACGAGCTCTCTTTCGATGCCGACATCTGGGGACTTCTTGGCGCGAGTCCTCAAGCCGATACCTAGCTATGGCTTTGCTCAATCGTCTGACTAGCAATTCCTACCGGGTCAAAGACAAGTCGTTTGTGTAATAGTGTGCTAAAACTAGGCCATTTATTAAGCATAGCGTTGATGCATCCGACTATAGGAGAAGCTTGTTATAGAAGCGACCCGTTGTTAGAAGTAATGTCCGTAAAGGAGTTGTCACATTTATCTATAAATTAGTCATATAATTTAACCGTGAAGTTCATGATGAAAATTGCTGGAATTAACTTGAGAATCTTGGCCATTGGAATACCGCAAATAAACTCTATCCGAATTTGATATGCTTTGGATGGAGATGTCAAGTCACAATAAGAATTCATTACACATTAAAGCAATTGATAATAATTTGGGCCCCATTGTAGTGAAGTTAATAACTCAAATTAAAACACGACAATGCAATACAATTTACAAAATCCATTGATAGAATGCCTGAAGAGCTTATCGATCATAAGGGTCACAATAGTGCAATCCAAATATTTCATCAATGACATGTCTGAGTCCATCGTTCACGAGCTTCCAATAGATATAGTTTAAGTGGAGTATAGGATACGTCATCCCAATTAATTGACTAGAAACAGGAAAGGGTGTTGAAGACTGAGTCAAGGAGGGTCCATTGACCAAAGGAGAACTGTAGCTCAAGGATCGGGAGCAGTCACAAATCCCTAGAGTAGAGCGCAAATTAAGAGACAATTAGAGATTCTTAAGGAAGAAAATTAGGATGCATAACGGAGCGACTCAGAAAAGATATAGGAAGAATGTCTAGACAGCTCCTAGCACATTCAATGTAGACAATACTGTACCAGCAAGAAAAATCACAAAGCTCATTGGATTTTGAAAAAGATCATTCGTATTAGATTTTGCTTAAACGTAACTCTCAAATTCGTATTAGATTAGGTTTTTAATTCCGGCACTTCTCTTCAAGTATAAAAGCTTTCCAACCTTGTCTTGTAAACATTTTACTTTATTTATGCACTTCATTGATTTCCATTGAGAAGTTTATTTTCAAATTCGATCACCGAGCAAGCATAGCATTGGACAATATCAGCCATCTATTCTGATTTAATAAAAGTTCCTTGTAAAGTAATTCGAATTTCATAAAATACTTGACACTTCACGGGATATTAAAATCCATATGCTTTTGATTTGAAGTCAGATTTGGTACTTTAATTGGCTATCAATCATCGTCAATTAGGCTTTAATAATCAAAACCGTAGAGCTTCTGGCGATCACGACTTGATAAAAACACAAGTAAGAAGGCCTTGGGCAGCTATTGAGGGGGGGGGGGAAGCACTGTTATCAAAAATTGTCCATGGAAAGAGAAATGACCATCTAGAGCTGAGAGCTCGAGTTAAAAAAGGTACATCCTCCTAAAATTATCAATTAACTAAAGTTGTATATGTTGGTGGTATTAATTCAAAAATGATAAATTTTTAGAAATTACGAAATCGAACACATGCATACTGTTCAATACGGGTTTAAAATGATCATGATCAACCTACATTTCGTAATTTCAATTTTGAGACACGATATATGTGCTAGTCTTGTAATCTGTTATGGGGATAGTTGATTCAATACTCCGGCTTGAGCATAATTGATGCAGTTTTTTGATGACTGCAGTGTTTAATATTGATTGATTACGTAGTGCAGATGCTGTTGAGATTGTATGGGACATTATATTGCATTATTAGCTGTTAAAATGATATAGATGTTAGAGTTGAATAAAAGGAACTGCTCAAATTGGGAATCATCCAAATAGGACCAAATGGGCCGATTCTAATGATTCTCGGTTACTAAAATTTGTAAACGATGAATATCAGTTTTGTTGAGAAAACTCCTAGTTTTGATGCTTACAAAACATTCTATGAATGATATTTATTTCTATCTCTTGAAGGAAAAGAACTCAGAAAGACATAGGCTTTAAAGTCTGCTTGTAGCAGAAGACAAAGCAAGAGATGTCTTAGAGTCTGACCGTACCAGACGGAAAGACTCATCCAGACTGAGATTTAAGTCTGACCGTACCAGACTGAGATTTTAAGTCTGAACGAACCAGACTGAAAATCTAGGCAGACTCAGGACTTAAGACCGTCAGACCTAAGATGAACTTATACGATAAGATCACCAACGGTACAGTATTTCACTTACCTTGTTTATGTTGATTCTGTTATACTAATCTGATTGACATAATCAATTAATGGGCAACTTCCAAAGAAGAATAGAGCACTTATGGAAGCCCAGATTCTGATTGTATGGGCGAACAGAATCTAAGGGGATCTAATCTACCCTCAACGGTCAAAAATACTTACCTTATAAAGTCTGTCCAAGAAAGGGAAGACAAAAACTCTCAAGGAAAGAGCCAACGGTCGAGTGTGGCTTGGAGAGTATTTAAGGATAGGTTGAGACTTGGGGGGAAGGTAGATGAACATTATTCCAAAGCTGTTTTCGTTCTTCAATTGTTGTTCACAGTGCGCATTTGAGTGATCTCAGTGTATTACCAAAAGAGAGTGACTTAGTGAGACAGATCATCACCGAGTACAAACACTCGAGACTGTGTAATCACCATTGATCATATAGTGAAATACAGCCGATTGGCTGGTCGCCCGGAGAGTGGACATAGGCTTGTCTAAAAGCCGAACCACTATAAACAGTGTTTGCAATCTTCTCTCACTCTCTCTACTTGATTTAAATTCGTTGATTGCAAAAGTTGTATATATTTGCGTGGTTAATCTCTCTACACCTATTCACCCCCCCTCTAGGTGTTTATACTAGTAATATCAATTGGTATCAGAGCCTCGTGCTCGAGATCTTGAAGTGTTTATTACTTCTGAGTTAAAGATCCTCTATGGCTAGTATTCTTGCACCAGGTTTGATTGAGGGGCGGAGCAACACTCGTCCTCCCTACTTCGACGGCAAAGATTACAATATTTGGAAGAATAAAATGAAGGCCTTTCTCAGATCGAAAGATCCACTCGAATGGGATGTGGTTGAAAGGGGAATTGATCCCACCGACAAAACCGAAAAAACATCAAAGAGAAACGATGGGAAAGAAACAGAAACTTCAGCCACCATCTCTCTAGAAGAAATGACGAAGAGACAAACTCTCAATGCTAAGGCTATCTACTCTCTGTATTGTGCTTTATCACCTAATGAATATAATCGAATATCTTCGTGTGATACGGCTAAGGAAGTTTGGGATAGACTACATGTGACATACGAAGGAACCGATCGTGTCAAGGAAACCAAAGTAAATATATTACTTGGTCGGTATGAATCTTTTAAGATGAAACAGGGGAGAATCCATCGGAGATATGTTCGGTCGTTTTACGAAATTGTAAACGGTTTGGCATATCAAGGACAACCTCGTTCGGTCCAATGAAGGTCAACAAACTTCGAGAGGATGTCAAAGGATTGGAACAATGTGAAGACATCTATCAGAGAAACTCTGCGAATTTCACCATTGACTGTCGATGAGCTCGTTGGTTCTCCGCAATCCTATGAAGCAGAACAAATGAACGAGGAAGTGGAATCCAGAGGTAAAAAATCCATTGCTCTTAAGTCTAACATTGATTCTGATGTTACAGATTCTGAGGAAGAACTGGATGACGAAGAACTTGCACCGCCGATCGAAAAGTGAGGAAATTAAACAAGAAAGGCGGGAAGTTCAATAACGAGAAAACAAAATGGACAATCTAGACAACGCGGGAACCGATGACGAGGAAGATTATGCCAAAGATGTCATTTGTTTTGAATGTAAGAAAAAGGGTCATATTAAACGAGAATTGTCCCAAGCTCAAAAAGAACAAAGGGAAATTCGAGAAATACAAAAAGGCCCCGAAAACCGAAACATGGAGTGACACGAAGTTGAGGAGGACGGTGAAGACGAATATGGCAACATCCGTCTTATGGCTCATTCGGACTCGGACTCGAGCACGGACTCGGGATCGACTCGATTCGGACGAGAGAAATCGAGGTAAATCATTCCGATATTCCAATAGAAATCTCAGATTACATAAATGAGCTTTGTTTAAATTTAAAAACTACCTTGAAAAAGATCTCCAGTTTAAAAGTGAAAAATCGTAAGTTGAGTCATCAGAATTGTTCATTAAAAGAAAGATTTAATGATCTCAAAAAGGAATTTTCAGAACTGGAGGAAAGTCGTGATTCTGTTTTTTAAATGAAGGTGAGACTCTAAAAAGGGAACTTTTAGAAATAAAGAAAAATCAAAGCTCTTTACAAAATGAGAATCTATTTCTTAGAAAGGAAATTTCGAATATTAATGCAAAGTTTTCTCGTAGGGACGAAAACCTGCAAAGCATATTCTTTCTATTCAAATTCCTTATTATGATAAGTCGGGACTTGGGTTTTGCAAGGAAAGTAAATCGTTAATTGATTTTCCTAAAGTTAAGGAAAGAATTAAACAGAGACCTCCTCGACGGGCTTACAAGAATCACTTTAAAAAGAATTTTGTTAAACCTGTTGGTCAAGCAAATCTAAAGTGTTCTAATTGTGGAGAAAGAGAACATTTCGAGAATAAATGTCCTAAAGTCCGGAGACCTGTTCAAAAGAAATGGATAGAAAAAGCTTATACTACTAACTTCAATGGACCCAAGAAAATTTGGTTACCAAAGAAAAATGAGTATGTGTGAACATTGCGGGTAAGCTTTCGGAGTAAGAAGAAATGGTATTTGGACAAAGTGGATGTTCAAGACATATGACGGGAGACTCAAAAATGTTCGTTGGATTCGAAAGAATCAAGGGAGGAACAGTTTCGTTTGGAGGAAACACCAAAGGAAACATTATAGGATTGGGAAGCTGTCAAGATCGGTAGCTTAATCATCAACAACGTTTCTCTAGTCAAAGGATTAAACTACAATCTTCGAGCATCGATCGTTATGTGATGCCGTTTCGAGAATAAACTTCAAAGAGAATCTATGTTGGAACAAGCAATGATTCTTCACGAGACTTTTACCGGACGGAGGCATAGGAACATTTATCTTCCGGACATAAATGAAGACACGCAAAATGTCTATTATCGGTTCAAGATGAAGCGAGATATGTGGCACCGCAAACTTGGCCATGTCGCATGAAACAAATTTCCAAGCTTGCCAACAAAAAGCTCGTTCGTGGCTTGCCTTCACTAAGTTACAAGAACACGAGCTTTGTTCGCATGTACACTCGGGAAAACGGGTAAGAAGCTCATTCAAATCTATAAAACAGATTTCTACTAATCGTGTGTTACTGACTTCTTCACATGGACTTATTTGGACCAACCGAGAACCCAAAGCATTGGAGGTAAGAAGTACTGTCTTGTGATAGTAGATGATTACTCTCGATTTACATGGGTAAATTTTTTAGCAAATAAAGGAGATACCTTTTCATATTTCTCAACATTTGCAAAGAGGGTCCAAAATGAAAAAGGATACTCCATTTCAAGTATCAAAACGAGATCATGGGGGAGAATTTGAAAATCAAGACTTTGCAATTTTTTGTGACAAATATGGTATACAAAGCATACTTTTTCATCTCCCTACACTCTAGAACAAAATGGAGTGGTGGAAAGAAAAACAGATCCTTAGAAATGGCTAGAACATTGCTTATAGAAAGCAAGGTGGCAACTCGGTTTTGGGCGGCAGTTTCTACTTCTTGTCATATTATTAACAGAGTATTTCTTAGACCAATTCTTGAGAAAACCCCTTATGAGATTTTTAAGGAAAGAAAACCTATTGTTTCCTACTTTCGTATCTTTGGTTGTCCATGTTATATCCTTAAAAATATTAATCATCAACCTAGTAAGTTTGAAGAAAGGTCGATGAAGGTATTTTTCGGGCTATTCAAACTCTAGTAAAGCATATAGAGTGTTCAACAAGAACACTCGGGCAGTGGAAGAATCCATGAACGTAAAGTTTCCGGAGAGAGGAGTTTCGAAACGTAGCAAGATAAAGCAAATGAAGAATCGAATCAAATGCTGCTCCCGAAAGATCTCGGTCTCATCAAAGAAGCGAAACTTCCCGGGAAATAGTCAAAGGAGCTGCTCATGAAGAACAAGCAAGTCAATCGACATCCCCGCATCGAGCGAAGTTTCTAATGAAGTTCCAAATCGAAACCGGAAGCATAAGTCCAGTCATCCAAAGGAACTGGTGATTGGAAACATCAACGAAAGGATTCAAACCAGATCGAGAAACAAAAAGGACACAGGTAACATTGCATTGATTTCTGAAATTGAACCAAAAAGAATTAATGAAGCTCTGGAAAATGAAAGTTGGATAGAGGCAATGCAAGAAGAGCTTCA